>OY728148.1:2060311669-2060936669 GCA_963277665.1 Viscum album
GAAGAGCCTTCTTAATATTTCTCATATTATGATTTACAATAAAACTAGAGAATATCTGATAAAGTGAAGAAAGTATAAAATATGTAGATATCTCATCGGGTTTCTTAAAACTGAAGATATAAAAATTATTAATATAGATAATCATATTAACTATATATAGTTCAGCTGGAGAACCATATCCAAGTGTGCATATAAATAGTGCCTTAGAGATCTCATACCTCTATTATCTAGCCTTATCCTAATAAGGATAACAGAGGGGAGAAAATATCCTATATGCATCCATGTTCCCATATATCTTTTTGAAATAACTATAACTATATGATAACATAAAACATTATACATATATCACATCTTCTAGGTATCTCAAGAAGAGAGTGAGGTTATCCTAAATCACCTAATTAGGGGGATAATTTGGAATTAGGGACTCTAGAATGTAAAACATCCAAAATTGGATTAATATAATAAACCACCACACATACCACTCATGAAATTTAATATCATCCAAGTGATTATATTTCTAAAAAATTCATAATAATGATAATATTTAGGTCACGAGACTTTCCATTTTCTACAAAAAATAATAGAAGGTTTTAGTACTTTATCTTGATCACTAAAATATAATGTATTGAATTTTATTTGTTATAATCGCAATTTTTTATCAAATCAAAAGTTCCCTCACCATTAGATTCCAAATATATAATCACAAGGATGTTCTAGTAGAAAGGATCAATATGCACCTTTTCATAATCCAAAAAAAGGATTGAATGTTTTTAAGGTATTTTGGTAGGTGGTTTATTCCAACTTTATTAACTCATGATTCCTTAATATATTGAGTGGGGTCTATAATAATGAAATCATGGACCTGGATTTACTCAATACATGCCTCCTAGTTACTCCAATTTCTGGTTAGGTTGTCCGGATGCTTGTACAGTAAACTGATATCATTGTAACAAATTGGAAATAGAAGTTGAACTACAATGTTTTGAACTAGACATTTCCATGAATGGATGACATGTAGGATCCTAGTGTATTTAAGCAACAATATCATTGGATAATAGTTTAAGGATATCATTTGTGCCCCACCCCTCAATTAGAACTCAAGCCTCACCACATGTGTTATCTCAATTAACTGGAACTCCATGAAATACAAGCTATAACTTTTCCTAGAGATCAATACTATGAATAGATTTAAATAAATGACTTAATAAAAGAGGAATTTGAGGTTGTAGAAGAATTATCATATAGATTTTATCTCAATCATGAGATGTTCACTACATTATTATCCTTATTAGAATTCTCACCACTATATAAATACATTTTACCTATCTAGAGGCTGCGATTGCAAGATTGAATGAAGGAATGTGATAATTTGAGACATCCTTATAGCTATAATATCCATATTTTTCATTTATATTATCCCATGGGAAAGTTTTATATATATCCTTGATGATTCGGAGTTAACCATCACACTACAGATTTTTTTTTCAATGAATCATATCAGACATCTGTTTTCATGGAGACTTAAATATTAGAATATGTATTTGATAAATTATGGTAATTGTATTTATATTAACTTATAGAGTTTTAGAGTATATTATCAAAGTTCACTACTAATTAAACTCAGATATTTATTAGTGAATTTATTTTATAAATCTCAAGAAAAAGGTATCATTATTATAATAAATTGTTAAATGAAAGAATAATAAATATACAATTATTTCGTTTCCTATATTCTTGGCATTTTATGATGTTATATTTTTATTTGGATTATTTTTAGTATTTTATCACTTGGATAATCTCTCATAATATCCATGGATTGTGATTGAATTATTTGTGAATCTTTTATTATATAATTTATAGGGAAAAATGATTGGATAATTTTAATGTCATTTTTATAATAATTAAAAGGACACCAGGTTATTTAAATTCAAATATTTTAATTTTCATGCATATTATCTTGTAATATTTCAGATATTATTTTAGATATTTGAATGAAATATTTGAATATTTATTTTAATATATTTCAAGTGATCTTTCAATGATGATTCTGAAATGTTATATGAATTTAAATTTGTTTGATGATGTTTATTTAAAATATTATTTTCAAAATAAAATAAAAAAACAGTGTTATAATATTCATAGAGATATTTAAGAAATATCTTGATAAGATATATTTGGAATATCTTAATGAGGAGGAGATGAATAAACTAATAATAATATTTTCATTAATTAAATATAAATATTTCTATGGAATGTTAAAAGGTAGTGGAGTAGAAAATCCGGATAACTCTTGCTCTATAAAAAATAAAGGGTTTCAAAATTTTCATTCTGTGGTTCGATATTTGAAGAATAGAGAATATTTTCTTATACAAACATATTCTATTATGGTTGAAAAAAGAAATAAGACTATGTGATATTATATAAATTGTTTGTTTTTGTTTAAATAATAATAATCCTGTGTGACATTAAAGAATTAATTTGCAATTTTACTTTATTGAATATCATCTACATCTATCTATTACTACTGCAACTGTGCACAAAAGATATTTTGAAAATCTACATCTCATCTATTTCTTCTAAAGAGTAGAATACTTGTAATCAGTCATAGTGGAGCATTATCATATCATACTAAGCTATTAATTTACAGTTTCCCTGTAAAAAAACTTTAAGGCCATATAAAAACTTTGCTATAAGGTGTAAACTACCAACAGCTAGTTGTTGAGGTCCTCAGAAAAAGGATATTATTAGTTAAAATCACTAATCTCATAGAGAGAGATTTGGTTGTGTAAACTAGGGAATTTCTGTGCCCTGAACCACTATACATCATTGTGTCCTATTCTTTCCTTTATTTATTTTCTACTACTTACTCATAATTAAGAGAGAAGAAAAGAATGTCTATATTTCCTTGGGGACATTCTGAATTTGTTATGTTTTTTAAAAGGAAACAATTCACCCCTATTACGTATTCATAATCATAATTTCAACACAATATTTGTATTAGAGTCTAGGATCAATTAGATATATTTCTCTTTCAATAAATCTTTGAAGATATAGTATTGTTTCTACATGATACCAATAAGGGGTATCATAAGGTTCTTCTCTTGAAAAATATTAAAGAATTATATATTTTTCCTCTAACAAGCCCAATTTAATGATTTGGATAAGGAAAAATTTCAATGGCTACTCTTAGAGAGGGTATGTTGATGATCCATGCTTCCTATTTTAATAGTGATAATTATGGTTATTGGAAAACTCATATGATTATCTATTTTAAGAATCTTTGTTTTAAATTTTATATGAAGATTTGTAAACCCTATGAAATTCCCATGGAAGGCTCACAAAAATGGGATACAACCATAGAAAGTGAATATGAACTAAATTCAAGAGATATGAATGCTATAATATGAAGAATAGGGCTAGACAACCTTAATTGATTTTCTCAATGTGTTCCTAACTATGAAATGTGGCATACTATTTTAGTTTCATTTTAAGGAACCAATAATGTTTTAAAACTAAGGTACAATACTTCTAAACTTAAATTTGATATATTTATGATAAATTTTTTTGAAATCATCACTCAAATGAATAAAATATTTACATATTTTTTCAATGATGATACTACCTTGGGAACTCCAATTCTAGAATTAAATCAGGCGTTAATGGTACAAAGAGATTTACCTTCTAAGTGGAATGGAATATCAGCTGCTATTCGAATATATACACTGGTAAAAAATTTAAATATGAAATAATTTATTGGAAACCTGATGATTTATGAAGCTAAGATAAAAGAGGTAGCTGAAAATCACATTTCCATAAAAAAGGAAAATGTTACACTCATTGTTTTGATGGTTGAATTTTTTTTATTTAGATTAATTTCATTCAGGTCTAAGTGATGAGTAATCAGATCTTGATAAAATATTCAAGATATAAAATAATAGAAAATATCAATTAAATAAGAATAAATATAAGAAATTCAGATTCGATGAATTTAAAAAAGAAAGATCATTTGAGACTAGATTTTACTTTGATTAAATTTTATAGTAAATATGATTATAAAATAAAATGCACAAAATCCCTAAAGGATACCTATAGTGAATCAAAAGACTAAATTGGTGAATATACTACTAACCCTATATCTGAGTATAAAAAAGTAAGTCAATGTTTTATGGCTCATGTTTATGAGGTGAAATCATATTTCTCTCAAAGTTATAATTCATAAAGTCATTCTTATAGTTATCTCAATTAATATCTTTATTTTCTTCAAGAAAAATTTGAATCCTTAAAAAGATATCATAGAAAACTCAAAAATCTTATAAAGCTAATTCAATTTAAAAAGATATTTTGATTATCTAGATTTATGATTTAATTTTCCCAAAATTTATTTTTCTTTGCATGAAAATAAAATTAAGGAATTATAAGATGAAGATGATTATTTAAAATAAACTTAAATTATTCTTATCAAGGGGGATAATTATTTAAATCCGATTATTGGTAAGAATAAAATTAATAAAGGAAATCTTGGTATTTGCAGAAATTATGAAATGCCTAAATTATGTAGAAACTATTTTATTCCTGGTTATAAAATTAAAAGAATGTATAATGTTAAATTTTTTCATTTTTGCTATTAATAAAATTATCACTAGTAGAAATAGTGGCTTCAATATCAAAGATATGATGTCGGTTTTTTATAAACCGCATTAGAATTTATCTGTGGGAAATTTATGGTGTTAGTTTTTAAAAAACTCGACTTCAAAAACACCATCATATTTGATTTATGGCATTTGATTTTTATAATAACTGACACCCTAACTGAAAAAATTGGTGTCATTTTTCAGTAAACTCAAAACCAAAAATTAAAAAAACATTGACATTGGTTTTCCTAATAACCGATGCAAAAATGTTTTTAAAAAAACATGGGATCACAAAACACTCATTTTTTGAGTACTTTTAAACCTCTCACAACTCGCGACGATCCCAACAATGGTGACCTGGTGATCCTAATGGTGATTTTAGTTTATTTTCATTCATATTTATCATCATTTCATGATATGTGGTCTCTATTATTCATCATTTGTCATCATTTCATCATCTATGGAATTATTTCTCTTCATAAAGTGTTTTTGGCCGAACATCATCCACAATTTGATTTTCTTTCTTTGTTCTTGTTTATTGTTCATTTCCATAAACATTTGTGTGATATCTTACTATGTTTTTTCTTCAAACAAATATTACTAAGCACGTTCAAATTAGGTATCCATTTTCCTTGGTGAAATATAAATTTCGTTAGTTTTTTTTAATTTTGATGTTAAATTATTTACCATTTATAATATTGTTGAGTTATTATTTCAATTTTTTATATAAAGTTGATTCTATTTTATAAATGTTGTTCTTCAGTTTTTTTATTTTGATAATTTTTTTATTTGATGAAATTATCAAATGGTTGTGATGATATATATTGTTTAATGATTTTGGTGAAGCAATGATATGTAATATATATTTATTTCATATTTTTGTTTTGACATTGTGATATGTGTTAAATATTGATTAATGTTTTAATGAAACTATTATGATAAAGTGGTTGAACATGATCTATTATGATAGGATGATAATAGAGGTTATGGATAAATGTACTATTTAATTATATTAGATAATCGAGCATAATAAAATGTTATACAACCAAAGATGATGAATATAGATGAATTTAGAGTAAGAAAAAGATAAAATACCGTTAGTTGAATAAATTCACCTAAATAATGTGGTTTAAAGTAGAATTTATGTTTTTAAATATTTTATTAACAATAAAGATATGAATAGTTGGAATTAAATGTTGAAATGATCTTGTGACTTGATATATAGTATTATGATAATTTTTTATTGGTGGTCTATATTATTTTATATAATTTTATGGTAAATTACTTTTTAGAAAAGGTTATTCAATCATTGAAATGATATTGTGATTTGGATACCATTTGATAATGTGATCTGATAAATATCACCACATTATATATTATTGATGTAATTATTGTGGTCTATCGCATTGATGTTATATTTTGATATTTATGTGGTACGGAGGCATTTCGTATTTCTCGAGGGATGTTGTATTCCCTATTAATGATGTTGTGAGAACAAAGACTTTATAATTTGATTACCAATCATTTTTCTTGAATGATTTTTTATAAATTTATATGTTTACATATATATATATTTAAAAGTTTATAAGTTTTAATATATTCACTGATCATTTGGAGATATCAGGTATTGAATGGATCAAAATTGGATAAATTTACAAAGAACCACTAGTGAATATGAATAAGGATTTGATGAATTATTGGAATTTTCTCAACAAAATCTTCAAAAAATAGATTTTATTTTCTATCCATGTGTGAAGTGTTTGAATAGGAGAATGTTTAACTCCATATAAATCAAGGATCATCTCATTTGATATGGTTTTATCCTTAATTATACACGTTGGATTTGGAATTGTGAAAGAACTGAAAATTCAACATCTAATGTTGATGACAACATTCATAATGAGGTAATGGATTGTATTGAAGAATTAATTCATTATTTAGGTGTTGAAACCATTGAAAAAAAATTATTGAATGATTGTATAAAGATTCTGAAGACCATTATTCACAAGTTTCAGTAAATATGTAGTGTTATAGACATTTTGAGATTGGTTAACTTGAAATTAAGAAATGGGTGGAGTGATAAAATATTCTCAAACTTACTGGAGATTTTAAAAGATCTACTTTTAGAATTCAATGAGATTATATATTCCAATTATGAGGTGATGAAAATATTATGTCCAATGAGATTGGGGTATAAAAATATACATGATTTCTACAATGATTATGTGTTCTATAGGAAAGAATATGAATATTTATTAAGTTGTCCTACATATGGGACATCAGGCTATAAGATGGAAGAAATGGTAAACTTAGATTCATTCTCAAGTATTGACATCTAACCTCATGAAAAATCAGTTTTTTACTTTCTAATGATCTAATCTAATAATTCTTTCATATAGTTCTGATAATTCAATTGTGATTCTTTCTTAGGTCCCAGAATCAAATCTCCTGCTGATGAAATTTGTTTCCTTCCAATAATTCCTCATTTGAAGCGCCTGTTTTCAAATTTCATTGAAAAAAATGGTTAAGATGACATTAATATGAGTGCATCTATGATGGTAACTTACATCACCCAACTAATTCAACACAGTTGAAGATATTTGATAAAAAATTTCATGATTTTAGAAGTGAAGTTAGAAATCTCAGAATGGGATTATGTATAGAAAGAATGAATCCATAATAGAACCTAAGTAGCCAACATAGTTCATGGACTATTTTGTTGGTAGTTTATAACATTCCCCCACATCTATGTATGAAGAAAAAATATGTTATGATGTGCTTGATGACTTATGGAAGAAAACATTCGAGAAATGATATTTATGTGTATCTTTCACCATTGATTGATGATTTGAAACTGCTATGGGAGACAAGTGTTACAGTTCTCAATACATGTAAGAAATAATATTTTCTTTTGTGTGCTATGATAATATTCACTATAAATGACTTTCCTGGATATAGAAACTTTGTTGGATACAATGTAAAGGGATATAAAGCATGTCCTATTTGTGAATAAGAGACTTCATATTATCAATTACAGAATGGAAGAAAGATAGTGTACATATGACATCAAATATTTTTTCTAATTGATCATACTTATTTTAGATTGAAAAAAGAATTTAACGATTTACATGAATATAGACCCCCCCTCAACCATTGTTAGCTGAAAAATATTACAACATGGTGAAAAATATTGATTCAACATTTGGAAATAAAATAAGTTCTGGTCTTCAAAAAAAATCCAGAAGAAACTATATATCTTTTCTAAACTACATTTTTGGATATTTTTAGAGATATAATATAACATTGATTTTATGCATGTTGATAAAAACATATGTGATAGTTTTATTGGAACTTTTTTCGACATAAAAGTAAATACAAAAGATGGATTTCATGCTATATTGGACTTGATATCAATAAAAATACATTTCTATTTATCTCCTACTATAAAATGAAACAAAACATATTTACCTCTAACTTGTTACATATTAAGTAAGATTGAGAAGATGAATTTTTGTCAGTGTCTTCATGGTATTAAAGTAACCAGTGGTTATTCATAAAATGTGAACAATTTGGTGTCATTGAAATATTGAAAATTAATAGGTTTAAAATATCATGATTTTCATGCATTGATGCAATAACTTTTACTAGTCGCACTACATGGTATATTGCTGATTGTTGTCAGAAAGACTATTATCAAGTTATATAATTTTTTTAAATCCCTTTGTTGCAAAGTCGTTGATCCAAATTTGATAGATTTATTGGAGAATGAATCTTATCTTATTATTTATAAACTATAAATGATTTCCCACTTAATTTTTTTGATATAATGGTTCACCTTGTGATATATTTGGTGTCTGGGATAAGAATATGTGGGAATATTTTTTTTTTGATGGATATATAATTTTGAATTATATATGAACGTTTTTAAGGGATATGTTAAAAATACTTATCAACCAGAGGAATCTATTTTTAAAAAACATGCATTGAAAGAGCTGATTGAGTTATGTACTAATTATTTGTATGAAGTGGAGAATATTGGTCTCCCTATATATCAACATATGACAATTGATAGTGAAGGTAGAGGTTTTTGAGACTTAAAGGTAAAATCATTCCACATGATTAAGTGATGCATGCACATTTATACTTTTTTAGCAACACAAATGAGGTTCAATCATATATATAATCACTATTAGAAATTAAAGTTACGATATCTAAAAATAAATGAAAAGTGGCTGATGATTGAGCATAAAAAGACATTTGCTTCTTGGTTTAATGATAAAGTCATCACAGATATATCTGCATCAGAAAATTTGAAATGGTTGGCAGGGGGACCATATCTTATAGTGATCACATGGTCTGGTCTTGATATTAACGGGTATACATTTTACAAAAAGAAGCTAGATGACAAGAGTAACATTCAAAATAGTGGTGTAATGGTCATCACTGAAGTGCTTCATTTTCAAGTGCAAAAGATAAAATCCCAATTTCTATATCAACACCATGTTTTGGAGTTCTTTAAGACATATGATAAATTGATTATATTAAATTTCGAGTTACTGTGTTTAAGTGTAACTAGGTTGGAAGTAATAGTGGTCTGAAACATGATGAATATTGGTTTAAACCAGTTTATTTGAAAAGATGTATTTTTATTAAGGAACCATTTATCATGGACACACATGAAAAGAAAATATTTTATGTCATTGATCAATCAAATGTCCAGTGGTGCATTGTTTTTCAAGGGAAAAGAATTAATTTTTTTGATGAGGATGATAATGATGTTATTTATTTATATAAGGATTCTTCATCTATTACAAAATTTCTGGATAACAATTACTATAACACATACATAGTGCATGCAATAAAAAAATGATCACGCTGAAGGGATGTGAGAAAAAACTAAATTACTCTCCTAATTAATCTGGTAATTATTTACATTATATTTATTTTTTTGAACTTTACATGTGAAAAAACTATATTATTTAATAACTATTGGATATTTAATTACATATTTTTTATTATTTATTTTATTTTCTGTGTTAAATTTTGATATTCCACAATTATAGATAAGCATTTTTTCATTGAAATACCTGACGTGTATTATTATATATATTTTTAATTTTTGCATATGAGAACACCTTTTCAAACATTGATATTTATATTTTTAGATGTATATATCTTTTTAAAAGAAATTTTTATATTTAATAGTTCACCTATCATATTGTTTTGGATAAGAATCATAAAATCATTATTTTTTAAAAAACATACACATGCATGCCATTTTTTTTACTTTATTATTTTTTTTCCTATTTTCAAATTACTTACTTTTTAAATAATATTCAGGTACACAAGACCTTAATTACATTTTCTCATTAAAATAATAGATACATATACCGAGACAGAGGAACATATACTAAGATATTTTTCTTTTTTCATATTATTAAATATCCAATTATATAATTTGTTAATGAAATAAAACTTTTAATTTACGAAAAAATAATTGTAGGACTACTGATGAGACTTCTACGAGGGAGTCTTCTACTTTTAGTTTTCAGAAATTGAATTCTTGTGTTGGAAAATGTGGAATTACATGTTTACCAAAACTTTCACTTTCTTATGGAGAGGAGCGATTATATATTCATTTTGATGACGATAATAATGAAATTGGCCGAAATGCAATGTATTTTATCAGCTATATCGACATCAAGGGCTGTTATAAGATTAGAATTTTATATATTGATTGGAAATCTATGGGAAAGATTATGATACATCAGCTTTGGGAGGCCATGTAGGTGAAATAACTCAGTTGATTTATTTTATCTCATTTTTAGAATATGATATATTTTAAATGACTAATATTTATGTTACATAATTATAGATAAAATTAAATTTTGAAGAAACAAAAGTAGTTAAGAAAATATGTCTTACTTAAGTAGCAGTTCATTGGAGGGATTTCAAAATGAAGTCTATAAAAAATCATGTGTTTGGAAAGAGAAAAAATGAAAGCATATGCCACAATTATCCATTTTTAGATGAAGATACATAGAAGAAATATTTTTCCCCCAAACAAGATGAAAAATTTTAGGTATGATAATTATATTATATTATATTGTAAAATTTCTTAAATATGTACCTTATTACTTATTAGTTTACTTTTTAAATAATATGCCTATAAGAAATCCCTTCAAGATATCCAATTGCAGAATGTTTACCCACATGCTTTATCACGTGGATGATATCATTTATTAGAGAAAACAATGATTGAGGAAATGTTTAAAGCACTAAGAGCTCACTTAACCAGTTGTTCTTATGAGGTTTAATTCAGTTCTCCATCTCCAGCCACCCACCATGAGAAATGGGAAAGAGCGAGAAGAATAAAAAAATAAAAGTATCTTACAAAGAAAGATAAGGAAGTGGATAAAAGAATTATAAGTAAATAATAATTATTTTTCATGAATTTTTTTAATTTTTAAATTAAAAACACTAAAATACTATTTTAATTTTCATTTCAAGATGAACTTCAGGAGAAATCGACACAGATAACTTTTATCCCAAAGGGCAGGATGGAAATTCTAGCCACTGCTTTAGGAAAGCCCAAACACCCTGGTTGATCATAAGAGGATATGAGGTGGGTGTTCGTATTCAAAAAGTTTTTGGTTATCAACATAAACAATCAAGAGACCTAGAAATAAAATCCTTCAAAGCTTAGCTAAAAGATATGAAACAATCCATGGGCCATCAAATTCATGCAGCTGTGCAACAGGCTATGTCAGACCAAATGAAAAGACAATCGAAATTTATGTATCCTTCCTAGCCCTCGTAGCTATCCTGTCCTGCCTACTTAGATCCTCTACCTCCTCCCTTTAACCCAACCTTATAATGTGATTTATATATAAGATACCCTGAAGTACATATTATAGCATTCAGAGTATTTCATTTTAGGGGAATTTATACATAACCACCATCTTCAGATGTGTCAAGTTAGAGTATCAATACAGGATATTATTGATCCCATTTCTCTACTGGCATTCCCTACCATGGATATTACCAGAGCTAGGGATTTTGCGACTCATTTTTTACTTTTTCCATCTATACTTCTTCATTATATTTCTTATGAGGTATGTGTTTTTTTGAATAGTAATTACATCTGATTGAAAAATAATTTCAATGTTTTCTAACATTTAACTTATATAGGAGTATTTGAAATCCAAAAAAATGGAACAAAGGAAACAAAAGGATTAGGAACAAAAAACTACAGATACTTCAGATATTTATGATTTGATAGAAAGATTATCTCAAGTTTCTTTTTTCCTTATCTTATTTCTATGATTTTTTAATATCATCCAATTTATTTGGAAGAGACTATCCATTGAGAATATTCCACAAAGATATCATGGATCGAATTGATTTTAAAGAGCTCAACCTTCCTGATTTACAGTTTTTTTCCATGTAAGTAAATTGATGTTTTGGTTTTTATTTTTTTAATTAAAGATGGTTTAAATTGACAAACTATATCACTTTTTTAATTAGGTATCTACACATGATTCTTGTTCAAAATTAAAAACTAATAATTTATGGTTTTATATATCCAGAATATATTTCAATAGATGTTCAATATGTTTTGATTGAAAATAGAGTGGCATATACATGTGAGAGTTTATCAATAAAGGATATTGGGTGTTGGTTTTTACCATTTATTGATGGGTAAGAGTAAAAACATAATTACAAAATAACTTTAATTATAATTTCATTAAATGTGACTTTCTTTATTTTAGGAGGCATTGGATGTTAGGCGTATTCTACACGAGTGAATACACATTATATTGGATTTTCTCCTTATTAACTGGTGTTTGTATATAATTTTCCACCTTAATAGAAAAGTAAGTTTTTTTTGTTTTTATATGCTCATTATATTTAATTCTCATTGTTTATACATGTATTATTAGTTGATATATATGAAAATTCAGGTCATGGAATTTTTTTTATCAAAGACCACTTATAAATAAAGAATCCAAATGCAATCAACTACGTGACATTAATGGTAATTATTTTTTATATTATAAGTTATTTTTATTTTTGGATGTATATATATGTATATATATTGGTTTTTATTTTAAAGTAAATGTTTTATTATTGTAGTGTAATCTTGTATAAGGATATGTGGAATGTGATTATTTTATTCTATAATTCATTTATAAGATAATAAAAAATGGGGTAATGACTAGTAATGATCCGGTTAGTCATATTAATTATTCTATATTTTCTATCATAATATTCTATTTTTTAATCTTATACCATTCAATTTCATTATGGACATTTAATGATGTCGATTTGTACAAGCAAGATGAGCTTAACCATCTGTGGTCCTTTTTTGTGAACAATTTGTTTATTATGATTACGATTTAAGATATGTATATTATTGTGTTTCTAATTAGTATTACATTTTACTAATAAAATGTGTTCAAAAAACTATTTATTTTCTTATAATAGGTGTTTGAATGTAATGATATCAAATGAAAACTTCAACAATAGCCAACAATGATCATGTTGTAAATTTTAGGTATGTGTTTTTCAATTCTACTTTATAATACTAATGCATAAATAATT
Source organism: Viscum album (assembly GCA_963277665.1). Lineage (NCBI taxonomy): Eukaryota > Viridiplantae > Streptophyta > Magnoliopsida > Santalales > Viscaceae > Viscum > Viscum album. The sequence goes on from OY728148.1 coordinate 2,060,324,905, forward strand.
CATTGATTAACTAGATAAAAGTATTTATGATTTTATATATTTTTAGTCAATGATAAATTTTGTTTGATTACAGTAAACCTTTTTTCTATTACATGGATTCTTATTATTTTGGGGATGTAATATTAAAATATTTCTATTTTCTAAGAAATTTTGGCATCGATTTTTATCAAAACCAACATCGAATCATTAAATTAAAATAGAATGGATTTAGGCATCGGATTATGAAATAAATTGAGGTCCAAAACCAAATAAAATACCATTTTCAGAGTTAGTTTTTAAAAAACTCATGCAAAAAAATGTGATATGTTTGGTTTTCAGCATCAATTTCTTTCATAAAATGACGACAAAAACTAAGTTGACTCTCATTTTCAGTGATGTTTTTTAAAAAACCAACATCAAAAAACTTATTTTTTATGTCACCCTTAAAGATTCCAATTAAAAACTGATGTATAAATTGAATAAAACGATATTATATTATGTTTTTTCACTAGGGTATATTCAAGACTTCTACTTTATAAATCCTCAATTTTGTGGTGTCAAACATGTTCATTATCCAGAAGCTTTATCTAAATCAAAATTTGAAATTTATTCTCAAAATAAATATATTTGGTTACTTAAGTCTTCAGTTTATAATACATATGGACCCGAAAGCATATGGCTACCAAAATACACATGTATTTGATATTATAAAGGTTTATTCCATTATATATTCATTGTAATATAATTTTGTGGACACTTAAAATTTTCATAGATTTATTTTTTTTATAAATATTGACCAAATATGAAGTAGTTTATTATTTCAATGGAAATATCCTTAGAGTGGGAACTATTAAAATCCAAGAAGTATTTAATTTCCATTTTAATATTTGATTTAAATTTAGCAATTATTTTATATTGGGTGAGAAGATATTTTAAATTTTTTAACTTCACATCTATATTTTATTATTCTTATGTCTAAACTATTAAATATTTTTTCACTCTTATTTTATGTAATGAATAAATTCCTTGAATTATTTTTTAACATCATTCTTGCTCTTTATAATTTTATGTCATTATTTTTTAATCTATGAAAATTTATTTTTCTTGTAATCATGAGTTTTAATTTATTACTATTTAAAATACTTTCATGTGATAAATTAATTTATTATGGAATGTGATAAACTATTATATTATTAAATTAGGTTTTTTTGGTCATTAATGGAATGAAAAGAAGTATTTATATAAAATTTCTTTGAAAATATTTTATTTTAACTCCATTAATATCTTAAATATTTACACTAGTGTAAAAATGATTTATTACGTTGGTCTTTTACATCGATTATATGAAACTGCTATTATAGGAGACATTGTAAATATGTATTTAACAGTGCTTAAAAAAATGGACGTTGTAACTGAATAATAAAATTGTTTTTTAGATTAGTTATTATATAACCAACATGATTTCTTTTAAATAATTCTTTTCATCCTTCCTCTACACAGCAGAATAGAAAAGAAAAAAATTAGTAGTAATATAAAAACTAGTAATACAGAATTAGAATCATAATAACCAACAATACATTTAAAATTAAAAAATTGAAAATTAAATAATTTTGTAAAAACAAACTAAAATCCAACCAATCCAGTAAAAAGATTTTTCAACTCCACTTGTAATTGTGTGAGCTCTTGTAAACTATAAGAGAGACCATCATAAAAAATATAAAAACTAAAAGGAAATAATTTAGCACGTATTACGAAAAAAATGAAATATTTAGGAATAGTCTATAAATAAATCAAACCTGATTGAATTTTGTAACTTTCCCAGTTGAAATTATTTCATTCATAAATCTTAACACATAATATCCACATTATTTGATGCCTTCTTTTTTATGAGAACCCTGTTTAAATGACTTTTTTCAATTCAAAATAACATTTTTATGTAATATATCCAAAACATACATTTTATTAATGGAAATTCACCTTTAATTTTACATATTTGATCTTAGAACTCTTTTTATTTGTGGTTTATCTAAGGAAATTATATCCCCTATTAGAAAATATTAACAATGAAATAAATTTAAAATCCAGTATGATATAAAAAAGTATTAAGAAATAAAAAATTAAATTTCTAATACATCCTTAAAATTTTTTCACACATTAGTATGGATAGAGAATAACCAGTAAAGTGTCTTCTCCCTTGGACATAAAACACCAAACATCTACTGTCCACTGAAATAAAATAAAATAAAATTTATTCTTAGTGGTTATTATGTTAAAAAATATATAACACTTTGTGAGATAAATGTTTCTTACTCTTGAAGATATATAAACATACAACATTGAATAATTACTTTCTTTTGAAAACATTTAACAATATAAACTATTTTTTTTCTTCATTCATTATCCTCTCTATAGGTGAAATGAACTGTGGGTCCATAAATCCCTAAACATCTATATTTTTATTCTATTTACACATTGTATAAAGATACATAATACAAAACAAACATAAGTACAAAATTTCAATAAAAATAAATATAGGGAATGATTTATGATAGGTCTTACTAGAAAAAAATTGCATCACGTTGATTCCCAACATTTCTCCAGTTACAAGATCCATGATATAATTTTTCAAAATCCCCATAGTCATTGCACGCCCACAAACATCATCTTCTATTCGAATCTCATAAACACCCGACAAAAAATTTGAATATCTTGACAATATATCAAGTCTACTAAAATCTGTATAAGAATTCCTAGTTATTTGTATTCGTTGTTGACTATACAATATTTATTTACCTTTAAATTATTCCTGTAAAAAAATAGATAAAAATATAAACCTTAAAATGTTAAAACAGATATAAAACAAAAATGAAATAATAGATAACATATACATATACCTCTACAGTAATATATTGCAGATTTCTAGATGGACAAACTAAAAAGTGGCTGATACTTTGTCCAATTGTAGTCACCTCATCAGCAAGTACTGGTACTCTAGATGATCTATCTATAATATCCCGTATAGTAATCCTATGATACTCTATCTCTATCTGCTGTTGATGAACAATATCTCTAATATAAAATACTATCCAATATATAATAATATGATACTGAGTATCATCGATATATAACTTATATTAACTAGGAAGCTATAGAGGAGGGGGTGTAGGAGTAGGATAAAGAGTGGGTTCTACTAGTGGAGATGGAGTAGAGGGAGCTACTGGCAGAGGCAGAGGGGCAGGAGTTGCAGTATGAAACTATTTTTTCTTGTCTGCAAACATGGACTGTATGGATGCTCTGATCTTATCCCCCATCATCACATTACTATTTTGAAGTTAAGACTCAAAATATTTTATTTTTTTTATAAACCCTCTATTTCAAAAGATAAATAATGCATAAACACTTTTCTCATTGATACACCCACCAGGTATCCTCATACATGACTCAGGTATTCGGGATTTCCCAATGTTGTAGATAAAATATCTTGCCTATCCTCAAATACAAAGACCCCCCTATGTTCTCTACTCTTCAAGAGAATCCTATATGGATTATTTTAATTTTTTTAAATATTCAAAATATATAATGAATTGAATTAACATAAAAAATTAATAAAATAAACAGCTTACAATCCTCTCAACTATAACCCTCAACTCTTACATAAGACATTGTCCCTTTTTTCTCATCCAACCCCTTTTCCATTTTTCATTTCTAGATGTGGGATGGAGGGGAAACAGTTCCAGAGGTTGAATACTCATCTCTCAAATTTTAAAAATTTCCAGACTTCATTTTTTCTTTTAATAATGTATACCCACCACAAGATAATGTATGAGGGTATACGTTTTTAGAATAGAATCTCCTAATGAGATCTCCTTGATTTCTATAAATTATGAATAATAAACCATTTATAATGTCATTAATATTAAAAGACTTCTAAAAGTTTACATTACACTTACCAAAAATGCTTATTGTCTTCTACTTTTGACAAATTGATTCAATATGTCTTCATCTATAAAAGGATACATATCACATGGATTTTGATGTTTCTTGTAACCAAAAATGAAATCATATGTTAGGGTTGATTTGAAATCCCTCCCTCTCCTAGTAGCCAACGATAAACATTTATTCCTGACTCCTCCAGTGTTAGGTATATCATATGTCATCTGATAAAAAGGGGGAAAACATATATTACTATAAAAATTTAATTATTAGTAAAACAATAATATATTAGATTACCAAAATGGTCTCCCACAACTGAGATATTGTTACTTTGGAAACACTTTACTAATCATTAATCAAAATAATAGTTTTACTTTTAACCTAAACTGATACAAAACTCTTGAGTTGTTTTGCATTAGGACCTCTTGGAATATAATTATCGTCAATGTATACCAATATCCTCTGATCCTGGCTACGAGCAGCTAATAATTTTGGTAAATGTGTGATTCCAAATTTACCAACCCGTAAACTATTATTTGGATATGTGGGAGTATATGACTCTTTTAAAGAAGGATGGGGATCATCAAGAGGAGCATGTGAATGTTCCTCCCAAGATGTATGATCATGCTCATCTCCCGAAGTTTGAGGTTAATGAGTTGATTGATCTATAATTTTCCTAAAAATCAAAGAAACAAACAATTAGTACATAAATATACAAATTTAACTATTATAATCTTAATGTAAATAAAAAATGAAAAATTATGAAAGAGAAAAGTAAACTAAAACTTAACACATTATTATTCACATTTTTTATAGTTAACTAAAATGCTAACAATAGTAATGATATATGAAATTTCATGTAAATGAATGATAAAAACACAATAATGGTTAAGGAATATTAAAAATGGTCCAACCTAATAAATCATTTTTTATAGAAAAAGAATATTTTTTCAATATACTCTTATGAAATATTTTTTTATTAAAAAAATTAGATTTCAAATAAATAAATAAATAAATAAGTTACATAAGGGTAAACATAGTAAACTAAATAAAACTAAACTAATATAATTTTTTTTAACTTATTGGTTTTAATACAAGTTTTAATACAGAAAATAAATGTAATATATCTAAAATTTTAGGTAATTTGTAAAACTAAATAATAAATAAACCTATGTTCCCTATAATATTAGGAATGTACTAAAGGATCGCTTTCCCAAATTCCTTTACGATGATCATTCCTTATGGAGGAAACAATGTTTATGAAAAACCATGTGTCTTTCTAAATGCCACATCATGTTTTTTCACCCTCACAAAATACTTATTAGTGGATAAAGGTTTTGGAGTAATATCAAATTTTTGTGATCCATTGAATGCCTTTTTAAATCTTTTACAGGAGTGATCCATAGAAAATAAAATTCAATGAACCTTGTACAATATTTTTCTCCCATGATGCAGTTGGTAATATGAAGTTTTTTTTCCAAAATTTGACATGCTTTATTCCCCCTAACAAGGTATCTAGAAAACTTTCGATACACTGGGAAGTAATTTATAGTGAACATAATCATTGCATGTAGTTGAAAATATTCTATTTTATAAAAATAATACATACTAATACCATACTCCCATAAGAGTTTCAAATAAGCATTTCATTGTGACAAGAAAACATCAATATCTTTTCTGGGTTGCTTTTGTCTAGGGATTATTAAAGTCAACATGACATATTTGTTCTTATACAAAATTCAGGGGATAAGTTGAAAATTACAAATAACACATGCCATGAACTATGTGTGCTAGTAAGGTTTTGATATAGAATTATTCCATCCATGCACAATCCATGGTCAAGATTTCTAACTTCATTTATGAATACAGGAAATTGGTGATCAATTTTCCACCACTGTGAACAATCAGTGGGATGATGTATTTTTCCATCACATATCAACTTATCAGCATTCAATCTTACCCTTTTTACGTCATGCGAATTAGAAAATAAAGGTTTCAAAAGAGGAATTATAATAAGATTTTAAAATTCCTTGGTAGGGGTCTATGTAACCTCTAAACCAGCCTATGAGTTTTTTTCAACTTATGCCATGATGTCCCACATTTAAGACACTATGAAAGAAATTCATACCCCTTCATATATAGCAAACATTCATTCAGTAATGCATGTATTTTTTTATTCTACAATCCCATAGGCCATAATATTTTCTTATTTATATAATGTTAATTAGGAAGATCATTGTCTTTAGGAAGAGTATCTTTCAATAATTAAAGAAAATCAGTAAAACCTTTGTCACTCCAACCATGTTTCGCATTCAATTTAATCAATCGGAACACTGATGATAAAACCATAAATTTCATACAACTAGGATACAATAGTTTTTCAACATCACCCTATAGATGCCCAATTTTTGGTTCTTTATCAATTTCCTCTTCTTTAATACCATGGAACATTTCTTCAATTTCATCAAAGTTAACATCTTGCAAAGCATCATCATCAATAGATTTAAAATTCTTCCCAGTTTAACCATGAAAAATTAAAGTTATTAAACTTAGATTAAAAACATGAAAAATTAAATTATCTTTTATCTTTGTACATTTTAACTTATTCATATTTAAACATTTGAAGTATGGACATAAAAACATGTCATTGTTTGGAACATTTTATTTAGAAAATTCTGAAAAACCATTAACAACTTTCTCATATTCATCACTCATTTGAAGTGTAATGATCGAACTTTGAATCATTATTTCCTATAAAAAATATCAAAACTATATATCTTGTTAAGATAATCCAATTTTATATTTATATTAAATATTCCATTATTTTAAAGTCACACAATTTTGAAATACAAAACAAATATATTCATATTTGAAAAATATAATTATAAATTCTATAAAATAATGGAAGATAAGTTTAAATATAAATGGTAAATCATAAAAATATATGCATGTAAATAATTTAAAAAATAAAATATTGTTTGATAATCAAATTTTATATTTATATAAAATATGCCAAACTTTGAAAGTAATTCAATTTGGAAATATGAAACAAATTTATGCATATTTGAAAAATATAATTATAAATTCTATACAATAGTGGAATATAAGTTTAAATATAAATAGTAAATCATAAAAATTTATTCATGGAAGTAATTTTAAAAATTAAATATAGTTAGACTAAATTTTGGAATCTAATATACACACTCATTGTGATTTTAGATATGCACATTAATCAAGGTTGTAAGTTGTTTGGTCGACAATGTATTCTATTAGGGAACCATATGGAATGAAAATATAATTGGAGTGGAGATAAAAAATATATTCTAAATCTCATACATTTAATGATATTTCCGAAACTCTACTAATTATTTATAATAATTCACTCACATTTTAATGATACTTTTTTGAGAAATAAGTTAAAAAACCACTCTCTAAAAATAAATCACCATCCACTAGTGTGATGTATTATGAAACAATCACAATGTTCTTTGTGTCTATGTAACTTAGGGAAAAATCAATAAATAAGAATAAAAAACTTGTATCCATAAAATAATTCACTCACATTTTATGTCACACTATAGTTTAACATATTTATATGAGATTTGGTATATGAATAATGTACAAGGATTACCACTTTTAAATAATCTTCAATAATTTATCATAATACAAGTCATGGATGTAGATTTCATGGGGTGGGGAACTATAATCAACGAAACACAAATTAAAAATGATGAATTGGTTTATATGCTATAATCTAAATATGTCACCACAAGTATACGATAATTTTTTGGGAGTATTTATTAATATTTCCTATGAAAAAAAATAGTTTATAAGACACTATGCAGTAAATGAAACAAGATAATATAACATGTTGAAATATATTGGGAGTATGTATCAGTCTATAAAATAGAACCCATCAAATTTAATGAAAATACTATGAAATTAGAGAATGAAATATTAGATAGTATGACCAATAAAATTGTAAAAAATTAATTTCACGATTGAAATTAAAACTACAAATCATGTGTTGATAATAACTTGTATTGTAAAAAATATAATACCCATCATTGTTAATCCATGAAAAAATTATCAAAGAATTATCATGGACATTAAAAAGTAAAATAGAGCATTATTGTGGCATGTAGGAGGAGAAAATTATGCTATTGTATGGAGAAAATTTAATGTGCTTTCTATTGATGAAATATGATAACATGAATAGATTAAAGAAGACAATAATGTGATATTTTTGTAAATAAAATTGAAAAATAGCGATTTAGGGAATCCAAAAAAATGAATGACCGAAATTGAGGTGTTTAAGGATTACTTGAGAGTTGCGAGTCGATTATATAGAATGTTATAACAAAAAATAGGATGAATGAAGTTAGAAAATGAGGTTGGATGCCATGAGATTGAATAAATGATTATAGGCTTCCACATGAGAGGGAATGAGTTTGCCTTTGCTTGATCAAAAAACACCGCATTGACTCAGAACAATAATTTTAAATGATTTATCACATCAGTTATATAATAACTGATGTGATAAAGAAATTTTAATTAGATTTACCACGTTTTTTTCAGTATAACTGATGTGATAATTTTTTCTACAATGTTTCTTATAGAATTACCAACGTTATAAAACAAATCGCATTGTTTTATAACATTGGTTATTCTATAATCGACATAGAAAACATGCTTTACCACATAGGATATAGAATAACCAATGTGATAAAGAGGGATATTTCATTTATCATCTTGGTTATAGAATAATTGATGTGACAAATTAATATACATGACTTTTAACATTGGTTATAAATAACTGATGTTAAAAGGCCAACGCGATAAATCATTTTTTCACTATTGTTATTCTTAGTAAAATGGGTAGTAATTTTTAAACTTTATCATGTGTTTAAATATTTTATATTTACTGCATAAATTAATACATGTTTTAATTCATTTCAAAACATTTTTATTTGAAAAATATTTTTACATGTTTTTTTGTTTCCTTGATTATAACTTTATATTCCTTTTAAGGAAGATTTAATTAAGGGGGAGGTTATATTAATACAAGCATTGAAAAAATATTTTTCATATCTTACTCATTTAATCATATTTTTTATCCTTACAAAATGGGAGAGAGAGAGAGTTGGGTGTGAGTGTTTAGGTTTTATAATTATCAAAAAGTGGGATATTGTTGAGTGGCTCCTTGCTATTCTCATATGGATTTTGATAATTACTTTAACCCACTTTTTTTACTAATAAGTTTGTTTTAGTGATTTGAAATTTATTATGTATCTATATTTATTGTATATCTTAATTTATATTGGTTATATTTTTATTCTATTTATTATGTTGGGAAGATAATAAGATTATCTTAATTTTATCTGTTTTTGTAAAAATCTAAATCGGTTGTTTTGATGGTGGAAGAAATGTCTGAAGCTGTATAAGTTGTTTAGAGATATTTTATTTTTTTAGATTAAGGTCACTTATACATTTTGATAATATATCAAGATAGATCCCTTGCCTCCTAAGTCAAGAGGCCATTATATTTTTATTAATTTTAGGTTAATATCGTTTTTCAAATTGGGTTTAAAGGGAACCCTACATGACCTCATAGGCCTAAGGAACAAGGCCGAGAAATGACCCCGAATACCCAAAGACCAAACATACACATAACAAACCCACAAAATCTTTTTTAATCATTAATTCTCCTAGCTCCCCACATTTAGTGGATAATACACTAGAATTTACCCATACAAAACTACATGGTTCCCAATACCGATGATGAATTCCACACCCTCTCATCATTTCGGGCCTAGTTAGCTCTATTAGGGAATGATACATGATCAATCCTCTTATGGGACTATAATATGGGTCTAAAATCTAATATTAATATTTATGTTCCATGAACTAATAATGTTGAGGCTCTTACAAGGTTATCTCCTTCCCCTTATACGAGTCTCACCACCTATGATCAAAGCTTCCCCTTAGAGGACTGGTCGCATCAACCCGTCGCCGCTAGAACCAAGGAGGTCAGACCCACAGTTCACATATTCATTAACAACATGTAAAGATTGATATCCAAGAGATTTATCAAAATTTCATTAATTTATGATTAAGTCTGAAATAATCTCTTTAGTTCCCTAAAAAATAACATAATTTTCTGCAGCAATTTAGGGTTTATTTAGTCTATCAATTTGGATGGATACCATTTTTTGAATGTTTAAATGAGCTACCAATTTCTGAATGAATTGAAGCATGATGTTATGGAAATAATAGAATATTATATTTATATATTTAATTTAAATAGAAGGATAAAAAGGTTGTTTTTTAGATCAATTAAATATCCAAATTTCTGTGACGTTTTTATTGAGGTATAGTTTTTCTAGATTATTGTTTATTCTATTTTTTAATGATATTGGGTGTTGTGGAAGTTGTACTAAGGTGATTATTGATTTTTTGGAAATTCCTTGAAATAAAATATATATAAGTCTTCTAATATGGATACTAAATCTATTTTTAAAAGGCTCTAAAAAATCATATAAGTATTTGTTGGTATGTTATACAGTTTTTCATAATCTCATCCCAACATTGATCTCCATGTTGGGTTGATGAACCCTATGTTGGTGAAACCAACCATAAATTGTGTCAAAAATTTTCTTTAAATTTAAGTATAAATTAATTATTGGAATCCTATTTTATTAAACTCATCCATATGTTTCATCGAAGATAGAACCCTACATTGATACTACCACAGTGGGACATTAACCTATTGTATACTGCAAGATTTGAGTAACTCGAAATGTAACATTCCATAAATTATAGAGAATATTTAGTTTTAACATTCCCTATAATTGATACATTTCATATAGTTCATGCGTATATAGGAGGATTATGAATTTCTATAATGGATATATATGGATGTCCCGATTCTTATATACTATGCTAATACCCCTAAAATGAATTGGAAACAAAAGTTGAGCTAAAATGTTTCAAACTGGGTATTTCCATGCATGGATGATGTATAGGATCCTAATGTATTCAAGATTGTAGTATCACATGATAATAGATGAAGGATATAATCCATTCCATTACCCTTGATAAGAACTCAAGCCTCTCCACATGTTCATCCCACTTAACTGGAACTCTATGAAATACAAGTTATAAATTTTCTTTGAGATCTCTGCTAAGAACAAATTTCAGTACATGAATTTAGAAAATATGAAATTGAGGTGGAAGTAGAATTATCATGTAGATCATATTTTATACAAGATATTTTTACTTCATTATTATTCATATTAAAATTATCACAACTTTTTAAATAGATTATACTATCGAGAGTCCATGCCTACAAGCTCGATCAAAGGATTACGCTGAGCTGAGATATCATTCTATACATAATATGAATATTTAATCTTTTTAACTAACCCATGAGGAAGTTTTATGGCCATACTATATGAGCTTCATTTAACTATCACACTACAAAGAAAATATTTCATTGAATAATATCCAACATTAGGTTTCATGGAGGTTGATGTCTCCTAAAAGCATTGTTAATATCTTATATAGATAAAAATACAAATTTAAAGTAATATGACTATACTAACTACTAGAACATAGAATAGTTGTAATACAAGGTCGATCCCATGAGGAAAAGAGTTATAGTATGATTCAATAGCTTCTATGTTTATCAAAATTTATTAAATTGAAACCAAAATAACTAAACTAATTTAAAGGATGTGGTGGATTGACTCAAAAATAATGAAATAAAGATAAAGTTAAGAGAGTTGACATCAAAGGATTGTTTTTTACACATTAAAAATAATTAAATAATGACTAGTGAAATTACATTAAATTAAAAGTTTTTGGAATTTTTAGAGTATCTATCCTAGATTTTAAGCTTTAGCTAGAGAAACCTTAGTCAGCTGAATCCTCTCTGAAGGTTTGTCTATAACCGAATTAGGTGCATTTAGTTTATTATTTTATGAGAAAAGAGATGTTAATTAAACTCTATCCTTCCAATTCCCTTAATCACATTGGGTTTTATCCCCTAATTACCATCACTTTCTCTAGGTAATTAGGGATGTGATTATTTTTTGTTCTCAATGTAATACAATTTAATAAGAATAATTCATAGGTTAGAAATAATTAAATATCGGGTACTCATTATCTTCTATTAACTCACCCTTCTATTGAATACTTAGTTATTCAAGGTGAATATCTCAACCAACATGAATATTCTAATAATTTATAGAAAGGGAATTGAAAATTAAGATCGAAAAGAAAAATATAGTGTAAAAACCTACGACATGGGTGGTGTAGCAATGTCACAACACTATCATAATTTTCATGACCATAAAACTTCCATGGTAAATTATATGTGGCTATGGAGTAGTCTTCCCTGAATCTGAATTCCCTTATTCCTCCATTTTAGGTACCTCCATGATGTATGTGACACCCTATAATGAAACCACTTCTCTAGTACACTGAACATGGTATAATGATTCTGGCCACGATGCAATGCTTTCATTAAATCTTCAACCAAAAGGATCCACGACACAATAGCTAGACCACGCTGCAAAAACTCTTATATTTTTATATCCCCAGTTCACAAATCTATATAGCCTTGGATGTGGCATAGTGATTCATGATTTTTTAGTGGATAGTTAGATCCCCAGTCATCTTCTATGGTGATACTATTTCACAACTTCTTGGTTTGTGGTGGTGGTCGAGCGATGATGTGTCTAATAAAGACGACATGTGAGTGGCCTAGGATAACATAGTTTCACTTAAGTTCTTAGTACCCATGCATAGAACATGTCCCGCATAATTTTTGTAGGTGGACAACCTCCACTTAATTTGTCAGAACCTCTCACCTTCTTGATAATTTTTCCGGAATGGTGTTGAAGGATGCCTACCACCGTCGTGTGCCTACCCACACTGATGAGATAATACTTTCACAACCAAACTATGTAAGGTATTTCTCCATATGTATGTACCTCCAGTGGAGGGCTTGGTTGGATGACCTTGGTGGGATGCTATGTGTCTTTCCTTCCAATTTCTAGGTGTGGGTTCCTTTTTTGAAACCAAGTACCCTTTTCCATTTTCCTCCCACAGAGCACAAAAAAAAGACATATAAAAATAAGGCATTGAAAAACATGTATTTTTTAACATTTTATTCCCTCTTAATGTATATTATCTAGTGAATGTAATTAACCAAAAATTAATACTATCAATTAAAACATGAATATTATCAATTGAAAACATATTAAATTCAACAATTAATATTTTAAAATTTAGTAAAAAACTAATTCATCAAATCCCACACACTTGAACCATGTTTTTCCTCAAACATAAATCTTTACAATGAATTAAAAAGGAACCCCCATTATACCAATATTCAAAATTTAAAATTAATGAAACAAAAAAAAAATTTAATGGGGGAGAGATAATTTTCAAGTGTAACATAATGAAAGTGATTCCAATATCTCACTAGACATAATGTATTTGAAATTACGAGGAAAAATGTTGCGACTTATTATATCTTCCATTTAGGAATCCTAATTCATCCTTATTAAAATGAAAAGTTGTGATATACCTCACCATTTTTTTCTTCTCTCATCGATAAATGTAAAATTTAAATGTGAAGTTTTCCTCATACCTTGAGTACATGCACCAAATGTATGAATTTAAAAATGATCTAATTTAACCAGTTAGTAGAGGGAAATATCACTAAAATTCAAGAGGACTTTGAAATATTGATCAAATGATTCTGAGGTTAGTGTTAAGCATGATAAAAAATAAACACAATGAAATTACCCTATTAGAAATTACAACTTCCCCACATTCCCAATATCAAAGTAATACCATGATTAATGAAAGCCCAATGAAAAATTTAACCCTCAATTTCTTTTTTCAATTTAAGTTTTATTTCTATTTTTCAAAAATTGATTTAGGAAAAGTGTTACATATATCACCCAACCAAAATTATGAAAATAATTGATCATGTGATGGTTACTTTTGACCCACCATAACTCAACCCAAATGTTTTTCATTTTTTTATTCATTTATATTTTTCTATAGAGGGGAAAAAATAAAAACTATGAAGGAAACATGATCATTTTTCCGAAAATCCAGTGAAACACCCAAAACATATTCTCTCAAATAATCATATCCATTTTTCCAAGAGATCCCTCTCCACCCACACTTGAACTTTTAACATCATGAAAAACACTATAGTATGGGTAAGAATGGATAAATTATCTTGAAGTTTGGTTATTCCTATCAAAAACATTTCATGGCTTCTAAGGGATAAAAAGAGGATAAATGTTAGGTAGGTCACAATGGTAATAGATAAATAAAAAACACCTCATTAATTCTTAATGTTACTTTTGTATAATCATCTATTTGATAAGTTCAAATCTATATTCTATTAGGCATCATTTCCCAATATATCTAAATAAATTTAATAAGAAAGGTGGGAAAAATTCATTTTAGAAGCATCTAGGGAATGTAATTATATGATTAAAATAAATAAATAGTGGAATTTCTCATAATAATAATTCAATTAACCTGAAATTATAAAATTCAAAGCATGAAATATGGAAGATAATTTTTAGCAACATGTGACTAGAAAGAAAAAATCATGATTTGTTGGATTCATGTTCCTATGTTTAACTCTAATCATTAAATTAACCAATATTACATGATTAATTAAATAAATTTGAAAATTATAATAAGGAATCTTGGGTTTATTGAAAATTATATGTGTCATTGATCAAAAATTAATACATAGATCCGTGTATGGGTATGAATTTTTGTCATTAAATCTTAAAAAAATAGATTTTGGAAAATTGGAAGTAAAAGTACAAAATTAAAATCAAGCTTAATCACTTTTTAATGAATCTATTTTCTTTTTATATCCTAATTAATTCTTTATTCATGGACCTACAATATATGTTAAAATAGTGAAATTCACAATATCCATGAAATTAATGTTCATAAATGATGTGGGGAAGTTTCACTACATCTAAAATTAAATCCCAAATGAAGTATGAAACTAAATAAAACACGGTTTCCTCTAATTAAGTGATTTAATTATGGTTTTTTATCCAAATTACCTCTTGGATCAAAAAATAAGAGTATGGTATCAATCCAACCATCTTATATTGAACAAATTTTATCATTGTTCAAAATCTAATGTATCTATTTTACTTTTCCTCCTTTTGGAAATCTCACTTTCTTCCGGTTGAGTGAATTAATGAGAAATAAGAAAACCTAATGTTTGGAATAAAATATCACGGGGATTACATAACTTGAAAAAAATCCACTTTTTCTTCTTTTGGGGGCTTATGTTCTACAACATCTACACTCAACTCTTCATTTTCAACATCCAATCTCTCAAATTCTTCTTCATGGGAATCTCATTCCATGATATCCAATACATCATTCCAAATTTCAGTATCCCTAATATCTTCCTCCACCTCTTGTATGTCTTCTTCAAAACTCGAGGGTTCCTCTACATAGTCTTTCTCAACAATAAGGGGTAACCCAACTCTAGAAAATAGAAAAATCATTTAAAAAAATTCATAGTTTGTCCAGTCTTTGTTCCTTTCATCTTCTTATTTTCTTATTATTTGGGTTGCACTATAGTTGATGTTAAAGGGTCTTTCTATTCATCATATTCTCTATACTTCTTCTCCATCATGTCAAGCATGTTCTCTTATAATTTAGTAGATCCCACCTCTTTCTCTTCTTCTTATTCTTTTTCTTGTTGAAATTATTCATTGCTCATATTATCCTATTTATCCACAATTATAAGGGTATTCTCCATGGGAAATTTAAAATTAGAATGAGGAATGGGTCTTACCACAAACACATCATCCACCTTGGTCATGCACTCCAGGAGTGATATTACTCTTTTTAACCCATTTCCATGCCTTAGAGTGATAGTTTCAGTCTTTGGTGCATTTTTGGTTCACATGGGTTTCCTTAATGATCTCATCCTTGTATTTAAATTCCACTAACAAGTTCTTAATTTTTTTGTGAGAGGGTTTAAATCTTTATTTATAACTATATGTGGGCATTAATTTTCCCTATTATTGAGACCATAATAAAAACCCCCAATGCATAAAAGGATGAAAATAAAAAGTACCTTATCTAAAATAAGAAAATTGAAAAGTAGAAGAGAGAAGGATTATCTAAATATTGAATATATAAAAGCCTCATCCACATGATTATAGTTTTGATGTCTTCTGAATGCATCATTAATTCTCTCATGGATATCAAAATAAAAATTTAATATAACACAACTACACTAACTATTATGACATAGAATAGTGGTAAGACATGGTCAAATACCTATGGAAAAGGGATATAATATGATTCAATATCTTTAACATTTTTCAAACATTATTAAACTAAAACTAAAATAACTAAACTATTTTAAAGGATGTGTTGGTATGACTAAAAAATAATGTAATAAGAATAAATATATGAGATTTTAAATTAAAGGATTGTTTTTTATAAATTTTAAATAATTTAATCTTGACTTGGGAAATTATATAAAATTAGAAGTCATAGGACTTCTTAGAGTATCTAGCCTAGATTTTTAGCTTTAGCTAGAGCATCCTAAGCTAGTGGAATCCTCTATCAAGGTATGTCTATAACCGACTTAGGTTCATTTAGTTAAATCTTATAGAAAAAAGTTGATGTTAACTACACTCTCGCTTTCCACTTATCATAATCACATTAGGTTGTCACTGCTAATTACAATCATTTTCACTAGGTATTTAGGGATGTGATTATGTTTGTTCTCAATGTAATGAAATTTAATAACATAAATTCACTGGTTAGAAATAATTAAATATTGGATACTCATCCTATTCCATTAACTCACCCTTCCCTTGAATACATAGTTTTTCATGGTGAATATCTCAACCAACATGAATGATCTAAGCATTTAAGGAAATGAAATAGAGAAGTTAGATCTAAAATAAACATGGAATGTAAAAGTGGATACCCATGATAATTAATCACATAACCAATATATGAATTCAAAATTATACAATGAAAAATAAAATATAAAATGAAAGATTTAATTTTTGTAGAAACATGGGGGATGATGGTCCTATTACTCCACTCTTTCTTAAGATGCCATATTGAGTCTTCCAATTGCATCATATGTTAAATTCCCAAGTTAGTAGTGGAACCTTCATTGGTTCTATGTAACATTTGGTTCTAGTCCTTCTAGGTCTATATCTTTCTCACTCCAGCTATACTCCTCTATTAGAGATAAGCCTTTAATAAATTCTTCAGCTTATCATTTGTTTATACTTTTAATTACTTCCTCTATTTTGTTTGAGGTTTTCGCATCAATTTATATCACCTTGATCTCTTATCTCACTCATCTAAATTCTTGATTTGAATTTATCTCATTATCAATAAGAGTGGGAGTAGTGATTTTTTTGAGTCATATCCTAGTGAATTTGTGAGTGCATCAGCCAAATTCCTTGAATAGTTGATTTTAGAACTCCAATGGAGTAGGCTCCATTCCATGCACATGTTTATTTTTAAAATACCCCAAGGATCAGCCTGTATGCATGAAATACATAAAGATATTCAGTATTTTAAAAATATTGGTGTGGGAAAACCTATAACGTTGGTGGTGTGGTTGCGACACAACCGTTGAAAATTTTCATGACCATGAAACTTTCACAGTGCAACGTATATGGATTTGACATAGTCTTCCCCCCAAATATTAACACCCATCCACTTCCATTTGAGGCACCTTCATGATGCATGAGACACCCTATGAAATAACTCCTTCTTTATTGAACCATCCATGATGTGTTTCTTCTTACTGTGATGCAATTCTTTCATTTATTCTTTGAACATAGAGATCCATGAGAATTTCTTTAATTGGTTTTTTATTTTTTTAAAGGGGATATGGTCCTTATTTTTTTAAAAAAGGGGACCCAAGAAGCATGAACACAATTCATGCATCTCCAATTTGAGGAAGAAGAGTGAATGGGGTTCATGCTTCCCTCTGCCGCTAGAGAATTGTGAACCCGGTTCACGCTTCCTAGGTTTGGCGGAGGAAGACCGAACCCTATTCATGAATCCTTACATCCAAATTATTTAAAAGTATACCCTTTAAAAATCTCATTGATCTCTTATGATTTTTATTGCGAAGCCCTGCAAAAAATATTTCTCAACATATATTTACTACTTTTAAGAAGGTAAAATTTCTTTTTAAAATTTTAATTGTTTAATTGTATTTATTTATTTTGTTTTTATGGTTTATTTATTTAATATGTGATGTGTAGAAAAATGTGTTTGTGAGTATGATTAATTTATTTAATATGTATTTATGCATGTATGAATGTATAAATTAGTATCTTTTGTATGATTAATTTATGAATGAGTTAATTTTTTTGTATAATATAATTCATATTGAATGTTTAGGGATTTTAAATATGGTGTGTCTAAAATTTAATATATATTTAGGAAAATAAAATTGTTTTAAAAAATGTCTATATTTTTAATTTAAATGGATAGTTTAATATTTTTATATGTATATAAAATATGTTATTTATAAATTAATATAAATATAAATTTTAATATTATATACACAAGCCTAAAATTATTTTTAAAAATGATTATAGTTTTAATTTAAATAGTGTTGAATATATTTATATATATATAAAATATATTATATTTCAAGTAATATAAATATAAATTATAATATTATATACACTAGATAAATAATTTATCAAAAATAAATTAGTTATACTATTTATCATATTTAAATTTATTAAAAAATATATAGAAAATTATTTTTGTTAATGGTATAAATTTTTTTCTATATATAAAAATTTAAAATTATATTAAGTTTAAATAATTATTATTAAAGTGATAAAGTATGAAATATAATTAATTAAATATTGGAAAGTATAAAAATGGAAAAAATTTTATATATATGTAATTTTATTAAATTAAAAATAACACCAGTTAGTACTATTTTAATGGTTTTTATGTAAGTCTAAATTATATTAATTTTATTTACCACTATAAATAAATTTAATGAAAAAATTTAAATTATATTAAGTATAAATAATTATTCTTTAAATTAATTAAGTGTAAAATATATTTACTTATATTTTGGAATGTAGTAGAATGAAAAGAATATTATATATATATATCTACAATTTTATAATATTGAAAATAAATTTAATGTCTAGTGTTATAATGGTCTTTATGTAAGTGTAAATTATATTAGTTTTAATTAAATTTATTAAATGTTATTATTAAATATATATATATACATACAAATTGAAAAGTTAAATTTGTGGAAAATATGTGTAGATATATAACATATATTTCATCTAGTAATAGGTAATATTTTATAATATGTAGAATATAATAATTATACTGAAAAACATGTTAAGAGTATTGTGTCATGACTGATCTTGAGATGACTGACCAATACATAATAGAAATCACAAAACTTTTTGTGTGTGCATGTGGTTATATAATTTGTAATAATTGCATTTTATTTTCTACATTGATGACCTATGAGTAATCTCTCACTAAGTATGTAAGGAACTATGTTCCCACTTAAAAAAAGTTATGTATTTCATTTCCATAGACCCCCTCGCATGCAAGTGAGTAAATTTGTCATTAAAATGGGATCGACAAGAGGCATCCCCAAGGAGGCGTTTGAGAATAAACGCTCCATAAGAGGCATTTAAAAAGCCACATTGCAGTTTGAAAAGAGACGAAAGGTTAATAAAATATTTGATAATAGAGACACTAGGAGTCCACCCATAGGTTTTTGTTAGTTTATGAGATAATGATTAAATAATCCATAGTAAGTCTCAAATCAAGTCATGGTTATTTGTTAATAAGTAACTAAAATTTATGAAACATTTGATGACATGGTATAAAAATATACAATGCTATATTAATTGTTTTTGGTTATAATATCACAATCACTATACATCAATCACTATAGGAAAACAACGATTTAGCAGTGATTCTTTCATGGCGGTTTTGAAAACCGGTGCTAAATGTTTTTTTGAAAAAATTTAGCATTGAGTTTTTAGAAGAATTTTTTTAAAAAATGCCACTAAATATTTTTCAAATATATATTTCTTATAATATTATTATTTTTTTCAAAAAAAATTCAATTTTTTAGTGGTAGTCTTTTTAAAAAACCTCCCCGAAATACTAGTGGTTTTTTAAAACTGCCGTGAAATAGAAGGGAAAATAATAAAAAATATATTTAATTATTAATTATTTATTATTCACACTGCTATATAGTTTATTATTTATAATTTTAATTAATTATAATGAGTTAATTAATAAATATTTATAATTATTAGTTAATAATAGCATGAAACTTAAAGTAAATCTACAAAAACCTGAAAGGAAGACTTTGGTATGAAATGAATATAACATTCTATCCGGGAGTCCGTTTCATCTCCACAAGAAGTCAAATCGAAGCTTATTAAATGAGATAAAACCACATGATATTTAAATCATGTGATAATAAAATGAATAAAATATAGTATAGTTTAAAAAAAATTAGAAATCAATCTCGAACTTCAAACGACCATAAATTTTGATTAGGGTGTCCGTTTGGGCTCTACCACATATCAAATCAAAGCCCACAATGAGATCTATGATATCGATGGTCTCGTACTGAGGTCAAAGAGATATATCTAGTTTTTGAACCACAAAAGGACCAGAAGACTTCCAAAACATAGTTTTTTACGGACCCAAGTTTCTTAAAATTCTAATGGATATAACTTTTGATTTGGGCGTCTGTTCAACATGTACCTCATATAATATCGAATATTGATTCATGATCTTTTATTTAACTTGTTTAGGATCTAAAATGGACTCCTAGATCAGAAGTTATTTTCATTTCAAGGTTTTTTTTGGGTTTAGGCTGTTCATATTTTCTTGATGTTTTCCTATGTTTTACGGGTACCCCATTTTTTATTTATTATTGATTTATTTTTGTTTATTTATTTTTCTATTTATTAATTATTCATTAATTATTCATTTATTATTATTTATTTTTTAGTATTATTTATTTCTTATTTATTTCTTATTTCATATTTGATATTATTTATTTATTATTATTTATTATTTATTATTTATTATTTATTTTATTTTCACAATTTTATTATTTTATTCTCTTAATTTTATTATTTATTTATTTTATATTATTATTTAATTATTATTGATTTATTTATTTGTGATATATTATGATTTATTTATTATTGTTTTATTATTATTATATATATATTTATTATTTATTATTTATTTACTATTTTACTATTGTACTATTTTATTATTTTATTTTCAAAATTTTATAATTTTATAAAATTATTTTTATAATTTTATAATTTATTATTATTTGTTTATTATTTATTAATTATTTGATTGATTATTTATTTATTTATTATTTTTATTTATATCTATTTGTTACGTATTGTAGGTCTTTTCAATTAATATATTTAAGTATATTAAATTCTTTTTATTCACCACATGAAGAGCCTACTAGAGTGCTAAAGTCTTTGAAAAATGTGCCAGAGATAAGGGGTTCAAATCTCATCTAACACAAAATTTCTATATATGGCACATGCATGTGCATGGTAATAAATAGTAAAAATTAAATAATAAATAATAAAATTAAAAACAATAAAAATTTAAATTATAAATAATAAATAATAAATAATAAATAAATAATAAATACTAAAAATAAAATAATAAAATAAGTTAACAAAATTTAAAAAAATAAAAAAACCACCGGTAAATGATTTTGTGACGTTTTAAACCGCTTCTAAAAAACCACCACAAAATCATTCTACGATGTTTTTAAAAATCACATATAATTGATTGTCGACCCACGATTTAGCTACAGTTTTACAAAACTATCACAGAACTATTTAACAGTGTGTTAAAACGCCCCTAAATGAAAAAAACCACCACTAAACTTAAATTTTGGCATAGTGAATAGTGAAAAACAATCCCTAGAAAAAGTCTCAAGATCAAGTAAATTATTCCATCATAAATAATTTAAATAATTTAAAGTTTTCATGTAGTATAAAATATTTTATTAATTATTTTTTTCTGGGGTATCTCCGCTTCAGCAAAGAGCTCTCAGGTTCTCTTGGATTTTGACCCTCGACAGTTTTGAGGTGGGAATACTTTTAGGTGGGGTGCGGGTCTATGATGAGGACCTGTGGATCTGGGGTTCCAGTTGAGTCATGGGCAGGAAGAGGCAAGGATATGTGGTGCTGAAGATCTACGATGGTGAAGATTCGTGGAGTCACAGGTAGGCAGCGACATCTGGGGTTCCAGTGGAGTCATGGGCAGACGACAATGATCTGTCGAAGGGGTGTTCACCTTGTCTTCGATTTGTTTCAGATCTATCCAAATTGAGGAGATGGGTGGAGATAGTGATGATCTTTGGATGGAGTCGGCTATGGGTTTTAGGGCTAGAGGTAGCAGCGGATCCCAGATTTGTGATGGATGTTGACTGTCCAGACGGTCCTTGGCGATTCAACGGTAGAGAGATCTGTTTGCGGTGGTTGGGGTGCGTCAGTGTGGATCTTTCTATGATGGACGAGGTGAGTGACCCTTGGAAGAAGGACACAAGCGGGTCTAGATCTGTTCGAGGTGTTCCTAGATCTGGTTGTGGGTGACCCTTAGTGAAAGGGGACCACACACTGATGGTGGCGGATGACAAGTAAGCTTGGAGGCTGTCCGGGGCGATGATGGATGGCGGTAGTGACATCCATATCTTTTTTTTCTAGAGTTGATTGGGCATATTCAGATTTTGTAATGGGATTTTTCCTTCTAGTATTTTGGGCCATTGTAATTGGTTTTATTTTGATCTCTATAATGGATTTGATCCCTCTGGGCTTGCGGGCTCGTAATAGGTTTTCCCTTAAGCAGTTCAAAAGGGACTTTTATTTTTAATATAGTGTCTTACCCCAAACCCTTCTGATATTAATTATTTTTTTTCTAGTAAATAATGTCTGGTCAAATATATTACAACGATGAGGTAATTTATATCAAGCAGTGTTTTAGTTATAGTTTTCCACCTATAGGAGTGGAAAATCATCATGGTTTTCTGATATTGGATGAAGTTCACAATAAGATTCATATTCAGTTAAAAATAAGTGGTAATTGATCAAATAATTTAATAACATATCAACATATTCAATATCCTGAACATTTATGGCACACTGAGTACCCTATTGAAAATGATGAAGATTGGATGGATGCATCTTTGTTATTTAGGATACATTGTAGTAGTGGTCTAATGGAATTGTATGTGGAAATTTTTGATACTGATGTGGTGCAAAAAATTACTATAAAATAAGTTTTTGTAATCTCTATAGAAGTTGTTTCATCACAACACTCTTATTCATTTCCTCCTCCTCATAAGAATCCTATGATATAACAAAATTGGGAAAAAGATGATTAAAATTTTGAAGGAAATTTAGGGGGAGTCCCTTTATGTACTGATATAGTGAATGAAAGTTCATAAAAGGAAGAAGTATCTGTTGAGGCATTAGAAGATGATGTGGGTGAGGGTGATATTGGAAATGAACCTTTTAAGGTTCCTATGAGAGTCATGAATCCATAGCAGGTTGATGTGGGGAATGAAACTTATGAGGATCCTATGAGAGACATGCATCCACAATATACACTAGTTGGTGGTAATCATCCTTCAGTATTGAGTTCCTTAGTTGAAGGAATGTTGTGTGGATTTTTTTTTGATTTGGATGTCATTACACCAAATTATGAATTCTTTGGCATTATAGGGAATATATCTACATCAATTGATAATGACATTTATTTCAGGAAAGAGTTTGAAAGAAAAATTGCCCTGAAAAAATGTGATAAAACAATAAAACATAGTGTAGAATTTCAAAATTTTGTTTGATGAGTTGAAGATGATAAAATATATCATATTATGTGAAAAATATTGTCTAGAATGTAAATTCTGATTAAGGTAAATATATGAAATCCTTTTCATATTGTAAGATAAAAAAATTTGAAGGCCCACACACTTGTGTGAATCAAATATTTTCCCAATATCACTCTTTACATGATGAAAAGTTTATATCAACTATTATTGTTGAGATGATCTGAACATGTTAGGATGTTCCCATTTCCCTTGTTCGAGGAAGAATTAAATAGTTGTTTAACTATAAGATATCCTACAACAAATCATGGAATGAAAAATTGAAGTTAATTGTAAACGTGTATGCTGATTGGGTTGAATCATTTGAAACCTTTCCAAAACTTATGAAATTGTTGTCTCTCAACAATCAAATTATTTATCATTTGAACACTGTTGAGTATGTGTTCCCCAATCATCGAGTTGATTGATCAAAGGTACAGTTCAATAGGATTTTTTGGGCATTCAGGCCATACATTGCTAATTTTCCCTATTGTAAACAATTCATTTTGGTCAATGGTACATTACTTTATGGCAAGTATATAGGTGTTCTACTCATTTCTACCACCTTGTATGGTAATCATGTTCCTCTACCACTTGCACTCACTATTGTTTAAAAAGATAATTTTGAATCTTGGATCTATTTTTAAGCATGTGTACACATTCTTGTCACACAAAACTAGGGAGTGTGTTTGATATCTGATCATTATCGAGTGATTATAGAGGCCGTAAATACTGATTTAGTTTCATGGACAAAGCCTAATTCTTATCATCGACATTGAATTAGACATATTGCAAGTAATGTGTATAATCATTTAAGAGATGAGGCAATAAAGAAGGTGGTTCTCAAGTTGGGTATGTTTTTCTAAACATAATTTTTTTAAATAAAATATAATATCATTTTTAAAACATTATTCTCTTATGGTTTTAGCATATGATCCCCAACAAGAAAGTATTTATTGATGTCTTTAAGTTATTTGTAGGGCTAGTGAAGATGTGTATGAATATATGATGCAGATTTCAAAGGATAAATGGTCATTAACATATGATGGTGGCATGAGATATGACTATACGACCACTAATATAGTGGAGTGCATAAATGAGTTTATCAAGGGTGTGAACAAAATCTCAATCATAGGGTTAGTGAAAGATAAATTTTATAGATGTGTGAACTAATTGGTTGACTGGTACCCACAATCCTATAAGTGGATGGAAAATAGAATGTGTTTTACTCAGAATTTCCAAAGTGACATTGATAAGATACTGAATGAGGATTCAAGATGGAGTGTTCTAGCCTTTGATAGGAAAAATAGGAGCCTTCAAGTAAGAGAGTGCTATGACTAGGATACATAAACTAGTGGTTGAGATCTTTTGGTCATGTTGGATAACACGTACTGTGATTGAGGCAACTTCCAGGCAATGAGAAATCCCTGTACACATGTTGTTGTAGCTTGTTCTTCGGTAAATTTAACATGGGATCCCAATGTTGATCCGGTGTATAACATGAGAACTTTGGTTAACTATTATAATACATCTGGGATTCTTGCTGGCGACTTTCATCCTATCCCATAACCAAATGATTAGTCAACTATCGTCTTTGATATTTCTTTGCTTCGTAACTTGGTTCTGTTTTAATTTATTTTTTTCTTTTTTTTTCATTTTTTAAATTATTAGCTTCATACTACCTGGTTATTCCCCTAAGTAAGACTAGAGTCTACTTAAATCAGAATTAAAATGGATTGGCCTTAGCAACAAGAAGGGGGACTATGATGCAATATTTTTCATACAAAAGGACATACTCAAAAGAGATGTCCCCAAGTGGAAAGATAGAGTTCCACATCCCATCATCCATGATTGAGTATGTGTATTTTATCATGAATGTGAATATTTTTTTTGTATGTGGACGTTTCAGTAATGAATACTTTTATTTCTGACTTTATATATTTCTTATATGTTTCAATTTTGGTTTCTTTTATTTATGGATTCTAGCAGAGAGAATTTTGTGATACTATAACTATTAAAAAAAATAAACATACAAAAAAATGAATATATCATATATTCACATGTTCAATGTGGGTTTCTCATCACTACTGGTTTATATAACAAATAGAATAAATTAAAATTCATTAGTGACCAATAAAACAAGAAATTCATAAACTAAAACAACAAAACATCCGACATATATTTTTCTACCTTATTTTTATTTTTTTATATTTTTTTTAAAAAAGCACATATTTTTTCTTGAATCCTCTGTAAAAAATCAACGATGATATAGTTTTTTTAGAAGGAAGTTCATCCATTTCTCACATCCTAGGATACTCATGTTTTATGTTTAGTTTTAGAGGGATGTTTTATTCCTACTTTGAGTGTATATAGATCTCATTGCTTCCATCATGCCGCAGCACCTCCCACTATCACCCCCCATCTTCGTCGCACTAGGTTCTATGACGTAACGATGTGTGGCTTCACCTTTGTCGAGCATCTTATCATTACTGCACTTGTAGAGAGATAGAGGCCAGATTAACATACATTTCATTTTATAGAGGGGAGATGAATATTACACAATAGGATGGGTCCATTATGTTGGGCCTCCCCATCGATGGTGCAGTTGTGATAGGATGAGTTAGAGCAGATTGGTTTGAGCTTGTTCATAGATTTCTGGGAATTGAGGTCCATGATAATAGAAGATTCATCTTCAATGATAGATTATAGATTCCCAAGTTAGACTATCACTTCACACATCTTGTAGATGATACAAACAATATCACCGTGATGTGATTTGCACATTCTTATATTTTGAGGTGGATTTGTGGCATGATTTTCATTGATCACTCCACCACATTTGTACATATGATGTATTTACCTTTTCTAGAGGATTTTTACTTAGTAGTCCGGTATAGATTTGGGTCTAATTGTCTTGTATATACATATATGATTCCATGTAGTGCATGTCACATCGATAAGATGTAGATCACAAGATGTGTTATTCTTCTAATTATGTGGGTATGGGAGCACATCCCTCACTTAGGTCTACATCCTCATGCACCATTACTTGTAGATATTGTAGTAGAGGCTCTGTGTGGAAGATGGTATGTTATTCCTTCCTTTTAATATCTAACTTAATTTTATAACTTTATATTATGAAATTTAACTATAAATATGTTATCTATCGGTGGGGTGAGGAACATAATCATTCAGATACCGTCAGACACAACATTCACATCTATAGACTTATGCTGGATATCCTTCATCTAGAAAATGTAAGTGATTATTATATATATTATCAATTATTTATTATTTACTTTATATCTCTTCATTTATTAATTTATTATTCATTTTTTATTCTAGAATACAAGGATTCTAAATAATGATGATATCATCTATAGTCTTCCACCATATTGTACGGTGATACTTGCTACTAGTTCCTTTCTGGATCCATTGATTAATTTTCATACTATTGGGTGACATCAGACTAATAGAGTTATGAGGTAGTTTTGATTCCTTCAGCCCGTTACTAACCCACATAGTTAGTTACTTTCACTACATTCCCTGAAGACATCAAGGAAGTGGGAATTTGATTGGATGAGATACCATGCCACATATACTAATCTATGGGACAAGCAACATGAGTCCGGGTTACGAGGGTTGTGGATATTGCATTATCATTTATTAGATTAGCTGGATTAAGCATCTTTGTATTTTAGGTCCCCAGTACGATTTCTGACATGATGTGGACAGGGCTTTCATCAGTTGGTATTCATCATTCCTTCTACTCTTGAACATATTTTTTATTAACATTAAATAAAAACTAATTTTTTTCTTAGGATGCTCGTATCACTTGTCTACTTCACATCTATGATCTAGTAGAGGGATGCTGATTTAACCATACATATTTTCACAGCACTTTGGCAGAGTTGATTCCTTTGATGAATGACATTTATCATGGAATTTTATTTGATCCACCAAATGATGTGGATACTACTAAGGATGATGAGCCTGATATAGATTTACCAAGAGGTGAAGACCCTGTTATGGATATTGATGTTACACAGGAGGAGGTTGTTCACCATGATCAACTAGATGCTCCTACAACTTTTCAGTTATAGCCAGAGGAAAATATAGACATTGACTGGACTGACGTAGATTCTTTATTTATCCTTTCTATGTACACATCTATTGCACAATATACATATTCTTCATATGTTTTCTATAGTTCCATCTATAATCCACTATCCTTAGTTGTAGGACAAGGTAAATGCAGTGAGAAGGTACATCCACCGCCTATCACAAAAGAGGATGTGGCGGTGGCTGCCAATCATGATATATAGGAGCAGGGTATGCTAGAGTGGAGACGTATACAAACAAAGCATGGATGCATCCAATATACACCTGGGTATGGGACATAAGAGCATACAACCCACTAGCATATATTAGGTTGATATTATATTTGTTATACATGTTGTATGTGCCTTACTGTTATCATTTATAGAAATCTATATTTTTAATAAGTGCCTTACTGTTATCAAATTATTTACAAAAATCAATAATTACTATTTTCTATTCATATTAATACTTAGTATTATTATCAATATATCTATACTAAATAATATTTTTCAATTCATTAATATATATTTATAATATTAATTATTTTGAATTCAAAAAGACTCTGGATGAAACGATTCGTGAACTTGAAGAAATATTGAAAAATATTATTGATCTCAATGATTTTCAATTGGATGTAAAATCCAAGAAGATCATGGAACATGAATCTTTGTTAAAAAAAATTAAGTTCCATGAAGAAGAATTTGAATGAATAATGGATATTTGTGAACAGTAGGTGATTATGATTAATGTTCCGAAAAAACACAATATGAGATGTAAAGAATTAGAAGTTCATTTTTACAATTTTGAGAAGATACATATTTAGACTTTATAAAAGAAAGAGATAATGTCTACTATTACATAGTCTTCACAGGAGAATTTTACATTTAAAATACCTCCATCATGTAATAAAATTATGAATATTATGATCAATATTGATTTGATATTTTTATAGAACAAGAAAAAATTCTTAAGAGGATTAAGATTTCATCATCTATGAAGGATAATAAGGGGAAAAAATCTCCACAAAAATAAGAATGTAATATGAAGAGATCCCTACTACAACAATATAAATCAGAACTGATGTTCATATGTGCAATCATGAATACTAGAGGAATTGGACCTACTTCATTAAGAAAAACACTCAACCTTCTTATTCACATTAAGATGTAAGGAATATCCACCATATTTCAATAATCATTGTTTATTTTATCAATTCTTATGATGTAATGAATTTAGGGTGAACCATGTTATCAGTGAGAGACCATGAGAAGTAGTGAGTTATATCAATTCTTGATCACAAATACAAAGAAGTTATCATCCTTGAATGATTCCTCAATAGGTTTTCAAATACAAATAAGAAAGAGGTTCATCATTGATGAATTTTCAGAATGTTTTAGCATATCCAAATAAATAAGTATAAATAAAAAATCATCATGTGTTGATTATATTTTTGGTATCCTAAATAATAATTATTTAAGAAGATCATCCTTGGTAATGTTATATAAGTTTTCAAATATGGACAGTCATAAGTCGAAGATTAATTCTAGTGTATTCTCGATATTAGAACATCTTGAAAACCATTATTAAAGAGATCCACCAATATAAATATGTTTATTAGTGTTTCCCTTAAAAGGGATATAAATGATGAAATATTAAATTACTTCCAAAAATATTATATCAATTATAATCAAATCCAATTACAGTATAATGTTCAACAAGATCATGTTATTTAAAGAGGTATATTTTTCTAAATCTCTCTTCCTTCGTTAATAAAAATGAAACTCAATAGAAATGGGTTATAATTGAATTAATCAATGACATAATAAAAGTTGAAGTATGGATGAAATGAAAGGATTATTATCCTTCTTATTGCACTTGAATGTTTTTGATCTATTTGTTAAAGTGAGTGTATGAGTTTTAGGTTTATTCTTCTAATAAAAATTTCATATCTCATTTAATATCTTCATCCAAAAATAAAATTGGATCACACTTGATGATAAGTATATGAGTTCCCATTTCATGTGGTATCATGATCAGTTGGTAGAGGACAACATTGTTTCCAAGATCAAATCCTATTGTTTTTGAGACCGAGTATGATTCATGATGACTTAGAGTCAAATAATAGATGATGAATTTCTTAAGTATGAAATGATACCCTTTTACCATGAACTTTATTACTTTATGTTAATACATGGGAGAGGAAGTGGAATGAATGTTTGGTAATGTAATGTGGAGATATTAACATACTATCATATTCAGCTGGAATGAAATTTGGATGTATGGCTCTATTGCAAAAATTGATAAACAATCACTACTAGCAATCGAGCAGTGCACCAAGTATCAGGCCAGTTGATCAAAATTTCCATGAAAACTATTATTAATATTTTTGATTATTGAATTAATGTTTATTAATATTTATCAATATTTATTTATATTTTATTCATATTGATGATTTATTTTAATTAATATGTATTTACATTTAATTAGTATTTATAAATATTGACGATTTTTTAATTAAAAATTCCAGAAGAATCGTGAACCCCATTCATGCTTCCTAGCAAGGGAAGAAATTTGAACGAGGTTCATGCTTCTTGGAACCCTTTTAAAAAAAACTCGAACCCCTATCTCATTTCTAAAAACAATAATTTAAAGGCCCATAAAAAACCAAATCCACGACACCATGGTTTGACCATAGTACACGGAATCCTATATTTTTAGCTCCCTTAGTTACTACGCCACATTCCCTTGGATACGATGTAGTGATGAATGGTTTTATAGTGAGTACTGATATCCTCTTTCAGCTTCCACGATGGAACTATGGTGTAGTAGCTCAACTTCCGGTGGTGGTCGAGCAAAGGTGTGTTTGAAAAAGATGATGTGAGAGTATGAAAAGATGATGGAGTTCCACTTATGGGCACAGTAAACAAGTGTGAAATGTGTCCCAAATTGGTTTTGTAGGTTCTTGGCCTCAACTTAGTAAGTAAGAACCTCCCACCCTTCTGATAATGAATCCAGATTGTGGTGAGAGGATGCCTATCACCATCATGTGCCGACCCATGCCAATGATTCTATCCATCCACCATTGTGTGGACTTGATTCCCACATTATAGTCTACTACCATGTGCCAAACCTTACTATCTATGCTTCTTATCCTCTATGATGACCTACATAGGTGCTTTCCTAATCTCCATATGGGCTTACCCACATAGTGCATGGCCGGAAAATCCTCATGAGGAATGCTATATTATAACACCCTAAGAATTTACAAATAAATATAATATAGAATGCATGAAACCCTGATTATATACAAAACAACACTTTATTAAAACATAACCAACAAACACAATTTTTTATACTTCTGTAATTTGAATTTTAAAAAACTGACATACACGGTTGCCTTCATAAAGATATTTAGAGTTTGATAAGACAAACTTAATTTTTGATGAATTTTAACAAACACTTATGAAGAGTAACATAACCTTATGGATAGTAATGAATAGTAAATCGTACAAAAGAATAGAAATTTCACCCCTGAATGTATAAATATAATTTAGACATCTTAAAAGTGAAAAAACGATCATAGTAAAAGTATTGATATTTGTATGAAATAAATATTTTAATTAAAAATTTATGCTTAATTTAATAATTAAAAATGGAAATTTATTTTCATAAAATGTAATAACAAATTTTTATTTTATTGTCTTATGGTTATAAGATAATTTTTTTGGACCTTGATTAATTTCTCGAGGTGTTATAAAACGAGTTATAGTTTTGAAGTTATTTTTTCAAAATAAATTATGTTTTTATTTAAAAATTAAATTAAAAATATATAGGAAATTATTTTTTAAAGATGGAGTTAAATTTTCAATTATACACATAGAAAAATATTTAAGGTCAATTTTTGGGGATTTTCTAAACTACTTGATTTTTTGTGAATAGTAAAAATACAGTTTTGAGTTTTTAGTGTATTTAATGACATCATAATGACATATTAATTTATATAAAATTCTGGTTGACTTGTGTACAATAAAATTTGATTTGAGGTGTCCCAAGTGTCTAATATCATGGGAAAATACCATGGTCAGGCTCATGGTTTTGATAAAACCACTAATGGGGTGTCCCTTTAAATTAATAAAAAACTCCCTCTCATTTACTATATATACACACACACTCATTAATCCATTTTATTTCATTCCAAACTCATCATCCAGGAATATCTGGTAGTTTTACCTCCCTAGTAGTCCTCCTAAGGTGTCATCATGACCCCAAGGTCCCAACTATCATGTCTTAGGAGTTACTCTACAAGGTAAGAGAATTCTTAACTTCTCTTCTCCCATCCAAGTTCTCTTTTATGTGGTATGTATTTCATGTTTTCATACCATGTTATTGTTTCTATATAATTATATCCCCATACTATTTTATGAGTCTTTTATTAATGGGTGAACCCTGTCTCCTCTCTTTTTAATGCTTTCTAAAACCATGTTGCATATCCATTATGTTTCAGAATTTACATCTCAAAATCTCTTTATTTTGCAAGCACTCTTATTATGTTATTTAAATTGAATTTAAATTGGTTTGTTATGGGATATGAAATTACATATACCACTTAATTTCCATATTATGTAATAATTATGAGATAAAATTTTTCTCTCATAAAAATATTTTATGAAATTTTAAGTGGCACCGTTAGGCTGGTGAATTTTCTTGGGGGATTTCTCAACTTTTATTTTATTTTGAGTTCCTTTATTATTTTTTTCTTTCCTCGTAACCCTCATCCAAATTATGATAAATATAGTACCTTAAATTAACTGTAATTATATTATTATAATGTAATATTTATTCATCATCTCCAATTTCCCATTCTTTTATACTAAATATGAAAACACCATTTGAGATGTGCTAATTTAACACATTCAAGGATGATGTGTTTTCAATTTCTACCAATGCCTTCAATTATGGACATGAAACCATTATTATGGTTGAAATAGACTATAATATATGCATTATTTCTCATCTATGGTTCTGCAATACTTTTGTACATATGGTTTTGATTTATAAAGTGAATGAGTTCATGGTGTCCAAAAATCGCCAACCAACCCAAACGGTTATCATTAAATATTTTATATAATGATTCATCTTAATTATAAGTAAACACATGAAATTTACAACCATGTAACCTTATGATGTTCACTAAAAACATAAAACTTCAATTCTATACAAAATTCTGTATTTTACATGATTCTCCGTTCATATATATAAGTATACCGATCATGAAACAAACCGAACTGAACAATGAAATTGAACCTCTTAACCCATAAAAAAGGCTACGAATAAACTTAATAAGGTTATTATAAATCAATTAAATGTATAATAGGTTTTGAAAATATTAATTAATGAATTTAATTTGGTTATCCTTGACACTAAGATCAAGTGAAGAACACCATCAGACTTAAAGTTAGGGGTTTCTTTATCTCACTTCCATTTTTGTGAGATATTCCGTATTCACTACTAATACTTGTGTATGGTGTATGTATACTGAAAATTTATGTTTAAAACCATTAATATATTTATTTTCATGATATTCAATTTATAATTTAATTATTAATAATTTTTGGGCATACGATTCAATTAATTACAACATTGTAAGTATTTGCTGCAAGAACCACTATTTTCATTATGATTTCTCTTATTCTCTTATCACCTCAATGAAATTATTATTTATTCTTATGTACTACTAATATATTTTTTTTGAGTTTTATATATATGTTTACCAAATATAATATTTTTTTATTTTATGGGGAGTTACATATTTTAAAATAATCTTTAGAAAATTCTTCTGAAATGCTAGCCTGATTGAAGGAACTTCTTGAATTCTTACCTATTTTGAAGTTCAATATATAATCAGTTTTAAGAAAAATTTATATTTAAAAAATCACAAATTTTAAATTAAAAATGATATTTTTATTCGTTTCTTGTTTTATGAAAGAAAACATTCCTTTGTTATTTAAAATCTCTTTAAAGAATTCCTTAAACTGCACTAAATTGTTCTATTTCTAAAGCTTCCTGAAAAACATTTTTAAATGATTTTACCTGAATAATATTTTATTTAATCCTAAAATATAATTTCAAAGACATTACATTTTATTTTTTGGGATATAAATGTTTACAATCTGATTTCATGAAAATTACAAATGATTTTCCAAAAGAAATCTTCTTTCCAAAGTAAAAATGATTTTTCTCATCTCACTTTAACTTTTATGAGATATATGCCTTGTTCAGAACTTATTTCTTTATCATTGTGTAAGTACTGACCTTTGTTATATCATATAAAGAGTATCTTTATTCTTATGACATTCTAAGGGATTATGATTTTAATGTTTCACGACGGCGTGTGACACTTTGGAATGTTTAAGGATTACTTCCTCAATAATTTTTCAATGGTCTCATTTAAATGTAACCTCATATATGGAAACAACCTTTTGTTGAATCTTGTAATTAATTGACATTTATCTCCTACAATATCATCCAACATGTTTTACTGAATTGTTTATGATTAGTTTGATAACTTGTTGATTAAGAATTTAATAATTCAATGTGGTATGAGAAACGTTGAATAAAAGACACATTTTAATTATTCAAAGTTGTATGGGTCACTTTGAATAAAAGACTTACAGGGCATATGGGGAATAAATTGTACTTATTATGTGACATGAGGGGCCCGCTATAGCCCCTAGGTGCATCGATAGGTCTAATGAGACAAACTAGGTCATGGCACGAGGCCTTAACAAAATGGTTATTTATAGTCTTGGCATGAGGCCTTAACAGTATGGTTATGATATCCCACATATGCATTTCCATCATTATGAAATTACCATATATAGTTCATGTGGTTATTTCAATAGTATAAGAACTATGATTATGTTTTTATGGAATTATTTATTCATCTCTTATTCCTGCCACAATGTGTTCAAGTTTATTTTTTAAAGGCATGTGTTTTAGTTATTCACCATGCCTAATGTTTATGTTTATGTTATCTTCTACTGTATTAATTGACCCTTACTGAGAATTTTATCGAAACCATTTCATTTTTTTCTTTCCCTAGGTTATGAATAAGAGACCATTTATTGAGTTCTCATGGATGCAGTTTTTTAGTTTTTGTTATTTATGATGTTTTTCCAATATAAATATGGGTTCTATGTATGTATCTAGTTTCTTAAAGACTACTAATATGATTTTTTCCTTTTGAATTTGATTCCTTTTAATCATGCCAATGTATTAAAATAATTCACCAGCTCTGAGATTCTAGGGTTGGGATAGTATATATATGGCTAACCTTCCTTGGTTCAGGGTGGAGAATTTTTTTAAACAGGTTTTAGGGTATTAAAAAATTGAAAAAGGGGATAGGGTATGGGATTTTTAAAAAAAGGGGGATAGGGTTGGGGATATTTATGAAAAGGGGAGTGTCAACCCCATTAACATTACCTCAGTAGGAAGTGTAGGAAGTGTGAACATATATTTTTTAATAAAAAATAATACTCTTTTTATATATAATTAAATATTAAAACAAATATTAATAAAAAAATAAATATTAATAAACACTAATTAGATATAAAAAATAGCAAGTAAAAATTCATCAACATTAATAAAATATCAAAAAAATATTAATTAAATATTTATAAATATAAAATAATATTAAAAAATTCAAATAATAATTTAATATATGTTCATAAATATTCATAATACAAATAAATATATCTTAAATATTAAATAAATATTCCAAAATATTAGTTAAATATTAATAAATTCAAATGGATATAAACAAATGTAAATAAATATTTATAATCATATATAAGTCGTAATAAAATATTAATAAATATTAATTAAATATTCATAAATATTCATAAATATTGATAATTATTAATTATTATTCATAAATACTAAAACTATTAATAAGTTTTAGTTTTTGGAAGATATAGCTAAGGCCCTTTTTATTTAATCCAAAGAAAGGGGACAAATATATGGAGGAAAAGTTCTTACAAGACATGAAATCCTTCATCGAGGTGTCCCAAGTTTATCCCTGATCATATCGATAATTTTGCATTATTCTTCTTATATAGCACTGCATTCCTCTCCTCACTAGCACCTACGATCTTGACCCCCAGGGTAGCACTCCCCCAATTTCTCAATTGTAGGCATATACTATCCATGTCATTATCATCTAATACATGATATTAAAATTGATTTTCCTTACTCCTAACATTCCAATTAGCTCACCCACATCCCCTTCAATGACTTCTAGGATGACATCCATGTTTCCACGATTTGGTTTGTTACCAAGATCCCTCTACTACATCTTATTCTACTTCATTGAGTGTCACTTTTGGGGTCATCTCCCTACCATATGAAAAATCTTGTTTTCCCATTGGCATTTGGGTCATATCATCATGATTTTTAGAGCATCATCATTAGGCACCTCAAGTGATCTGAATGGATTAGAAAAAGTGATAGTTTTATTTGAATGTTTATATTCTTTAGAGTAGTTGATATAGTGAGTACTTGTAGTGACATCAATATCCCCAACAGTTGTGGTTCATCTT
Organism: Viscum album; assembly: GCA_963277665.1. NCBI lineage: Eukaryota > Viridiplantae > Streptophyta > Magnoliopsida > Santalales > Viscaceae > Viscum > Viscum album. The sequence continues at coordinate 2,060,361,502 of OY728148.1, forward strand.
GGGTAGGTGCTTTCTCATGATGGTGGAACATGTTCTCGAATCAGTGGAAGTAGAGACACTATCTTACCGGATGGGTTGCTATTAACTGTTCTTCAGTTATTTTGATGTCTTCATCCTCATTTTATTTTCTCTATGTGTTCCTTGTGAGCAGTCACTTTGATTCTCATCGAAATGTTGATGCCGTTTTGGATCTGATCCTTGCAGATAAGGTGATGGTTTCGACTCCTTATCCTGTTGGTCCCAATATTTTCACACTCCTCAAAGGGTTGGTTGGTGGTATTCAATGAAGAGGTAGTTGTGCTGATGTTAGGGAAGATCGAATGGTAGTATTAGAGCGATTGAAGCTTGGGGAATTCTCCAATATTGGCTGTCTTGTGCTACCTAAAGGTTCAGTGCCATGGAAGGTCATTGATCTATTTATGATACTTTCAAACATTTGGGTGTTAAGAGTATGGAATTTCATCTCACTAGGGAGGTGTTTCTTATACTTCCTTTTCCCTTTGGAAGGGTTTAAAATGAAGGCATGGGGATTCAGTTCAATATCACTCAAACCGGGATTTCTAAACATCTGTGAATGGTATCGATCCTTCCACACACTAGAGGTGGTCTGATATTCGGTTCAGTTATGTGTTAAAGACTTTGGCTTGAACAGGATTCTTTGGCACCCCAAGATCCTTTATGAAATTTCACTATCCATTGGGGTTCTGATCAAATTGGATAAATATATATAAATTTATAGGTTTAGAAACATTGAAATATTTATAATTTGGCTTCTGTTTTGTTTGATTGTGTTTTTCTTACCACCGAGGATGAATAAATTGAAATATGGATCCAATATGAAAAATGAAAAGTTTATTTTCGAAATGTCAGACTACCAGACATGATGTTTTGAACTATAGGAAGTTGTGTGTTGTGGGTTCACCTTTAAGGAGAGTAGATAGACAAGGTAATTTTTTTAGGAATGATAGAAATTAGAACACTCAAACTATGGGTGGATATGGTTGGGATGGTCATAATGATGTTCCCACAACTACTTGTGCTAGATATTTGTAGATTGGAAATGTGTCTGAACCTTGTCAAGATGGAACTAGGCAGCTTGTAAGATCATGGGATGATATCATAGAGGGATATGATGTGGGTGAGCACTCTGCTGGGCTAGATGATCAGGTTGTGGAACCCCTCAGAGAAAAAAATACATTTCCTTGTGAGGCTGGAGGTTCGACTGGTAGGATCAAGGTTTTGGATGATAGATCTGAGGCAACATCAGTGGACAATCTATCAATTGATGATGATGACATTCAATATTTTTCTGAACATGATCTATATCGGGAGTAACTGAATATGTAAAGTCCCCACATGGGAAAGAAATCAGTTGTGGATCCAAAAGGCTTCCAACTGATATTACATCAGAAATCAAAAATAATTGAGACCCATTAGGCTCTACTGGATGTTTTGTCTCATGGTATGCCTAACCCCCCCTATGGACCTTGTTTCTAGGATTAATTACCCCAAAGAGGGTGGTCATTCTGATGTTTCCTTGTAAAATATTGTACTCACATCTAAGGACACTCTCTTGGAGGAAGAGAATCTAACTCCTCAGAATGTCATACCTTATGAGATGGTGTATGCAGTTGCTGTGCAAGAGCCACATCCAGCCATGGATGTGGATATTGGTAAGCATGTGGAATGAAATTACCCTTAATTTTTTTTGGATATCATAAAAATTTCTTAAGACTCTTTTGTCAAGGTCTCGAATTAGGAGTGTATCAGTGCATGTAAAAGGAATATGAATGTGACTTTCCTAGGTGGCCAGGAAGGTGAACGACCACTTGCCGGCATTGATAAGGAAACAACTGACTGGTTCTTTTTATAGTTGGAGTTCATATTTATTTTTATGGAGCCAGTGTTGTTTGGATGTTGTGACTATCTAGCTATTCAGAAGCTTCTTGCAATCAATTTTAAGGATGGATTTTAGTCGAATCCAGAGCGGAATTTCAAGGACCTGTCCTGGAAATTTAGAATATTGGAGGAGGTCTCTATTTTATCATTAAGGCCATCATCTGATGAGTTTGAATTTCTAGTCAAGCCATGTTAGAAAGTCCAACATCCCAATGGGAGGGGTAGATCTCCCTAGAATATGGGATCTAGGGGGAGTTAAAGGAAGTGATTCTTTGTTTCATTTTGGGCATGTGGTGTCATGTTTGTTTTTCCTTCGCTGTACTTTTATATTTTATTAATAAATTTGGAGTCATGGGTCTTCTCCCATGGTTAGGATTTCTGGGTAATATTTATAAATACTTAATTAATATTTCTTAATATTTTCTAATATTTACTAGTATTTAATTAGTATTTATTTAATAGTAATGATTATTTATTTAATATTTATTAATATTTTTTTAATATTTATTAGTATTTTGTTAATAATTAATAGTATTTATAAATATTTATAATTATTGAGAATTATTTTAACACTATTTATAAATATTTATTATTATTTTATTTATATTTAAAAATATTTGATTAATATTTATTGATATTTATTGACATTTATTGGATTTTATTGATATTTAATTAATATTTATCAGTATTTATGAATATTTAAATAAATTTTATTACTTTTTGTAACTATATGAATAATTTTTATTAATATTAACAATATTTATTAAAATTTAATTAATATTTATGAATATTTAATTAATATTTATTAAATTTTATTAATATTTTTTAATATTTATAAATATTTAATTAAGATTTTACTGATATTTTATTAATATTGATGATTTTTTAATTAATTTTTAATTATATTTAATTAGTATTTGTTAATATTTAAATTTGTTTATTAGTATTTATTTTAATATTTAATTATATATATAGTAAAATTTATTTATTAAAAAAATCTATTGGAAGAGTGAACCCCATTCACGCTTCCTGGTGAGGGTAGAAGTGTCAACCTAGTTAACACTTACCCAGACCCCATTTTTAAATATACCTAACCCTAACCCCCCTTTTCAATTTTTTAAAATCCAAAAACACATTTAAAAAAATTATCCATTGAGGGTTGTCTAGGTGTGGTCCCCTATTTTAACAAAGTTCCCTTTTCCATTCCCCCTACACAACATATACAAAAATAATTAGAAAAATAAGGAAATGAAAAACTTTTATTTTTTATCTTTTATCCCCTTTTCAAAAATTATATTAAAATAATATAAATACCCAAAAATATATATTATCAATTAAAATCAAAGGATATTATTTTTTTTAAAATTTATGCTTAAAAACTAACTCATTAGGGGATTGAATATCAAAATATTTATTTTAGAAATTATGATACTTATATTTATCAAAACTTGAAGAGTTTCAGATCATATTATGAAAGGTCACTACTACTAAAACTTGGATCTACTGTAGGTAATATGATTTCCAAAGATTAAAAAAAGTATCAGTATTATGGGAAATTATGAAATTATGTAAGAAGAAAAATATGATATAATCATTTTCCATATACCACATATTTTAAGTTGTTGTGTTTTTATCTAGGTTATTTCTATTAGTTTATTAGTTCGATAATATATCATAAAATATAAGGATTGTGATTGAAGTATTTGCAATTTTTTTAGAAATTAATTTGAAGAGAAAAATTATTGGGTTATTTTAACGTCATTTTTATGAGAAGTTGGAGGATAAAATGTTATTTGAATTTAAATATTTGAATTTTCATGTGGATGATATTGTATTATTTTAGGGATTATTTGCGCTATTTTAAATAATTATTTAAAATAGTATTTGAATTTTTTTCTAAGGGTCATTTAATTAATATTTTGAAATATTTGAAGAGTTTAAATTCATTTAATGATGATTATTTCAAAGATTATTTTCAAAAGAAAATAATGCAACGATGCTGTGAGATTCTTGGATATATTTATGAAATATCTTGAATCAATTTATTTTTAATATCTGAAGGAGGAGGAGATTTTACGACTAATGAAGTATTTTTATTCTCACTATATAAATATCTCTCTGGTAGTTTAGAAAGAAGCGTAGAATAAATTTTTGAAAAATCTTGCTCTGTCAAAAATAAAGTGCTACAAATTTTTTATTCTATTGTTTGAAATTTGATGAAGAGAGAAGATATTCTTATATATCATTATTATCTTATGGTGTAAAGAATACGGATGCCTATATGATATTTTTGAGTTTAGTTTCTACTGTTTAAAGAAGAAGAAGACTATAAAATATTGAATAATTAATTTTCTACTAGACTTTATTAATGATTATCTACATCTATTAGTTTCTATTATTACTATGTTCTGAATTTATTTCAATAATATAAAACTCATCTATTTCTCATGAAGTTTCGACTTCATGTAATCAGTCATATTGGCTTGTCATCTTCTCATACTAAGATATGGATATTGAGGTTCCTGATAAAAAAACATAAAGTCCCTATAAAATCTTTAATGTTAGGTGTCAAATGTCTTCACTCAGTTTTCAAGGTCCCTATAAAAAGGGAATGCTTAGTTAAAATCACTAAACTAATGGAGAGAGCATTGGTGGATTGGACTAGGTGATTTCTATTCCCTAAACCTCTATACATCATTATGTCTTGTTTTTTTATTTAATTATTTCGCATTTCTTACTCAAATTTAAGAGAGAAGGAAAGTATCACTATATATATAGAGGGACATTTTGAATTTGTTAAATTTTTTAAAAGGAAAAAATGCACCTCTTTAGTAAACCAAACTTCTCATAAATAAAAATTACATATTAATAGATGAATATTCATTACATAAAGTAATGATCTATGCCAAAATCATTTAGATATAGTTCCATTGGAAACTTGGAATCTTAAAAAACCGGTCCATAAATGAGCTACATCATCTCCCACTATGTTTTTCAAAATTAGAACCCTTCTTAGATATATCATACATAATACAATTATTCATATATCAGGGAAATAAAACATAATAATGCGTGAGCTTATATTCATAATAAGGGTAAACAATAGAGATATCGACAAAACAATGACATATGGGTATGCAAATATGATAATGACATATAAAAACCATATCTTGCATATCATAGATCATAATCATGATTAATGGAATGGATCATAGCACTTCATAAAACAAGAATCATAATGGAATCAAAGAACATGAGCCAGGGAAGCATAACATTGGCATAAGGAATTGATTTGTGGTACATATATAATCATAGAAAATATTATGTCAATTCTACCCACCAAGACATTAATATCATGTTAGGCTTGGGATAACCACTCATATACCTACTTCAGGATTGGGATAAACTCCCATGTACTATCTTTTGGGCTTGGGATAACTTACCATGTACCCTCTTTTGGGCTTGGGATAACCTCTTGTGTACACTTTGAGCTCATATAACCTTAATCATCTCCCAATGAATTGGGGGGAGATATAGGTCGCACTAATCCCATAGTGAAAATCATACATACAAGTTTTTTAAGAACATAAAAAATTCATATAACCAATGAATGGAAATTGGTTTCAAAATCATTTCATCATTTCCTCAAATTATAACCCATGGAAAAAAGAAGTGGGGTTTATAAACAATTTATCATGATATAAATTGTAGTAGAGGAATGAATTTAATAAATATATTATAATCATAAAATAAAACATCTAAAGGAAGAATAATAATGAAATACTTGGATAATATCACCAATAAAGCATAATTAGCAATAAAGGATGTCATATTAGATGGAAAGCTATTCTAAAAGATAATTTAAAACTGTTCTTGAGGAAAATAAATTTTATTTAAAACCCATTTTTTAAAATAAAAAATATTTTTGAAATAATTGTATTTGAAAATAAAATTGAAAAGTTATAACTTAATATTCAAATAAATGTTTTTCATTATGGTGGGAAATTACATATATTCTATACATGATAAAAAAATATTCCTTTCACATTTTCGGTAAAAGTTAAATGCGCATTGTTTGGAAAATGGCATGGAGATTTATTTCAAAAATTTTTGTAAAAATTCAAACATGGGTAAAAAATAATTTAATAAATCATTTTTAGAATGAAATAATAATTTTTGGAAACATTTTTAGAAAACATGGTTTTAGAAGAAAATAAGGTTTTTGACTTAAGAGAGAAATAAAATTGTTTTTTATTAAAAATATTTTTTTGAACATTTTATTTCATAAAGAGAATAAAAGGAAGGTAAAAGATGTATTCTCATGAAATAACCATAGTAAAATAAAATTCATGAGTTTCCTTAGAGGTGGATCTTAATATTTTATCCTTCAAAACATAATCATAAAAAATCTTGATAAACAATGAGATTGTAACATAAAATCTTTACCACTTTGGTAATTTTAGATTCTAAGACCCATGAATGAATAAAATGATATGAAAGTTTAAATATTATGATAATAAATAAATTCATGATATTAAACGTCAAAAGGTGTTTATATACACCTCATAAAAAAATATTGGTGTATAATATAACATACATATCAAGGAAGGAATGTTGATAAAAAAATTAGTTACCACTTCGGTATCTTTTGAATCATAAACCCCAAGAAAGACAGACCCTAAAATGGATATGTAAATCCCAATTTTTTTATTAGAATCATAATAAAATAGATTAATTGGTATTATATACACCATATAAAATAAATAGGTGATGAAAATGGCATGTGTCTCATAGAAGTAAAAAGTGAGAAGAAAATACCTTACCTTAACTATCGAATTCTGTAGTACACATTATAACCCCTATATAATAAATATGTGTTTATTATAAAAATATTATAGACCGATAATTGTATATTTATTACCATATATGAATTACTTATGACCTTTTATAACCCATTTATTAACAATTCCATGTTAAAGTCACGTTTTAGTTAATAACAATTTTTTTCATGTATGTTTTGATTTTTAATTTTATTTCATCTTATTTTGATCATGTTTAAATCATATAAATAATTTTAAACATGATATAAATATCACATATATATTAATTATATATTTATTTATAGTAATCCATAAAAGTTATAGATAGAAAATGAAATGCACCATTCATGGAGATGGTATGTCTTACGTCAAATGAACTCTAGGTCCATTTTCTCAATAGATAAAAAGAAAAAAAGGTAAATAATATATTACCATTAAATAATAATTTTTATTTCATATATATCACATATATTCATTAAGTTTACCCAAATTATCTCCCATTCAAATTGTTAGTCTAAAACGAATCACATCCCTTCCGGAGGTAGTATTCCACCGTACACACAAATGACGTTATCGTATCCCCCACAGAATGGAAATTGAGAAGGTATATGTGATATCATGATTAAAAAGTATAATAATGATAAAAATATAATATATATTCATTTAATTTAACTTTATTACCATCCATGTAAAGCATAAATGAAAAACACATCACATCGGTTTGCGAGGCGGTAGTCCACTGTACACACAAGTGGTATTATTATTTTTAAAAGGGTTGGGTTGTAAGAAGGTAGATGTGGTAATATAATTCCATATGTATAATAATATAATAAATATAATATATAAAAATTAAATACATCATTATATCCATCCTTGATAGGTGGTGATGGAAAAATAATGACATCAATTTGTGAGGTAGTAGTCCACCATACACGAAAATGATGATTTTGTGACCCATTTTATGTTTGAGGAGACGTATTTTGGTTATTAAATTAACAAAATAAAATCATATTATATTAAATATACTTATTTTATAATATAATCATGTTTTAATAATAATTTATGGATGTTTTGGAGGAAATAAAATAAAACGCTCGATTAGGGACATTACCACTTCATTAGACAACTTGTTTGGTTTGAACCAAAAGGATTCTAAGTTTGGATTTAAAAAGAAAATAATTATTCTAGGATAATATTATGGAATTAAGGAAGTTATTTTTTATGGTGTTATCCAAAACAATGTGTTTTGGCAGTGTGAATAGGAGAAGAGCGAGGGTGGCCTTTATAAGTGAAATGAGCGACACACTTGTATTTTTGAAAAGAAAAAGGTGTACCCACTTTTTCACATGACCCAAGGCTCAAAAATGGACCATAATATTTAAAATAAGATATAAAGTCTAAATATGGGTATAATACATGTTTGGGATAAGTTTTGGGTCATTTTTAAGACTAATAATTTTAGTTTAACCTCATGGTAAACCATTTTTTACCTTAACTACGATAAATAAAATTTACTATTCTAACTATTAATTATGGTCCCAAATTAATTTTACCATTTTAGATTAAAAATATTATACTTATTACAAATATATAATATATTTTTTTAAATTCCATTCATATATTGGAAAACATTTATTTAAAAATAATTACACAGACAGGATGAGAAAATGAGTTTTCAAAGGGAAAATTATCAAAAGTTAAAAAGTTTTTATATAAAAATTAAATATTAAAATGATTAAAATGAGATAAATTGGATTAATATATATATAATTTAAATAATTTTTCTTTTAAAACCATCTTAAAATAATTTTTATGTCTAAAAATTCTTTAAAAGAAATGAAAATTCTTAATTATAACCAATATTTTTCAGTATTCATTGAAAGATTTAGCTTCTTAGAAAATAAGAAAAATTCACCCTAAGATAATTTTGAAATTATTATTTAAAAATTTAATATCATTTTTTAAAATACATTTTCTTAAATTGGAAAATTTAAATTTTTAAAAAATTTCACAAAAGATGAAAAATATATTTTTAGAAAAGTAAACATTTTAAGCATAAAATTGGATTTATTCTTATATCTTTTATACAAAACACAAAAGATGAATGTGAAAAAATTTATTTAGTCTATAATATATAAAATTACCTAAAATAATTCACCCAATGTTATTAGTTTAATTTATTTAGGAAAAATGTGTTTGTGTACATAAAAATAATTTATTAGAAAAAGATTTCCTTTATTATAAAATAGTTTTTATTTTCAATTATAAATATTTGGTAACAAAATAAAATATTCTATATATATGTTTAAAACATATAATTTCATAATTTAGTTAATCCTATTCATACCATTCATTCTAACAACAAAGAGAAAACAATCATATTAAATAATAATATTTTAATAGTATGTTATGTTTTGTTAAAACTTAGTGTTGCGTATAAAAAAATATAAAAAAGAATAAATATATTTGAAAAAATATATTCCATAAAATCTCAGGCTTCTACATTCTACCCACTTAAAATGAATTCTTCCGTCGAAATTCATCACATTGGTACTAACAACTGAGGATACTTATGCCTCATTACATCACCAGGTTCCCATGTCGATAAATAAAGATAGTGGTTTCACCATAAAACATTTAAAAAGTGAGTGGTCTTATTTCAAATAACTTTCTCTATATGATCCATAATCTCAAAAGATTGTTTCTTATAAGAATGATCATGCTCCAACAGTACCACTTCTGAGTTCAGTACTTGTGAATGATCAGGTATGTACTTACTTAAGAGAGGTATATAGAGCATATAGTGAACCAAAGAGAGACTAAATGGTAGATCCAAATGAGAATATACTATCCTAATATGATCAAGTATTTCAAAGGGACTGATATACCTAGGTATTAGTGTTCCATTATTTCTTCTATGGAGAAATTTATAAAAATACCTTATCACTAATTTCCAATTCTAGTTCACGTCAAATATTATCATCATAAAATTTCTATCAACTTTGAACCATACTTACGTGTTTTTTAATGGATATAAACTTCTCTGCTATCACATCAACTTTCTCATGTCCCAACATATTTCTTTATGTAACTCCATTCTAGACCCTGGAAGTTTTTCTCTTCTTTCTATTAAAGGATTTATAAGGACCCATTTGAATGATCGAGTGAACTCTATTGTTCCAAGAAAACTCAACTTTATGATTTTTTTTATCCTAACCACCTTTAAAATCTTTTGAAATTGATATTAGAATATACTCTAGGGTTTTAATTTTTCTCTCAAACTGACCATCTATATGAGGATGATATGTAGTCTTGAAACTCAACTCTATATCAAGAGTTTTCTGAATACTTTGATGAAATATTGAGGTACAATTTGGCTCTCGATTAGATACAACTGAATATAGTACCCCATTAAACTTTACTACTTCCTTAATATATATTCTATCAAGGGGATCCATAGATAAAGCTTATCTGATAGCAATGAAGTGTGCTAAATTCATGAGGTGATCGACCATAATCCATATTTACATTATCATCAAAGATAACATAAATCCTAGAAGTTACCTGTACCTTTAATCATATGTCCACAATGTGTAAAGACATTACTCATAAAATAACTTTTTCACTAACACATATACAAATCCAAAGGGTTGTATTTCCATAAATGTCTCTTAAAATATCCTTAATATTAATATACTCCAATCACATAAAACCTCAAAAGGCGTGTTGATAAATTTGAACTTATGATTAACCTTAAATTCATAAACCCATGATGGTATCCATAACTATTAATTTAATCTTACATTAAGAAATATATTCTTCCAAAAGATAATTCACCATTTATTCCTTAAATAAGCTCTTATATTATATAAAAATATTTCCATTAGATGCTTGGGTTCATCCTTCTACTAATAGACAATCAAATGTGATTTCACCACTCTAAAATACATATATAGGGAGATAATAAATGCATGAAACCACATGAAATTTCACTAAAGGATGAACAATAGGATTTTCATATTGCTTATTCATACTAAATCAAACATCAAATTACTAACTAAGGAGGAGATGATAATGTTCTATAATCATCATGATTCACTTTATACCTTGTGATTGAATAATCATTCACTTTATCCTTTATCTTAAGAGGTTTTTGTGTCTTATCATCCACATTAACCCTTGAATTGGGGAATTAATTCACATAATTCCCAAACTCATTGAAATTGAAACATTAGAGTGTGCATGGTGCATTCTGTAGAGCTTTATCTCTATTTGAATCATTAGCTACCTTCTTCCCAGAACGTAAGCATTATATTGATAAATTATCTTCTATTCCACACTTAAAAAATTTACTTTTACCTTTAAGAAAATTTACACCATGTTTCTTCCAACAATTTAAGAATAAATGGAAGATCATATTCTTATCTCTGTGGTTTTTATATTTACATTTGAATTCTATTTTTATCTTCTTATCAGAACCATGATATTGATACATAAAAATAACCTCCATTTCCACCATGATAGAATATCATACAATATTTTCATAGCTATTGAATTTTATTTGGATAATTACCTCCAAAGACTTAGTTTTAAGTTACTAAAAAATCAATCAACCTTAATTTTAGGTTGGATGATAATACTAAAAGTGTACCTTTCAAGACTTGTCAAATTTTCCTCATAAGAACCCATAGATTCATTATCATCTTTATTTAGCTCAAGTAACTCATTATCCATCTTATTATTAAGAATATAGGGAATGTACTTATTAAAAAATATTCTCTTAAACTCATCCCACTCAATAAATCCATTTCCATAATGTTCGCTTGTATTATTGAAAAGAGTACCCGATTTATTTGCACAACCTTCTAAACAATTGATATCAAAAATATCATTTTCATGTTTCTAACACTAGATAATGGAAAATATGTTTTCAGTGGTATTGATCATTTTCATAGAGACTAGTGGATCAACAGATCCACTGAAGGAAGGTGTATGATGCCTCATGATGAACTCAATAGAATGTTGTTACCTCCTTTGTTTGTTTGAAAGTTCAGTATTATTTAGGTATAGATAAAGTTGTATGAGTATATCAATGAGAATTTTTATTCCATATTCCATAAAATCTGGCTACTCAAGATTTAAATCATTTTATTTTCTATTTCACTCATAATTAACATGGTTCCTTCAGGTTCTGCCCATTTACTAAAATGAAAATCATAGTGTAAGTAACAATAATCATAGTGGGGAACCAAAAAATCATAAAAAATCACTTATAGTATGTCTAAATCATTATAACATATTTTTAATATATGAAACCTTAGGTTTATCCTAGGTTATTCATAGTCATAATCTATTTAAACCTTTTATGATGGTTGATAAAGAGTTTTGGAATTTCCAAAGCATATACCAAGAGAGTGTCAAACCAGGTGTACATAAAGACCTATTTTCATGCACTAGGTGGTGATCAAGTCCATATCAATGAAACATTTTCAGAGTTATTACCCCTTGGTACATCTCCTCCAGAGACTCATCCACCTATAGTATCCAAACAGAGATGTAATTTCTTGGAAACCACTCGCCCTATCCTTTACCTTAATTATAATATAGTTTCCTATACTTTGAGTTATCAATAGAATCATCTTTAGAGAAATAACTAGACATATTCTTATAAATACACCTTGGGATATCAATAATTTTTTCTCACCCTACATCTTAATAAATGAATATTCATTTCATAAAGTAATGATCTATGCCAAATTCATTTATTTCTAGTGACTTTAGAAACTTGGAAACATAAAAAAATGGTCCATAACTAAACTACATCATCTCCCATTATGTTATTCAAAATTATAAACCTTCATAGACATACCATACAAAATACCTCTCTTCATATCCTTGGGAAAGGAAATATTAAAAAGGGTGAACTCAAATACTCAGTAAGGGTAAACAAAGGATATATATATATAACATGAGTATATGGGTATAATAAAATGTGAATAACATATGAAAACCTTATTCTTTATTTTATAGATCATAAAAATGACTCATAAAATCAATATTTGAAGTTTATAAAACAATAATAATAATGGAATAAAAGAACTTGATCTGTGAGAGCGTAAAATAAACATAAGAATTAAGTTTTTATCATATACATAATCATAGAAAATGTTATGTCAAGATAACATTGAAGACATTAATAACATGTTAGGATTTGGCTAGCAACCTATGTACCTACTTTGGGTTTGTGATAACCTCCCATGCACCTTTTTTTGGGATTAAGATACCCTCTCATGTATCCTCTCTGGGATTAGGGTAACCTCTTATATACCCATTAAGATCACATAACATTAATTATTACCCAATGAACTAGAGGGAAGTATAGGTCTCACCCATCCCAAGATGAAAATCATACATAGGTACTGCACAAGATCATAAAACATTCACAGAACCTATTAAGATAAACTGGTTTTGTAATCATTTCACCATTTCCTCAAAGAATAACCTATGAAAAAATAAGCGAGTTTCATAATTATTTTTAAAAACAATACTATATTAAAAATAAACTATCTAGTGAAATATTAATAATGATATCCTTGGATCGTATCCCCAACAAAACATATGTAGCATCAAATGATGTCACCTTAAATTGAGAATGATTTTGAAGGTTCATGTAAAACGATTCATGAGGAAAATGAATTTTATTTGAAAATAACTTTTTAAAAACATAAAACATATATAAATAAATTTATTTCAAAATAATTTTGAATACATATATAAGAATATTGAAATAAAATAATTTCCATGTCGGCATGAAATTCTGTTTATACCATACATATTAAAATATAGATTACTTTTACATTTTCGGTAAAATCAAAAAAATATTTTTTTTTGAAAATGTCATGAAGATTACTTTCAAAACATTTTGTAAAAATTAAAACATGGGTAAAAATTTATTTAATAAATCCTTTTTTGAATAATAATTTATTTTTGAAAAACATTTTTATAATACATGGTTTTGGAAGAAAAAGAATTTTCCACTTAGGAGAGAAAAAATATTATTTTTCTTTAAAATTATCTTTTGAAATCATCAGTACATAAAGAGAGGAAAATGAAGGAAAAAATGTGTTATAATTATATAGCCTGAGGATAAGGAAATTCATGAGTTTTTTGAGATATTTATTATAATATCTTATCATCATAAACATAATCACAAACAATCTTGACAAACGATGATATTATAACACAAAATCATTACCACTTTGGTAACATTAAATTATAATCCCAATGAAATAATAATATTAAACAAAACATTAAATATCATGAGAATAAATAAATTCATGATATTTCATGTCAATGGGTATTTATATACACCACATAAAATAATATAGGTGTATAATATAACATGTATCTCAAGGAAGGAAAATTGAGACAAAAACTACTTACTGCATTTGTAACTTTTGAATTATAAAACCAATGAAAGAGATATCATAAAATAGGTATGTAAATCCATATATATTTGAAGATAATAATCATAAAATATATTCATGTGAAGTATATAAACCACATAAAATAAGTAGGGGGTGAATATGACATTTGTCTCATAGAAGTAAAATGTGAGACAGAAATCCCTTAACTTAAGTCTCAGCTTCTATCACACACATTAAAAATTATTGTATAATAAATATAATTTTATTAAAAATATATTTTAGAAAATTAATTATATATATCATACCATATATTATTTATTTATGACATTTTTACCCATTTATTAACAATTCCATGTTAAAGTCACCTTTGAGGTAATAACAGCTTTATTTTTTGTCTATGTTTTGATTTTTTTTATTTTTGGTCCTCTTACTCTGATAATGGTTCCATAAACTCAATAGTGTGAAATATTATATAAATATTATTTATATTTATTATATATTCATTTATATTAATCTATAAAATTTATATATACAAAATAAAATACACTCTTCATACAGATGGTAGACCGTACATACGAATGAACGCTATTTCCATTTTCTCTATAGATGAAAAAAAGGAAGGTAAATAATATAACACCCTTAAAGAATATTCTTTATATCATATATATAAAATATATTCATTAAAATTACCCAAATTTCCTTCCATGCAATGTGATAGTGAAAAAATAATCACATCACTTTGCGAGGTGATAGTCCGCCGCACACACAAATGATGTTATCGTATTCCCCACATAATAGAAAGTAAGAAGGTATATATGATATAATAATTAAAAAATTATAATTATTTTGAAAATATAATCTATATTAATTTAATATAAACTTATAACCATTCAATTAAAAAAAATGAAAAGTACATCACATCAATTTGCGAGTGGGTAGTCCGCCATACAGAAGATCAACGTTATTATTTTCCAATGGTTTGGGTGGTAAGAAGGTATATGGGGTATTATAATTACATAGGTATAATAACATCCTAAATATAATATATAAACGTTAAATCCATCATTATATCGATCCATGAGAGGTGGTGATGAAATGAATAATATCGGTTCGCAAGGTGATAATATGCCGTACCCACAAACAATGATTTCATAGACCATTTAAAAAAAGATGAGAAGGATTCAGTTTATTAAATTAGAAAAATAACATCTAATTATATATAATATATTGAGTTTATAATATCATCATGGTTTAATAATAACTTAAGGAGGTGGAGGAAGTAATAAAATAAAACGCTTGATTATGGACATTAACTATTATTTGGACAACTTCTTTTAGTTTTCCCCAAAAGGATTATTAGTATGGATTTATGACCAACTAAGGATTCTATGATGAGAGGATGGAATTAAGTAAGTTATGTTTTATTTATTTTCCTTACCAATGGGTTTTGTAAGTGTCAAGAGGGGAGAAGACGAGGTGGCCTTTTATAAGTGTGGGGAGTGACACACTTGTAATTTTTGAAAATAAAAAACCGTACCCAAATGTTTTATATTCCAAAGAAAAATAATGGACCATTATCAATAATTGAAGATATAAGGTCTAAATATATCCCCATAATTAGTCTTTGAAATGTTTTGGGTCATTTTTAACTATTATATTTTTATTTTAACCCCTTATGGTAAACCCATTTTTACCTTAACCACGGTAAATAATATTTTCTCTTTTTACTATAAATTATGGTCAAAAATTAATTTTATATTATTAGATAATATAAATTATTATGATTAAAAATATTAAATCCATATTTAAAAATTTCATTCACATAATTTAAAAAATTTAATTTAAAACTAATCCCATCGATGAGTTGAAAATTTTAAAACGTTTTTTATTGAAAAAATAAATTTGAAAATGATTTAAATTACATAAATTATATATATATATATATAATTGAACTAGTTTTTCTTATAAAACAATCTTAAAACAATTTTTATGTTTTTAAAATCATTAAAAGAAATGATAATTCGTAATAATAGCTAGTATTTTTAACTATTTATTGAAAAATTTATCTTAGCATAAAATTCAAAAAAATCCACCCTATGATAATTTTTGAAATTATAATTTAAAAAATTTATTTAATTTTTTCAAATAAAATTTTTAAATTCGGAAGAATTTAGTTTTAAAATAAGTTTACAAAAGGAAATAAAACTATTTTTTATAAAAATACAAATTTTAAGCATAAAATTGGATTTATTCTTATCTCTTATCTAGAAAACAAATAAGATGAATGATAAAAATCTTATTGAATGTTTAATATATAAATTTCATTAAAATCATTCACCAAGAGTGATTTTTTTTAATTTTTTGGGGAAAAAACATTTATGTGCATAAAATTAGTTTCTTAGTGTTGCTTGTAATTTAAGCTAAACTCAATGTTGTGTGTAATTCCAAATATTGAAAAGATTAAATTTAATAGAAAAATGTTCCACAAAATTTTGGGTTGTTATCAAACCACTCATGCATCTTCATCATCGCCATTTCGACACAATAAAACTTTCACGTGATATAGGTTATGTCAATCCAAAAAATTAGTTAAAACTCCTTGGTAATTGAAAGTACTCTAACATGGACTAGATAAGAATTTTGAACTATGGTTGAATTTCAGATCAATAAAAGTAAGAATATACTATCTTAATATTTTCTTTGATGGATTTTATATTGTGCATAAATTTACCTCTATTTATCTCTTTACAGACATGTTAATAATATGTGGATTTTACATAATTAATTTTCAATGGCGTGATAAAATAATTTAAACATAATATATTTATTTTATTCCATATTTCATGATAGTTAATACATTTAAATTATGTGATCTCTAATAATCATGTATATCATAAACAAATAATTAACCATGAATTGGATAGAAATAAAATAATTTGTCGCATGATCATGATATTTTTATTGGTCAGTTAATCAAGTGGATGATAAACTAAACCTAGAACCCCGGAAAAAACTCCTTAAAACAAGATGGGTTCAAGTTGTAACATTCCAGATGTTCACTTATGCACCTCCTTGGATGGTTTCACCCTAAATCCATCTTGAATCAACTCCACTTTATTGGGAGCACCTTCATTTTTATATGTCTACTTGCACACATATGAGGGGAACCAGAGTATGGGGTTACATAAAGTGGCCATGGACACCCAAGAACATACCTAATAATAGGTGGGGATGGTTGATAGATAATCATTTTTAATTAAATAATAATAATAAGAAAACCCATGAAAATAATATTTTATTAAAATAAATCAAATACAAACATTGGTTATTCAATCTTATGATCATCCATACATTAAAAAAAATGGATTTAGATCTAGATAGCGTTATTTTCATTATTTATTAAGTTAAAATGTTGTAATTAATAAATTAATTATATTATCAATCAATAAATTCAACTATAATATTTTTTAATTAAAATTGTCTTTAAAATACCAACATTCAATATTTTTAAATAAATTAATATAATTTGAAATTAATACATACACACCTTGTACTGAAATTTGACATGGTTTGTACATTTCTATATAGTTTTAATTTCAATTTATAATTTTACATGGAATGTACTAGAGGAAACATGGTGTGTACCCTTATATACACTACTAGAAATAATGGCATTTGCGACGGAGCATTTGCGTCGGGATCCCGTCGCTAATAGGCATTTGCGACGGGCCCCCGTCACAAATAGCCCGTTGCGGAAAACGACGTCTCAACAACAATTATTTGCGACGGAGATCCTTCCCGTCGCAAATATCAGTCCGTATATTTGTAAAATTTTTTTTTAAAAAGTAATTGCGATGGGCCCGTCGCAAATACTAATTGCGACGGGCCCGTCGCAATTACTTTTAAAAAAATAAAATAAAAAATATTAATAAATTATTTTAATGAATATAATAATAATACTATTTGCGACGGGCATAGTATCCCGTCGCAAATACTATAAATAAATAAAAAAAATAATTTTTTAATAAATTATTTTAATTAATATAATAATAATCCAATTATAATTCAAAAATAAAAAAATATTAATAAATGATTTTAATTAATATAATAATAGAATTATAATTCACAAATAAAAATAATAAATTATTAATAAATTATTAATAAATTATTTTAATTAATATAATAATAATAGAATTATAATTCAAAAATAAAAAATAATAAAATATTAATAAATGATTTTAATTAATATATTAATAGAATTATAATTCACAAATAAAAATAATAAATTATTAATAAATTATTTTAATTAATATAATAATAATAGAATTATAATTCAAAAATAAAAAATAATAGAATATTAATAAATGATTTTAATTAATATAATAATATTAGAATTATAATTCATAAATAAAAAAATATTAATAAGTTATTTTAATTAATATAAAAATAATAGAATTATTTTACATTCAAATATTAAAATAATTCAAATATTACAAAAAAATATAATTAAATTATAATATTATAAAATTTTAATATATATATAAAATTTAATATTATAAAATATAAATAATATTATTATTCATATTAATATTGTTATTTCAAAATATAATATTATTAATTTTTTATAATGATACTGAAACTACGAATAGAAGAAAAATTCATATTTTGATTTAACAAACATTATAACATAAAAACAAACTCTAATCTGAAGGAGGGGGGAGGGGGGGAGGGGGGGGGGAGGGGGGGGGGGATCTGTAGATGTTGGTGGAGGAAACTCCATCCCTAAAGCATGAGTGAGTCGGCGCATGTACTCCATCTGCTCTTGGTGCTGCTGCTGCCACCGACTCATCTGCTCCTCGTACAGCTGCTGCTGGCATCGACGCTCCTCCTCATGCTGCTGCTGCTGACGCATCTGCTCCTGCTCCTGTCGGAGACTCTCTATCAGTGCAGTCTGAGATCGCAACTGATCCTTATACTGTGTAGCAGAAGAAGATGCACGAGCTCTTCTCGAGCTGGACGCCGACATCGCAGCACTACCATAATAATCTCCGGGAGTCAGTAGAGAGCTGATACCAACTACCCGGCCCTTCTTGAAGGCATAATGGGTGGCCTACATCCATGCCGCCTCATCAAACTGACGGCCAATGGTTTGATCTGATGACTCGGCCTGACCCTCAGGCTGGGTCTGTGACGCTGCGGCCTCATATGGCTCATGTAGTTGCAATTTAAAATTAAAATTTTGAATATATTATATGCAGTTAATTTTTAAACATGAAAACAAATAATACTGACCATGATGTGACGCTGACGATCACCTCTGAGCTCCCCAGTAGCAGGATCACAATACATCCTCAGATATACATCGTACTCCATAATATCGAGGTGCTCGACAGCCTATAAAAATAAAAAATAAACTGTTAATATTTATAGTTATATAAAATATTTATAAATAATGTACGTACCATATGCTGTCTATGAGTACTGAAAGTACGACTCTCAGCTCGATGAGTCACCTCCTGTATCTCCCGATTCTACCTCCCCACTGATGATCTCCTCTGAAAGGCATCACTCAACCAGTGCGCACATAATCCATCCCATACATGGGATGAAATGTACTCTGGTCGATGTGCTCTACATGACTCATCAAAATCTGACACTCCTGCTTTCTTCGTGGAAGCTTTTCTTAAATTGTGCAAAAACTGATGAAAGCGATCACGCATGGCCACCTCCCATGCCTCGTGGATGGCGTCACGCATGGTATCCTCGATCGGATACCATAAACCCTACAAATAAATCAAAATATCAAGTTAGAAATGAAATAATTTTCAAAATAAAAATTATTTATTTACGTACGTACCAACCAATGGCCGAACATGGCCTGCTACACATCAATGGGAATCTGCTCCCATGTGGTCCAAGGCTGAGAGAAATAGTTGCGCAAAATAGCGCTTCCCTGTTCGACTGCTATATGCGGAAAACTGTAAAAATAATAAACATTTATTATGTGAATAGATTAATGAAATCTTAGTCAAATCCACAGGTTATCACACAGGTTATCACACCTCCGTGTGCGTGGATCAAACCCAAGACGTGGACGTCACTCGGGGACGGGGTCAGGAATCATCAATCGTGCAAGACCGCGCCCCCTCCGCGTACTCCTTGGAGCGCCTGCAGGCTGAGGGTCTTCTGCCAGCAACTCATTCGCATCGAATGATAGGTCAGCATCCGCCAACTCACGAAATGTGTCGTCGTCCATCTGAAATAGAAAATGATAATGTTGTTAGCAAATAATTGATAATTACTATTATATATACATATATATTAGTTATGATTGTATATAACTACCATGGAATTCTATCAGTGTTCATCTTCATCATCATCTTCGTATATATCAATGTCATCTTCATATTCCTCCTCAACATCATCGATATCCATTCGAGTTCCAATTGCTTCATCTCTTACCATTTCAAATTCATATGTGACATCATTAACATCATCGTCATCACCGACTCTTAAATGTGGGGTTTCGTCATCGATACTCATGTCTCTTTGTAAAAAATATTTATTTTGAGTACTCTCTTGAAAAACTTCAATTCTTTGCACATCAGTGAAAGCACATTAACTTTGACTAAACTGATTGTCTCAAATTTTGATTTTTATTATACTCCACCAATCAGTCAAGTCTCTTGATGTAGCACAGTACTTTGCGTAATAAACTTGATGTGCATGTTGAGACAATAAGAATGGTTCATTTACTATGAGAACACTTTTACATTTAATATCGATGATTCCATGAGTCGGATGAACACGCATGCCTCTATCTGTATCCAACCACCGACATTTGAACATGGTTATGTAATGTTTTCCAAGATAACAAAGTTCAATGATTTCATCAAGTATGCCATAAAAGTCAACTTCATTTTCTCGATGATGAGATCCTCTCAAGATAACTCCACTGTTCATTATTTTTTTGATTCCCCATATACATGTGTGTGAAATCGAAATCTATTCCCCACATATGCATTATAAGTTTTAACAAGTTTGGAAGGTGGTTTACTCAATATAAACAGCCGTTTGTCAATTTTATCAGCATGTCGAGACACCAGAAAATTTGTGAAATAATTATCAATATAATAAACTATACATTGAATGAGTTGCTAAAATACAAAGAATTTATGTTACCAGTTTTTGAAACCACTGAGAGAAATTTTTCTGTCAGCGTTCTTCGAGAGCAGCTGCTGTAATTTGTGGAATTTATTTCTTGATATGATTATCATACAACCTATAAAAAACAAAGTTATTTACTGTAACATAAATGATAGAATAAGTGATATAAACACTTACAGTACAACTGGTGTCATCTCTTCATAGTTGAGCAGAACATACGTATGAGCTCTGTGATGTTCATCATCCGAAATCCAGCATTCATAAACTCCACCAAAACCAAGCTCTGGATGGTTGAAAACAGATAATTTATTGTCGATTTCATCAATATTCCTCTCGTTCTGTCCCATTCGGTTGTGTTTTGAAGGATACTCAGATTCAAAATAATGCGAGCATAAAAAAGATATTTCCTCTTGCAAATAAGCTTATGAAATAGATCCTTCAACAGATGCTTTGTTATGTACTTTTCTTTTCAATTTTTGCATGCATCTTTCAAATGGGTACATCCATCGAAACTGTACTGGACCTTCACATTTGTCTTCATATGGAAAATGTAACATCAAATGTTCCATTGAGTCGAAGAAAGATGGGGAAAATATTTTTTCCAGATTACATATAATTACAACAAAATCTTCTTCAAGTTTTCATAGAGCATCATAATATGCTGTAGTCGCACAAATTTCCCAAAAAAAATGAGACATGTCTGTTATGGAATCCCAAATCACAGAATTCAACAGACCTCTTAATCCAATGGGTAGAAGTATTTCCATTATAACATGACAATCATGACTTTTTAATCCAGTAATATGACCTTTCTTTACACATCTACCCAAATTAGAAGCACTGCCATCTGGAAGTCTCAAATCTACAATCCACTGACAAAATAATAAACGGTTTTCTTTAGACAGTGTATAAGCTGCTTTTGGTTTCAGTAACCTTTCGGTTCTAACATTCTCAAACAGTTCTAGTTCTGGACACCTGCAAATTTGGGCAAGATCTAAACGTGCATTTACATTATCTTTGCTCTTTCCTGGCGTATCCAAAACTGTATGAAACAAATTATCAAAACAGTTCTACTCAATATGCATGACATCCAACATGTGGTGGACCAAAAAATCAGACCAATATGGTAAATCCCAAAATATGCTACATTTAATCCAATTGTGTTCTTTACAAAAACCAGAAATTTTCTGTTGGTTTATTGTGGGACCAAAAGTGATGGGAGGTAATGAAAATACAACTGATTTTAACTCCGAACCTGATAGCATTTTTGGAGGTTCATCCCTTTCAACTGTTCCTTTTCTGAAATGAGATCTGTTTCTGCAAAAAGGATGATCATCTGGAAGAAATCTGCGATGACAGTCAAAATAACAAGGTTTCTTTCCATGAATGAGCATAAATGCTTTGTTCTCTCCCATACAGTAAGGACATTATTTCTGACCATGTGTACTCCAGCCAGATAACATCCCATAATCCGGGAAGTCACTAATTGTCCACATCAATGCTACTCTCAGTATGAAATTCTGTTTCATAGCAACATCATATGTACTGACACCAGTACTCCACAATAAACTTAATTCATCAATCAATGGTTTCAAATAAACATCAATGTTCTTCTTCGGATGTCCTGGAATTAGTAAAGTCAAAAAGATATATGGATCCTTCATCAACATCCATGGAGGTAAATTGTACGGAGTTAAAAAAATAGGCCAACATGAATATTGACTACCATAAGATCCGAACGGACAGAAACCATCAGTGGAAAGGCCCAGTCCAACATTTCTAGCTTCTAAAGCAAAGGATGGATGCACTCTATCAAAATGTTTCCATGAATCACCATCGAATGGATGATTCAAGCTTTTATCGGTTGAAATATTCGCTTTATTCCATGACATCATTGTCGCTGTATTCTTAGACATGAATAAAAGCTGAAGTCTGGATGTAAGTGGAAAATATCTCAACTGTTTTACAGGAATCAAACCAGACTTACCATGTTTCCCTTCTTTATATCTCAGTTTCCCACATATGGGACAACTATCCAACGACTCATTTTCCCCAGAATATAAAATGCAGTCATTTAAACATGCATGAATCTTCTGACAAGTAAGTCCCAAATTTCGAACCAGCCTCTTACTCTCATAGTGATTTGCAGGCAAAACATTTCCGTCGGGTAACAGTGTTTAAGAAAAGAAAATATCTGGTCAAAATAGGTGTTTGAAATTCCGTTATCTGATTTGATAGCCATAAATTTTGCAACTGCTTCTAATTTTCTCATCTTGCAGCCAGGATATAATGAATCCTCAGCAGACCACAACAACTCATAAAATTTAGACAGTGCCAACTCAGGATTTGAAGCTATATCAGCCGGAGTTTCTGTATGTTCAACAGATGAACCTGCAACATCATGTACTAAATCTTGAAACCGGGATGGATCTGGAATCAAGTTGGTATCACCTACTCTGGAACTGCGTTCACCATTTTCATACCAAAAAACATAATCTGGTTGAAAACCAAAACGCAAGAGATGTCCCCCCACATTGTCAAATGTGTCAAACGTTCTCAATGCTCATTTTCTATATGGGCATTTTATTTTTCCTTCTGAAACAAATTCTGGATTTGATGCCGCAAATGATAAAAAAGTCTCCACACCCTCTATATATACTGGATTTAAACCAGAACCGTTTGGATTTCTACGTTGATTTATCCATATGCGGTAATCTAATAATGACTTTTTACGACCTCGTTGTTCCATATTTTTCTATAAAATATAAAAGTATTACTGGTTTTGAATAATTTGTTAGAAAAAACACTCAAGTAAGGATAATTATAGAGTTTACATCAGACATGACTGACGCAAACTTTTTATTGAGATAGACCTAAAAATTGACCCTTTAAGAATTGAATATGTTGAGAATAAAACAAAACCTGTTACAAATATTGATAATTTTACTATTATAATTTTTTTTTATTATTTTAATAATACTAATATTATTTTTTCATAAATATTAATTATATAATAATAACATTATTACATTATTAGTATATTTTATTATTAATATTAAAATAATATAATTTTCTATATTATATAAAATTCTCCTTTCATCCGTGTGTTTAACATTCTGTCTCCACATGTAATATTTGCATTCAGTTTCACCTCTCCATTGGTGAGTAGGTTGATAATTTTGAAAAAGAATGCAAATATTACATGTGGATACAGAAAACACACAGATGAAAGGATAATTTTATATAATATAGAAAATTATATTATTTTAATATTAATAATAATATATACTAATAATGTAATAATGTTATTATTCCTAATTATTGGTAAATATTGGTATTTATTGGTAAGTATTGGTAAATATTGGTAAATATTGGTAAATATTGGTAAATATTGGTAATTATTGGTAATTATTGGTAATTATTACTAATTATTGGTAATTATTAGTAATTATTGCTAATTATTCCTAATTATTGGTAATTATTACTAATTATTACTAATTATTGGTAATTATTACTAATTATTACTAATTATTGGCAATTATTATTAATTGTTACTAATTATTGGTAATTATTGGTAATTATTTCTAATTATTACTAATTATTGGTAATTATTACTAATTGTTACTAATTATTGGTAATTAGTGATAATTAGTACTAATTATTACTAATTATTGGTAATTATTGGTAATTATTACTAATTATGGGTAATTATTGGTAATTATTACTAATTATTGGTAATTATTGGTAATTATTACTAATTATTGCAAATTATTGTTAATTATTTCTAATTACTACTAATTATTACTAATTATTACTAATTATTGGTAATTATTGGTAATTATTACTAATTATTCCAAATTATTGATAATTATTACTAATTATTACTAATTATTGGTAATTATTACTAATTATTACTAATTATTGATAATTATTACTAATTATTGAAAATTAATACTAATTATTGGTAATTATTGGTAATTATTGGTAATTATTGTTAATTATTACTAATTATTGGTAATTATTGAAATTATTATTTATTATTGGTAATTATTACTAATTATTGGTAATTATTACTAATTATTGGTAATTATTACGAATTATTCCTAATTATTGGTAATTATTCCTAATTATTACGAATTATTACTAATTATTGGTAATTATTACTAATTATTGCTAATTATTGGTAATTATTGCTAATTATTACTAATTATTACTAATTATTGGTAATTATTGGTAATTATTGCTAATTATTCCTAATTATTGATAATTATTACTAATTATTACTAATTATTACTAATTATTGGTAATTATTACTAATTATTACTAATTATTGGTAATTATTATTAATTATTGGTAATTATTACTAATTATTGGAAATTATTACTAATTATTGGTAATTATTGGTAATTATTGGTAATTATTACTAATTATTGGTAATTATTGAAATTATTACTAATTATTGGTAATTATTACTAATTATTGGTAATTATTACTAATTATTACTAATTATTACAAATTATTCCTAATTATTGGTAATTATTACTAATTATTGGTAATTATTACTAATTATTGGTAATTATTACTAATTATTGGTAATTATTGGTATTTATTTGTAATTATTGGTAATTATTACTAATTATTACTAATTATTACGAATTATTCCTAATTATTGGTAATTATTCTTAATTATTACGAATTATTACTAATTATTGGTAATTATTAATAATTATTGGTAATTATTACTAATTATTGGTAATTATTGGTAATTATTGGTAATTATTGGTAATTATTGGTAATTATTGGTAATTATTACTAATTATTACTAATTATTCCTAATTATTGGTAATTATTCCTAATTATTACGAATTATTGCTAATTATTGGTAATTATTGGTAATTATTACTAATTATTGGTAATTATTTCTAATTATTACTAATTATTACTAATTAGTGATAATTATTAGTAATTATTACTAATTAGTGATAATTATTACTAATTATTACTAATTATTGGTAATTATTGGTAATTATTACTAATTATTGGTAATTATTGGTAATTATTACTAATTATTGGTAATTATTGGTAATTATTACTAATTATTGATAATTATTGGTAATTATTACTAATTATTACTAATTATTACTAATTATTACTAATTATTACTAATTATTACTAATTATTACGAATTATTGGTAATTATTACGAATTATTGGTAATTATTACTAATTATTGGTAATTATTCCTAATTATTGGTAATTATTCCTAATTATTACTAATTATTCCTAATTATTGGTAATTATTCGTAATTATTGGTAATTATTACTAATTATTGGAAATTATTACTAATTATTGGAAATTATTACTAATTATTGGTAATTATTACTAATTATTGGTAATTATTACTAATTATTACTAATTATTACTAATTATTGGAAATTATTACTAATTATTGGAAATTATTACTAATTATTACTAATTATTACTAATTATTGGTAATTATTACTAATTATTGGAAATTATTACTAATTATTGGAAATTATTACTAATTATTACTAATTATTACTAATTATTGGAAATTATTACTAATTATTTGTAATTATTCCTAATTATTGGCAATTATTACGAATTATTGGTAATTATTACTAATTATTGGTAATTATTACTAATTATTACTAATTATTATGAATTATTCCTAATTATTGGTAATTATTACTAATTATTGGTAATTATTACTAATTATTGGTAATTATTACTAATTATTAGAAATTATTACTAATTATTGGTAATTATTGGTAATTATTGGTAATCATTACTAATTATTGGTAATCATTACGAATTATTACTAATTATTGGTAATTATTGGCAATTATTTGTAATTATTCCTAATTATTGGTAATTATTACTAATTATTAGTAATTATTCCTAATTATTGGTAATTCTTCCTAATTATTGGTAATTATTCCTAATTATTGGTAATTATTCCTAATTATTGGTAAATATTGACAATTATTTGCAATTCTTGGTAAATATTGGTAATTATTGGAAAAAATATTGACAAATATTGACAAATATTGCAATTATTGAATATTGGGAATTATTAGTAATTATTACTAATTATTGGTAATTATTATAAATTATTACTAATTAATGTTAATTATTTCTAATTATTATTAATTAATTCAAATTAATTTTAATTTTTCATTATTACTGATAATTAATTGTAATTACAGCTAACTATTTTAAATTAATTAGTGTTTAATTGTCTCCAATTACTGTTAATTATTAATACTTATTCATAATTATTTCTAATTAGAAATCAGAAAAAAAAAATTCTAAAAATTTAAACTAAATAAATATAATAAATAAAATAAATATTAAATTAAAATTCAGATAAAAACCTTAAACTTGTTGTCAATGTCGAGCCGCTGTAATTGTAGAACACCACCAACTGAATCCTCGAAGTCGGAAAAAAATTTTTACAACTGAAAGTCGTAAAAGAATCAGAGCGGAAAAATTGGAACGGTTGAGAGTTGAGAGTGAGAAAATTGTAATAGTGGTTGGCAGTATTTATAGGTTAGATTAATTGCGACAGGGTTATTTGCGACGGGTTTCCCGTCGCAAATACCGATATTTGCGACGGGACCCATCACAAATAACCCTGACCGCATTTAATTATTGGCGGCATTAAAACGGTTATTTGCGACGGGCCCCATCGCAAATAACCCCTGCCGTCGGGGTATTTGCGACAGGACTGCAGTCCCGCCGCAAATAGTCTTTAACCGCCGCCGGTTATTTGCGACGGGGATAGAACCCCGTCGCAAATAACATTCGCGCGGTTTGGCGCGCATTTCCCGCCAAACTATTTGCTACGGGTATAAAAAACCCGTTGCAAATAACATATTATTTGCGACGGGAATAGGTGCCCGTCGCAAATACTCCTTTGCGAAAGGTATTTGCGACGAGAATTATTCCCGTCGCAAATACCCCGTCGCTATTACCCATTTTCCCGTAGTGATATAATATGTACTATAATTCAAACAATATGTGACTACTCTCTATATGGTCCGGGTCATGTACCATATACTTACCTAAAAAGTAGTGTACATGGCATGGTTAGAACCAATGATGTTATTTGTTGGAAATGGAATTTAGTTTGTGTTTATTTTCAATCCACAATAGGTTAATCAATGATTTTTTAAGATAAGTGAACTTATAGTACAACTTGACAACATTATTAAAGGGGGTGTAATTTCCCAGTGTTTGCCAAATTGTTGGGCTCAAAATTCGGAGAAAGAGGTTGGCATTGTGAAAAGTTGTTTTTTGGAATAAAATATTCATAATTATGGTAAAGGAATTGGTTTAACAAATTATATATATATAAAAGGTGAGTTTTACAAGTTTGGGATGGGTTGATGATGTTCTGTGCGAATACAAGAACTGAAGAATCATGAATGCCTGATGAGATGATAGTGATCTTTGTGACTATGAAAAATATCACCGAAGCTTCATGAATAGAGAAGCTATGTGAAGATGTTTTTTAAAGATCATAAAAAATGCGATGGAGGATTTTGGAGATTTTTGATGGTCCGTGCCTATATATTTGAGGCTTCCCCCAATTCTTTTAACATGAATATAATGAGAATTTTTTTTGAATTACTTTAATTTCGCAATGGTAGGGAGCTCTGTGAATATGGATTTCTATGCTTTCTTGAGCATCATGAAAATAGAGGTGAATTCTTAACTGATGACAATGATTCTAAGTAAAGGGTTATTCATGATGATTGTGAATTCTATGATGTGTCAGTGAGCTTCATGAAGGAAGGTTGCTTCACGAAGGAGCTTTGTGAATAGTAGTTCAAAACATTAGGTTTAAGTGAATAGTGTTTGTAAAGTTCATCAACTCAGGTCTATGGTAAAATCAGAGTCCCTTTCTAGTATGAGACAAAGACTTAAATTCCAATACATTGAATCAACCTTCATGTCAATAAACTAACTAAGACATCACCTAAGTTAGTGACCCAAGGGAAGTCAACGGAAGTGTTCCAAGGAACATAGTTTGCTATCCCTAAAATCTTATAAAGGCAGTGTTCCTAGAACAAAGTGACTAGGTCTAAACTTATGTAACCCACAACTAGTGAATATTAAAGGATTTAGGTATGACCAACACACTGTCGGCATTTGGTCCTTGGACTAACCCTTAGCGGTGAACCAAGTAAAATTGTTGTGTTTTCTATTTTCATGTGATTGTTTGTTTTCTACACATTACTATTATCCAAGTTTAACTAGTTCATACAAATTAGGGATCAAGATCCATTACTTTAGAAGAAAAATTTAAAACCCTAATTCATCCCTCCCCTATCATGGTGTTCTAGGGTTCTTCAAGTGGTATCAGAGCCAGTTTAGGTAGATAGAGTTAAATCAGTTCTCTTTTGTTGTGATGGAGAATTCAATAAATGTCAGGGGAGTCCCCCTATTTTATGGAATCAACTTATAGATTTATAATTGTAGGATGTGATCTCATATAATATCTATTATAATGGAAGTTATTTTTTCTACTACATAATGGATACAAGTCACTATTGAAACAAGAAAGTTTATGACTAAAACATATAAGAAAATGATTAATACAAATGCCAAATCATATAATGCCCTTAATTCAACTCTATCTGATCAAATAAAGATAATGGTGATATGTTTCACTTCATCCAAGTCTGTGTGGGAAAACTTGAAAATACATATGAAGGCAACAACAAAGTAAAGGAGGAGAAACTCCACATTTTTCACAATAGTCTGAATGATCTGAAAATTCATCCTGAGGGAAATACATATACTTTTTTAATCGAATCACTAATTTTTTTAATAAATATGAGGACTTGGGGAATAAATCAAATAAATTGACATTGAGATGAAAATATTGATAAGGATTCCACCTCTCTAAAACCTAAAATTTTCATCCCTTGAAGAAAAGAATCTTTCTAAGATTTCTTTATATGGTTTGCTGAGCAATATTGTGAAATATGAAATGAGATTAAAACCAGAAGATGCAATGACTTTCATAAGAAAAAAAATGGAATTCAAATCCATGAAAAAACATGATATTTAAAATATTATTATTGATTATGATAATGAGGGTGAAAAACTTCCGTCCCTCTTTTCAAATAAATTCGATAGTGGAAATGGTAGATTTGAAGGAAAGATTCCTCTGGCCTATTTTCATTGTGGTAGAGTTGGTCATATTGCCTCTCAATGCTCAAGGAAGTTCGATGATGAAGAAAGTGAAACTGGAAACTTGAAGAAGCCCCATAAAATATTTTCCCAAAATGGAGACTTCAAATATGAAAAGAAATTATAGAGAAAGAGTTTTTTCTATAATTATGAAGATGATGATAATGAGTTTTTTTAAAGAAGAAACAAAGTAAAAATTTGTATCCCAAGCATCTTTTCTGACTATAATTGAAAAGTTAGAACCATAAAAAGATAATGCTAGAGATAATCAATTTATTTTTGGTGATGATCTCATGTTGGAACTTGAGGATTCTCTTGGTAAGATTGACAGTCAAAGAAAAAGAAACATAAATTGGAGAGTAGTTCTAGATGAGTCATCAGAATATATTGATTGGCTTGAAGCTAAAATTGATTGACTGATAGAAGTAGTAAAATAACATTCTAATTTTTTTGAAATTTTAGGAGATGTAGTAGAACTAATGTTCAGAACTTAAGAATAGTAAATGTTCATCAATGAACTTACATCTAGATTAGAGGAGAAGTGAATGACAATTTAGGGCCTTGAAGAAGAAGTTGTTACTGTAAGGATTAAACTAGAAAGTGAATCAAGTTCAAAGGAAATAATGAATAAAATACACTTTGGAAGATTCTCAGATGCTGATCTATTAGAGGGAGATAAGAATGATTCTAAATGTGTAGAGAATGCATTGAATTATCAAAGACCCATATGCATGAGAAAATTACAATTGGTTATGATGATAAAACATAAATGTTTGGAAACAAGATGAGCAAAAATAAAGGGAAGTTGAAAGTTGGACATATCACAAAGGCACCTGAAGTCTTAAAAAAGAAAGCCTCAAATCAAACTGAAAGGATAACTGAAAACCATTTATAGATATCTATAAATTATCTCCAGTAAAATAATTTTTCCAAGGATGGGTATATGAGGAGGAATACATGTGAGAAGACATTTCCTTTTCTGAAATGTCAATTTTGTTGCTATATGGACCATACCTTGTCATATTGTGAAGAGAAAAGGAGCTATTGGAATGGGGAAGA
This sequence comes from Viscum album, assembly GCA_963277665.1. Taxonomy (NCBI): domain Eukaryota; kingdom Viridiplantae; phylum Streptophyta; class Magnoliopsida; order Santalales; family Viscaceae; genus Viscum; species Viscum album. The sequence goes on from OY728148.1 coordinate 2,060,393,099, forward strand.
GCTAGGAAGTCAACAAATGAGAATAAAATCATATCATCCATCTTATAGAGGATATTATTTTTATGTATATTTTTTCACTGATCTAACTATGACTGTAAAGATATTGATTGTATGAATAGGAAAGGTGAGAATGTCACCTACAGAACACAAAGAATGGTCAATACCTTCCAACAAGATAAAGTTACTCTGGAATACAGGTTTTCTCCCCTATAATAAAAATATGAGTGTTATTAACCAATTCACATGTAAAAGAGATGGGAAAGGCCTATATTTTCCTCCACTCAATCAAAAATTTCATAGATGGAAAAGAAGAAAATTGAGAAATCCAACCTGGTAGAAATATCTCTCAAATCCACAAAGAATAGTAGAACCAAGATTTATGATAACGGGTGATCATCCCATATTATATTAAATGAATACTTATTTAATAATGTTCAGAAAAGGGGTTGATGTAATAGTAAGGCTTGAAAATTATCATTCTTTGAAGATCAAATGCAGTGGATGTATAGAAATTGAAAATGAAGATATGAGGAAAAATGATGTTCTTTATATGGATGGTTTGCACCATAATCTCATAAGTGTGAGTCAACTCTGTGACTTAGAACTGATTGTAAAATGAAATCAGAAGGGGTGAAATATCAAAGGAAACTCATTGAATTATCTCATTAATGGATGTATAAAAGAAGACAATTTGTACCAGGAGGATAGTAAAAAGAAAATTTATTACTTAACTATTTAAGAATAAAAAAACTTTGGGAACTGGAGTTTGGGTCACATTAATCAACTTTTGTTGTTGTCTCTATGTGCAGATATGAAGGCGGAGATGGGATTGCGGGTTGGGGTGAGGTTTCATCAGGTGTTTTCTGGTGATTTGGTGGTCTTCGCAATGTAGGGGGATTTTCCTGGAGCTTTTTTTAGAAGTTTGGATGATGGTTTACGTGGAGGCACCATCTTAAGTGTTCCTCTAACCCTCCTTTAAGGTTTCTTCCTCCTCACACGGTTGGCCCGATTGGACTTTGGTGTTGTTGGTGGTGCATTTTCCATGGCTGTGCGGTTGGAGGAGATGCTGTGGATGGCAGTGGGGTTCTACCAATGGACATCGTCTAGGTTGTTGTCATGTTGTAGGATCTCACTCAAAGGGCTATTGGGGATTTTGTTTTAGTTGATTATGGCTCGCATTCTAGATGCTTCAACCTCCAATTTTAGGATCTTTGGTTGGTGATTTCTGTTCTGCTGTGATTTCTGTTTTGGTGTGAATCTTTTTGGTGCGGTTTGTTGGTCTGTAGAGTTTCGATTAGTTTGTGGTTGTGTTGTAGTGTCTGCGAATTAGGGTGAAACATCTGGACAGAGTAGTCTTACTTATTTCGGTTTCTTCATCACTCTTTGTAGATGTTCTCTTTGAGTTATCTCACATTACTGGAGGGTTTGGGAGAACTCCCACTGGAATCCACCGACGGGTTTGTGGATTTGGGCTGGTGATGACAGTCGCACCAGTGGGCGCTCGAGGAGACCAGTTCTGTGGTTTTTTCATCTTTTCTGATGTTCGTGTTCCCTGGATCATGTTACCTCAACCTTCTCTTGATGATTTTGGTTCCTACTGTGAAGGTATTTCAGTTTGAATTCTTGAATGGATTGTCCATCCATTGGGCTTGAATGTTGTTTGTTGTGAAGCCTTGTATTGTTTTTAGTGGAAAAGTATGGAAGTGGGGAAGTGGTGAAGTGGTGAAATGGTGAAGTCATGTATGATTTCTCACTTTTTCCTCGAAAGTGTTCACATAATAATAAAAAATAATTTTCATTCAGTTTTAGTCATCATCGAATAGCTGATAATGATGCTGACCACATAATAAAAGTTCTACAACATAAAAATAGAGGGGAATACATGACCATTTAATTTTAAAATTTCCTATAAAAACAGAGAATTAGGAATGATGTGGTTGTGGTGATAACACCATAGAAAATTGGAGTTTTTGAACATAAAAATCAATAGGTAAAAAATATGGTTATAAATATGTTGATAACGTTTTATATCTCTATTCATTACTAGAAAGAGGCCGTTTAAGTAGTAGAGTTCACTCAAAATCGAACATGGCTATATTTGGAAGAAACTAAGACACCATATGAATTGTGTCATGGGAGGGGTCCCTCTCTAAATTATTTTTGTGTTATTGGAAGTAAAATTTTCATTTGAAACAAATAAGGAAATCAAGGAAAGTGTGGTGATGATATAGATGAGGGAATATTAGTTGGATATTCAATGAATAGAAAATCCTACAAATGTATCAATAATTATCTTGGAAGAATATTTGAAAGCAGTGATTCCAAGATCATTGAAGATAAAACCACAAATTACTTGAGGATCTCTTTTACTGATATGATATAAGATGGAGAAGACAATGGACATGGAATATATTATAATGAAAAAGTATAGGAAGAAATGAAAAGAAATTAGATGTCACAAAATTATGATGATTCAATAGAATAATCATAAGTGGAAACCATGGCTGAAGAAAATTCATTTGAACCCCACTGGAGAAATAAAAGAGCATAAATTAATCAATTCAACAATATTAGAGATTAGAAATCACTCGCATAGACTAGGAGAATAAGGAGTGAAGCACATTTTACCTTCCTATAAACTTTAGAAAAAAACTCATTTGAAGAAGCTAAAAAGGTTGAATAATGGGTTAAGCCCATGAATAAATAAATAGATCATATTGGCAAAAATCAGACATGGGGTCTTGTAAAAAGACCCGAAAACCAGAATATGATTTGAAAAAAAGTGGATCTTTAAAAACAAAGTCAATGAGCATGTAAATGTGATAAAAATAAGAAATGCTTAGTATATAAAGGCTATGTATAGATTGAAGATATTGATCTTGAAGAAATGTTTTCTCAAGTTGTAAGAATGGAATCAATCAAGATTTTCCTTACTATGAAAATTTAAAGAGAATACAATGTTTTTTAGATGGATATCAAAACATCATTTTTTAATTTAGTTCTAAAACAAAAAGTATACATTGAACAACCAGTGGGATTTTTGATTGGAAATGATGAATAAACGGTTTGTATATTAAAGAATGCTCTCTATGGTCTAAAGAAATAACTACTAGCACTGTATTCTCAATTGGATGCTTGTATGAAGAAGAATTAATTCAAAAGACATGGTTTCGATCATAATATGTGTTTGAATAATTCAAAGGAAGATCAATTTATAGTGATGGTGTATGTGGATTATATTATATTTTGTGAAAGTAGATAAGGATTAGTGGAAGAATTTTCTAATAATAAGAAATAATAATTTGAATTGTATATTATTGGTGAACTCAAATCCTTCTTAGGGCTGAAAGTGATTCATAAGATAGATTACACTTTCATTTCTCAAGAAAAATATGCATGAGAGATTCATAATAAATTCAACATGCATGACTCCCAAACCAATTTCGACACTAATTTCGGTTGGAAAAAACATGTAAAGAATGAGGTTGAGACTTATATGGATCCCACCATGTATAATATAATCATTTTAATTTTATTATAATTGAATACAATATGGCCATATATCATCTTTACAACATGATTAGCAGCTTGATTTCAAAGTAATCCAAAGGAAGAATGTTAGGTAGTAGTTAAACGGATCATGAGGTATATTCAAGGTACACTCAATTTTGGGTTATACATTGATATAAGAAGTGCTAATTAATTATCATATTTTTATGAAGATGAATGTGTTGGAGATGAGGTTAATAGAAAGTACACAAGTTATGGAGAATTATTTATTGGAAATAAATGTGTGGGAAAGTTAGGTAAGAAATTGGAAACCACTTCTCTTAGTATGGATGAAGCAGAGTATATTTCTGTTACAAAGGATTTCACTCATCTATTATGGATAAAGAAATAATTGACTAATATTTGTGATGTGGAAAAACAACCGATGGTGATCCACTATGACAATAAGATCTTGATTGGTCTTATGAAGAATCTGGTTCAACACTCTCATACAAAACATTTTGAAATTAGACATCACTTTATCATGAGAAAAGTTAAACAAGGTGTGATTGAAATGGATCATGTTATAATTGATGTCCAAGTGGCTAACATTCCGAAAAATCCATTGGTAGCACATGTGTATGAGAAACATCAACTGGACCTTAGTGTTCAACCACCTCCTTGTGCATGAGGAGGTTACGAGTGACACCCTCTCCCCATTTGTGTTAACTGTTATAATTTTTGTGTGGATGTGATGCAAGTTTATGGGGGAGATACGATCTTGGGCGAGTGTGTTTTTAAGATATACAAGTAAAAATCAGGTTCTTTGGGTTTATTTAAAAAGGGGGAGAATAGATAATTCCAATGTTATAACTCCAATATTATAAAGAACTACTGGAACAATTCATGAAATGTTTCTTTGACATGAGTTGAATTCAGTGTTATGAGGAAATAATCAGATCTTAGATTGGAAATCATTCATCATTACAAAACACAAGAACTAAATTCACGATTCCTCTCTTGTTCTCTATACTGAGCATTTCTCACATAGAATTATATTGTTGGATGCTTTTTTTCTTTCATATTAGGTTCTGATAGCAACTGGTATTTTATTAAATTTATCTACAGATTTACAAAAAACAAAAAGGGGGATATTGTTGGAACCAAGGATGTTCTTTTATGGAAATGGATTTTCATTTTTGTTTTCCTTCAATCCACATCGGTTTGAACATGCAGTTTGCAAGACAATTTATATTAAAGTACAGGCTGATAATAGTGTTGAAGGTGGCATCATTTCCCAGTGTTTTCCAATTTTTTGGGCTCAAAATATGGAAGAATATACTAGAATCATGAAAGGTTGTTTTATCAAATTAATTATCCATATATATGATATAGGAATGGGTTTTTTGAAGAATGGGTTTCAAAAATGTTAGTTTCTTGAGTTCATGATGGGTTAGAGATGTTCTATATGACTTTGAAAAGTGGTGTATCATGAATTCCTGATGAGTTTACAGCGATCTCTATGCCAACAGAAAATATCACTAGAGCTTCATGAATAGAGGATCTATGCAAATATGTTTTAAAGGAAAATGAAAAATGCACAGGTGGCATGGGAGCTACATGAATGGACAATTCTATATAAATATATATATGAGGCTACTCTCACATTATTTTAACATGAATATAATCAAGGAAATTATGGAATCACTTTGATTTAATAAACGTAGGGAGTTCTACAAATATGGATTTCTATGCAAGCTTGAGCATAGTGAAATTACTAGTTATGTATTGAATGTTTCTAATGCTTCTAAGCAAAGGGTGCTTCATGATATCTGAGAATTCTGTGATGAATTAGTGGGATTTATTATGGAAGGATTCTTTGTGATGTTTCTGAGCTTCGTGAAGGAGATCTACAAATATCAGTTCTAAAAATTACATTTAAGTGAAAAATTATTTTTATGTGCATCAACTCAAGTTGATGGTGTAAGAAGAGTCTCATAATTGTCAAGAAAAAACACTTCAATGTCAATCTACTAAAGTGACCTTCAAGTTGATAATCTGACTATGACTTCACCCAAGGTAGTGAGCTAAGAGGAGTCGTTAAAAGTGTTCTGAGGTATGTAATGGGCTATCCCTAAAATAATGTAATGGAAATTTTCCTAGAATAGAGTGACAATGTGTGATCTTCTATATTCTATAACTAGTGAAGTTTTTTAGATTTTAGAATAAACTACACACTGTTGATGTATACTCCTTGGACTAGCCTTTAGTGGTGAACCAAGATAAATTATTGTGTTGTCTCTTTGCATTTGATTTCTTGTTTTTTTCACATTACATTCAGATAGGTTTAACAGGTTCCTACCAATTTGGAAATAATATACATTAATTTAGAAGAAATATTTGACCCCCTGATTCACAGCTCCCCTCTCATGGTGTTTCAGGGGGTCCTTTTGGCATGAAATGATATTTCATGGTGTGTAGTTTCATGAGTCAATATGACCAGTCAACATGAAATTTATAACTATATGGAATGCTCCACTTTTAATTCCTATAAAGTAAATGGTATGTACAAAAGTCATACCCAATGCATAGTTTTAAAATAAAAAGAAATTAATTAGGTATTTAACACTTTAAAAAACCACATGTCACATTCTACACACCTTCTACACACTATGTACTTTGGTTTTAATTTTATAATTAATATTTATTAATTATAATTAATTCACACGGTATAGCCTGGATTGACATGTACTTCACATGAATGGGTATGAGATTCATGACTTGTACACCCCACTATATTCTATGTACTTTGTTTTATGGTTGTCCATGAAACACACCTTGGAACTCGATGTGTATTCCAAGAAAATATTTTTGAGTTACACAATGTGTACACCATATACATTTCATGTAATCTAATCTAGCCTGTGTTGCTTGTTTGGTGGCCAATATTTAACATGTATTAATACATTCTATATACTTTGAACACACAACTTCCACAATTCCTATGGGGTAAAATTGTGTGAGTTACCAGATATGTATTCCAGTTACATGTCATGTAACCCATCAAGGGAATTCCATCTAGGATGATTAATACACAACATGTAATGAAACTGTGAACTATTCTCCCACAAGATGTTCCATGATTCTCACAACTTATCCTAGTGCAGTGAACATATGTACATGATGTGTAATTTTTAGTTATACATCATGTATCCATGTCTTTATGATAGAATCTATGGCACCTTTTGATGGGTTCTTTTAGAGTTCTTCAGCTATTATTTTCATTTTCTTAGTCATATAAAAGCGAGTGGTCATGATATCTCAACAATTAGATTGAAGAACGAATAAACTAGACTTGAAAAAATAACAAAAAATGTGTTAATTGTTTTATAATTAATGAATAATTATAAATAAATATGTGAATTATTTGATACAACATAAATCACCTTGTCAATTGTGAAAAACGTTGGGCCCATTACCAATAATTTTATTATTAATTTCTTCAGATAAAACTTTATAATAAGATAATATCAGCCTTAGAAAATTCATAGAGACGATATTTTCACATTTAATTTATTAATAATTTTGATAATTAAGAATTACCTTCAATTGAAATTATTTATTTATTATTGAATTTATTGGCCTTTATTGTCAGAAAATTATTATGATTAAATATCCAAAGGAAAAATACCTCTAGAATTATCTACCCATGCTATATGAACCTCAAAACATTTATGACAGATTTCTAAGTGCTAGTAAGAAATAACCAAACTACCTAGGTTATTCATCATTAATCAAAACAAGATTCCTTTTTATTATTAAAGAAATATATCTAGTTATCTCAGGGACATAAGAGGGAGGAGGAGGATCAATGATATTTGTTCCTGAGAGAGTTCTAGGGAAATACATCTCTATGGATTGAAACAATTCTCTTGAGAGAAATCTTGTGCACTAAAAATCTGTATCTCAAGAAATGATAAAATAATGTTTATATACTTAGTTTATAGAATTTGTTATTGAATTTAATAAATTATCCAATATATTAATTCTATGTAAACACCTCATTAAATAATAATAATAATAATATTATTATTATTTCTTTGAAAAGCACTAAACTTAAAGATACATAATATCATGTTAATTGGACCCTTGACTCGGCTTGTCAATCCTCGAAATTAATTGAACCTTGAATAATAACTAGTAATTAAAATAAATAAATATAACTTTATTATTAATTAAATAAATATTTATGCGATAAAAATAACCTTAATAATTAACATTCCTCAGAATATGAGAATAATATTCCTTATAATATTAAATTATTATAGAATTTAGATAAGGTTCTGAATACAATTTTTGTGTGACCCTCTAGGAATCTTTATCAGTGACATTAAGTGAACTATCCTGATGTCCAAGATCCATTTTTAGAAATACATCAATGAACCCATAGATAAATACTTTAATAGTTTAAAAACAATAACCTCTTATAAACGTTCACTACATAATATAATCCACTTTTCTCAATATATCATCAAGGAGTTCACATTACATATTTTATAAACCTATATGTTTGATATATTGTTCTTACACTTTCCTAAAATGAACTTATCAATAAAAATTCCATGACCAATGGCTTAATCTAAAAGTAATATTCTAATTCAAGGGCCTATGATATTTACATCCATTAACTTAGAAGGGACATATTATTTCTTTACTTATTTTTAATGTGATATCACTTATGACACACCCCATGTAACCTACATCACTAAGATCATATATCACCATGATTTTCATTAATAAATCAAAGTATATGATTCATGATATACATTAATAATAATCTCAAGTCTAAATACCAATGAACACATCCATATATATGAATATCTAATGACACAAATAGCATGTGGAATTTTAATGAGTGGGTTTATTATTATAGCCTTAACTATTAGATATTAACAAGTGAAAAATTTATTAGAAGAAGTGTAAATGTATTATGTACCTCTAAAACTTGATATCCTACATCATTTTCCACCATTAGATAGATGTTATCCATACATTGAACATATATTTAAGAAAATCATTATAGAACTTAACTGTTTTCACAATAAAAGAAAACTATAATGACCTTTCAATAAAATAGATACTTCAATGAAATTATAATATTAAATGTTACATAGAATAACACTCATTATTTTATAAGATATACACTAATTTTGAAGATATTAAATATAAAGTAATTTTAAGGTGTAAAGTAGTTGGTTTTAGGGAGCGATGACTAATAACATACTAGGGATACACGATCATGCATGACCTATCTGATTGCATGAACTCCTTAGGTCCATGAAAAAGATTTTAATATAAATATCTTTTGAAAACTCACATTTATGATATTTAAAATTTTAGAGAGTAATCTAAAGCCTCACATTCCTATGAGAATCACATACCCCTTTAGATAAATTTTCTTACTCTTATAAGTAAAGTTATTCCATAAAAAATCATGATAATATGATATTATTTCACATTAAACTTCCTTTTATAACCTGTATACAAAACCCATCATCTAACCACCAGGGTGTAACCGACACGGTGGCTATATGATCACTCTAAATCAAAGTTTACTTACACGTTTTAAACATTGTACACCCCCTACTGCATGGGAGGATGAGTTTTCTAAGGTATTCCATCTCTGTGAAGATGATTATTTCTCGTACCTTATATGTATATTTATGATACCAATCACACAAATTATGTAATCTAAATGGTTGTATATACCTAAGTCCATGAATTCTCTTATTCTTTAAATGATTTTTCTTGTGCTTCCTAACTTATGTTAACGTATGGCTTATATGATATCATACCCATATGATAAATAAGATTTCATATATGGTCGAAGATATTACCTATGGTGATCATATTCCTAATATGAGTCCAAGAAGAGTATTCAATCATGTAACCATTGATAATAAAAAGAATTAATTTTTAAGATCCCATGTTGAATTACCCAAATGGATTGTGATGAAGAGATTTGTTTTTGTTTTCAATATGTCAATGAAGAGTAAAGACAATATGTGTTGAGAGATGATGAATACAACAATGAGTTAATTGTATAAAGGACCCTATGCTTGATGAAGACTACACTAAATTGATGTATTTAAGATCTGGTTAGAGATTTATGTGGTGCATCTTAAATTTTCTATGGATCACTTTTATATAAGATATCTACCATTGGAGATGGTGAAAATGATATATTAAAATTTTGGTAGTGAAGTTGAATATTGAGATACTTCCCTTGAATATGATAAATGTATGATGATTCTTGGTAATAAGTAGCCTATAAATATTATGATTCCTGAGTTGGAACTTTATGTGAATCAATAATAAGTGTTGTTTTTGGTTAAAGAGATATTTATCTACAATATGTGTCTTGATGAGGTTGAGAGCTTTATTTTTATGTAGAGTAATAAACCTTGATTTAATTGTTAAAGTAAAAATCCATTATTGGATTATCTTGCATTAAGTCTATTGAAATAACTAGAATATATCCCTTTGATGATGATTGTAGAATGATGAGTTTAAATCTAGCATCAGTGAGGAAATGGATTTCGAATGAAACAATAAAAGAAGAGTCTTTATATGCTTCAAGATGGTTTAGGAATTGGGATGAAGTGTTATGAAAGGATTTGATAAATTCATAAAGTCATTAGAGATGTTATGAAATTAATTGAACTGGACAAGATCAATTGAATATGAGTTGCAAATCCTGGAGATAAGATCTAAACATTTAGATTTCTAAATTATTGATGAAATTAAAAAATTACTCTATATGTAATTATACTATTTCATTTTCACTAAGTATGTAAGAGTACCTATGAACTTACTCTCGATACATAAGAGTGACTCCAAATTTATTGTGAATATAGAAGAGTTAATAGTGGAATATGTTAGGTTTTCTCAAATATTATTCTATATATGTAAGAGTTAATAGAGAATAATATATGGAAACTACAATATGTAAGGGTAATATGGATTTTCCAATATCTATGTAAGAGTAACCAAAAACTAACCAAGGATATGTAAGAGATTTAAGGCTGATAAGTAATGGTAAATTGTTCTTTATAGGATAAATGTGAGAGTAAGAATAATTTCACATAGAGGCATTATTTAGTTTTCTAAATATATATAAGGGTAACTAATTGGGGAGTGATTATAGAAAATTGTGAGTTCTCCATAGTAACTTCACTGGAACCCAAATCCTTGATTCACTATATCTTCAATCTTCATACATTATAAGAAAAAGAAAACTAGACAGATCCATTGGGGTTAGTATATTAGAACCTAGGTAGATTGACATAAATTTAAATCACCACACTAATTATTACAACATTCTTAGACTAAAAAATAAGCATAAAAATAAGAATTTTTTTTAAAAAAGTAAATAAACATTATTATATGTGGTTCGAAAAATAACTCATATGTCCATGAGAGATCATTAATACATTTTATAACTATTCTCTAGAATATACATGTTCTTACTATCACTGTAAAATTTTTTCCATATAGATAAATAAAAATATAATCTTCACATACTATGTGTAAAAGTTTCACACCACTCTTTATAGATAATTCTATCAGATCATCCCATAGCACCAACCTTAGAAATTTATGGGTATCCTTATATTAATTTGAGATTAATATCAATATTATATAGAATTAATCATCTTGAAAATTGATTTATGGAATAATAAAGAGCCACCCCTTTCAATCTAACTAAACTAATCACACCAAAAAATTCTGTTTAAATGACTAGTATGCACACTACCATCATAATATACCAACTAATTTGTAGACTACTATTGTAAAACATTTTGATGTCGTAAGAAAAAATAGTCAAGGGAAACAAATATTCTAATATCTACCCAATTGGTAGAATAAATGGGAAATTGAAATTGGCATAACATTTTCTCATAGTATTCCAATTGAGGACTATTTCATGAAATTTTGGAAACCTCCAAACACAAAGTAAAGTCCAAACATCCACTCTTATTATGCAACATGAAATTTCTTCCCCCACCTTCTGGTCACCCAAATTCCACTGAGGAATAGTGTTGAATCATGATTTCTTAATCCAAGATCATGATGAAAATATATACTACATTTTTCTTCTTAGTTATCTTATACACCTCTAACTCTATATCCTCCAACAACTTCAGGATGTATTGTTATTTTGGGTCGATATGGGTTTTCCTTGAATGGAAAATTGATTTTTTCACAAAGTAAACTTTCACTCTAACCATCATAGTATATTATCCCACTTTCTCATAAATTTTGTAGTTTAATAAATAAATTCCTTAAACTATGGAAACAATTTTTTTCCTATATTTCTTCCACATATTTAGATTCCATGGTAGAGAGTGCAACAAATAGTTGTGGCCTGGACATCTAGTTGATCATCATCCCTTTAAAAATAAACACATATTCTATTGTAATCTTATAAGTATTAAAATATTCTCTAAACTCATCATCTTCTTCCCCTTCAAATTATTTGGAAAATATAGAAAATAAGTTTGTAACTTTCATTTCATTGAGATACCTGATGATTCATTATATAGATTTTTAGTATTCGTTCCCGTAATTTTCCATGTACTGGTAGATGACTCCTACTAAATATGAAATGTTAGGGTGGGTTAATACCATATAATACATCAAAATTTCAACTAATGAGGTAAATAAAACCTTATCCATGTATCATTCCACATATTCTGATCTTGGTGATTATCCCTTTGAAAGTTTAAAGTGTCTAAATGAATAAGTTTAAACAACCGTACATCTGATCAATGAAAACCACCCGATGAAAATTCATATGTAATCCCTTTGAGATAAAATTAAACATCAAACTTTTTTTTCTCTTTTAATCTTTGTGAAAATAATTTTATTGTATGATTTGAGATATTTTATTTTGAAAAATCCCAAAAACTCACATTTCATCCCTGAATCCATTAAATGTATGGTCTTATAAAGGGTACGTCATTAATATAAATGGGTATTATGATAATTAAATAATTATCAAGAAACTTTTGATAGAAACAACATTCTATGTTACTTCACAATAAACCATCCATAACAATAAATTCATTGAATTTTTGGTCACTTTATCTTGGTGTTCATTTCAAATTATTGTGACTAAATTTTAGCTTACATATAAATTATTTGTTATAATAGACCTAATTATTTGGTTTCTTCATGTAAATTCACACATAATGATAACCATTAAGGAAAATAGTTATTAAATCAACTTATTCTAAGTAAAAATTATCACTATCAACCATACTCAATAGGGTTTAGATGGTATTTTTTTAACCACCTATGAAAATATTTTCGACAAATCTATTCAATCCTTCTATTTGAATCTTTTTACCACTATCCTAGAGTTTAAAATTTTACATCCATCAAATTCTTATATTAACTATTGAACCAACATATTTTTTAGAGATTTATTCCCATGTGATCAATTTTTTATCTCCTAGGTTTCATTGGAATGCAATGAATGCAATGAATCCAATTCATCTTTAATAGATAACACCAACTTTCTATAATTGTTTACTGTATCCAATTTTTCTAGGATGTAATGTTCTTCCCATTCCCTTAAAATTAAGTAGTGTAAGTCATGAAAAAACCTTTGAATTTATTCTCTTCCTCTTGAATATCTTTAGAACTCAACATGTGATTCTGTACTTTATATTACTACATATTTTGGTGCTATAACATCCGAATTCCTTCCTTCTAGAATTCTCTTATCGCATCTAAAACTCTTGAGAATTTATATCATATGCCAGCGTAATTATCAGATAAAATGTGCCACCATTTAATCCTTTCAAGAAATTTCTATCATTATGGCTTCCATTAAGATCAAAGTGAACATGGCATATTGATTCTATATCCACAAATTCCATCTCCTCATAGTTTTGGGATTTGTATTTGACCCCCTCATTTAAGAGAATGTTTTTCAATATATCTTCCAAATATGATAATCCTAAATTCATAAATGATAATTTTCATATCCATTTTGCAAAAAAAAAAAACATTTATTGAACTTAGTCTCAAGGTCATCCCTCTCTTTAGCATATATTTAATCATATGAAAGACTTCTAAAAATTTTTATGTGAATTATTTCCACTAGTTTCTCAGACCATAACTATTTAAGAATCCTAACCTCACTAGTGTTTATAAGATTTAGTAGACTAGGTATGTTTCAAAATTTAGAGCTTTCACCAAAATTTCATTATAAATTCTAGAGTGAAATCTCATGCTTCGTGCCTTCTAAGATAACATCTTGTTCATCCTTTCATAAATTTTTTATAGTGTTCCTTGTATACTTTTCTCCATTATGATTTTATTCTTAAAACTATAGTTAATAAATTCCATTTCACTATATTCCACATCATTATCAACCCTTATAAATTTTTTCATTTTGTTGATTTCCCTTCCACCATGGATGAAAGATGAATAAAATAAACACATCTTAATTAAGTTTCATGAATTAAACATATAAAATTTTAGTTACATCATCAATAAATATAAAAAATTAAAAGGATTATCTTTGATATTAAACTAGGGTTGGTACCAATAAATATAAATGAACAAGTTATAATTTTTGGATCTAAGGATTTTTTCAGTTCAAATTAAATGAAAATTTCATATACTTCCCATGTATAAAATTTTCTCGACTTTTATGTTCAGTAGGATCAAGCTTCAATAAAAACAATTTCCACAAGAACCTTTTTGTTATTTTAATTGATTTTACCCTATTTATAGTTCCATATCTCTAGACTTTTAGAAGTTTTTGTTCTATCCATAATTGAAAAATATGAACTTTTGGTCAAATATAGTGTTTCAGACTTAACTCTTATATCCACCACCATGGATCCATAGGTAACTTTCCATAAAAAATTATAAATTTTATTAAAAACCATCTTTATTTATCCAATGGAAATAATATTTTTCAATAACCCTAGGATGTTTCAATCTTCCTTCAACTTCAGGAAATTTTTTTTAGGCATAAAAATAATAGCATTACCCTTTCCAAAATATTCAAGAACCTCATAATCCACCAATTAGACCTTTTCATATATTCTAAATACATAATTCACCTTACACCATTACTCTATTATAAAAATTATATGACACACCTAAATCAACTACCCATTATTCTAATAGAATATTGGAACTAAATGAAAAGTTTATTTTACATCCATTGAATTGATGGAACTTGAAACTCCCAATGAAATAATTCAGGAGTTCACCATTAGATCTTTATATTCCTTCTTGATATTACATTTTTACCATAGTACTAATATATGGGGATGGTTTTGAAACTTTTTCCACAACTCATGTATCAAAACTTATCCTATTCTTTCATTCTACTTGTCTTCCAATTAGGTGACCTTCCTCTAGATTATGTATTTATTACATTATCAATAGTTGATTTAACCCCACTTTTTCTCAGATAATTTTCTACATTAAATAACTGACATCATTAAAATCCAAGCCAGTTTTCCAAAATAATTACTAATAGTATTGACAATAACCTCTAAACTCTCCAGTAATGATCACAGAGAAATAAATTCTTTGAAATATTTTGTAACCATTATATTCACCTAGTCAAGATGGATCTAAATCATGTTAAAATTATTAACATTGTATTTGATTAGTATTATTTCTGATAACCTCATTCTAAAAAACCTATATATCATGAATATTTTAATCAGAGTAGTATATTTCTCATACATGTCTGCTACGGCCACCATTAGCTTAAATATAGTTTTCACATCCTATATATTAAATGAAAAAGTCCTTTCTAAATACATTCTAATTATTAAGATATACTGATGATATATATAAAATCATTCTGAGTTTTCCATCTTCTCTGGTTTTATTCTAATAAATATAACTCCTAGGTCCTTTTTTATGGGATAATATTTCATTTGTATACTCTAGAATCCATGGTATATTCCATTGAGCTTATCATCCCAAACCTTTCCATCATCAAACGTCATAACTTTAGATAGTAATGAAAATTCAATGAAAAAAATACCATGGAATAAATTTAGATACCTTAGTATTTTGTGAGTGTACCAAAGTCTTGAAAATATCTTTAATACTAATTTTTAAAGAGTAAGAATGTGAAACTATGAGTTCACCAAAAGTAAATTCACCATAACTACGATACTTGATCCACTAGAACATCAACATCTAGATGTCACAAACATCATGAGATAATCCTCCTATATAAATATTTCGGTAAAAGAACTTAGGTTTCTTGAAAACACCCTAGATCACTGCACTATGTTTACTAACATATCCACACTCATATATAAGAACACAATATAGAGAAAATATATTAAGAAAAGAACACATGATTTTATGTTTTTCAAACCATAATTACTATATATAATGGAAAAAATTACTATATTTTATTATTTTCCTATGAAACATAAATTTTTTTATAACACATTAACTATTTCTCCATGTAGATAAAAAAATATCCAGTCTTTTCATACCATGTGTGCAAGTTTTCCCACCTCTCTTTATAGAGAATCCCATCCAGTTTTCTGGTAGCGCTAACCTCCAAATTTCATTGTGTTCCTTCCATTGTCACTCACTAACTATCGATATATTTTATCATTCCTAATCTTGGACATTTATTTCTAGTAGAAGAAAGTTTCACCCCTTTTTATTCTATATATCCCTTCACACATACACCCTCTGCTAAACCAACTACCCTACACACCACCAATAAAGGTTACCAACATCCAACCAACCTACATCTATGAGTAGTTTCACTATCTCAAGCTATTACCCTCAATTACAACATATATTAAAATCTATATCCTACTAATATAATGATTTAGAAATTGATAATTGCTTTACATTTCCTAACATAGTCCCATACATACAGAAGACTATTCTATTCACATAAACAAGAATATTTGAAGAAGGAGAATTTGAAAGGGTAATTAAGTAAAAAAATGATTTTATGATCTTAAAGTATTTAATAACATGATTTTGATGATTTATTCATGATTATATCAAAGTCAAAAGGATAATTAAATAAGAAAAAATTAATATCACCATATGAATATTTTTGAGTATTCAAGTACAAAAATATAAAAATCATTATTGATAATAAAATATAGAGCAAAACCATGTGATGTTTTTGGGAATATTGATAAGATAAAAATATAAAAAACCATAGAATTTATATATTCAAAATATGGATATAATATTTACATGATTTTATGAATATATAAGAGAAATAAGAAGAAGGGTAAAATAGAGATAAGATAAGAGACTGATGCTTCATTCTATTAAATATCATGAGTATTGAAGAGAGTGTGTGAATGAATTTTTTAATATTATAACACTAACATACTACATATTGATGAATAAAAATAAGAAGTTGAGAGTAGATAAAGGTATAGATTGTTGTTTTCCTATTCATGATTTATGTATCAGGGATCATAAAGAATAATGAGGAAGAATAAAACTTATATAAACCTCATGTCAATATATAACGATCATTATAATATTGATTCGGGGGAATAAGTATGAAATCCATGCTTTTATAGATATTTATTAATTAGAGCTTGAAGACCTATCTCTAAGGAAGTATACCTTAATAGTTGATGCAATGTCATATCATAGTATATTATAGATAACATTGATACGAGTTGAAGGTGGATAATTGAATACCGGAGGGATCCAATATAATCTTAGCCAAACAAGTTGAGAGAATATTCAAATATTGGGAGACAACTGTTTTTAGGTGATAACTTCCCAAGAGTCAAGGATTTATTCTTCCTTTTGAAGTACCCAAGATTGAAGGGGTGATGCTTTGAATTTATTATCCATTTTTGAGAATCAGTGGAGGTGACTGAGATGCATTGAAAGTATACTAGAATGATGTTGAGTTGTTTCTTGGTGTTTTAAAATTATTTAAAAGAAATTCCATGCTTACATTGACGATTCTATAATTCTAGTTGATTTTTTAAATTTTTTTAATCGGTTTTTATGTAGTCGACCAACTATTTGTTCATACATCCAATTAGATATTCATGATATTGATGAGCTATTTTTTCTTATGGCCGATCAATTACTCATGTGGTTAGTCAATTGGTTAAACAATAAATCCATTCACAGTTGGTGAGTTGTTGATGTGGTTGATCCATTTTCTAATAGTTGATCCATGTTTCTAGTTCCATATATCTTTAGATCCAATTATAAGTATTTAACTTAGAATTAAATTCATTTTATAAATTTTTAAACTAGTATAAAATAGAAAAAGCATGAGTGTTTGTGTTTCAAAGATGATTGTTTGAATTTTCATCATATCATATTCCATTTAAAAAATTAGTCTTTTTATAGATCGTAAATATATTTTCCCTTTGAAGCCTTTTGTTGCAAAACACAAGTCTTTTGATACCTAATGTATCTCCTTATCTTAATTATTTTTCATATGAATTAGCCAAGAATCACCCTTTTTTCAATGAATGTATGTGTCTATCAATCTTATGACTTCAATAATTAGTGAAATTTTTACTTATGATCACAGAGTGAAAATTCAAAGCTACTAGTAATTTAAATATTCTAAAGAAATTAAAACATAATGATGATAAAAAAATTATTCAAAGTGTAAATGATCACATCTAAAATTAGATTCAAGTTATTTTTTGTGAGATATATAAATGGTTATTAGTGATAATAGATGTTTTATACTCCAATTTGATTTATCTATTTTCTAGGATCAAAGCTATGTATATTGAAGTATAATATTTAGATATTAAATCAGGAAGATTGTTGTGCTGATGCTTTTTCGTTTTAGAGTTCAAATAATCATTGGAATTTAGATATGTAGTTATTACGGCTGTGTTTTAAATGGTTGGGCATTTGTGTTAATGGGTTATTTTAAAAAACTATTGTTTTTTTATTGTAGGTTGAAGTTTAGGTCGAGTTTGTTTTAGTAAATAAGAAGAGAAGGGTATTTTATGAATTCAGAAAACCATTTAATTGTGAATTATTTTTAATGATTATGGAAGTTGGAAGGTCCTCAAATGGATTTACTAAACTACCAAGAAAAAAGAATGGTAAAAATAAAAATTCATTGTAGATATTCCATAAATGAAACAAATTAATATTCTGAGATCACAATGTATGATCTTTAGTTTAAAAAAAAATCATGGAGTATCATGTTGTATGATTCTGTTAAATAATGTTTAGAGAATGCAGAGTTGGAATTGATTTATTTGTGAGTATCTTAATTATAGGTTTTTTTGAAATTGATAAATATATGGATATATCAAAGAGAGAGAGTGTGTGAATGTTATTGGGTTTTTGAGGTTTTTTAGAAAATTAAAAGAATATAAAGAAAGTATAAATCCTAAAAGTCATAATTCGTAATAATCTATGTGAACTTTAGTGATCAAGATAATCATATTAGAGATTTTTTTTCAAAGAGTATACAATCATTTGAATCTACACTGAGTTATTATATTATTATATCTATGTTCATGGTTTAAGGGGACGATCATTAATAGTTGACGAAGAATCCAAATTCACAATATTTCTTTCTCATCTCATTGTAATCATTGTAAAAACCAAGATATTCTATGTAAATTCTAGTGTGATACTGATGAAAAAGTATTTCATATGATACCTAGCCTATCTACTTGTATTTGATGATATTATTTAGTGGAGAATATATGGCTCAGTGCTACTCAGACAGAGAAAGTAGTAGGAACCCCCATTGGGTACGAACCTTAAAAAAATCTATTTTTTTATTTAATATGGTTAAGACTATGTGCATAACTTCCGGGGGTCATCTACCATCTATCCATAAGGGTTTATTTCAAATATATAGAAATTGTAAAAGATAACCACCCCTTATTCGACACCCAATCCTAGTAAAACATCATTTCTTATGGAATGTCTATTGGTATCATAACACTAGTTCCCTCTATCAGATATATGATTTTTTGTGATAGATAATAGTAGTTAGGTTAATAGTAGAGGTGTTCCAACCTTTGATGGAAAGAACTACCATTCAAGAAAAAACATGATGATTCCCTATCTTTTATCAATTTTCCTTGGAGCTTCTAATGCAATTATGAATGGTTTATTTCTAATTTATAGAAGTTATTAAATAACCTTAACTAATAAAATATACATTGAAACTGATGGGAAGGAAAGAAATGAAATTATAATGTATTCTCTGATAAATTATACACTTAAGTGATTGTATAAAAAACATTAATGGAAATACGTGATAAGATTGAGAGAAGATTTAAAAGAAATGTTAAAGTCAATGATGCTAATATAAAAATCCAAAGATAAAAATTTGAATAAATCAGTATGGATGAAGATGAAGAAATTTATGAATTATTTGTAGGGTTGAATGAAATTTTTAGTGACATTAGATGTTTTGGTGAGAATATATATGACTAAACTATTATAATTAAGTTGATGATAAACTGTTTAAACTTGTCTAATTCTAAGATTTCAACTCTAAAAGATAGAAAGGACATCACCCTTAACAAGGTTCAAAACATTATCAAATCCTATGAACTGAGAAAGGATTAAAGATTGAAAAATAAATAAAATTATGAAATGTAATTCGAATCCATGAGGAATCTTATGATCAAAGATGAAGAAGTTAATGGAACTAGTGAATCAAATGTAGAATATGACCAAGATTATCAATTTAAATGAATCATTTCACTTATTATAAGAAACTATCGGAAAGGGTAAGTAAAAAAAACTCACACTTCCATGATTCAAATTGAGTATATTAGACACTTTTCTATTAATTTTAAAAATAATTAATGTGTATTGTATTTTTTTGAAGATAAAAATACTCAGAAGAAGATATAAGGAAAGAACAAAAAAGAAACATCAAAATCAGTTGAGGATAACATGAAGTTCCCAATAAGGAAAAAAGAAAATTTTATTCAGTAAGGAAAAATAAGATAAATTATCTTGTTATATCCAATTGGAGAAATAATCTAATAATAAATTCAAAACAAATTTAGGCATAAGTAGTGACATATGATGTATCTTCTCACAATGAGAATGAGGATGGTGAAATAACCTTCATGGAATATAAGCTAAAATATTAACTGGATGCATGTATAGATAAGAATAAAAAACTCAATAAAGAGGATAAACTATTGATGAAGGAGTATGAAAAAATGTCAGAGCATATAATGGATTTTACAAAAATTAATCTTCCTATTTTTAATATATTAAATGTTTCAATATGAATGTTTTTTAGAATTATAATATTTTGAAATATTTTGAATGGAAAATCAAGTTTAAAGGCAAAGAAATTTATAAGACTCAATCAAAATTAAAATATTTGAAAATAAATTGAACAAGATAGTAGATGATTAAAATATATTCTTGTATATAAAGGATGAGTCATCAATGTTTTCAAAAAATATAAACTCAAAGAAGAAGGTCGGAACCATATCTGATTTTCCTAATTATAAATTGGTTTTACCTAACTATATAGGTTGAAATTAAAAATATATTCTTGAATGGGATAATAAAGGTGATGAGAAACACCCTCTTTCATATAAGGAAGATAATAAAATCTCAAGAGACACAATCTCCCCATGTAAGAAGTAAGTTTCATCAATGTCAGTAAAACCGTATCAAAATTTAGGATAAAACTCACATTATTATAGAATGCCCAGATTTGATGGATCTTACTATTGTTGTGATATTTTTGGAAAAAAGAGTTATTCACGTTGTAAATATTCCTTTATAAGGAATAATATACAAAACTAGTGGATGCAGTTTTGAGAATGTGATGAGTTATTCATAGAGGAATCAAATTGATTATAGGGAGATAATTTATATGCCCCCAATAAATAACTTTGAATACTTGGATGAAGTATGTGGGAGTGTGATGCATAGGGACATAAACTAATTATTTTGTGACTATACTTATAAGAAAAAATCTCTAAAATTAAAATTAGAAAGTAAAAATAAAATTATATCAACCTTAAAGATAATTTATTATTGAATTCACATTAAAGGATATAAAGAGAGGAAATCCATTGATCTTAAATAGTGGGTTTTCTTAAAATATGAGAGTGATATAAAACTCATGAAGAATATAAAGAACATGGTAGTGGAGTAGCGATATTTCAAAATGATTGTTCATTGGGAATTAAATACATTGGTTCATTTGAGATTAAATAAAATAAGAATCATCGTAAATATGTTCTTTATGTTGAATGGATTGTGTATAATATTTTGAGTTCAAGTCAATTATTTGATGAACACAATGAATATCTATTCTGGAACAACTCACATGTCATAAAAAGTTATAAAGATGTAAGTTCCATCACTTTAAGAGAAAGAATGAGTGGTAAATTATTCCAAATTATTGATACAACTAACTCATCTTACTTGAGTTCCAAATATTAAAATTAATTATGGCACTAGAGACTTGTACATGTTTTCCAATTGTGTATAAGTTAAATATAAATGAATGAAATGGCAAGATACATTCCCATAATTAAAAGTAAAATTGATGAAATTTTAGATACATGAGAAAATGGGAAGACGTGCTAATCAACACTCATAAAATTTGAAGTGAAATCATCATGATCACATTGAATCATTAATATATATATTTTTTTGTCCCCATAAGAAATCAGTTTACCTGTGGCGAGCTGTATTTCATTACCTTTAATAAGATGATAAAAATTGTATTCATAAAATACATGTCCAAAGTAGTTAACCTATTCAAAATCTTTATAAGATAATTTGAGAATGATTTGGGAGTGTACATATTGAAGTTGAGAAGAGAAAATGCCATCTTGATTTTCAAATTGATGAAATATCTATATAGATTGAAGTAGGCTCCATGGGACTGGTACTCTAAAATAGATGGATTCTTAAGAAATATGAAATATTTATAATAAAAATTTGATAGAACCATGTATATGAAATAAAAAACCATAGGTAATGTAATTATTATGATTTATGTTTTGAAATAATATTTAAAAGTGGTCATAATTATCTCTTGAAATAATTTTGAAAGAAAAATTAAGATTTTATTGTCGAGAGAGATGACTTATTTCATGGGATTTTAAATTCTAAAAAGTACTAATTTCATTTTTATATCGAAGAAAAAAAAATTCAAATAATTATTAAAAAATATTGGAAGAAAATACAAAAGGTGGTTTCCACTCCCATATCCATTGAAACCTATTTGATGAATTATGAGAATGAAAAATTTTTAATGAAATGAATTTAAAATAATTTAGAATAATCTTCTTTACATTTGTACTACAAGGATATATATTTTATTTATAGTGAATCTTCGTGCTTTATTCCAGAGTGATCCAAAAAAATATCATATCCTGAAATCTAATTAGATCATGATATATAAAAAAGGAATATACAACAATATATTATTGTAAAAAATATATCATATTTACAACTTCATGGGTTCATCAAGAAAAATTGGACAGATAGAAAGTCCAAATCTAGTAGAGCCTTATTTCATGGTGATAATTTTGTGAACTGGCATTGTAAGAAGAAACAATCAGTGGATCTTAGTATAATAGAGTCCAATTACATTATAGAAACACATTCTTGTACATTGATGTATTGGATTCAAGTCTATCCGACTAATTTTAAAGTTGTTGTTGAAAAAACATTATAGATTTCTTGTCACAATTTTAGTGCCATAGATCTCTCAAAAAATCATATTCATTACTCAAGATCCAAAATATTGATGTTGGGTACAATTTTATTAAATAATGGGAAGTAAGTGGTGATATAAATCTATATTATTTTTTCATAAATAATCATATTTAAGATTTTTTTACAAAGGAAATTTCTAAAGAGAGATATTATGATCTAACAGTAAAAATGCATGTTTAGCCTTTTCCTCTTATGTGAGGAAATATGAAAATACCCACCATAGTTCTTTGGATTATACTGATAGGGGGGAGGTTCCATAATTATTTACACAAGAATGAGTGATATTTTTATTGATAGTGTGCACAACCTCATTATATGAAGATATAGATAATACAAAAAGGGGGAGTTTTTTTATTGTGATATGTGATTCTTGAATTGGGGGAGAGTTCATATATGTCACTTAGAAATATTTTCTTGCCACCTAGGGAGAAAATTATCTCATAAAAATAACCTTATCAAATTTTTTGGTTCAATATCCTTCTCACGAGAGATAGTATGTGATTCGACAATTATCATGCATTCCGATAAGTTCTGAAACTGATATGAGAATATTAATAAGAGTTTATTGGAGTTTCCAAAAAATAAAAAAGGGATATATTGAATTACCATTATATTGAAGTTTTTGATGGTTTGAATTTATTTTCATACTTTTTTGAGAATTACTAAAGGGGAATAAGATGAGTTTCATGTGTATTGGAATGATTTTGAGTTGATTCGCAGTGGTTGGAAATGATTCTGAATAAATTCTATGGTTCCTTAAATTATTTTAGAATTCTTATTGAGTTTTTATGTGCACTCAATTAGTTTTTCGTACTTTTGATGAACTATTTTTTTATATGGTCTATTATTTATTCACATGTTCAATCAACTATTGGTTTATATATTCAATCAATTACACATACGGTTGATCCATCTATGGTAAATGAGTTATTTATTTGTCCAATACTTTACCTCATGTTTGATCCATATAGTTGGTTTCACATGTCTTTGGATCCAAGTGTAATTCACTATCTGCAGTATTCATTCATATTATTCCATTGGTCACTATAAGAAAATAGAAAAGGTATGATCATATACCATTTTGAGATGATTTTAGGACATTTCATCATATCTTCATCCTTTACAAACATATTTTTTATATATACCATAAGTCTTTTATCCAATGTAATCATTTTTTTGTAAAACAAAAGTCTTTTGAAACCTAATATAAGTCATTACCATAAGTATTCGTCACATGAATTAGCTGAGAAAAAGAATTTTTGGTCATTGAAAAAATTCCTTCACGTATCATATTACTTCAATATTTAGAATTTTATGGGTGAATTTTATAGAGTGAAAATTTTGATTTTTAAGAATTTAAATATTCAAATGAAATTAATAATATTGATTCTCATGTTATTATTTAAAGAGTATAAAATCACATGTAAAATGTGATTTAATATTTTTCTTGTGATATTTCAAAACATAGTAATTAATGCTAATATATATTTCTTATTTTTTTATGTTTTATATAAAAAATGGATATTAAACTAGAAGCTATGTTTTATGATGTAGAATACTGAGATATTAAATATATAATGTTGTTGTGATGGTGATTTGTTATTTTGGAGTTCAAATATCACTATCTTCTGGATATATAGTGAATTGTGATATATTTGAAACAATTGAGTGTTTGAGAATTTGAGTCTCTGATTTATTTTCAATATTTTTATTTTTTATGATAGTAGGTTAGATAAATTAAATCTTGAGTTTTTCATTCCTATAATTCATAAATAAATTTATTTTGGAATTATCTTTAATGATGGTTGATGTATGAAGGTTTTTGAATGGTTTTATTGATATTTAATGAAAAATAATGATAAAAATAGAATTTTTTTATGTACACATAGTTAATCAAAGTGAAGAATATTTTTAGAGATTATGGTGCTTGATATTGATTTTAAACTGAATTCGAAAATCTGGTAAGATCATGTTTTATGATTCTATTAAATGATGTTTTAGTCATGCTAATATAGAAATGATTTCTCTTGAATTATCAATATTTTTGGGGTTTCTTGGAATGTAATAAATATAAATATCTATTAAATAGAGAGTAGGTGTGGATGCATCAATTTTTTGAGGTTTATGAAAACATTTGAAAAGGTGAAGAGAGTCTCAAGCCCTAAGTTCCGAAGATATGATTATCTGTGTGAACTTGAGTGTTCAGTAGAATCATATATGAGTTTAAGTTTTGAATAATAGATCTTCACATATATATAAACCAGGGACATAAATTATTCTATCTATGTTGAAGGATCAAGGGGAAGATCATCAATAATTACTAAAGTAACATCATCCTTGAGATATTTTTCTTATCTTATTGTAATCCTTATATAACTAGTGGTATGTTGTGTAAATGCCAACATGATGATGATGAATAAGTATTTAAGATCATACATGGAACATTGGATTCTATTTTATCATATTATTTAGTGGAGAATATGTGTATTTTTGGAATTTAGACACATAAATGAGTATGAACCCACACATGGTCCAAACCTTGTAAAAACCTTTTATTCCTTGTATAGTTTATTTGTTTATTTCTTATGGGTATTGTTACAAACCAACCTGGGTTGACCCTAAATTGGTCACCTGATCCGGCCTACGACATGGCCCGAGGGGCGTTCCCAATCCCCATGAGCTGGAAACTAGTGCTGGGCATCAAAACCAAACAAGACGGAACGATTTGGCCCAGTGAAAATAAATAAAGCAGCGGAAAAAGTAGAATAACACAAGGCAAATAAATGACTTGAAAATGGAATAACAACCAACAACAAAAAAGTAACCTAACCACAACCAAAACTCCTCACAACTCCTAGAGTCGCTCACCAGTCCATAACCAACTCTTGCCCTTAGTGGAGAGCTCAAGTCACCTACAAAAAAACTAAAAACAGGAAAACACTATAGGCGTGAGTTTTAAAAATCAGTAGGCATGCCCAACAAACTATTCCCAATGCACCACCTTTAAACAAAGAAATTTAATAATTCCAAGTTTGAACTAAATTATACAAAATATTGGTTTCCACACACACACTTCCATTTCTAAAACAAGTAACAATCCATTTCCATTTTTAATTTAAAAACAAGTTTAATGATCGAAAGGAACAAGTGCGTTGCATTTTAAAAAAATTTTGTGAGAAAGTTAGAAATTAACATTTCAATTGTTAGTCAAATGGAAAACCACACACAACACACAACACACACGATGGGTAATGGAAGATAAGTGGAACACAGGGGCCAGCAACCGAACTAGACCTCTCAATCATCCACCTCATAAAAATTAACACAAAATAAAACATGTGTTGAACCTAGGAGCTCATGAACAATCCAGAACATACCAAATGTGACTCATCCAGAAGGCATGCCTACTTCTGATGACGTCATAATTCCATAATGCCTGGTGTTTCCCTACATGTCTTAATCGAGGGACCCAATCCCCTAGCACAGTGTCATCCATACTAAGGGCCACTAGCCAATGCGTAATATAAACTAGTGCACCAATCGTTCTCAGAAGATTCACTTACTATGCCAGGTTCCCATGTCAACACATACAATAAACAGGAAAGGTGTGAGTCAACAAAGTCAATAAAGTTGTACAAACATCACACACAAATAATGCAGTCAATGTACACCAAATATCACATCTGAGTCACCCCAAATAGAATTTTCCAAAATAATTTATTTTATTAAAGTTCCAAATGGTTCTTCACCAATTTTAATGAAAATACTCATTTCTCAAGTGAACCAAAACACTTGTTCGCGCTTCAAAATAAATCATTATTCAATAAAACAGAACTACATTTAATTTTTTTTTGAATTATGTTTAAAGGCCAAATAGGCATTCTTTCACTACTGGGTGTCCTCTCATCAAGAAAATGTTTCAAGTGTCGTGTATAAAATAAATGGCTCTTTTTTATGTCAAATAATCGTTTTAAAAATTTATTATTTTATATTATTTACCATTTATTATAATTAATAAAATATCAAGCAATGAATAAATTATAAATTTAAATGAAAGTGCAGTGGTGGACCTACCTCGACTCGCAAACCAATCACGATGACACGACACACCTTGCATGGGCGCGCAAGATGACGATCGAAGGACCCTGGACTCAACCTTGCCAACATGCTGTAACCACAAAGATAACTAAATCACATAAACCCAGACTTAAAACAATCCAAACGAACAAATATCACAAAATAACCACCTTGACCTACATTCAAAACATAACTCACATCGTTTGTACTGTTTAATAAACCACTTTAAAAATTTATAAAAAAAATTTCAGAGAGAAAATCAATTCACAACTTCAAATCCAAAGCACATTTGCAAGGGCCAAAGGGGCATTTAATCAAACACATAGTAATCACATTTAATAAACCAACTTCATGAAATTCAAATAGAAACGGTCTTACTTTATTTCACAACAATAAACTATTTTTAAATCCCTAAATTACTAACAAGCATTTAATAAAAGTGCGAAAAAACAAGAAATCAATAATTCTTTAATTTTAAGGATAATGCATAGGGAAACATACTTGGATGTTATGGATTAAGGACGACACACACCAAAGAAACATGCAGCAATGCTCAACGCACTTGGGACCAGGGCAGAAAGATGATGCCAACATGAAACTGATGTGAATACTCATTCTCAGCTCAACCGCACCTTTGTGGGTCAAGAAAAAACTATAATCATGGTAAATCGAATGAAAAGACTCAAAACCAAACTCCAAAACAATGTAATAAGATAACTAAGGGTTCCACAGAGGTGAAAATAATATTTTAGAGAAAATTAAAGCATGCAAGTGCCAAAGAATTAATTAGTAGGGGAACAATTGGGTTTGCCTACCTCAATCCAAACATGGATGCAATAATGCTTCAGAGGAATGAAGGAAGACCTCCCGCGCACCAATAAGACACCTAAAACAGTGAGGAAAATGTTAGAATCAACACATAAGGTGTTGGGACTTGGCCAAAATAAATAAAAAAACCAAAAGGTAGAAAATAAATACACCCAAACACCAAAAGAACACCCAAAACTATTTTCACAAAACTACCACTTTCTTCAAAACCACAACGAACTACTCACATGATTTAATGAACATGAAATAAGCCCTTTGAAACCATATAAACCCTTTCAAAAACATTTTACACATTAAACGAGTCCTAGCATTTGTAAACCAAACATGCCGAACCATGTTCACAAATAGACAACCGCCATCACACCATAATTGACGCTAAACATTTAATGAAATCCCCCCAAATTCCTTTTAGTGGAATTGAACCATTTTAACAAAAAAACCCTAAGTGCTAAGACCCTAGGAATTGCACAGGTAACCTTAAAAATGTAGATTTCACAAACCAACACAAATTTAAAAAAGCTACAACAAGATCAACAAGGGTGTCAAATAGGTTCCATCTTAAATAAAAATACCACAAGATGAAAAGAAATATACCGAAGCGGGGAAGGGGTTTGGCCGGACGAAGGTACGGAAGGACGAGGGAAGGCCAGGTGAGAGCGAGTGCGGAGGGTTGGGAGTTGGATGCTAGTGGCGAGGGTGGCTGGAGCTGGCAAGGAAGGGGGTACGAGGGGGACAGAATGGTGAGGATCTGCGGCGGAGGCCAGCTGGGCGGATCAAGGCCGGATTGCAGCGGGGTGCGGGGCATGCTGGAGCCGGTGCAAGGAGGCGGCTCAGGGTGGTGGGTCAGATTTCAGGTCTGGGAGAGGATAAGGCAAGGTGACTGCAGGAGGGGAGAGGGCCTATATAAGGACCCAACCTTATTACATTACATATTCTTGAATTAAATGAATAATTCAAATTAAGGATCTTTTCAGGTTTAACGTTTTATAGAATTAGGACATAACTATTACATATCAAAGATTACAAGGTAGACATATCTACTCACTTTCCATTTTTTTTTCACAAAATATAAACTCTTGAAAAAAATAGTCGTGTCTAGTTCCATGTTTTAGACATCATGACATTTAATCGATGCCATCCTTGACCGTATTCCACTTTAAGTTTTGTGGAAAACATTTCAAAAACTTCGGATGAGCATAAAAAGCTCAGTAAGGGTTATAACAATACAGAAATAAAACATTATTCCATGTATACATATGAATCAATGAAATCATACTTTAATCATAAAACATAAGCACTTTAACATACCTCCTTAAATCATAAGATTTAGGAATAACTCATAGAAACCATAAGACATAAAGGTAACTTGAGGCATTCATAACATTCTTACGTAGGGAGTAACCCTCATGGTTACGTTTGGAATACCCATCACAGTATATTCCCTAAATCTCTTCGGATAAACCTTAAAATTTAACTTCTTAGCGTTACCCAATGCTTTGGAGAGCTATCTCAGGCTCACCCGCCCTTAGTTTATCACGAAACCACCTGATTTCATAAAAATTTACCAAGAACCATAACATAATAATAACACTTAAAACATGCATAAAAGAAACATAAAATTTCCACATTTCAATCACAAGAGATCACATCATGATATTATCATAAATAAAAACATCTAATAAAATCATTAAAATTATATGAGAGAAAAATCCCTTTAGACTTTGAAAATATTAAAATAAGACATTTAAAAGAGATTTTAGAATCAAAGTGTCCCATACCACTTCAAAACTTTTGAAAGGTTTTTATAACAATCATGTCCATATAAATAAATCCTTAAAACCATTTTTAAAACATGGATATGGATGATAACTGTTTAAAAGAATAAATCTTTAAAACCATTTAAAACAATGTTTTAATAAAAGAGTCCTTTTCCATTTTGAACATTTAAATTATAAGCCACATGAAAGTAGACCATTTTCAAAACGTTTAAATGACTTTAATAGACATAATATGAATATGGAAAGGCAAAGGGGCTGTATATGCACTTTATAAAAGAACAAAAGTGAATATAATTAAGAAATGTCTCAATGAGAGGAAATTGAGATGTATTCCCAATCAAGGATCATGCCATTAGGGCAAGGATAAAGAAATGAAATAATTATGTGTGACAAGTATAAATACACTAAATATAAGTGGATACTCAATTTAAAAAAATAATATTTCATCCACACATATTCATAGCACGACATAATCAAGAAGTAGAGGTTTAACCCAAAGAATTGGAATTGGGTTAAGAAGTTCCCTTGCAAAAATTCGATAGCCCAACGACGTCACATCAAATTTTAGAAAAAGAGTTGATGAGAGAGATAAAGGGTATCTCATAACTTGGTCATACAATTTATAGCAATAATGATATATAAGAACATATCTTAACAAAAGAATATGTAATTTAAAAGACAAAACAAAAACAAGTCTTTTAAAAAATAGGAGGGTGAAAGGTTCCCTTAATGACTTTGGTAACTTTCGAAACGTACACCCCATGAAAGAAGGACTATACAGCATTGATGTAAATACTCATAAATGAAAGTATATTACACAAATAGCAGAATAATAGGTAGTACATACACCACTCAAAGGAAATGGT
Source organism: Viscum album (assembly GCA_963277665.1). NCBI lineage: Eukaryota > Viridiplantae > Streptophyta > Magnoliopsida > Santalales > Viscaceae > Viscum > Viscum album. The sequence continues at coordinate 2,060,423,907 of OY728148.1, forward strand.
GGAAAATGTAGCATAAATCTCACTGGAATAAAAGTGAGATGAAAAATCCCTTATGAAAACTCGACAGCCTAACAACGCCACTTAAAACTTCCAAAAATGGATTTATGAGATCAAATAGGGTCTATAATAATATGAAAATAAAAATTACAGAATGAGGAATATAAATTAACATCCCCAAACATAAGAAAGATGATCTAAAAAGGAATGACATAAAAGAGAGTACTTAAAAAGGAAGAGAGATGTAGGATCCCTTACCTTAAGTCTGACTTGTCTTGTTCATTTCTTTACATTCCGGAATAATAAACTAGAGTTAATTTATACTTTCTTAAGAACCTTTTTCAAGTTAAATATTCCTTTTATATCACTTATTACCATGTTATGAACATTATGTAATTATTTAAGTTAATAACGGTCGTTTTGTCGATCCATGGTACTTGAGTAAAAAATAAACTTGTTATGATTACAAGTTGTTAATGTGGTAAAATATCCATTATATATAGAATTATATTCATGATTTAGATATTATATATATCATATATATCCGGTATATACTTGCATTTATAATATTACATAACATTTAAAGATAAGAAATGAAATGCTCCGTTCATGGAGACGGTAAGCCGTACGTACGCATGAACGTTACTTTCATTTCTATTTCATATTTAAGGGAATTAAAACTAAATGAGAGAGATATATATATATATTATAATTCCAGTATAATATATATGTTATATATTTCACATATTATCATTAATTTCATTCATTATACATTCCATGTATTGCATGAACGAGTCACATCACTTGAGGGGGCGATAGTCCACACTTCCTCAAATGAAATTATTGCATTTTCACAACATGCAAAGAATAAAGGTATGTTTTAAATGTAAAATATAGAAGCATATAGAGGAAATAAATATAATATATATCATAAATAAATATATTTCCATCATAATGTCCACCATGAGAGGTGGTAGTAGAAGATAGAACAATCATTGTTTTGTGAGGGAGTAATTCGCCATCCACGGAAACAGTATGTTCTTTAACCATTAGACGGAGGTGTGTGTAAGTGTATCTAGAATACTTCTCATAAAAACATCCTAGTATATTTAATATAGTTTTTTTGTTACAAAAGAAAGGAATAAAAATATTTTTGGGGGTTGGAGAAGCAAAATAAAACAAAAGAACAAAAGAGAGGACATTACCTTTAAATCGGGTAACTCCCTTTGGTTTGAACCAAAAGGGTTTCTTAAAGAGATTTATGATTAAGGTAAGGCTTCTAGAATGAGGAGAGGGATGTGGAGAGATAAAATGAGCAGATTTTGTTCGAGCCAAAGGATTGAGAGGTGTGTGTAAGGAGGTAGAGGTGGGGGCCTTTTATAAGAGGGAGGAGGGGAACTTTTGGAAAGTCTTGAAAATGTTACTTTATTATAAAATGATTTTCGAATATCAAAGGTCCCAAAATTATATATTTCTCGGATAAGGTGATAAGGGTTCTAAATCCACCCATACAATAGGTTTTTGACTAGTGTATGTCTTAGATTTTACATTATCTTTTCATTTTATTTAAATTGTTCATTAATGAGGTAATCGTTGGATCATCATGGTGTCATAAATAAACTAATTTATTTAATGTATAAAAATTATATAAAAAATACTATGATGTTGGAAATCGTTTTAGATTTCCAATGAATATTTATAGTAAAAAATATTACTTGTATAACCCCATGTAAAAATTGTTTTAGTAAAACAATACATGTTTGTGACATTTTTATTTTAACTTTAAATAAAAATTTATTAATGTCATTTTCCTACCCAAGTGGCTCAATGGGATCCCCATGTTGACCCATGAATTTTATTGGTCGGCCATGACTAATAAAATAAGGGTAGGACATGTGTCAAGGTCATTTCATATTATTATAACATTATCTTTACCTTAAATTACACTAATTACCTTTAATCGCGATTAATAAAACTTAAAAGTTACTATTCACCAAAAATTATTTTCATCCCATTGAACCACATTTTAAAACCTAATGACAACCATGTATGTTGGATTTTTGAAATTAAAATCACAGAGGTGGTAAAATTTCATTTAAAAAAAATCAGTTTTTTTAACTACCACTTAGTGGTTTCACTATTCATAAAAAATTAAAGTTTTTCTGAAAAATACCAAAAATTCACTCTAAGAAACATTTCATATTCCGAATTTAAAAATTATGTATATTTAACAAAATTCAAAACATATAAGTTTCATTAATCAATTTAATAATTAATTCTTGTTGTCAAAACAAATAGCGTGTTTTTAAGAAACAAAATGTATCAAAAGATTGACACTAGTTTAAGTCCAATTTCAATGTGAAATTAATTCCAATGACCAAAATTAGATTAAATGGTAAAAATATATTCTTACTAAACTTTAAAACCAATTAAAAAGATAATATATCCATATAAATAAATCATATTAAAAGGTGGTTTTTAATTAAAATACAACATTTTCACTAAAAATGATCTTTATCGGAAAAATAACAAAAATTTACACAAAGTAAATTTTGATGTCCAGATTCTAAAGAAGGATTTTATTTTTTCAAATATAACTTATAAAATTGTCAAAAATTGGATTTAATAATGGTTCTCCATCAAAAGGTGGTTAATCGACCTTTTAAAGAATATTCGAATATTTACGCTTAAAATTGGATTCATTCTCATTTTAAGCCTCTAACATTAGTTGGATAAAAGTAAAAATATTTGACAAAAATATATAATCATTTTTTAGTTAGTTCTGTTCATTCTCACCATTACAACAGCTAGGTGTTAACTACTATTTAAAATAATACTATTATATTATTAGCGTGCAGCGTAAGATTTCAAAGAAACTCATTGTTGTGTATTGGGTACTCCATTGAACATAGCATTCCCTTTAAAGTAATATTAATATTTTATTCAAAATATTAATAAATATGAAAATTTAATATTATTTATTTACCTGGGATGTTACTTCCTTCCCCCCTTTTGGGAATTGCGTCCTCACAATTTTAAAATTGGGCTTGGAAACTTTATTAAAAGGCCCACATCAGAAAAGGAGTCAGCAAAACTATCAATTTAAAGGAAAGAAAGAGAAGTACAATGGACACCCGAGTTAACCCATACTATGAATACATATAGGAAAACATTGATATGGAATAAAAAAAGGGTCAATTTCTGATGGGGAGTGATAGAAAACATGATTAAGAAAAAGTTAACCACCAGAAAATCACAAACTTGTGATGGGTTAAACGGTATTTGATTCCCCAGTAGGTAAAGTTAATATACAACATTTTTGTTTTAAGTTACTTTTCATTGAGGAATTTATTTATGAGCTTAAATAAATCATAAGTAAACATACTTGAATTTATAATATTACATAACATTTAAAGATAAGAAATGAAATGCACCGTTCCTGGAGACGGTAAGCCGTACGTACGCATGAATGCGACTTTCATTTCTATTTCATATTTAATGGAATTAAAACTAAATGAGAGAGAGAGAGATATATATATATTATAATTACAGTATAATATATATGTTATATATGTCACATATTCTCATTAATTTCATTTTTTATACATTCCATGTATTGCATGAACGAGTCACATCACTTGAGGGGGCGATAGTCCACATTTCTTCAAATGAAATTATCGCATTTTCACAACATGAAAAGCATAAAGGTATGTTTTAAATGTAAAATTCAGAAGCATAGAGAAGAAATAAATATAATATATATCATAAATAAATATATTTCCATCATAATGGCCACCATGAGAGGTGGTAGTAGAAGATAGAATAATCATCGTTTCGTGAGGGAGTAATTCGCCATCCACGGAAACAGTATGTTCATTAACCATTATACGGAGGTGTGTGTAAGTGTAGCTAGAATACTTCTCATAAAAACATCCTAGTATATTTAATATACTTGTTTTTTTATAAAATAAAGGAATAAAAATAGTTTAGGGGGTTGGAGAAGCAAAATAAAACAAAAGAACATAAGAGAGGACATTACCTTTAAATCGGGTAACTCTATTTGGTTTGAACCAAAAGGGTTTCTTAAAGATCGTTATGACTAAGGTAAGGCTTCTAGGATGAGTAGAGGGATGTGGAGAGATACAATGAGCAGATTTTGGTCGAGCCAAAAGCTTGAGAGGTGTGTGTAAGGAGGTAGAGGTGGGGGCCTTTTATAAGAGGGAGGAGGGGCACTTATGGAAAGTCCTGAAAAGTTACTTTATTATAAAATGATTTTCGGATATCAAAGGTCCCAAAATTATATATTTCGATGATATGGTGATAAGGGTTCTAAATACACCCATCCAATAGGTTTTTGACTAGTGTATGTCTTAGATTTTACATTATCGTTTCATTTTATTTAAATCATTCATTAATGAGGTAATCGCTGGATCATCATAGTGTCATAAATAAACTAATTTATTTAATGTCTAAAAATTATAAAAAAACACTATGATGTAGGAAATCGTTTTATATTTCCAATTAATATTTATAGTAAAAAATATTACTTTTATAACCCCATGTAAAAATTGTTTTAGTAAAACAATACATGTTTGAGACATTTTTATTTTAACTTTAAATAAAAAGTTATTAATGTCATTTTCTTACCCAAGTGGCTCCATTGGGTCCCCAAGTTGACCCATGGATTGTATTGGTTGGCCATGACTAATCCAGTAAGGTTAGGACATGTTTCAAGGTCATTTCATATTATTATAACATTATCTTTACCTTAAATTACACTAATTACCTTTAATCGCGATTAATAAAACTTAAAAGTTACTATTCACCAAAAATTATTTTCATCCCATTGAACCAAATTTTACAACCTAATGACAACCATGAATGTAATATTGTTGAAATTCAAATCACAGAGGTGGTAAAATTTCATTTAAATGAAAAATCAGTTTTTTTAACTACCACTTAGTGGTTTTACTATTCATAAAAAATTGAAGTTTTTCAGAAAAATACCAAAAAATCACCCTAAGATATATTTCATATTCTGAATTTAAAAATGATGTCTATTTTACAAAATTCAAAACATATAAGTTTCATTAATCAATTTAATAATTAATTCTTGTTGTCAAAACAAATAGCGTGTTTTTAAGTAACAAAATGTATCAAAAGATTGACACTAGTTTAAGTCCGATTTCAATGTGAAATTAATTACAATGACCACCATTAGATTAAAAGGTAAAAATATATTCTAACTAAACTATAAAACCAATTAAAAAGATAATCTATCCATATAAATAAATCAGATTAAAAGGAGGTTTTTAATTAAAATACAACATTTTCACTAAAAATGATCTTTATCGGAAAAATAACAAAAATTTACACAAAGTAAATTTTGATGTCCAGATTCTAAAGAAGGATTTTATTTTGTCAAATATAACATATAAAATTGAAAAAAATTGGATTTAATAATGGTTCTCCATCAAAAGGAGGTTAATCTTCCTTTTAAAGAATATTCAAATATTTACGCTTAAAATTGGATTCATTCTCATTTTAAGCCTCTAACATTAGTTAGATAAAAGTAAAAATATTTTACAAACATATATAATCATTTTGTAGTTAGTTCTGTTCATTCTCGCCATTACAACGGCTAGGTGTTAACTACTATTTATAATAATACTATTATATTATTAGCGTGCAACGTAAGAAAGGAAAGAAAGAGAAGTACAAATGACACCCGAGTTAACCCATACTAGGATTATATGTAGGAAAACATGGATATGGAAGAAAAAATAGGGTCAAGTTCTGATGGGGAGTGATAGAAAACATGATTAGGAGAATGTTAACCACCAGAAAATCACAAACTTGTGATGGGTTAAACAGTATTTGATTCCCCAGTAGGAAAAGTTAACATACAACATTTTTGTTTTTAGTTACTTTTCATTGAGGAATTTATTTATGAGCTTAACTAAATCACAAGGAAACATACTTACTCGTCATGTAGAATTTAGTCTTTTACTAGATTTCTAACACAAACTCATACTATCTCCAAATGATAAGTATTTAGGATGACTTGTTCACATTAAGAGTGATATAATCAACATCTATTGAATCACCTAATCCACAAAAGAGAACTACATATTTCCCATGTCCTTAGACAAAAACCAAAAGAAAAATTGTTAGTATGAGATCAGATAATACCCAAAAAGGATAATCCTTTATAAAAAGAAAATCTATTCTTAATCCCCAAAATTTGTCAAAACAAAACCCAAATTTCAACAAAGACCATTCAATAAACAATTGTCCATAAAATTCTTCAAAGTAAACTGAACTAAGATTGAAACCCAATTCTTTTAATGATTTAATCACATAGTATTCCAAGGTAAATATTAACATTTATCTCCAAATAAAATCAGTTGCTCTTAAAGTCTCATATTGAAAAGTAATTAACCTAATCATATATCCTCCATGATAGGTCAATAATTTCCTAGATAACCAAAAATAAACTTATTTTTGATTCATAAAATCATCTAACTAAAAAGAATTTTTCATACTAACCGAGGACTTCACGTAGTCCATTAGTAGGTGATAAATACCAGTCGCACTTTGGTTGTGGGTTTTATTCCCATAGCTTTGTCCGACGCGACAGGTTGTCACAGTCTACGTGTTGTCATTTTTCCTAAATTATATAATTCTTAAAAAATTCCCCAAAAAGAGATAAAATAATCAAAAATAACCATAACATAATTTAACCTCAATTTTATCTCATGCCTTTCATTTTCCATAATAACATATAATAACCCATAATTACCTCAAAAGTAAGGATCATATAAAAACTAATGGTTACCATTAAAATTATTACATGAACTTCCACATCGAGTTGGTTATCTCATACATGATGCATCAAAGAACTCACAAATGTTCAAGTGGTTAATCATGAATCCTTGATATTTGGTTTAGAATGACCACAAGATTCCTCATTGAATCCCCCATTTCATCCAGTATCTTAATCAGAGAACCACCACAGTTTCTTTCCAACCCATTGACACTTTGGTGCCTGCTAGATCCATCCATTTACTAAAACCAAAAATGTCAGTGTGAGTATATCAACAAAATTATCATGTACTAATGAGGAAGATAAACACTAAGATATAATTACTCATTCACTTTATCTAAAACTATGGCTCTTTCTGAAATCCTAGCCATTATGGTAATGTCACTTATGCTTAAAGAATGCCCTAACCTCTAAAGTTATCTAAACCGACCTTTGATTCCAACTATAAGGACCCAGCCTTATTACAATACATATTATTGAATTAAATGAATAATTCACATTGAGGATCTTTTCAGGTTTAGAGTTTTAGCGAATTAGGACATAACTATTACATCTCAAAGATTACAAGGTAGACACATCCACTCAGTTTCCATTTATTTTTCACAAAATATAAACTCTTGAACAAAAGGGTCATGTCTAGTTCCATGTTTTAGACATCATGAAATTTCCTTGATCCCATCTCTGACCGTATTCCACTTTAAGTCCTGTGGAAAACATTTCAAAAACTTGGGATGAGCATAAAAATCTCAGTAAGGGTTATAACAATATGGAAAGAAAACATTAGTCCAAGTATACATATTAATCAATGAAATCATACTTTAGTCATAAAACATAATCAATTTAACATACCTCATTAAATCAAAAGATTTAGGAATAACTCATAGAAACCATAAGACATAAAGGTAACTTGAGGCATTCATAAAATTCTTACGTAGGGAGTAACCCTCATGATTACGTTTGGAATACCCACCACATTGTATTCCCTAAATCTCTTCAGAGAAACCTTAGAGTTTAACTCCTTCGCATTATCCAATGCATTGGAGAGCTATCTTGGGCTCACCCGCCCTTATTTTATCACAGAACCACCCGATTTCATAAACATTTCCCAAGAACCCTAACATAATCATAACACTTAAAACATGCATAAAAGAAACACAAAATTTCCACATTTTAATCACAATAGATCACATCATGATATTATCATAAATAAAAACTTCTAATAAAATCATTAATACTCTATGAGAGAAAAATCCCTTTAGACTTTAAAAATATTAAAAAAAGACATCTAAAAGAGATTTTTGAATCAAAGTGTCCCATACCACTTTGAAACTTTTGAAAGGGTTTTAAAACATTCATGTCCATATAAATAAATCCTTAAAACCATTTTTAAAACATGGACGTGAATGATAAATTTTTAAAAGAATAAATTGTTAAAACCATTTAAAACAATGTTTTAATAAAAGAGTCCTTTTCCATTTTGAACATTTAAATTATAAGCCACATGAAAGTAGACCATTTTCAAAACGTTTAAATGAATTTAGTATAGTCATAATATGGGTATGGAAAGTAAAAGGGGTTATATATATAAAATGCACGACCAATTGTCGCCTATCGACCGGTCAAAGTTCTGGTGCTCTGCTAATGTGTATAGCAGCACTCGGGTCGAATCCTCGGACATGATACTTTGTAATAGTAGTTTGTTTTTTGTTGATTGTATTTTGATTAGGGGGTTTTTTTTGCATAGCTTAATTGAAATTATTTATTAACTATAATTGATTTAACAAATTGATAAATATTGGGGTGAGTTCATTATTAGGGAGTTAAGCTTGTGATATCCTTGATCTTTGCTTTATATTGCATTTAAATTAACACCCACTTCACAAGTTGACGTTGATTATAATTCCTAAGCGTTAAAGCTTTAATCCAAGCCATAACTTAACTAGTATTCTAATCTCAATCATTACATGTTTATGGTAGTGTATTTATGGTTCCAATAATCCATGGAAACCACATTCTAAACAAAATATTTCATTAATCCATGACATATTAAGTCCAACATACACAATGTTAAATTAACGAATACTCATCGAGAAAATACTCTCAATCACTTAACATCCCTAAATTTTGACTCACCCCAATGAGATATTTACTCAAAAATTTGGGTGTTTAATAATTTGGTGATAATAATTATGATGATAAATTAAGTATAGAAGAAAAAGAAAGGGATTAGAAAAGAGTGGTACGTCGAACACACACACACTAACAATGATGATAATTAAAAATGGATTTTCGATTGAATGAGGAAGAAAAAGAAGGGAAGGGGATTCAATTGTATTTAAAATATTTTATGAAAATTAATATAAAACTACATAAGGTGGATGAGAATAAGAGAAATTAAAGAAGAAACTTTCAGTAAAACTGAATTACAAACAAAGAGACTTACAAGATTACAAAAAACGAAGAACAGGAAACTAAGTGAAAAAAGAGAGAGGAGGAAAGGTCTCTCAAGTGCAAAATTGAGTATAGAAGGTACTCCCAAGCCTCTGTAAAGGATTTGGTCGTTCCAATATGTTCTCCTCTCTTCTGAAATGCCAACCCCTCTCAAGGAGAGAAGGGGAGAGTATTAATAGCCGAAGGAGTGGACTGTTTTCATTCCAAAACTGTCCCTCCACTTTAACCGAAGAGTTACCAATATAGAAAGATGAATCACGATCTGGTGTCTTCTTTAAATATGTAGGAATTGATGTCTTATATCCACTAAAAATATTTGGCTTCCAATATACTTTTTTAGCCAAAGTTATGGCAGTTTTAATAAATACAGTCATTCTATCTAATTCAATTCAAACTTTCCAATGGACAAAATGTGAATGGGTTTTTTCATAGTAGGATTCCCTCAAATAAAACTCATTTATTCAAAAGAGGTGTTCAGACATATCTCCTCTTTCACACTACAAAATATCGGCTCGAATTTAAGTACACATCATGAGAAATGTCAATATTTTTGTGCTGCTTTTATTTCTCGGCCAGAATGGTGGGTTGGACTTCAATGCATATTTTGGGCCTCTTTTTGTTATTGTTAGGCCTTGAAATTTTTATCCTGGACTCCTTAAATTGTCCCCCGAACTATGGTGGAGAATAATAGAATTTGGACTTTGTTATTTACCCCAGTAAATCAATCTTCATGAATAGTCCAGTTTCTTCACAAATTCTTTGGTCTTGTTTGTGAGGACCATATGACCCTTCAAATGGCAGAATTTACTCATGGTACCTTCTAATGAAATGTTGTATATTGAAATTAAAATCCTAAAAAATAATAACCACACAATTTAGATCGGTATAGTAATATTTATTATTAAAATAGTAAACTGACTCAATTGGACTACTTCTAAAAATGCTAAAAAATTATACTTAATATTAAAACATTAATATTTGACACAAATTATGCACATTTCATATAAAATTAGTAAAGGGAACATATAATATGTCATGAAAATATTAATAACATCGACTCCCCCACACTTAGTTTTGTGTATTTCCTCATGTGCAACAAATATAAAAACATAACGAAATCATTTTCACTCATCAACAGATATTAAAATTTTGTTTTCTCCAATCAAGGGAGGTTTAAACTATTTCACTCATCCATTTTGAATTCCACCCCAAGTTATTACAGAAACAATGTTTCAAAAATATTTCATTTTTTCATGCTCAAATTTAGAAATAGAAAATTTGGATACTCAAAACTCACACCTCTCAAGAAGATATAATTCATTTGTGGAGCTCACTCTTTCACCAACCAAAAGTGAAAATGTTAGAGTTTGAAAAGAGATTCAGCTTCCAATCCCTATACAAAGTGCACAAGAATCAATAGGTCTTTTTAAGGGGGTTTTCTGTGGCTATGGGACGGTAGGAATATAATGTCCAAGAGAGAGAATAAGAGGGTTAAAACAACAACATAGAAAAATCAATGCACATTTTTTTGAAATAAAACATGGAAGGAAATGAAAAAACATATTTACAAGGAAATTATTGTGTGAAGAAAGAAAAAATAGAGGAAGAAAATATGAAGGTAATGAGAATATGGAATATTTACAAAACAAAAAAACTTCTCCCAATAAGAATATAATGCAAGTGTTCTTTTTTTTTTATTTTTTTATTGTTTGTTTTTTTCGAAAGTTGACCTTGAAACAAATTTCACACTCATATCCCAACCCATGTTTGATCTCCTCACGACACTAATTGTAATAGTTATAACAATATCAAAGGTTGAGGAAGAGTGATTTTTGACCTACCCAATACACAACCCATTTTTTTTCATTTCTTTGTTTTTTTTTCATCATTTTTTTGAACACTTGTCAATAAAATTTACAAAATTACATAAATGGAAGTACATTACATTCCCCAAAACACATTGAATAGAAACCTCTCCCCCACACTGAAATAGATGCTTGCCCTCAAGCAGATGATAACTTGTTGAAAATAAATAAAAGAGTACCCAAAAAATGAAATCCATTCCCCCACACTTAAATTTCAAAAAATTATGCAATGAAAATCCATGTTGATATTGGGTGGGAAAAGGTATTGGTATTGTAATGTGGCTATCAAGGAAAAGGTTTTCATAGGCTCGAAATGGGATTTCAAAAGGAGGATTAATGTATGGTTAATTAGAGGCTATTTGGCTATTGTGATTCTCAAGTGGTTCATAAAATTACTCTATCATATTATGAACACTAAAGTAGGAAATTAAGCTTGAAGGTCTATAAACTCAAGACTCACAAATGAATGTGAAAACACATATTTTGAAAATATGACCATAGGTAGCCTTGGCATGAAAGAAAATGTTGTTCCTCACGGGTGGGGAAAATCATTTTCCAAATAAAAAATTGAGCATTCAAAATGTGTTGGTTTTGAAAAAAAATATTTATCCAAAGTCATGAAGAAAATGAAAAATTTTTGAGATGAAAAAAATTCTTGTTGACTCCCCAAAAAGGCTGGACAAAATTTGAAAATTGGAAGGTGAGTAATCATGACTCTTGATTTTTTTGTATATATTTTTTTTGTTATGATGATTTTTTTGTTTTGTTTTTCTTTAGGTTTTTGTTTAGTTTTTAATAAAGATACACCAACACAAAAGAGAAAGTGAAAAATAAAGGTTTTGATAAAGAAAGTGGTAAAAAATGAAACAGAGAGGAAGAAGAATAAATAGGTAGAGGGAGAGAGAGTTAAAGGGAAAGAGGTGCCCCCTGGTTTGGATTTGGCGGGTCGCCATCTCCATCTAGTGGTAGGTTGACTGGAGAAGTTGGGAATCTAGTGGAAGTCGACAATGATCCAGGATTGTGCATTGTTACCTGAAAAAGAAAAATCATAATTCATATAATGAAAAACTAAAAAGAAATTGAAATTTCACAAAAGTAAAAGAAAACATGGTTTGCCTCCCAAGAAGCACTGCATTTATTTTTCTACTGCTGGACAGTTGCAGTGGACTACCCATAGTCTGACAGGGGGCATTGTATCTTCACAACTCCAGTGTGGTTCCAGAATAACATTTCCTTTGGGAGGCTCGGTGATTCATTGGATAATTTCATCACTTCCTTGTTTCGCTTGCAATTCATCGGGGTTGGAAATAGAATATGACTATCCTCACTTTGGTCTTCAACGTGAGGAACGATTTTATCCACAAATTGATGATTTTATATTCTTGGAAATTCAAGAAGATGTCTCAATTATGATGGTTCATTTATGTAAGGATCAGATAACACGAAAGCAGAGTATGAGATCCCAATTTTTTTGACTCATTTATTTCATCACTTACTGATGTAGGGTAATGAGGATCAGTGGAATCATAAGACTGAATAAAATTTTCAATATCCTTTATTTCAATATTGTTTGCCAAAGAATGGTCAATTTCAACCTCACCAGTGATCAATTTATTAATTATGGAACAAATATCAAAAACATCACTACCATCAGGACAATATAAACACAATGGTTCCGGGTTCACCTCACATATAACAGAATTTTCAGAATCATGGACAAGAAATGATGAATGTTGTAATAACATATTTGAATCAATAAATGAGCAATCTAGTTCATTTTCTTTATTACCATCCATGTTGGAGCATTGGAGGTCAGAGGTGAGATGAGATTCCAAATATTTTCAAGATCCTTTAGATCAATGGAGTTTGCATTTGTAATGTCAACATCAATTTCACCATTTATGACTTTGTTAATCATGGTGCAGATTTTACAAGATCCTTTGTCATTAGAACATGATGAAAATGGTGGATTGGGGTTCGATTGAATCTTATATGTGCCCTTAGAAGCATGGATTGAGAATGCAGAGTGATCCTCAGATGGGAATTTCATGGCTTGGAAAATGTTGAACATGACCAGTTAGTCACCGAATTACATGGATAAGATGCCTCAATGGAAATCAATCTTGGTTCTCACAGTCATGAGGAATGTTATTCCTAGAATTATGGGAGATCAAGAAGAGTTTGTCACACCTTCCATTTCAAGGACATAGAAATAAGAAGGGAAGATAAGATCTTTCCCACAAACAAGGAAATCCTCAATTATTCTCTTAGGACTGGTTGTGCTTCGATTGGCTAACTGAATGAAAACACCCATTGGGTTCAAGGGACCTAGACCAAGTTTAGAGAATATGGATTTGGGCATGACATTAATTGAGGCTCCTAGGTCTATTAGTGCATCATCACAGTTGGAACTTCCAATTTGGCATGGAACCGTAAAGGTACCTGGATCATTGTACTTAATGGGTATGGACTGCTGGGTGGAAAAATTTTCAAAGGTCCTAAGTTTCCTCTTGTGGGTACAAAATTCCTTGAGAAAATTGGCATACATAGGAATTTTTATGATGGCATCTAAGAGAGGAATGTCGACTTCAACACGTCTAAACATGTCGATCATTTCAGGATCAGGTTCAAAGGACTTCCTTGGTTTAGAAACAGCTTGAGGGAAAGGAATTGGATTCCTGAGTACAATTAAAGGAGGTGCAGGAATGGTTTCAAGTTCCTTTTCAAGTTTCTTTTTCTTTTCATTTTCTAGGTGAACATTCAAAGGAGGGTTGGAAGACTTATCTTGAGGAATAACAATTTGCTTTCCTGATCTAAGTGCAATTGCACATACATTACCCTTGGGGTTGGGTAATGGTTGAGCTGGAAGTTGGGAAGAATGGGATGGTTGATGCTGAATAAGGTGGGATTCAAGTTGACCAATTTGGGTTTCAATGTTTTTGAGGCTTGAACGGGTGAAGGAGGAAAGATCTTCTGCTCCACTTTACCATGGTTTCTTGGAAGAAGAGGCTTGTCCCGGATGGGTATTACCAGGATTTTGGTTCTTGGGAAAGCTATTGTATTGGTTTTGAAATTGGGAAGGCTCACTAGGATAATGGAATCTAGGAGGAGGATTGTTCCTTTGAGGTTGAGGTATAAAATGATAAGGTTTTTGGAATTTACCAACACCTTGACCATATTGAAACTGGTTTGGGTTTTGAAGAGGGAATTGAGGAGGATGAGATATGGGATTACCATACCTATGGCCTTGGTTATAGGAAGAAGAGAAGGGCTCAGAGTGAGGTTGGTTGAAGTTTCTAACAAATTGACCTGATAGTTGAGGATTGGTGTTCTGCTGAGCATATGCTGCATTGAACTCCATTAGTACAGATGAATCAGATCGATACTCTTGAAGTTGTGGACATGTGTCAGTTGGATGGAATGAAGAGTTGCAGATTCCACAGTTTTTGACAGGTCCAGGAAACATTGATTGTGGAGAAGATGAGGTTGGGGATTTGGATGACACAACTAGTTGCCGCACTAATCCTGTAAGTTTTCTCATCTACTCGGTCATCTTTTTCGGCTCTATGGATTGATTATATTGGGCTTGTTTGACTTGATCATGTGATCGAGTATGGAATTGTTGTGTGTTTTTATCCATGTTACTTATGAGATCTCTCGCATCTGCGGGAGTTTTATCAACAAGAGCAACGCCACTTGTAGCATCAATGAGAGTTAACTCAATAGCCAATAACCCCTCGTAGAAGAATTGGATCAAGAGTTGGTCAGGTATTTGATGGTGTGGACAGGTTGCGAAAAGCTTTTTGATCCTCTCCCAGTACTTATGGAGTGATTCACCTGGGAACTGACAGATACCACTTATTTCCTTTCGGATATAAGTAGTACGAGAAGCAGGAAAGAATTTCTCTAAGAAGAGTCGCTTCATGTCATTCCATGTGGTTATGAAACCAGGAGGTAGGTTGTAAATCCATGACTTAGCAGTGTCATCTAAGGAGAAAGGGAATGATCGGAGTTTTATTTGTTCCTCAGAAACCCCTTGAGGCTTTATGGTAGAGCACACCACTTGGAACTCTTTAAGGTGGAGATGTGGATCCTCACCGGCTTTCCCGTGGAAATGAGGGAGCAGATGAATCAAAACCGATTTGAGTTCAAAATCAGCCTATATGTTTGGATACTGAATACCAATGGGTGGTAATTAATATCAAGGGAAACAAGTTCTGTAAGTGTTTGTTTCCTAGGATTGGCTATATCTGATTCAATTGGTTGGACACAGACTGGTTCTTGAATTATTTGATTATCTCTTATGTTCCTCCTAAGTTGGCGAAGTGTTCAATCAATTTTAGGGTCAAAAAAATCTGAGGGATTGTTTGGAAGGGTACGGTGAATTCAGAATGATGTTGGAAGAAAAAGGAAGACACATTTTTCTTTGTATTTTTTCAGTTTATGATTTTTATGAGAAGACGGGTTTTTCTTTGTGTTTTTTTTTCAATTTTTTTAACTTTGGTTTTTTATTACAATAACCAGAAACTAATGACTACTTATAGCACCATCCCCATCAATGGTTCCATTTGAAACACATGGACTATTGTCGCCTATCGACCGGTCAAAGTTTCGGTGTTCTGCTAATGTGTATAGCAGCACTCGGGTCGAATCCTCGGCGATGATACTTTGTAACAGTCGTTTGTTTTTAGTTAATTGTATTTTGATTAGGGTTTTTTTTGAAGAGATTAATTGAAATTATTTATTGAATATAATTTATTTAACAAATTGATAAATATTGGGGTGAGTTCATTATTAGGGAGTTAAGCTTGGGATATCCTTGAGCTTTGCTTTATATTGCATTTAAATTAACACCCACTTCACAAGTTGACGTCGATTATTATTCCTAAGTGTAAAAGCTTTAATCCAAGACATAAATTAACTAGGATTCTAATCTCAATCAGTACATATTTATGGTAGTGTATTTATGGTGCCAATAATCAATGGAAACCACATGCTAAACAAAATATGTCATTAATCCATGACATATTAAGTCCAACATACACAATGTTAAATTAACGAATACTCATCAGGAAAATACTCTCAATCACTTAACATCCCTAAATTTTGACTCACCCCAATGAGATATTTACCCATCCATTTGGGTTTTTAATATTCTGGTTATAATAATTATGATGTTAAATTAAGAATAGAAGAAAAAGAAATGGATTAGAAAAGAGTGGTACGTCAAACACACACACACACACTAACAATGATGATAATTAAAAACGGATTTTTGATTGAATGAGGAAGAAAAAGAAGGGAAGGGTATTAAACTGAATTTAAACTATTTGAAGAACATTAATATTAAACTACAGAAGGTGGATGAGAATAAGAGAAATTAAAGAAGAAACTTGCATTAAAACCGAATTACAAACAAAGAGACTTACAAGATTACAAAAAATGAAGAACACGAAAGTAAGTGAAAACAAATAGAGGAGGAAAGGTCTCTCAAGTGAAAACTTGAGCATGGAAGATCCTCGCAAGCCTTTTTAAAGGATTTGGTCATGCCAATATGTTCTCCTCTCTTCTGAAATGCCAACCCCTCTCAAGGAGAGAAGGGGAGAGTATTAATAGCCCAAGGAGTGGACTGTTTGCATTCCAAAATTGTCCCTCCACTTGAACCGCAGATTTACCAATATAGACAGAAGAATCACGAGCTGGTATCTTCTTCAAAGATGTAGGTATTGATGTCTTATGTCTACCCTCAACATTTGGTTTCCAATATACTTTTTTAGCCAATGTTATAGCGGTTTTAATAAATAATTTCATTCTGTCTATTTCAATCCAGAATTTCCAATGGCCGAAATGTGAATGGGGTTTTTCATAGTAAGATGCCCTCAACTAAAACTAATTTTTTCAAAAGAGTTGTGCGGATATATCTCCTCTTTCTCACTGCAAAATATCATCTCTAATAAATTCCAACATTAGGAGAAATGTCAATATTTGCGTGCTGCTTTTATTTCTCGGCCAGAATGGTGAGATGGAATTCAATGCATATTTTGGGCCCCTTTTTGTTATTATTATGCCTTGAAATTTTTATCCTGGACTCCTTAAATTGTCCCCCAAGCTATGGTGGAGAATAATGGAATTTGGACTTCATTATGTATCCTAGTAAATCAATCTTCATGAATAGTCTAGGTTCATCATAGATTCTTTGGTCTTGTTTGTGAGGACCATATGACCCTTCAAATGGAAGAATTGGATCATGGTACCTTCTAATGAAAGGTTTTATATTAAAAGGAGAATCCTAAAAAATAGGAACCACACAATTGGGATCTGTATAGTGATAGTTATTATTAAAACAGTTAACTGACTCAATTGGACTACATCTAAAAATGCTCAAAAATTATACTTAATATTAAAACAATAATATTTTACACAAATTATGCACATTTCATATAAAATCAGTAAAGAGAGTATATAATAAGTCATGAAAATATTAATAACATCAATATACACTTTATAAAATAATAAAAGTGAATATCATTAAGAAATGTCTCAATGAGAAGAAATTGAGATGTATTCCCAATCAAGGATCATGCCAATAGAGCAAGGATAACGAAATGACATAATTATGTGTGACAAATATAAATACAGTAAATATAAGTGTATACACAGTGTAAAACAATAAGATTTCATCCACACATATTCATATCAGAACATAATCAAGAAGTAGAGGTTTAACCCAAAGAATTGGAATTGGGTTAAGAAGTTCCCTTGCAAAAATTCGATAGCCTAACGGCTTCACATCAAATTTTAGAAAAAGAGTTGATGATAGAGATAAAGGGTATATCATCACTTGGAAATAAAATTTACAGCAATAAGGATATATAAGAACATATCCCAACATAATAATATGTAATTTAAAAGACAAAACACAAATAAGTCTTTTAAAAAATAGGAGGGTTAAAGGTTCCCTTACCGACTTGGGTAACTTTCGAAGCATACACCCCATGAAGGAAGGACTATACAACATTGATGTAAATACTCATAAATGAAATTATATTACACAAAGAGTAGAATAATAGGTAGTACATACACCACTCAAAGGAAATGGTGGCAAATGTAGCATAAATCTCACGGGAATAAAAGTGAGATGAAAAATCCCTTACGAAAACTCGACAGCCTAACGACGCCACTTTAAACTTCCAAAAATGGATTTAAGCGATAAAATAGGGTCTCTCATAATATGAAAATAAAAATTACTGAATGAGTAATATAAAGTAACATCCCCAAACATAATAAATATGATCTTAAAAGGAATGACATAAAAGAGAGTACTTAAAAAGAAAGAGAGAGGTAGGATCCCTTACCTAAAGTCCGACTTGTCTTGTTCGTTTCTTTATATTCCTGAATAATAAACTAGAGTTAATTTATACTTTCTTAAGAACATTTTTAAAGTTCATTATTCCTTATATATCACTTATTACCATGTTATGAACATTATGTAATTATTTAAGTTAATAACGGTCATTTTGTCGATCCTTGGTACTTGAATCAAAAATAAACTTGTTATAATTACAAGTTGTTTATGTGGTAAAATATCCATTATATACAGAATTTTATTCATGATTTAGAAATAATATATATCATATATATCCAGTATATACTTGCATTTATAATATTACAAAACATTTAAATCTAAGAAATGAAATGCACCGTTCATTGTGACGGTAAGCCATACGTACGCATGAACGCTACTTTCATTTCAATTTCATATTTAATGGAATTAAAACTAAATGAGATATATATATTATAATTCCAGTATAATATATATGTTATATAGGTCACATATGTTCTTTAATTTCATTCTTTATACATTCCATGTATTGCATGAACGAGTCACATCACTTGAGGGGGCGGTAGTCCACACTTCCTCAAACGAAATTATCGCATTTGCACAACATGCAAAGCATAAAGGTATGTTTTAAATGTAAAATAAAGAAGCATAGAGAGGAAATAAATATAATATATATAATTAATAAATATAGTTCCATCATAATGTCCACCATGAGATGTGGTAGAAGAAGATAGAACAATAATCGTTTCGTGAGGCAGTAATTCGCCATCCACAGAAACAGAATGTTCTTTAACCATTAGACAGAGGTGTGTGTAAGTGTATCTAGAATACTTATCATAAAAAAATCATAGTATATTGAAGATAATTTTTTTGTTACAAAAGAAAAGAATAAAAAGAGTTTAGGGGGTTGGAGAAGCAAAATAAAACAAAAGAACATAAGAGAGAACAATACCTTTAAATCGGGTAACTCCCTTTGGTTTGAACCAAACAGTTTTCTTGAAAAGCTTTATGACTAAGGAAAGGATTCTAGGATGAGGAGAGGGATGTGGGTAGACAAAATGATCAGATTTCGGTCGATCCAAAGGCTTGAGAGGTGTGTGTAAGGAGGTAGAGGTGGGTGCTTTTTATAATAGGGAGGAGGGGCACTCTTGGAAAGTCTTGAAAAGTTACTTTATTACAAAATGATTTTCGTATATCAAAGGTCCTAAAATTATATATTTCAAGGATAAGGTGATAAGGTTTCTAAATCCACCCATACAATAGGTTTTTGATAAGTTTATGTCTTAGAGTTTACATTATCCTTTCATTTTATTTAAATCCTTCATTAATGAGGTAATCACTGCATCATCATGGTGTCATAAATAAAATACTTTATTTAATGTCTAAAAATTATAAAAAACTACTATGATGTTGGAAATAGTTTTATCTTTCCAATGAATATTTATAGTAAAAAAATATGACTTGTATAACCCCATGTAACAATTGTTTTAGTAAAACAATACGTGTTTGTGCCATTTTTATTTTAACTTTAAATAAAATGTTATTAATGTCATTTTCGTACCCAAGTGGCTCCATAGAGTCCCCAAGTTGACACATGGATTGTCTTGGTCGGTCATGAATCATCCAATAAGGGTAGGACTTGTTTAAATGTCATTTCATATAATTATAACATTATTTTTACCTTAAATTACAATAATTACCTTTAATCACGATTAAGAAAACTTAAAAGTTACTATTCACAAAAATTATTTTCATCACATTGAACCACATTTTACATACTAATGACAACCATGTATGTCAGATTTTTGAAATTCAAATAACAGAGGTGGTAATATTTCATTTAAACAAAAAATCCTTTTTTTTAACTACCACTTAGTGGTTTCACTATTCATCAAAAATTGATGTTTTTCAGAAAAATACCAAAAATTCACCCTAAGCAATATTTTATATTCCGAATTCAAAAATGATATCTATTTTACAAAATTCAAAACATATAAGTTTCATTAATAAATTTAATAATTAATTCCCGTTGTCAAAACAAATTGCGTGTTTTTAAGAAACAAAATATATCAAAAGATTGACACTAGTTTAAGTCCAATTTCAAAGTGAAATTAATTCCAATGACCACAATTGGAATAAATCTTAAAAATATATTCTAACTACACTTTAAACCCAATTAAAAATATAATATATCCATATAAATAAATCATATTAAAAGGTGGTTTTGAATTAAAATACAATATTTTCACTAAAGATGATCTTCATCGGAAAAATAACAAAAATTTACACAAAGTAAATTTTGAGGTCCAGATTCTAAATAAGGATTTTATTTTGTCAAATATAACATATAAAATTTTCAAAAAGTTTATTTAATAAGGGTTCTCTATCAAAATGCGGTTAATCAACCTTTTAAAGAATATTCGAATATTTACGCTTAATATTGGATTCATTTTCATTTTAAGCCTCTAACATTTATTGGATAAAAGTAAAAATATTTGACAAACATATATAATAATTTTGTAGTTAGTTCTGTTCATTCCCTACATTACAATGGCTAGGCGTTAACTACCATTTAAAATAATACTATTATTGTTAGGTCCACAAGGCTGAATACCCTGAGAGGGGGGGGGGGTGAATCAGGGTATGACTAATTTAAAATTAACGCCCGTTCTGATCTTGTTTCGCTGTTAAGCAAAAAAATCTTCTCTCTCTTTCCTGTTGCACAAAGTAAATAGAAAGTAAAGCATGCACATGACACAACAATTTTACTTGGTTCACCGCAAAGGGCTACATCCAAGGAGCATATGCCGACAAGTTACTGGTCATACCAATTCCACTAAACTTCACTAGCTGTGGATTACAATGTTCGGGCTAGATCACTTCTATGCCCAGGATCACTGCCTTTACAATGTTTAGGGTCATCTCACTACTTCCCCAAGGGTCACTCCCTGTTTCTCTCTCTCTGGCTCACTGCCGGTGGAGAGGATCACCTTCTTTCTCTTCCTTTGCTCACTGCTCTTGGAAGGAATCCACTCACAGTTTATAGACCTGTAAGTCTCTTCATTTGCATGAAAGAATGAATCTTCCTATTTATGTAGAAGCTCTATTGAAGTAAAAATTTCACCCGTAGATTAATATCTCTTTGTACAAAAGGTATCGGGAAAACTTCCAGCTTCCATGAAGCCCGAAAATCACTGCCGGAACCATACCTTACTTGGCGCGCAAGTCTAACTTGGCGCGCAAGTATCGGCGCGCAAGCCACAACGGGCGCACAAGTCCTCCTAAGTGACTTTCACGACTCAAGCTTCCTCAACTCCAAACTTGCATGACTCTATTCCTTTTATGCCCAAATAAATATTGGCGCGCAACTACCAACCGGCGTGCAACTTCTCAGACTGGCGCACAACTTCACTTGCGCGACCCACACACCACTTGCACGACCACCACACCTGCGTGACAGGAGCTCTGAATCTTCAAAGTGTTGAACTCTAGTGAAGAATGAAGAGGGGTGGTCTAGTATTTATAGGCAAATTGACCACCCTACGCGACGGCACGCAAGTCACATGTGCGGCCCAATCTCGGCGTGTAAGTATTCTATCCTCCTAGACACTTGCGCGACCAACTCCCAAACTTGCGCGAACCTGTTTCCATTGCCATATTTTGATCTTATGATCTTGAAAAACATATGGAACGCAAGTTTCCTATACTCCAAGTCCTCGGCGTGCAAGTCCCTATGCCAAAAAACACTTTTCTTCATTTGTCGATTTTCAGGCCCAAAAATTTGGCAAACACTGGAAAACGGCGCCACCTTGTATCTATTTTTTTGTACCGCCTCCAGATCATCCATTCCATTATCGACGTTCTTGAATCAAACATGGATCATTGACACAACTCTTGAACTCGACATTCCACCATGAAACCCCCTTTGTCAACAAATTTGTATGTCATGGTTTGCATTTTCAACAATCACAACACAGATGTTCACTTTGTCAACAAACACAATCACCTCAAAAATACTTCAATGATTCCTTGAGAGATTTTTTCCCAAAAATCTCCCCCTTTGGGTTTGTTGAAAACTCTTCCATAAAAAGATACAACATTAATTCTTCAGCCACCATTTGCCTTTTGTGATTCTGATAGTGATCAAGGATTTACTCAACACATACTCTAAGCCCACATGAGCAATGCTTGGCTTGAGAAACAAGAGAAAACGAAAAGTTCATCAATGAATCACTTCATCTCTAACATCCAATGTTGACACCAAACTGATACCAATTTGTACTAAAATGATACCAACTCTTGAGGGACTTGTTGGAAGACCATTTTTTGTTTGGAAATATTCTTACCACTCTCCAACACCACTTCTCTAACACCATGCTCCTACTTTTATCACGATCTACAGCTGTCGTGATATCTATTCTTTGATCGATCACTTCTAGCATCATGAGATTTAATACGCTCCTCCTTTCTTCTCACAGCTTCAACACCTCTTTAGCCCTATTTCTTGTGTTGTCCAAGCTACGCTCTAGCTAAGCACGTTCAACTAGCTTCAACTCCCCCTATCTGGCTGCTCTACCTGTCAGCTTCTCCCCATATCATTCATGATTTACCAAATTTCCACACTGTCTCCCCCTTGAACACTTACTATTTTCTCCCCCTTTGTCAATGAACCCAAAGGTCACTCCTTTGCAGTCTGCAACAGAGTAGAGAACACATATCAGCACATTAGGGAAAAACACATAATACCTCGGGGAGAGGGGAGGGGGGTCTTTCCAGATCCACACGCTTTCAAGCACGGGGAGTCGACTGAACTCCCAGAGCCAGTCGATGCCTCTAAAAATCTTCCTTGGGTAAGGCCTTTGTCAGAATGTCTACAACCTGGAGCTCTTTAGGCACATACTCCAACTTCACGATTCCCTGCTCAACCTTCTCCTCGATAAAATGATACTTTATCTCAATGTTCTTTGTCCATGAATAATGGATGGTATTTTTGCTAAGATTTATAGCACTTGAGTTATCACACTGGATTCCGATTGGAGACTTCACTTCAACTCCCATATCTTCAAGCTACTGCTTCATCCACAATAACTGTGTGCATGCTTGAGTGGCCGCAATATACTCAGCTTCTGCGGTGCTCAACGAAATGAAATCTTGCTTCTTTCTTAGCCAAGAAATACTCAATCTAACAAGATAGAATGAACCACCTGACGTTGATTTTCTATCATCTGCTGAACCGGCCCAGTCTGCATCAGTATATCCCAATAACTCTGTCTGAGATTTGTCAGTATATGTCAAGCCAAAATCCACTGTTCCCTGGATATACCGAAGTATTATTTTCATTTAAAGCATGTGGATTTCTTTGGGATTACTCTGATATCTCGCTGCTTGGCATGTGGCGAAAATAATATCAGGCCTTGTTCCGGTTAAGTACAATAGACTTCCAATAATTTTCATATATTCTGTGATATTAACTAACTTGCCATCCTCATCTTTTGATAATTTCATCTGGGTAGCAACCGAAGTCTTCATATCCTTGGAATTCTCCATTCCAAACCTTCTCAAGACCTCCTTGGAATATTTAGATTGAGAAATTAATGTTCCATTTTTTCCTTGTGTCACCTGTAGACCAAGGAAAAACGTTAGCTCTCCAATCATTGACATTTCAAACTCATTTTTCATGAATTCGGAAAACTGTCTGCACTGAGCTTCATCTGATCCGCCAAATATTATGTCATCGACATTAACCAACACAATCATCCTTTGATTACTTTCATTACTGAAATAAAGATTGTAATCAACTCCCCCATGCTGAAAACCAAGATTCTTTAAGTATTGATCAAGTCTTGAGTACCATGCCCTTGGTGCTTGTTTCATCCCATACAAAGCCTTCTTCAGCCTACAAACTTTGTTCTCATCCTCATGAATGGGAAAACCATCTGGCTTCTCAATATACACCTCCTATTCCAGAACTCCATTCAAGAATGCAGATTTCACATCCATCTGGAATACTTTGAACTTTCTTTACACTGCTATGGAATAAATAATCTGATTGTCTCTAGCCTTGCAACTGGTGAAAATGTCTCATCAACATCTATTCCCTCTATCTGGGAGTATCCCTTGCACACTAGTCGTGCTTTGTTCCGAATCACTGTGCTATATACATTCATCTTGTTGCGATAGACCCATTTACTCCTGATGACATTCTTATCTGATGGCCTCGAAACAATCTCCCATGTCTAGTTCTTCTCAATCTGATCAAGCTCTTCATTCATATCCTGAACCCAGTTTTCATCTTTTGATGCATCGGAAAAAAATTTCAACTCCACCTGAGACAAAAACGATGTTTGTTGTAACGATTTCATTCTTCGAGTCTGAACTGGAGCTGACTTACCAATGATATTTTTCCTATCAATTTCAGCTCGACTCTTTGACTTCCTTGCAGACACAGACTTGACACTTTCTTGTTCATCATCAGTATCTTCTTCTGAGTCAGCCTCTACCACTTCTGCTCCCCCTGTGTTGCTTACCTCATCATCACTTTCATCCAAGAACTGTTCACTGGATCGTTGAGTATTCTGTTAATTTTCAACTATAGTGACATCATTGCTCTCAACAATTTTTCCCAGCCTCTTGTTGAAGAATTTATATGATTTGCTTTTCTCGGAGTAGCCAAGGAATATCCCCTCATCTTCTCATGCCTCAAACTTCCTATGATTTTCTTTTTTGAGAATGAAACACTTACTTCAAAATATTAGAAAGTATTTCAATGTTGGATTCTTTCCATACCACAGTTCATACGGTGTCTTCCCTTGATTCGGACTCAATAGAGACCTGTTTGAAACATAGACCGATGTCAAAATTGCTTCCTTCCAAAATTTCTCTGTTAGGTCCTTATCAATAAGCATTGTTCTAGCCATGTTATTGATGATCCGATTTCTCCTTTCAACCACTCCATTCTATTGGGGAGTTCTCACTGATGAAACTTGATGCCTTATCCCATGTTTCTCAAGATAGTTTTCAACTTGAGTGTTTGTGAATTCTGTACTGTTATCAGTACGGAACTTCTGAATTCTCTGCCCAAGCATCTTTTCTGATTCCCTACTATACTGATTTATGCAACTGAACACCTCTGTCTTATGGGTAATAACAAGTACCCAAGCCATTCTTCTATAATCATCAATGAAAAGAACATAGTACCTTTTCCCATTTATAGATCGTGGTGAGAAAAGTCCACATACATCAGCATGCACCAATTCATGAACTCTAGTTGATTTCTGTTCCTTTGGCCTGTATGTCTTTCTGATGATCATCCCTTGTTGGCAAGAATCACACGTATGAGTGAGATCACGTGATAGTTTGGGAAGGTCTCTAGAAACATCACACTTTACCAGATCTTCCATAGATGGTTGGCATAGTTGACCAAGTCGCTTATGCCAAAAATGGTTTTCTTCCTCTCTGGATAAGAGGCATATATCTTCTTCTCCACTTACAAGGTAGAGATTCTCTTTTGTCCTTTTTCCCTACAGAACAACTGCCCCATCTTTTCCCATGACAGTACATGTCTTCTTGGTGAACCGTATAGAATGTCCTGAGTCACACAATTGAGTGACACTGAGCAAATTACGACTGACACCTTCTACAACCAAGACATCAACACGTCTGATTTCTTTGCCCCCAAACCTAGCCTTTCTTGATCCAATTATCTTCAGGCCTTCATCATTTCCAAACTTGACAACTCCTTCTTTGTCATATTTTATGCCTGTAACCAGATCCTTGTTGCGTGTCATGTGAGACGTACAACCACTATCAAGAATCCACACACCAGAATGATCTGATGCTTTAAGGGCAATTTCAGAAACTACTACCTTCTCTGTTCTCTTCTTCTTGGTCCATATTTTTGTCTCCATACTTGGTATAGATTGAGACTCAGGATCATTCTCGGAGTATGACGGACCAGCTTCATCTTACAGAGCTGCAAATCTGTTCTGAACTTTTAACTCACTTTTCTGTTTATTGATCTGCTATTTGCGAACATTTTGATTCTGCTTTGGCACATTTCTCTGAATGGTCGAAGTGAAATAACTAGCCATGTGTCCAAATCCTCCGCACCAAAAATAGTGTCCTTCAAAATATGTTCTCGAAAACCATTATTTGTTTGGCTTCCATCTCTGTTCCTGTTCCCTTCTATATCTCCTGGCTATGGAACACACATACTGTGAATGTCCCATTTTCCCTCTGCAATAACACTTGATATAGGATACATTCCTTCATTATAATTTAGCACTATGATTTTCTCTTTGGGATCTATGAATATTCTGATTCTGTTTTTCGCCCAAATCAACCTTCAATTTCGGGATGGTTGCTTGCGGTCTGACTGCAATTGTCACAGATTTTTGTTCCAGATTAAGCCCAGAAACGACCTTAACATCTGAGCTCAATTGCTGCTTCTTCCCTGCTGAACTACTAGGATCCTCTTTCATCTTCTCTGTCTTCTGAATGGTCTACTTTTCGGATATCGCATTGGGGGTCAAGAGTTTTTCTTGATCCTTAATTTTTTTGAAGCGGACTGACCACTTCTTCTTCATGCTCTTTGATAAGTCTGCCCTGGTCCTTTCCTGTGTTAGTCAAACAATCAATTTCCTTCTTCTGTTCCTCAATTTTAAGCTTATACTCAACAAAAGTTTATGAGCTCTCTGGTGTTGAGGATTTTAGTCTTTCAATTTCTTCTAATAGATCTGACTTTTCTTCACCCTGTTGTTGCATATAGAGTTTGGCATCACAAACCACTTTATTGGCTTTCTTTGTTTTGGCTCTCCAAATGTCTATCTACTCAAGAACTGCTTCCAATTCGGCTTCCATATCAACTCTCCCTTCAATTTCTTCTTCTTCTTCTTCAGCGTCAGCTTCTTCTTTTTTCTGAGAACTACCAACAATCGCCACCAAGGCATTTACCCCACGATCTCTGAAATTTTCTATCTCCTCAACCTCTTCATCCTCAGACTCATCTGAACTTTCAAATTCTTGTGAAAGAAGGTTCTTCTTCGTGAAGAAATTTCTCTTGAATTGTTTCTTCCCTTTCACAAACGTTGACGTCTTCTTATTGGGAATTTCAACTTCATCATCATCATTATCGTTATCTTGAAACTTCTTGGGGAATCTTATTGCAAGATGACCAACCTTTCCACATCGAAAGCATGCTAGTGGAAGTTCCCCTTTAAACATTCATCTTCCTTTTTGCAGATTTAAAGAAAGGATTGACATCACCTCATCTGTCTCTTCTTCTTATTCTTGAGAATCTTCAATGGTGAGGTTCTTCATGGCCTTGAATGCCACTTCTTTGGATTTCCCCTTTTCCACAGCCTCGTTGTCATCATTCCTCATCTCATATGCAACCAAGGTACTGTGCAAGTTGTCCAGTGTTAGCTCTTTGGGATATTTATCTTCTAGTACAGAAACTTTCAGATTGAACTGAGGTGGAAGCTTCCTCAAGATGTGATTTACAATCTTTATGTCTTCAATGACTTCACCAAGACCTCGCATATCTTCCACAATAATATTTACCCTATCAAAAAAATCATCAACAGTCTCATTTGGGTTCATCTTCAGATCTTCATACTTATTCCACAACACTTGCAGCTTTGCCTCTCTGACCTTTGTATCTCCTTCATATATATTCAATAGCTTTTCCCACATGGAACATGACGTTTTGCATGACATCACCTTTGTATAGATAGGATTGGATAGATCTACCCTAAGGCATTAATTGCTTTGGCATCTGCATCCAACTCTCTACGTTCAGCTTCTGATAATGCGCCACTATTAATATCAGCTGTTATGCCATGCATTGCTGCTGTGAATACATCCATTCCCAAAGATCGGAAGTAGTGTTGCATCCGATTCTTCCATAGCTGAAAGTTGTTCCCGTCGAAGATTGGAATCCCTTTATGATTGGTGACCTCCATTGAGAGAAGAATGTATATCAACCTTTCCCTCTGATACCAATTGTTAGGTCCACAAGGCTGAATACCCTGAGGGGGGGGGGGGGGGTGAATTAGGGTATGACTAATTTAAAATTAACACCCGTTCTGATATTGTTTCACTGTTAAGAAAAACAATCTTCTCTCTCTTTCCTGTTGCACAATGTAAATAGAAAGTAAAGAATGCATAGGACAAAACAATTTTACTTGGTTCACCACAAAGGGCTACGTCCAAGGAGCATACACCGACAAGTTTCCAGTAGTACCAATTCCACTAAACTTCAATAGCTGTGGATTATAATGTTCGGGCTAGATCACTTCTATGCCCAGGCTCACTACCTTTACAATGTTTAGGGTCAGCTCACTGCTTCCCCAAGGGTCAATCCCTATTTCTCTCTCTCTGGATCACTGCCAGTGGAGAGGATCACCTTCTTTCTCTTCCTTTGCTCAATGCTCTTGGAAGGAATCCACTCACAGTTTATAGACCTGTAGGTCTCTTCATTTGCATGAAATAATGCATCTTCATCTTTATGTAGATGCTCTATTGAAGTACAAATTTCACCCGTAGATGAATATCTCTTTGCACCGAAGGTATCAGGCAAACTTACAGCTTCAACGCAGCCCGAATATCACTGCCGGAACCAAACCTTACTTGGCGCGCAAGTCTAACTCGGTGCACAAGTATCGGCGCACAAGCCACAACGGGCGCACAAGTCCTCCTCAGACACTTGCACGACTCAAGCTTCATCAACTCCAAACTTGCGCGACTCTCTTACTTTTACGCCCAAATCAATATTGGTGCACAACTGCCAACCGGCGCGCAACTTCTCACACTGGCGCGCAACTTCACTTGCGTGACCCACACACCACTTGCGCGACCACCACACCTGCGCGACGGGAGCTCTGAATCTTCAAAGTGTTGAACTCCGGTGAAAAATGAAGAGGGGTGGTCCAGTATTTATAGGAAAATTGACCACCCTGCGCGACAGCGGGCAAGTAACCTGCACGGCCCAGTCTTGGCGCGCAAGTCTTCTGTCCTCCTAGACACTTGCGCAACCAACTCCCAAACTTTCGCAAACCTATTTCCTTTTCCATATTTTGATCTTCTGATCTTGAAAAACATATGGAGCACAAGTTTCCTATACTCCAAGTCCTCGACGCGCAAGTCCATTTGCCAAAAAGCACTTTTCTTCATTTGTCGATTTTCAGGCCCAAAAATTTGGCAAACACTGGAAAACGGCGCCACCGTGTATCTGTTCTTTTTGTACCGCCTCCAGATCGTCTCTTCCATTATCGACGTTCTTGAATCAAACAAGGATAGTTGACACATCTCTTGAACTCGACATTCCACCATGAAACCCCCTTTGTCAACAAATTTGTATGTCATGGATTGCATTGTCAACAATCACAACATAGATGTTCACTTTGTCAACAAACACAATCACCTCAAAAATACTTTAATGATTCCTTGAGGGATTTTTTCCCAACAATTATATTATTAGCGTGCAACGTAAGATTTCAAAGAAACTCATTGTTGCTTTTTGGGTAATCCATTTAACATAACATTCCATTTAAAGTAATATTAATATTTTATTCATAAATATTAATAAATATGAAAATTTCATATTCTTTATTTACCTGGGATGTTACATCCTTCCCCGCTTTTGGGAATTGCATCCTCGAAATTTTAAAATTGGGCTTGGAAACTTTACTGAAAGCCCCAAATCGGAAAAGGAGTCAGCAAAACTATCACTTTAAAAGAAAGAAAGAGAAGTACAAAGGTCATCTGAGTTAACCCATACTAGGATTCCATGTAGGAAAACATGGATATGGAAGAAAAAACAAAGGGTCAAGTTCTGATGGGGAGTGATAGAAAACATGATTAGGAGAAACTTAACCACTAAAAAATCATAAACTTGTGATGGGTTAAATGGTATTTGATTCCCCAGTAAGAAAAGTTAACATACAACATTTTTGTTTTAGGTAACTTTTCATTGAGGAATTTATTTATGAGATTAACTAAATCATAAGGAAACATACTTAATTGTCATGTAGACTTTCATCTTTTACTAGATTTATAGCACAAAATCATACTTTCTCCAAATGATGAGTATTTAGGATGACTTGTTCACATTAAGAGTGATATAATCAACATCTAGAGAATTGCCTAATCCAAAAAAGAGAACTATATATTTCCCATGTCTTTAGACAAAAACCAAAACCAAAATTGTTAGTACGAGATCAGATAATACCCAAAAAGGATAATCATCTATAAAAAGAAAATCTATTCTTAATATCCAAAATTTGTCAAACAAAACCCAAAGTTCAACAAAGACTATTCGATAAACAATTGTCCATAAAATTATTCAAAGTAAACTGAACTAAGATTGAAACCCAATTATTTTAAGGATTTAATCACATAGTCTTCCAAGGTAAATATTAACATTTATCTCCAAATAAAATCATTTGCTCTTAAAGTCTCATATTGAAAAGTAATTAACCTAATCATATATCCTCCATGATAGGTGAATAATTTCCTTGATAACCCAAAATCAACTTATTCTTGATTAATAAAATCATCTGACTAAAAATAATTTTTCATACTAATCAGGGACTTCACATAGTCCAATGGTAGGCAATAAATACCAGTCGCACTTTGGTTTTGGGTTTGATTCCCACAGCTTGGTCCGACGCGACAGGTTTTCACACGGGCTATGTGTTGTCCTTTTTCCAAAACTATATAATTCTTAAAACATTCCCCAAAAATAGATAAAATCACAAAAAATAACCATAACATAATTTAACCTCATGTTTATCTCATGCCTTTCATTTTCCATCATAACATATAGTAAACCATAATTACCTCAAAATTAAGGATCATATAAACCCTAATGGTTACCATTATAATTATTATCTAAACTTCCTCATTGAGTTGGTTCTCTCATACATGATGCATAAGAGAACTCACCAAGTTTCAAGTGGTTAATCATGACTCCTTGATAGTTGGTTTAGAATAACCATGAGATTACTCATTGAATCCCCCATTTCAACCAGTCTCTTAATCAGAGAACCACTATAGTTTCCTTCAAACCCATTGTCACTTTGGTGCCTGCTAGATCCATCCATTTACTAATACCAAAAATGTCAGTGTGAGTATATCAACAAAATTATCATGTACTAATGAGGAAGATAAACACTAAGATATAATTACTCATTCACATTATCTAAAACTATGAATCTTTCTGAAATCCTAGACATTATAGTAATGTCACTTATGTTTAAAGAATACCCTAACCTCTAAATTTATCTAAACTGACGTTTGATAGCAACTATAAGGACCCAACCTTATTACATTACATATTCTTGAATTAAATGAATAATTCACATTGAGGATCTTTTCAGGTTTAGAGTTTTAGAGAATTAGGACATAACTATTACATCCCAAAGATTACAAGGTATACACATCTACTCATTTTCCATTATTTTTCACAAAATATAAACTCTTGAATAAAAGAGTCATGTCTAGTTCCATGTTTTAGACATCATGACATTTCCTCGATCCCATCCTTGACCGTATTCCACTTTAAGTCCTGTGGAAAACATTTCAAAAACTTGGGATGAGCATAAAAAGCTCAGTAAGGGTTATAATAATACGAAAAGAAAACATTAGTCCATTTATACATACGTATCAATGAAATCATACTTTACTCATAAAACATAAGCACTTTAACATAGCTCATTAAATCATAAGATTTAGGAATAACTCATAGAAACCATAAGACATAAAGGTAACTTGAGGCATTTATAAAATTCTTACGTAGGGAGTAACCCTCATGATTACGTTTGGAATACCCATCACAGTATATTCCCTAAATATCTTCGGAGAAAACTTAGCGTTTAACTCCGTCACATTACCCAATGCATTCGAGAGCTTTCTCAGGCTCACCCGCCCGTATTTTATCATAGAACCACCCGGTTTCATAAACATTTCCGAAGAACCAAAACATAACCATAACACTTAAAACATGTATAAAATAAACATAAAACTTTCACATTTAAATCACAAGAGATATCATCATGATATTATCATAAATAAAAACATCTAATAAATTCATTAAAACTCTATGAGAGAAAAATCCCTTTAGACTTTGAAAATATTAAAAGAAGACATTTAAAAGAGATTTTAGAATCAAAGTGTCCCATACCACTTTGAAACTTTTGAAAGGGTTTTAAAACATTCATGTCCATAAAAATAAATCCTTAAAACCATTTTTAAAACGTGGACATGGATGATAATTTTTTAATAGAATAAATCTTTAAAACCATTTAAAACAATGTTTTAATAAAAGAGTCCTTTTCCATTTTGAACATTTAAATTATAAGCCACATGAAAGTAGATCATTTTAAAAACGTTTGAATGACTTTAGTATAGACATTATATGGATATGGAAAGTCAAAGGGGCTATATATACACTTTATAAAAGAATAAAAGTGAATATCATTAGGAAATTTCTCAATGAAAGGAAATTGAGATGTATTCCCAATCAAGGATCATGCCATTAGAGCAAGGATAAAGAAGTGACATAATTATGTGTGACAAATATAAATACACTAAATATAAGTGGACACTCAGTTTAAAACAATAAGATGACATCCACACATATTCATAGCACGAAATAATCAAGAAGTAGAGGTTTAACCCAAAGAATTGGAATTGGGTTAAGAAGTTCCCTTGCAAAAATTCAATAGCCTAACGGCGTCACATCAAATTTTAGAAAAAGAGTTGATGAGAGAGATAAAGGGTATCTCATCACTTGGACATAAAATGTACAACAATAAGGATATATAAGAACATATCCCAACATAAGAATATGTAATTTAAAAGACAAAACAAAAAGAAGTCTTTTAAAAAATAGGAGGGTGAAAGGTTCCCTTACCGACTTGGGTAACTTTCGAAACGTACACCCCATGAAAGAAAGACTATACAACACTGATGTAAATACTAATAAAGGAAATTATATTACACAAAAGTTATAATAATGGGTAGTACATACACCACTAAAAGGAAATGGTGGAAAATGTAGCATAAATCTCACGGGAATAAAAGTGAGATGAAAAATCCCCTACAAAAACGTGGCAACCTAATGACGCCACTTAAAACATCTAAAATGGATTTATGAGATCAAATAGATTCTCTCATAATATGAACATAAAAATTAAAGAATTATGAATATAAAGGAAGATCCACAAACATAAGAAAGATGATCTTAAAAGGAATGACATAAAAGAGAGTACTTAAAAAGAGAGAGAGAGGAAGGATCCCTTACCTCAAGTCCGACTTGTCTTGTTCGTTTCTTTAGATTACTGAATAATAAACTAGAGTTAATTTATAATTTATTAAGAACCGTTTTCAAGTTCATTATTCCTTTTATATCACTTATTACCATGTTATGAACATTATGTAATTATTTATGTTAATAATGGTCATTTTGTCGATCATTGGTACTTGAGTCAAAAATAAACTTGTTTTAATTACAAGTTGTTCATGTGGTAAAATATCCATTATATCCAGAATTATATTCAAAATTTAGATATCATATAGATCATATATATCCAGTATATACTTGAATTTATAATATTACATAACATTTAAAGTTAAGAAATAAAATTCACCGTTCATGGAGACGGTAAGCCGTACGTACGCATGAACGCTACTTTCATTTCTATTTCGTATTTAATGGAACTAAAACTAAATGAGAGAGAGACATATATATATATATATTATAATTCCAGTATAATATATATGTTATATATGTCACATATTTTTATTAATTTCATTCTTTATACATTCCTTGTATTGCATGAACGAGTCACATCACTTGAGGGGGCGGTAGTCCACACTTCCTCAAATGAAATTATCGCATTTTCACAACATGAAAAACATAAAGGTATATGTTAAATGTAAAATACATAAGCATAGATAGGAAATAAATATAATATATATCATAAATAAATATAGTTACATCATAATGGCCACCATGAGAGGTGGTAGGTGAAGATAGAACAATCATCATTTCATGAGGCAGTAATTCGCCATCCACAGAAACAGTATGTTCTTTAACCATTAGACGGAGGTGTGTTTAAGTGTAGATAGAATAATTCTCATAAAAAAATCCTAGTATATTTAAGATACTGGTGTTGTTACAGAAGAAAGGAATAAAAAGAGTTTAGGGGGTTGGAGAAGCAAAATAAAACAAAAGAACATAAGAGAGGACATTACCTTTAAATCGGGTAACTCCCTTTGGTTTGAACCAAAAGGGTTTCTTGAAGAGATTTCTACATAAGGTAAGGATTCTAGGATGAGGAGAGGTATTTGGAGAGATAACACTAGTAGGGTTTGGTCAAGCCAAAGGCTCCAGAGGTGTGTGTAAGGAGGTAGAGATGAGGGCCTTTTATAAGAAGGAGGAGGGGCACTCTTGGAAAGTCTTGAAAAGTTACTTTATTATAAAATGATTTTCGAATATCAAAGGTCCCAAAATTATATATTTTGAGGATAATGTGATAAGGGTTCTAAATCCACCCATCCAATAGGTTTTTGACAAGTTTATGTATTATATTTTACATTATCATTTCATTTTATTTAAATCGTTCATTAATGAGGTAATCGCTGCATCATCATGGTGTCATAAATAAATTAATTTATTTAATGTCTAAAAATTATAAAAAAAATACTATGATGTAAGAAATTGTTTTATATTTCCAATTAATATTTATTGTAAAAATTATGACATGTATAACCCCATGTAAAATTTTTTTTAGTAAAAAAATACATGTTTGTGACATTTTTATTTTAACTTTAAATAAAACGTTATTAATGTCATTTTCTTACCCAAGTGGCTCCATGGGGTTCCCAAGTTGACCCATGGATTGTATTTTTCGTCAATGACTCATCCAATAAGGGTATGATATGTGTCAGGGTCATTTAATATTATTATAACATTATCTTTACCTTAAATTACACTAATTACCTTTAATCGCGATTAATAAAACTTAAAAGTTACTATTCACCAAAAATTATTTTCATCCCATTGATAAAAATTTTACATCCTATTGACAACCATGGATGTTGGATTTTTGAAATTATAATCACAGAGGTGGTAAAATTTCATTTAAACGAAAAATCAGTTTTTTTAAATACCACTTAGTGGTTTCACTATTCATAAAAAATTGAAGTTTTTCAGAAAAATACCAAAAATTCACCCTAAGCTATATTTTATATTCCGAATTCAAAAATGATTTCTATTTTAAAAAATTCAAAACATATAAGTTGCACTAATCAATTTAATAATTAATTCCCATTGTCAAAAAAATAGCGTGTTTTTATGAAACAAAATATATCAAAAGATTGACACTAGTTTAAGTCCAATTTCAAAGTGAAATTAATTCCAATGACCACCATTGGATTAAATGGTAAAAATATATTCTAACTACAGTTTAAACCCAATTAAAAAGATAATCTATCCATATAAATGAATCAGATTAAAAGGAGGTTTTAAATTAAAATACAACATTTTCACTAAAAATGATCTTTATCGGAAAAATAACAGCAATTTACACAAAGTAAATTTTGATATCCAGATTCTAAAGAAGGATTTTATTTTTTCAAATATAACATATAAAATTGTCAAAAAGTGGATTTAATAAGGGTTCTCCATCAAAAGGTGGTCAATCGACCTTTTAAAGAATATTCGAATATTTACGCTTAAAATTAGATTCATTCCCATTTTAAGTCTCTGACATTTATTGGATAAAATTAAAAATATTTGACAAACATATATAATCATTTTGTAATTAGTTCTGTTCATTCCCTCTATTACAACGTCTCGGCGTTAACTACCATTTAAAATAATACTATTATATTATTAGAGTGCAACGTAAGATTTCAAAGAAACTCATTGTTGCGTATTGGGAACTCCATTTAACATAGCATTACCTTTAAAGTAATACTAGTATTTTCTTTCCTAAATATTAATAAATATGAAAATGTCATATTCTTTATTTACCTGGGCTGTTACAGCGGAGGCGCAGCGCAGTTAGGAATGGGGGGGGGGAGTACTGGACAACGAAGGGGGACGAGAGGCCTAGAGGGCGGCTCATGGATAGGGTTGAAGGGGGGAGCGCGGAGGGGGTCCTGGAGGGAGAGCACCACGAGAAGGGGGGGGGGGGGGGAGGAGTGCGGCGCGCAGGAGAAGAATGGGGAGGGGGTGCGGCTAGACCTAGGTTTTCATTTTTTTTCTTTTTATCATTATAATAATAATTGTAATAATAATAATAAAAATAAAATAATAATAATAATAAGAAGAAAAATAAAATTAATAAAAATAAAAATGATAAAGATAATAATAATTAAAATAATAATAACAATAATAATAATAATAATAACAACACCTTATTAATAATAATATTATTAATTACATAATAATTTTTTTCTTTTTTACAATTCAAATATTCAAACCACATTATTTATATAAAACACTATTTATTTTAATCGTTAAACAGTTACGTAGCACTCGAGCTAACAACGCGACTACTTCCCCCTATGAAATGACCGCGTACGGGGTATCAAACCCACTGAACTTATTAAATGTCGAAAAATTTAAACCGAGACCTAGCCCGGACATTGGTGCGGGGACACGAAGCCAATAAATAATAAAAATAAAAATAATTTAAAATTCCGGGGTGTGACAATTCTCCCCACCACAAACACTTTATTCCCCTAGAAAGTCACGTAATCAAACAAAAGACCGAACAGGGACCCATGCCCGTATTAAACCATGGGAAACCACAGTACGAGAGAAGAGGATAACTCGAGAGGGTTCTTCCCACCACAAGAGCTCAACTAATTAAGAAATTTAACACCCAACCCTAGCAACCCGGGAAGGTGGGGTTGGGGGGGGGGAATGTGGGAACTCCCAATCGATCTAAACTAAGTTCTACAGTACGAGAAAAAAACACCTCCACTAAAACCTAGAACTCTCGACCTAGACCAAACACTCCCAACACTATTGGAAAATCTTCGAGAGGAACTTACCCTAAGTAGTGAACCCAAGAACAACTACAAACATCAACTCTTTCATAGGAAATTACATCTCCAAACGAACACCTCTAAACAAATATTGACCCATAAAAGGGTCAATCCCACTCTTAAGAGAAACACACAATGCAGAAAACCCTAACCCGACAAACAAAACTGTCGAGATTACAATAGAGCATGTTCGTCATAACTCCACGGAAAAACAACGAACTTTCAACAATGGTAAAACTTTAACAGCATAAGAACAAGAACATGAGGACTTTAAATGTTCCACTACCAACCCGGAACACAAAACCCAAACCAAGGCTTTACACCCCTGACAACTCTTGACTACGTGCGAGCTTCACCCCAAGACCTTTGGTTGGGGTTCTGATGGCTGAAGCATCTCTTACCTTGCAGTCGGGCACCAGAATCCTTCGGTCCCAACATCTTCTTCAGGAGACACTTCCTGCAAAACTTCTCTAGATGACCCAGACATCTGTAACGATGACACGTATTCGGAGGGATGCGACATGATGACTTCACGTGCCCGAACCGGCCACACTGGTGGCACACCCTTGAACGGTCCGACGAACTGGAAACCAAAGCCACTATAGATGATTCATTAAAAATGGGTTCCTCTGGAACGCCCTTCTTGCCAGACGGGGAACCTTTGCAAGCAACCGAACATGCTGGATTTCTAAACATCTGCACTCCAAATACCAACTCTGCTAAAAACACCTCATCCACCAACTTCTCAAAACAATGGTCCCTTGACGAGAGGACCGCTTCTTGAGCTCTGGATGAAGACCCCTAATGAAGAAAGGGGTCTTCATGAAATCATGAAACACTACCTCAAGAGAAAAGGAAACAAGTTCCTTGAAATGGTCAATAAATTCTTTCACCATACATTGGCCTTGTTGAATACACACAGGCTCTTCCCTTTTCTTTGCCTTCACTTCTTCAAGTATAAACAATCAGACAAAGACAGATTTAAAGACATCCCATATCATCCCAACTTGCATTGATGGCGGGGAGAGAAACCCCATATGTCCATAGATGGACCTTCCAAAAGTCCCAAAACAACAGGCACTCTGATAGCTTCTGGAGTTCCCAACATCCTAAAAGCACACTCGACCTCTTCAAACCACATAACTACCTTTAATGGACCCCGATCACTGTGAAGGATAGGAAATGTCCAAGAAGGACTAAGGACTGGGCATGACTTATTAGAAACTCTGTGGAACTTTTTGGGTAGAATTTTCTGAATGACTTATAAAACACTAAACCGAAAACGATATCAAATCAAGGCAATATCATTTAAAGCACCATCATCTGAAAACAACCAGCTCAAAGAAGAAAAACAAAATGCAAACACAACCCAAATTTTTTTCCTCAAAATCCCCCTTTTCATTTTAGATTTCAAAACCGACTTCTTTCATGGCCATTTTCCAAATACCAAACCCTCTTTTCAAACCAATTTCATTTTACAAAAATCATTTTCCCTTTTTAAAATCGCTTTAGAAAATCAAGGTCAAGCCATTAATTCCAAGTGCACACCCCAATAATCCCATTAATCGTTGCACCTATCTTCATACACTTTCATCCATACACAACAACACACATTATTCATTCATTCCCTCACATGTTCAGATGTTCATAAAGAGTACCTGAGGTTGAACCCAAACCATATCTCTACCAGTTCCAAGAAAACACCAGATTTTTAGACCAAGAGATTTTAGTTTTAAAACAATTCTATTTCACAAATCTGAAGCCATTTAAAAGAAATCATTCTCATTTAAAAAACACTTTTTAATTTTCAAAAATGAACTTACACCAATTACAACCAAGACAACAGTCAACTTGCATCAAATCGCTGAAGGGAGGGACTAGTAGTCATGCTTAACCTAGAAACATGGTAGTGGGCCATGCCCCAAGTAAGCGTTAATGGCTAGGAGGGACTTAAACCGTGTACTCAGACTACACATGGGTCACTAATCCATATAAAATCACAATGTAACATCAGCTTTCCTTTCTTGTCATCACTCAATCAAAACAAACCAGAACAAATAAAGGACTCAATTCCCGGACTGCCCCTGGTGACTCGAGGATCGAAACGGGTTAGGGTTCATGATGTCCTTCCCATACCTTCCTCTCAAGTCTTGACAGTTCTAATCTCCATCTACTGAACACCCCAAATAACAAGGGCCCCCTCTGATACCATTTTGTCACGAACCAACCCGGTTCGACCTTGAAACGGTCACCCGAGCCGGCCCGCGACATGGCCCGAGGGGCATTCCCAATCCCCACGGGCTGGAAACTAGTGCCAGATATCAAAACAAAACAAGAGGGAACAATTTCGCACCGTGAAAATAAATAAAACATCACAAAAAGTAGAATAACGCAAGGCAAATAAATGACACAAAAAGGAAGAACAACCAACAACAGTAAACTAACCTGACTACAACCAAAACACCACACGACTCCGAGAGTCTCTCACTAGTCAAAAACCAACTCTCATCCACAGTGAGAGAGATCAAGTTAAACCTGCAACAAAACTAAAAACAGGAGAACACTATATGCGTAAGTATTAAAACTCTGTAGGAGTTCCCAACAAACTATTCCCAATGCACTACCTATAAACATTTTTTTTAAAAATTCTAGGTTTGAACTAAATTATACGAAATATGGGTTTCCACATAGACACTTCAGTTTCTAAAACATGTAAGAGTCCATTTCCCTTTTTAATTTAAAAACAAGTTCAATGATTGAAAGGAACAGATGCGTTGCATTTTAAAACATTTCTGCGAGCAAGTTAGAAATTCAAATTTCAATTTTTAGTCAAATGAAAAACCACACACAACACACAACACACATGAAGGGAAGTGGAAGAAAAGTGGCACACATGGGCTAGAAACCTTACTAGACCTCTCAATCATTCGCCACATAAAAATAAATAGTAAAGAAAACATGGGTTGAACCTAGGAACTTGTAGACAATCCAGAACATACCATACATGTGACTCATCCTGAAGACATGCATACACTCAAAGACGTCATAACATCCTAATGCTTGGTGTTTCCCTACATGGCCTAACCAGGGGGCCCAATCCCCTAGCAGAGTGTCATCCGTACTAAGGGCCACTAGCTAGTGCGTAATCTAATCTAGTGCAACAATCGTTCTCAGAGGATTCACTTACTATGCTAGGTTCCCATGTCAACACATATAATAAACAGGAAAGGGGTGATTCAAAAAAGTCAATCAAGTTGTACAAAAATCACAGACAAATCATGCAGTCAACTTACAACAAATATCACATCTGAGTCATCCCAAATAGAGTTTTCCAAAATAAATTATTTTATTAAAGTGCCAAACTGGACTTCACCAATTTTAAGGAAAATCCTCATTTCTCAAGCGAACCAAAACATTTTTTTGTACTTCAAAATAAATTATTTATCAATAAACCAGAACTACATTTAAAATTCCATGAATTATGTTTAAAGTCCAAACGAGTATTCTTTCACTACTAGGTGTCCGCTCATCAAGAAAATGTTTCAAGTGTCGTGTATAAAATAAATGGCTCTTTTTACACCAAATAATCTGTTAAAAATTTATTATTTTATATTATTTCTCATTTATTATAATTAATAAAATATCAAGCAATGAATAAATTCTAAATTAAAAGTCGAGTGCAGTGGGGGACCAACCTCGACTTGCAAACCAATCACGATGACGCGACATGCCTTGCATGGGCACACAAGATAACGATTACAAGACCGTGGACTCAAACTTGCCAATGTGCTGCAACCGCAAAGATAACTAAATTACATAAACCCGGACTTAAAACAATCCAAAAGAAAAAAAATCGCAAAAGAACCACCTTGACCTACTTTAAAAACATAACTCACATCATTTTTACTATTTAATAAACCAATTTGAAAATTTATAAAACAATTTTCAGAGGGAAACTCAATTCACCACTTTAAATCCAAAGCACATTTGCAAGGGCCAAAGGGGCATTTCACCAAACACATAGTAAGAACATTTAATAAACCATCTTCCTGAAATTCACATAGAAATGGTCTTACTTTATTTCATAACAATCAACCATTTTTAAATCCCTAAATTACTAACAAGCATTTAATAAAAGTGCAAAAAAACAAGAAATCAATAATTATTTAATTTTAAGGCTAATTCATAGGAAAACCTACTTGGAAGTATTGGCGCAAGGACAACGTGCACCCAAAAAACATGTAGCAACACTCAATTCACTTGTAACCAAGGCAGAAAGATGACGCCAACCTGAAACTGATGTGAATACTCATTCGCACCTCAACCATTCCTTTACGGTTCAAGAAAAAACCATAATCATGGTAAATCGAATGTAAAGACTCAAATCCAAACTCCAAAACGATGTAATAAGATAACTAAGGGTTCCACGGAGGTGAGAATAATATTTTAGAGAAAATGAAAGCATGCAAGTGCCAAGGAATCAATTAAGAAGGGAACAGTTGGGTTTGCGTAACTCAAACCAAACATGGACGCAATAAATCTTAAGCAGAAGGAAGGATGACCTCCCGTACACCAATCACACACCTAAAACAGCGAGGAAAATGTGTGAATCAAAACCCAAGGTGTTGGGACTTGGCCAAAAAAAAAACACAAAAAAGGTAGAAAATAAAAACACCCAAACACTAAAAGAACACCCAAAACTATTTTCACAAAACTAGCACTTTCTTTAAAACCACAAACAACTACTCACATGATTTAAAGAACATAATGCAAACCCTTTGAAAACATAGAACACCTTTCCAAAACAATTTACACATTAAACGAGTCCTAGCATTAGTAAACCAAACAAGACGAACCAAGTTCACAAATAGACAACCACCATCACACCATAATTGAAACTAAAAATCTAATGAGATCCCCCGCAATTCCATTTAGTGGAATAATAGAATTTTAACGAAAAACACCCTAAGTGCTAAGACCCAAGGCATTGCACAAGTAAACTTAAAAATCTAGATTTCACAAACCAAATTTTTTTTTCTGAAAAGATACAATAAGATCAACAAGTGTGTCAAATAGGATCCAACTTAAATAAAAACACCACAAGATGAAAAGAAATATACCAGAGCAGGGAAGGGGTTCGACCAGCCGAAGGTGCGGAAGGATGAGGGAAATCTAGGAGAGAGTGAGTGCAGAGGGTAGGGAGTCGGATGATAGTGGAGAGGGTGGCTGGAGCTGGCGAGGTAGGGGGTGCGGGGGGGGGGGGGGCAGAACGTTGAGGATCTACGACAGATGCCAGCTGGGCGGATGGAGTCCAGATCGTGGTGGGGTGCGGGGCCAACTGGAGCCGGCGTAAGGAGGTGGCTCAGGGTGGCGGGTCGCATTTCAGGTCGGGGAGAAGAGGGGTAAAGGTGATTGCAGGAGGGGCAAGGGCCTATGCAGAGCGTAGGCAGGGAAGGGGGGGAGGGGGGGGGGGGGGGCAGCGCTGGACAACGAAGGGGGACGGGAGGCCGGGAGGGCGGCACGCAGACATGGGTGAAGGGGGGAGTACGACGGGGGTCCTGGAGGGAGCGCAACGTGGGAAGGGGGGGGGGGGGGGGTGGTGGAGGAGTGCGGCATGCATGAGAAGAATGGGGAGGGGGGTGCGGGTAGACCTAGATTTTCATTTTTTTTCTTCTTATCATTATAATAATAATTGTAATAATAATAATAAAAATAAAAATAATAAGAATAAAACCCAAAATAAAATTAATAAAAATATCAATGATAAAGATAATAATAATAATAATAATAATAATAACACCTTAGTAATAATAATATTATTAACTACATAATAAAATTTTTCTTAGAACAATTCAAATATTTAACCTGCCTTATTTATATAAAACACTATTTATTTTAATCGTTAATCATTTACGCGACATCTGTGTTAAGGACGTAGATACCGCCCACTGTGCAGTGACCGCGCATAGGTCCGAAACCCACAAAACTTATTAAATGTCGAAAAATTTAAACTGAGACCCAGCCCGGACATTAGCGCGGGGACTCGGAGCCAAGAAATAACAAAAATAAAAATAAATTAAAATGCTGGGGTGTGACAGCTATGGTTGAGTGGATATATTGAGGGGATCATATCTTAACCTACATTAGGGGTATATTTATAATCTAATGTAATTTTAAAAGATATCCAACATTGATTTACCCCCTTCTTCACGGTACATCGGTTCTTATGGAATCTCACCCTTCTCTTATAATCACCTAGAAAACCTCACTAGATTTGAGGATGTATTCTTACACTCTCTTAATCACATAAAAACATTCAAGGATGTAATACACCCTTAAATTGAGTAATATAGTAAATATTTGTGTCTTATACTTGATCCAAACCCAAAAAGGAGTGGATATCCACATTAGAATGAAACATTGTAAAATTGCCATGCATCGTGGTCTCTTTAATTTATATCTTTCATAAATGTGAAGTTATTTAGTAAAAAAGAACCATTCATATTAAATAATATAGATGTTTGAATCTTAATAGGGTAAATTATATGAAAAAATAATTCAAGAAAATAAGGTCACAATGATTCAACCCCTCTCAAAGTGACAACATAATTCCACTGGGACATTTCAAGGGGTAGAAAAGATAATCTAGGTTCTCTATAATCAGATCTTCTTTATTTACATTTTTTTATAAATCATATATTAAGTTAATATTTAAAGAAATTTTAGAGTTTCCTCATTTAGATAATTCCATTTCCATTCCTTTCAAAGCAGATATGAATGTATCTGCTAAAAAATTAATGAATAAGAATAAAAAATTGGCAATGAAGTTGAAAATTATCTCAAAGGTGAAAGTGGATCCAATAATACCTGAAGGTAATAATTTTTTTGTTTTTTATAATAAATCTATTGAGAAACATCCTCTTAAATAATCTATTATAGATAGCGAAGAGTATGAGTCTATTGAGTTAATTAAATACATATACTATGAAGTCAAAGATTACTTGAAGATAGTTCCTATTGAAGCTTCTACATATATATTTGAGTTTTTTTAATGAACTAAATGATGAGAAAACATATGTAAAAATATATGGAGAATATATACAATGATATTTGATTAAGAAATTAAAAGAGTGAAAATAACTCATCAAAGAGGTGAAATCCAAAGAACAATCCTTACCAATCCATAAATAAAAATTCTCCAAAACTAAAAAATTATTGAAAAATATTATTGATGAGAAATATGAGATAAGACATTCAAGTTCAAAAAATATCCAT
This sequence comes from Viscum album, assembly GCA_963277665.1. Lineage (NCBI taxonomy): Eukaryota > Viridiplantae > Streptophyta > Magnoliopsida > Santalales > Viscaceae > Viscum > Viscum album. The sequence continues at coordinate 2,060,468,725 of OY728148.1, forward strand.
TCATAATAATAAATACAAAGTGATTCTATGGAGGTCAAGAATGATTAATTAGGGATCAAATCTAAAAGTATAAAATAGATTTACAATACCTTGAATGAAAAGTGTGAGGTGCATGAAAATCACACGGATAATATAAAACGATAATGGAAAGTATTGATGAGATTAGTTGAGGATGAAAATAACACCCTCAATTTTAATTTTCTTGAACATGAAGTTAAACTAAGAAATCTTGAAGAGGTTGAGCCTAAAACTTCCCCAAAAGATGAAATAATATGTGTTTCTATTAATTAATTTTATAAATGTCTTTCTTCAAAAAACCCTCATCCTAATGTAAAGAAGGGATTAAAATCATCTAATGTTTCAACTACTATAGGTTCAAAACAATTATTGACCCTTGTTTTAGAAAATTATGTTTTATCTAATACTGGTCACATGAAAAGTATATGCTATTACTAAAAAATATTGAAATCTATAAATGAAAACAAATTATGATAAATACACCAAAACATAAAGGGTAGATGAATATATTATAATGAAGATATTTTTCGAAAAGGTTACCAAAACAATGGAGTTTTCACTCAAAAATAGAAATATGTTCATGCAATACATATTGATGTAAAAAAGATAGAATCATTTTTCATTGGACCCTGTTGGTGTTGTGGAAGGTCTAAAAACATTCTTATTGACTGTTGGAATAATTTTTAAATCTGTGAAGATCATAGAAGGTCGAGATTTAGGGGAATAATATCAAAAGACAATATAAATCTTATGGTAGAGAAGTAAATTATGTAGAAGATATAGAACCTAACCATAAAGAATATAATTCAATGTCTTTAATAATTTTATTAAAATTGAAATAAAGGTGTTCATCTTGATGAATAATGATGGTATACATCAGAAAATAATATCTAAAATATTTCAATTGAATAAGACTATAATAGATTAAAATAAATCAAAGAAAATTTAAAAGTAGCTCAATAATTTGGTTTATATAAAATAAGTGTGTTAAAAAATTCACACCTAAGAAGATCATAAAAGATGACACACAAAACGAGCTATAATTATACTATAAAAGAAAATGAAACATCATAGAAATTTGTTAGAAATTCACAATGATTAAAGATAAAGGTATAAATACCGAACAATAAATAGAATCAATCATAGAAAGATATATAAATATAGGTTTGGTTAAATACATATATGATGAAAGAATATGAATTTCAAAATATATTTCCAATGAATAGTGGTCCAAGGGTTTTTGAGAAGTCATGTGAATGATCAAATACATTTGATCATATCTTAATGTAATGAAAGATCATATAGACACATAGTTAGAAATAGAAAAGAAGTTAGAGTAATTAGAAAAATTGAACCCCCCTTTCTAGTTAATGGGGACAAAGTAAATGTCACATGGGAAGATGTAGGATTAAAGGAAAACCATTATGAAAAAAATATCAAGTATATAAAATTAATATATAAAAAACATAAAGGGTTCTAAACAAATTTATATATAGAGGAAAATAGTTATTGGGGTTAGAAGAAAATCTCAACCCCACATTTCTAAATAGAAAGCGAAAGACTACCCAATATATTACTATATATTGGTTTTTCTATAATTCTTTGCCCAAGGAATAGAAGGTGATACATATTGGGAAAAAATGGATTAGTTTTTATATAATACTATAATATTTTAAAATATTAAAAATATTTTTGATAGAATATATGAAACCCAACACCAAGATTAAACAAATTCTAAATTATTATTATTTAAATATGACTATTATAATATCGGTATTTAATTATAAAGTATAAATAAAAAAACCAAATTATGAAATATATATATATATATATATAAAGGTCATACTCCATATAATATTTTTTATTTATTCTTAGAAGATAAAATTCATTTTTTAGTAAAGCTATTTTATTCTTTAAAAATACATTTTCTACTCAAAAATTGTTTTTATTAATTTTTGTTAGAAAATATTATAATTAATTTATGTAATTTTTTTAAACTTTATTTGAAAAAATTGATTTCATTTTTGAAATATTCTTTTCCAAATTATCTTGGTGTGTTTTTTGTGAATTTTCTAAAATGTTTTATTTTTTATGAATAGTGAAAATACAAATTTTTATTGAAAATTTTCTTTTTCTTTCATGAATTTAAAAAGTTAAATTTTGTTTTAAAATCATATTAAACTAAAATTTGTTCATTTAAATTATTAAAAATCGAATTAATGTCATTTTTTCTAATTTTATTCTGGATTATGGTATAAAAATATTTCACACCGAAGAGGACATTTTTCTAGAAATTTGCTTTTCATCACGTTTTAAAAGTTTAAATTTAAATTAAATCCTACCACCTATGTTAATTGAATTTGATAAAATATATATTTTATTTAGAATTATAATAATTAATTTTAGCAAATAAGGTTAGCTTAATTTTTGTTCATATGAATAGTAACTATGGTAAATAGTTATAACCATAGTAAAGGGTAAAATAGTTTAAAACTAATATTAAAAGGAATTAAAATTCACCTAAAACATTACATTACACTATTTTATGAGTGTAATTCATCTATAATCATATAATTTTTTTAATTTATGTCCACATTAAATCATTTTCTATGATAATTAACTATATACTAATTTATGTAAATAAAAAAAATGTCACTCTCTTGCTTTTAAATTTGTCTTATATGTTCACATATGGATAAAAATAAATATTTAATGATTATTAATTTTTTATTTTTAGAATAATTAAACTATTATTATTATTATTATTTATACGAATTTACAATTTTAATTGATTATATAGTTACCTTAAATAGTTATACAATGATGGTATAGTGTTTGTTAAAACAGTAGAAAACTTATTGTAAATGATTTCAAAAACATCAAAATAAATATTTTGTAGATTAATTATGGTATGACATGAATTTTATGGTTAATTATAATGTATAATTGATGTTTTATGTCTTTTTATTTGAATTCCATATTTATCTTTATGTTTTTATATTAAAAATATGTGAATAGTTGGATTAAAAATCCCTCACAGACGTTAGAGTCTCTTCCCCTATAAGATCATCCAAGAAACCCAAAGGATGATCCTTGATACTTCCCAGACATTTTTGTTGGGAGACCTAGAAATACTAACATGCCTTCTGGCATAACTGATGTCATGGAAGATGAGCTTTACATTGATACAAAGACTTTTCATCAAAGAGATCACTTGGCAATTTAATTTTCTACCAATGAGTTAAATATTATTTCTTCAGACTTGCGCTTCGTGCTTGTTGAAAAATTTATTTGGTTTAAACCTTCTTTAACATTTCTAAGGAAATATCTCAAAGATATTAGGTTATTTTGAATCCACATTGGTTTTTTAAATTCCTCCAACATCATTATTCGGTTCTCATATGAAAATGTGTACTATAGATTCTGGGTGAGGAGGTCATGGGTTTTTAGTAGTTGCACAATGAATGTTATGAAATGGAACGCTGATTTTGATCTTAATATTGAACTACTTTTTTTACCTACTTGGCTTGGTTTCCTTAGATTACCAATTCATCTTTTTAACGAAATTTCCTTGTTTATGATTTGTAGTCTAATTGGTTATCCATTGAAGTTGGAATGTAATAAGAAAACTATCAAGACCTTCACTTTCTAGGATTTGTACTGAGATTTATGTCTCTAAACCTTTTCCAAGTAAGATATGGATTCAATATTGAAACAATGGATTCATACAAGAATTGATTTATGAAAATTTTCTAGCCTATTGTAATTTTTTTTAAATTTTACATTCATCTAGTGCATGTGTAAGGAAAATATAACCACCTATTCATAAGTTGAATTGGGTTAATAAGGGAATGAATATGGTGGACATGGAAGCTTGCACTGGAGGGTTTAATAAATCGATGGATGAAACTGGACTTTCTGAAAATAAGAACTCTTTTGGAAGAAAAAATGAAGTTGTTGATAAGTCTGTTGAACATCAGACTTAGGTTATTACTAATATTAAGAGTAAAACTCAGTCTGAAAAGGATAATGTCTTCCACGGTTTTGTTGATTCATTTGAAATCTCTCTGAGTGACCCCATAGTTATTTCCCCTACTTTATAGGGGGATCAAGATGATCCTAGGGACTCCTAGAATCTTGAAGGATGAACATGATAATTCAAATCAAGATAAAGTAACTCTTCTCCAATCATGTGCCACAAAAGGCAAGAATGTGGTGGCCGATTCAGATGGGTTTATTACCCTTCATCCTAACAAAACAAATATGCATAAGTATTATTCCAAGTAAGACAGAACCATTATAACTAGATCCTAGGGATTACGTTCTAATGTAAACTTCGTCCCTCCACAAGATGAAGTTGTCAAGGAACTAATACGATTTATTGATGAAGAGAATTTGGATGTGATATATAGACAAAAATATCATGTTTGGAATATTAAGGAGGGTATCAATGAAGATATATACTATTATATTGAAAACATGACTTGATATTTCAAAGATATCAAGAATAAAATATTACATTCCATGAATATTCAAAAATCATGGATTACATGTTCTCTAAAATTGAAATGAACTTTCAAAAAAGTCCCAAAATTTATGATGGGATGAAAAAAAATTAATTTTGTATGCTTTACATTTGGAATGAAGAAGTTTTGGATTTGATAGATTTACATGGAGTTGTTAATCCAAAATCTATGCTATTGGATCTGAGGCTTCTGAATCATTGATTCATCTTTTACACTGCATGTCCAACCAAGCCGATTGGGTTTATTATTTCAGGTTCAGATTCAAGATTATCTCTCTGGTGGTGACTTGCTACTCTGTTTGGTTCCAATGTAAATATAAATTCAAATAGACTGATCATGGTTTCTAAAGGATAATATGATGGTGTTACTTCATTTCTCAACATTTTCATTCAATGTTTCTATGCATATATAATCTGATATCATGTATTTCTTCCTCTAAGGATATTAAAATTCTAAATATGGGGTACATGATCTACCATTTAGGCCTTCTCATTTTTTACATGCCAATGTAACCGGAAGACTTATCCCACTGCATGTTCCTACACTTGAGCTGGTGCATGCTTAACCCTCACATGACCAGAGTGTATTTCATGTCGTCTTTTTGATGATTTTGATTCCTTTTTGACGTTAAGAGTCTGAATTGGTTATGAAATTGGGGTTCATGATAACTTTATTTATAATTTTTTTCAAATTAAAGAACCAGTTTATAGTGGTATCATGGATTTGAATATGTGAGAATATTCTTGTAGTCACATTTTATACAGGAAGGTATTTTCTTCTGTCATTTAGAATTGGTGGTTTAAGTGCATATTTCACTGATGGAATTTGATGATATTTTTCATTTTTATTAGTAGTTTTCATTTTCAATACAATTTCTTTGACATAAAATATATATCTTGGATTTTATTTCACATAAAGACTTTATCTAATGAGTCAGGCCAAGAATTCATAGCAACATGGAAGATGTCATCCTTCACTACCCCTGACGTTGACCTGATCGCTTTTCCTTTTATACCTTCCATTATAAAATCTCTAGATTTATAGCAGGTGAAAATAAAATTCATCTCATGTAATCATATTATTTCTTCCTTTTATTTTATTAAATTTTTGGGTTATGAGTTGGGTAACAAACTTATGATTGAATCATTTTGGTAAAATATGTGAATAGTTCCTAAAATAAAATTAATGATATTTTATTTCATTTAATATTTTATTCAAAGATTGAAAAAGCATATAAATCTTAATAAATGAAAATTAAATTGTAAAATGGTATAAAATATCATCCATGGATCATTTATTAACAAATTGTTACCTTAAAATTAAATTTATAACCATTAATTATTGAAAATTGTGTTACCGGGTTTAAGGATTAAAAGGGATTACGGGAGGTTAAACTAAAGTGATAAGGGAAAAGATAACCTAAAAAGTGATATAAATCATAATATATGAGATTATTCAAATTACATATCATCTATAATTATAAATTAATATAATTTGGGACCACCTATCCATGAATGTGATGTTATAATATTTTAGTGTTTTGAAACATTACAAGAGCTCCCCACCCATTACTTATAAAAGGTCACCTCCTCTTCCTCACACCCTTTGCGAAATATATCTTAGAAAATACCTACCAAATTCAATTAATAACACCCATATACATTTATAGTATTTATTCGTTTGTTTAGAATAACTACCTTATAGAGATTAATGTGTAAAGAAAAGGAGTTTGTCTGAAGAAGAGGTATAACTTTTAACTGAATGTTTTAGTTTTATTTATTATTTTACATCATTTAAAAATATTCTAAACATTGTAATATAATAAAATAAAAAGATACCATATTCTTATTTGTTATTATGTTAATATATTAACCTTAATCGATCCAATTCTTCAATCAAATTAGAAATGAAACCATCGTTTATGTGTATGGAGGAATACCACCTCACGAACTGATGTACTTTATTTTTGATCACAACCACTTATAGCTAGTTTTAATGAAGAATTTAATGTATATATATGATATTCATGAAATAATTATAATTTTCCAAATATAATATATCATTTTTTTCTTACATTTTTATCCATTGAAAAATGATCTCATCTTCCATGCGTGCATGTATATTACCACGTCCATGAAATGATATGATTCATTTTTTTCATCACCAAATACCTTGGATGGTATATATAAGTGTTTTTAAATATATAATAAGATATTTATGATATAATAATTATTATTTAAATATAAAATGATACTTACCTTCTTTCCCTTATGTTCATTAAAAAATGAAAATGGTAATCATGCGTACATACAACCCACCATCTCCATGATTGTAACTTAATTTATATTTCATAATCATATTTCGTGGTATGTTGTAAAAGTATAATTGATGTATAAAAATAATAATTATTTAATTATTAATTTTCTATATATGATTCAATAATTACCAGTTTTACCATGGTCAACATACTGAATCTGTCATGAAATTTTGAACCGAACTTCCTCAAAACACCCGACGTAGATATAACCGATTATATAATTAAATATTTCATTGAAATAAATAAAATAAATATATCAATGACAAGGGATTAAACATAGATATTTATATTAATAAATTAAATAATTTATAAAATTTTATTATATAGTGTGTAAATATTGTACGTGATAAGTCCGACTCCAGGAAAGTGACACTTTACCTTAAAAACCTTATTTTGAATGTTTTATAGATTTATTTTCTAAATTTTTTTCCCCCATATAAATATTCCATAAATTAATTTATGTATTTACTTATATAGTCATAAATTAATTATAATTTTAATTTATTTCTCTTTTTTTCTTCCATTCAAAGGTTTTTAAAAGGAATATTTGTATTTATTTTATACGTAATGTTTTGACTTTTTTTATGATAGGAAAATAGAACATTCCATTATAATTTATATAAATTTGATGGATTTTATCACCATTTTAATGGTTATTTCTTGTTTTCATCCATTAATATGATTACATATTATCTTCAATGAAAAACCCTACTTCTCTTTGTCTTGGGGATTCTAGTTTTAAAAATTGGGTTTTAAAGAAAATGTATATACCAATATCTTAAATTGTTTTACATATGGGTTCAAAATAATATTATTAGGAGTTTGATTATGGAAACGAAATATTTTAAACATTTTATGCTTTTTATTTTCCATGTAATATTTTATGATGTTGGGTGAGCCCAATATTTCTCTATAATGCATTGGGTATTGATTATTTTTTTCGGATAATTATATTGGAAGTTGATTATATTGGTTATTTTAATTAAAATGGTTCTTGTAAGGGTTAAATGAATATAATATCTCAAGAAACCTACATGGATTTTATATTATTTCTATTAAATTTTAATGGAAATTGTTTGATTTAAAAAGGTAAGTTAATATAATTTTATTTTAAAGTAATGATTATGCCCCCATAGGGTAGAAAATGGTATGTTTTAAGAAAATATTTATGAGGGGTTCTCATGTTTTCTCTGAAACCATCATGATTATGATTTTTTCTTTTTGTTTCCTTATAAAGTGTTTTACTAAGAAATTTTGGAAATAAATATGATTTCAACTATTATTAAATGATTACTTGAGCTCAAAGTTTAATATGTTAAAGGAAAAATACCTTTTACGATCTCATGGTTTTGAAATATAATTATAGTTTTAATTATTTATTTTTATATGTTAATTATTGTGCTTTTTTTCTTTCTCATACCATAATTTTAAATGATTTTTTTGGGTATTAACAATGATTAAAAATGTTAATAATGTTTGATTTCCAAAGATGTAATTTCCTTAAATGAAAAAAGCATTTCTTTGAAAGGTTTTTCTTCCATTCTTTGGGTTTATATGAATGGAAAATTGTGGGGATTATATACTCATTCCATTTTTTTTATTCATATTACGAATGAAGATGGTATAATTTTATATTTGGAAATGATCGTCATGTTCTCTATGTCTTCCATTTTTACTTTTTAGTTTGTCATTTTACTTCCACCTAAAAAGGTATACTCCACTCACAATGAATTGAATTTTTCGTCCCAGGATACCTCTTTTGTTTCAAAATTTGGGATTCTGAGGTCAATTTGTATCTTGGTGGGGAATTTTTTTCTTCTGATAACTACACTCATGATTTTCCCCCTATTTCTATAAGGATTTTTGTTTAAATCAATATCTCCAAGACTCTGGTGCATTTAATTATCATTAAGATCAGAGGGGGATTAATTTGAAACAACATGTATGTGTTGAGTCCTAGGTCAACTAATATTCATCATGTTATAGTTTGGGGAATAATACATTTATCTTTTAACTTAGGGTAAAAGATGATCCCCATGTAGGTATTCTATCTATGATTCTGGTTAATGAAGGTAATGATTGTGTTGAGTCTTTTAGAAATGGGAAATTCCACAAAAACCTTAGCTGAGGGAAACTGAAATATTTGTTGGTCTAAGGAATTACTTGGATGGTTTAAAGCCATCAATTTAGTTTATGAAAGAGTATGGACCATGACCTGCTGCTATTTTATCCACCTATGCCCAGACTATGATTTTTGGTTATGGGTATGAAGTGGATGATCTTTTTGTTCATCCCATCTTTGTCATTAGTAATATAATGATTAGTAATTTGTATTTTAAAGAAGAGGATTGAATATCATTGATAATAGTGGGTTTGTATCATGGTATTCTAGATTCTATTTTGGAAACTAGCACTGGTGGTTTATGTCCTCGGATCTCTCTGGTTTTGGTGAAAGAGATTCCTCACTATAGAATATTTCTATGTTTCTAGATCCCACTTCCTCACTTAAACTCCAAAATAGTATGATGAGGGAGTTACTGTTCATGGAAGGTTGATAGAATGTCATTACCTTGTGTAAAATAAATAAGGTTGATTCTAGGATCCATGTAGGATTTAAGAAGAGTGATAATAAAGTAGATTCTCAATCTACATCAGATGTGAAATATGATCATCAATTGATAGTTGGTGTTGGTTCTCGGTCATGTAACGAGAAGAAAAATATCTATGATTCTGAAGATTATCCACTTTAGTAAAGGGAAATTAACAAGATAACACAAATATTAATAAATTTTACGAAATCCCATGGAAACCAAATCGTCCAGTAAGTCAAAAAACATTGAGGAAGAGGTTAAAATACCTATATTTGAAATTAAAATAGGTGGGGTCAATGAAATTGAAATTATAATAGATAAAGAAATACCACCTTGTAATGAGTTTTACAAAGCTCAAGATAGCTGGAAAGAAAATCCAAATCAGAAGATAGAATCAGATTATGGTGTTCAAAAGAATGTAGGTATAGAGGAAGAAGACAAAGAAAATACATTGGAGATTCTATCATATTATAAATAAAATATATTGAAGGTGTCTTTATTTATTAACATTTCAAAGGAAGTTTCCTCCAATTTTTTTTTAATAACAATTTTAATTGACCTTAATGATGATAAATATTTTTGGATCAATAAACAAGAAAAGATTTTGAAATACATATTCAATGAGGGGAAACTATGTATAAAGGAGTACCCTCTTAACTAGGACAAGATGACCTAGCATTTCAAGGATATCATCAAGGATGAACCAGATATGAAGGTAACCTCCATCGAATGAAACTTATATTGGGTAATGAATTTCAACATTTTTAATTTTCTTTGGAATGGATTGGAACTCTCTTACATGGTTTTACATGTGGTATTGTCTTAAATTTTGTGGGTTCTCATTCAACATTTTAAATTGTTTTTTGAAATAAAATTTTAATTATTAATCAGTGAATATTATTTTTTAGCATGAGATTTAAGAGTGTGTGTGTTCATGGCTGCTATATTTTGTATCAAAGTAAGGTTTATATGGCATTGGATATTAGGAAGTTTTCATATGAAGTTAAATTAATAGTTATCAGTACCATAATGGGTTTATAAGTTTAAGGTTTAGCATAAGTCCAATGGAAAATACACCCCTTTTGAGGTTTTAAGTGATTAAATTTTAGATTATTAATAGTGTTTTGGGAGATTTTTATGGTAAATAACCCATGGGGTTTGAATATGTTTTAGTGAAATGTTTATTTGAGTAATAATTATTTTTTATTTTATAGACATAAGTTTAAAGGTATTGATAACCTTTAGGGTTAATATGATCTATGATATTGAGGTAATTATGGTTAATTTAGATAAAAGTTTTATTTCATTTTGGGAACATATGAATAATTTTATAGATAACCATGGGATTGAAATGTGGTTTATTGAATAATTGGTTGAAGTTATCTTTAGATAAGTTTACTATTTTCAGTAACATTATTTGATAAATACAAATAGAAATAATTATGGCTAAGAAGGGTTTTTATATAAGGAATAACAGTTGAATTATATTTTAGAAGTATAAATGATTTTATTTTGTTTGTATTATAATTTGTGTTATTTATGGAAAATATTAGTTTATTTTACAGATTATATGACTATGACATATAGATTTTAGGGTATATGACTTTATGAGTGACTAATGTTATTTAGAGACAAATTTTTATTTGATCTTGGAAGAATATATGATCAAGTAATTTTTGGGTATTATGAATATTTTGAATAGTTTTAAGGATATTCATGTATAAAATGTTTAGATTTTAACTTTGGGAGTTATTTTTTAGGTTTTGGAGATTAATGTATTATTTATTTATATAAATTTTTATTCATTTTATGTATTTTCTTAACTTTTTCTAACCATTTTGGTTTTAGTTAATGTCTAAAGAGAATATTAATAGCTTGTTATCCTTTTTTATAATTATATAATCCATTAGAAGTTGATTTTAGTACTATATACATGAAAAATTATTCTATAATACTCATCGTTTGGAGAAACAGATGAGAGTATGCTGTTAACTGATTAAAGGATTAAATTACACTTGTTAAGTTAGTATATTTTAATATTTTCTCTGTCTAGAAGGAATATAAATTCTTGAACTATAGGAAATAAATATTGAAATAAATTTTTTATCCTATTACCTTATTTTATGATGAATTGATTATCTTTTCCACATCTCATGTTTTATGTTTTTTTGCTGATTAACTTTCTCATTATCACTCACATTCTTATGATCACTATTATTTATCACTCTCCATCATTATTTGGTCATTAATTTTTCCTCTAAATCCATATTTTCTCTTCCCATTAATGTTTCCTATTAAGAAACCTTATTATGTGTTTTTACATATGACCTTCATATCTACCTTTCCCTATTTTCATAAATAAATTTTTGTTAACACTTTTAACAATTCAGGTTTTCCATAAAGGTATTTTCAAATGCTAAATCATTTATTACCCTGATAAAGATATAATTATGAGGATGAAATTTATTAATGGGGGGGGGGGTAATGTTATAAATTTAGATTTTAAAATATGAACACTTTTTTTGAAAGTATATACAACCTCAAACCCTGAGTTTAAATGAACAATGAAATATTATTAATTAAATATGGATCATATAACCTACCTATTGAATTGGAGTGTATGAGTAGAAATAAACTACATATGATATATATATGTTCTAATTAATATAAATTAATTGATAAACTATTAATAAATAATTATTAAATTTGCAGAAAATTCATTTATGATGAAAAATAGATTTTTTCTTCAATAATGGGTTTTATTTCTTCTTTTATAAAATATTACAATTAATTTATTTCACTTTTTGGATTATTTTTGAAAAAATTAACTCAATATTTTAAATAATCATGTAAAAATTATAATGGAGGTAATTGTTTATAATTTTCTAAAAAGTGTTGATTTTTTATTGAATAGTGAAAAACACTTATTTATTTTATAAATTGTGAAAAATAATGATTTTTATTAAAAATAGATTTTTTTAAATAATTTAAAAAAATATATATATATATTTGAAATGGATTAAAATTAATATTTTATTTATATTTTGAAAAAACAATTTAGGTCTTTAGAATAAATTTTATGCTTGATTTTGTTATAAAAACGCTTTTTACTTTAAAAGACATTTTCAAGAAAATCACACTTCATCGCATTAGGAATATTTATTTTTAAATTAAATTCAACTACTTTTTGAATTTATTTTAATAAAATTTATTCTATATTTGGAATAATCATAATTATTACTAGGTAGTAAAGTCAAATTAAATTTTGGTCATATGAAAAGTAACAATGGTAAATAGTTATAACCAGGGTAAAGGGTAAATAGGGTAAATTGAAGTTAAAAACAATATGAAAAGGATTTAAAATATACCTAAAACATTACATTAACCTATTTTATTATTATATCTCATCTATACTCATCTATGTTTTTAATTTAAGTCCAGTTGGATCCTTTTTCTTTGATAATGACCTATATAATATTTTAAGTAAAAACAAAATGGAAAATGTCACTCTATTACATTTAAATTTATCTAATATATTCACATTGGAATAAAAATAAGTTTTGAATGATTATTAGAGGTTATTTGGATAGTAATTAAATCAATCTTATGATGAATTTTTTTTTGATTTTTCGTGATTTTAAAATTTCATTTAATTCTTTTACAATGCTGACAAAATGCTTGTGCAAGAAATAGAAAAATTAAGAATTATTTTTGGAATAAAATATGGTGTCACATGAATTTTTTGGTTAATAATAATTTTTAATACATGGTTATAGAGTTTAAATTCAATTTCAATACTTGTTTTGATGTTTTTACAGACAAAATATGGGAATAGTTCTAAGAATTACATTAATGATGTTTTATGTTACATAATATTTTATTAATTGATTTAAAAAGAAAATATATTAAAAAGAGACTAGTGGAATGGTAAATGGTCTAAAATTTATTCTATATTACTTTTATGAACGAACTATTTCCTTAAAAGTAAATTTGTAACCCTAAATGTTTGAAAAATGGGTTACTGTGGTTAGGGATAAAAAGTGGTAAGATGGGGGCTGGTTAAAATAAAATGACAAGTGTTAAAATGTCCTAAATGACCAAATAAATAAAATTCGATGACTTTATTTAGATCCTAAAACATATTGAATTCTAAATTAATCCAATTTGGAACTAATTTTACCTGAATGTGACTTTATAATATTGTAATGTTTTAAAAAAATATAAGAATTCCCCTCCCATTACTTATAAAAGGAACCTCATCTCCTCTATTCCTCACACATTTTTAGAACTATATCTCTGAAAATACCTGCCCATAATTCCTCCCTATGTCCTATAAACCTTATTTTTAGAATAATACCAACCTTATATTGGATCTTATGAGTATATTATGTTTAAAAGAGAGAGGGGGTAGTAGTTTAAACATTAAACTAAGGAAAAAATTCCTCTTAAGTCAAAAAATCCAACTTAGACTTCATTTGATGATTGATGTTTTAAAATATGATCCAGTGAATATAAAATATATCAAAGTAATTATTTGTATCATTGAAACAACAATAAAATAATTTATTATAATGATAATCAATAAAATAAATTTCTAATGTTTACACTAAAAATAATATTTCACTTATAGAAATAACTAAAAAAATATCTTATAATAGTAAGAATGGATTAAATGATTAATAAAAAATTTACTATAACCTTAAATGTTTAGGATGTATGAATTCTTGAATTATGATATCCATAGTTTTGGTGCCTTCTATAATTGGATTTATTTACTTACTAGGAAATACATTGATATAATTATTGCTATGGCTCTGTCTTCTAATCCCCTAAATGACCTCGATTTGATGGATCAGATTTATCTCTTTTTTTCTTAAACAAGAAATCCCTTAATATAATGATTAACTTATCTATATTCTTAGAATTGGAAGCCCTTGATTTAATGGATCATATTCACCCATATTCCTATCCCTATAATATATTGATATAATCTTGATCAAACACAGTGAATACAAAATAAAAGGTTCTATGGAATTTACAATCCTCACACAGATTCCTTAGAACTACAACTCTCTACAAGATTACAAAGCTTATGAATGATATGTTCATGCAGATCAATATTCCAATGGATTTAGCTGTAAAATGAATCACCTCCTAGATATTCAAAGGACTTATTATTTATAGGAAATCCTCCAAAGGTCATATTTTTAATTCGGTTGCAATGAACTATGGAATATTTGACTTTGACAGATCATATTGATCATGATCTTGATATTGATCGCTAAGTATGAACTATAATTTGTTTTTCAGATGTTGTTTTGTTCAGAACCATTATAATGAAAATATGGATTCTTTGTGATAAATATGGCTCCAAAAATTTCAATTATAACTTTGTATAGTCTGATGGACTTCACTATTGATTTTCAATCCAATAAACTAAAGAAAGGTCGATCAGATGAATCAGTATCAATGTTAGTCTGATGATTATGACTTTTTTCATTATAATAGAAAGGAAATTAGTCTTACTTTTGAGTACAAAAGTTGGTCTGATGTATCAGATGCACCTTCAGTATGATGGATCAGATTGAATAATAGTAGTTTATATATGTTTTATATTATAATAATTTATATATTCAGTATAAATAGATGTTTTCTACAAAAAAATACTAAAAAAATTGGGGTATATAATTTTATTAAAATAGAGTTTTAAGAAAGTATTTGATATTTCCAAAACTAAGGAAAGAATAATTACAAAGTAAAACTTTCGACTCAGGAATCTTCCCCTTTTTGGAAAACACAATACACAACACTTAAAAATAAAATTAATAAATTTGAAATACTTAAGACCCATTAAATTTATTAAGAACTTAAAATATATGTGAATTTGGTTCCTTTATCATATTTAAACCCCCACAGATTTAATACCTTCATTTTCTTTATTATTTTTAATCTGATGGAATGTATTGATAATTCAAATTCTCCCTCTTAGTAAAAATTCTTCCTTAAGAAATATTCTCTCCTTATAGATAATAAATCCCCATGGGATTAATCCTTTATTTTTAAGATACTTTTTCCTTTAAATAAATTATCCCCAAAAACTTTCTCTAAACCTATTCCATTAAATTTACCTCCTTAAAACTTCTCCCTGTTTGTGATTTATAAAAACGTATAAGGGAACAAAAATAACTGTAACGCCCTGACCCTAGTCACCCAGAGTCGGTGCATTATTACATAACATTGGAACGATCACAAAGGATCAAGTCTAAAAAGACCGATTAGTTTAGTAGTCTTAGAAACACTAGATATATTCATAAGTCTTACATTACATCATAAGGTAAAAAAACTACAACAACATCTTGTCTTCATATCCCCTCATACTACCCCTGCAGGTCATTCATATATTACTTTTCACATCCTGAGAAAAAATAAAACATTGAAATGGGTGATCTCAGATACTCAATAAGGATAACAATATAGCAGAAGCTTTCATAGATAAGCATAAACACTTAAGGAAATGTATAACTAAAACAAAATCCTTTTAAACATGAACTTCAGCATAATATTGCAAAAATAAAATGAAATAATGCCATTTACCTATTCACATGGATATTCTACTAGTCGAATAATCACATGCAATATCAATAACCACTTTCATAATGATGGAATGTATAATTCCAGACTATCATAACCAAGTATCAAAGGCCTCGTGCCAAGACTACAAATAAGATTTTGTCAAGGCCTCGTGCCAAGACACTAGTTTGTCTCATGAGACCTACCGATGCATCGAGGAGCTATAGTGGGTGCCACCCGTCACTTACTAAGTCCAATGCATTCTTTATAAGAAAAGTTTGAAACTTAATAAAAACATTCGTATTAAAACTAGCATACGAAATGTCAATACATTTTACCACAAACCCTGAATGGTATAAAAATAGGACATCCACAGTCAAACATAGCTCATTTGATACAATAAGGAAGATTATATTTTTAACATATTAACCTCAATCGAGAATAATGAAGGATATTGACATAGATGAAAATAATCATCAAAACTATTTGAGAGAAATATCCCCCTTTTTCTTGAAAACATTTAAAATTCACACTATTTTTCAAGAAGCCATTTAAAAATAGATTTTTGAATCAAAGTGTCCCATAACACTTTGAAACTTTTAAAAAGAATTTTTATTTGAAAACATTAATGTCCATATAAATAAATCCTTAAAACCATTTTGAAAACATGGACATTAATGAGAAAGATTTAAAAGAATAAATCTTCAAAACATTTAAAAATGATATTTTAGTTAGAGTTTCTAACCAAAAAAGAGACACTTGAATACAAATAATTGAGGTAATAAAAACTTTGTAATATCATGAGAATAAATGGATTTATGATATATTATGTTAAATTACATTATATACACCATATAAAATTGATTTTGTGTATAACAACAAAGGAGTCTCAATGGAATGTAAATTGAGAAGAAATATCTCATAAAGGCCATATCCTTAGGTTAAGGATAAATCAACGACATAATTATGTGTGAAAAATATAAATACACTCAATATTATTGGATATTCAGTGTAAAACAATCAAAATACATTCACACATATTCTTGTAAAAACAACACCAATGAATTGGATGTTTAACTCAACAAATCGAGATTGAGTAAAAATTACTCTTATCAAGTTCATACCGATTACTTGAGAATTTATCAATGGAGTGATTATGTGTATAAAATGTTTATCCACGGAAAGGGGAGTGGAAATTATGACATAATCAGATGAATAGTGATTCCACACATAATCTTGGAGTAAAATAATCAATGAAGTATGCGTAAAGCCGAATGAGTGGAAATTAAAAATTCAAATTCTCTTATTGGTTTGGTATCCTAAAAAACATACACCCACGAAAGAAGGATCATAAAATGATGATGTAAATATACATTAATTAAAGTATATTACACAATGAATACAAAAATTGTCCGTACACACACCACATGTAATAAATAAGTGGTGAATAATGGAAATCTCACAGAATTAAAAGTGAGATAAGAAACCCCTTAATTTGTACTTTTTCCTATATCTAGGGTAGGTTAAACTCCTGTATAATGGTGAGATAATTGTTATTGAATTATACAAGAATCATATAAATTAATATGATATCATATATGATCTTTTAACATTTATTTGTTAATAATATCATAGTATTATCGTCGTTTCGGCTGTTAACGAATTCGTTTTCCTTTATATTATTTTTTATGTGAGACATATTTGTTATGGATGGGATGTATCTTATTCATATACAGGATTATATCATGTCTATAATCATTATTTTTAATCATCAAATGAG
This sequence comes from Viscum album, assembly GCA_963277665.1. Lineage (NCBI taxonomy): Eukaryota > Viridiplantae > Streptophyta > Magnoliopsida > Santalales > Viscaceae > Viscum > Viscum album. Next base: position 2,060,486,527 of record OY728148.1, read on the forward strand.
AATTAGTCTCGAATGGATACGAGGGGGAATGAATCTCATCGTTTTTGTGGAGACGGTAGTCCGTAGGTATGCACGAGAGACAATATCATTCTTTTGATATTAAAATAATATATAATTGGATGTTATATCATATATACAGAATAATTATCATGTTATATTTACTATTTATATGTATTACACATCATTATTATACCCATCCAAATAATAATGTTTTGAATAACAATTACACCATGACGTGGAGACGGTAAGCCGTACGTACGCACGTATGGTGACATGTCATTCAAAGGATGGGAAGAATACTGAATATGGTTGTACCATATTTATAATAACATCAAATTATATAGAATATACTGGAGTAATTATTTTATAAAGGAAATAACAAAGAAAGAAGAAGTTGAAGAAGAAAGGAACTTGAAAAAGGGTGGTGAAAATATTTCCTCTTCTTCGGGTTCTTCCTTTTGATTTGATCAAAATGTCTCTTTAGGATGGATTTCTGATAAAACTAAGGCCTATAGGTTGAAGTGAGGTAAGTTTAGAGAGTATTTTTCAGGTTTTGGCTGAGAAAAAATGCTTTTAATGTGTGAATTAGTGAGACGGGGGAGTGCCCTTTTATAAGTGGGGTGAGGGGCACCTTAGGAAAAACTAGAAATATTATTTTATAATAAAATTATATTCCGTTTATAATGGCTCCAAAGTGGATTATTTAAATTTTAAGGTGGTTATAGGTCAAAAAACATTCAAACAATAGGTTTGAGACAGGTTTGGGTCATTATATTAACATTATCTTTTAGTTTTAACTCTTAGTTAATTAGTTTGACATTTACCATGTCACTTGTATTTTTATATTATATAGTTAATAAACATACTATATACATTTGAGATGCCCCCAAGTGGTCCATTAATGATAAAAATATTATGATATAAGTCTCTTTGCCGAACCTTATATTTTTAGGAATTGAATATCAATTAATAATATAATATTAGTTTTAAAAACTCTTTTATGTCAATTTTGACACTATTGGGTATTTTGTTTTTGATAAATTCACAACAACATTATTACTTCGAACCAAATTCATATAACCAGTACTAATATGTCATATTAACCTATCAAATTAGTGAATTAATAAGAAGATTCAAAATACATTTATTTTGATATTTATAATATCAATTATTTGATTCTTTCATTAATAAAGAAAATACTGCATCATTATTGTGTCATAAATAAAAATAATTATTAAATGTATAAAAATTATAAATAAAATACGATTATGTAGGAAATATTTTTAGATTTCTAATGAATAATTATAGTCTAACATCAAACATATATAACTTTATATAAATTTTTTTTTGCTAAAAGATATATGCTTATGTCAATTTTGTATTTACTTTAACTTAATTAAAATAAAGTGTCATTATCACTTACAAGTTGATCCACGGGGTCCCAAAATCCACCCAAAGATTCCCATGGTCGGAAATGTATCAAACAATAGGGTTATGACACATTTTAGGGTAAATTAATATTATTATAATATTATTTGTTACCCTTATTTATCGGATTTACCCTTTAACCATGGTAAATAAAATATTTACCGAAATAATTATTAAAAATATCTAAAAATAAGAGTTACATATTTAAACAATTTGGAAATCCTGATTATAAATATGGATTCCATTTTTACAAATTCAAAACACAGAAGTGGCAGAAATTAATTTAAAATTAATTCCCGCTGTCAAAACAAAAAGCGTGTTTTTAAGAGATAATAACTATCAAAAGATTGACACTTGTTTATGTCTGGTTTAAATGTGAAATCGTTTCAAATGACCTAAATTGTGTTAAATGGTAAAAATATATTCTAAATATTCTTTAAAACCACTCAAATTCATAATTTATCACTATTAATTATTTCGATTAAAAAGTTGTTTTTAATAAAAATTTAGTAATTTTTACTATTCATCAAAATATGAAAGTTATCCGAAAAGTTCCAAAATTTCACCCTAGGATAATTTAAGCATTCCTAATCCAAAAATGAAGTATATTTTGAAAGATAAAATGTATAAAATTTCAAAAAGTGGGTATTACTAATCATAACAGCTAGTTTTAGTAGTTGTGGTGTGTGTTAGAACTTGAAGTTGCGTACAACACACGCTACTGTATTATTCAGCGAGAAGCGTACTGTGGACGCTTGGTGTGTTAAAATAAGCTCCTAAAATTTTATAAACTATGAAATACGAAAAAATTATATTTGAATAGGAGTTCATCCAAGAAAATATATTGAATATTCATCCAAGTTCTTTTGGAAAGCATTCATTCAAAATATAATTGGAGAACAATACATCCTAAAAATTTCATTTAAATATTATTATTAAAAAAAGAGTAAATATCAAAAAATTCCATTCATTGAGATAATGTTTCTTGATGATTTCTTTTAACTTGTTAAAATATTCATTTTCTTTCCAAGCTTTAGAAACAGATGAATTAATTTTCCCAATTTTTACTTCCATGATTATTTTCTTCTGTACCACTTTCTACTACCTTTCAACCTCATCAATGATTTTATTATTTTATTCCTTTATAATGAACTATTAAAATTAAAAATCTTGGTGTATTCTATTTTATAATTCCAAATTGTGAACCTTTTCTTTGAGAAATCAAACTTCTTCATTATAATTTTCAGTCTTGTATTTGAATTATTTATGAAGCATTACTCTATCTAAAACATCAGATGCAAACATATAAAAAGAATCTACATACTAAAGAGATTATTCTTTAATTTCAACTAAATTATCCTAATGATACTTCAAGTAATTTTTAACCTGCTTTAACCATGTCACAATATAGTTTAAATTTTTCTTGTGAGCCTTTGAATTAATTTTGAATGTTTAAATCTCTGCCTCACATGGAATAAATATCTTAGTTAACATCTTTAGAGATGATTATTTTTTATTCGATGAGTTCTAAATTTGTTTACATCTAGCCTCGATTTTTTGAGGATATGGTGTTGAATCACTTAACCTTTTAAAAGTTCTGAAAATTTAGTCTATATTTTTCTATACCTATCGTGCAGTTGAGTCCAAAGATTATGATGTACCTTTTGAGACATGTGGTCTAGATGGTCTAACAACTGCTTTCTTTTATAATTTTTCATATTCTCAATTCTTAGAAAAATTTTCATCTTTTAAAAATTTTATAATAACAACTTATTTATTAGTTTCACCTTTGTTCAATAAATTTTTTTGAGAAAGTTGATCTTCTTCTTCTACTTTTGATAAAGATATCAATTTTTCAAAATTTTTTTATCTAGATTATTGTCTAACTGAGATTATAGATCAGTTGAAATAGTGGATGATTTTAAAAAACTTACATATTCAATTTTTTGTTCCCTAGTATCTATTTCATCCACTTCATTTTGTTCTTCATATTCTTGTTCGAGTTATTTTTCTAACATCCATGAAGTTATTTGAACACCTTTTCCAAATTTCTTAATTGATTTTGGTTTCTTCATTTCAACTTACTTATGAACATGTACTAGGGCTGATACTTGTGGTTATTCTACAATAATTTTACCTTTTCTTTTTAATCCAACTTCTAGAGTGACTGAAGGAACTATTGAATTTTAAATAAACTCTAAACCAACATCAAATATTATTTGATCAATGCGGGGAATGTTTCCAGACACAGGAACCCATTTTATGACTGATAAGGGTGAAACTAAAAGAACTAGATTCTCTAAATCTTTTTCAACTCCCTTTAAAAACGTTTTTATGATATTTTTCTCATAAAATCTTTTCTTTTGTTTATTTTTCTTTTCTAACTCCTTCAACTGATTAGATATTATAATTTTCAACACCAAGGCCTAAGTCTTATCTAAACCAAAAAATGGATCACCATGTTTCTTTTTGGATTTTTATTCTATAAAATCGTTGAATTATTGACCAGTAATCAATTTTTTCTTCTTTTTTTATTTTATAGGAAATGGTTTGAAATTAATTTTTTTTATTTTATAAATTCTTTCTCTTTATCAAGTCATGTATCAGATGAGGTTATATACACATTATCAACAAACTTCTTCACCTTTGAATCAAAAACAAGTTCATAATTTCCACGGTATCTTTACCAATTATTGAAATCGTTTCCATCATAGAATAAGCCTAATTATTTATCATAAAAACATATATGCTCTTTCCTATCATTATATTGATGAATAATGGAAACAAATATATCTAATATTTCATTAAATCCTACTTAATTAATTCAACAGATATAAAAATAAACATGACTAGGTTGATTTGTCTCATGTTCATTATAAAATATAAGATAAAAATTTGAATAACCTTAAGGGTATCCCTATCAAAAATTCTTGAAATCAGATAACCCTCAATCTAGAGGGAAACCACTCTTCCATCCGGAGTAAGGCTTGGTACCTTCCCTACTTTCTCAAAATATATGAATACAGATGACTCTGTCTTAGAATTCACAAAACTTCCAAGAATACCTGGAAGATTTTGAGAAGGAAGATAGTCTTCCATTTCCTAAGATAATTATACATACCTATTTATTTGTTTATATGATGGTTTTCATTCATGGAAAAGAAGTGTGAGAATTGTTTCTGCCTTATAATTTTCCAAAAAAAACTTTACCACATATATACCTTATGATATTCTTAAAGAAATAATTTTTTTCCATCTATATGTTTTGAAAAACTACTATCCATTTACTAAATGTTTTCTTGATGGCATTTTATTTATTATCTGGAAAACAAAGATATTAGTGTTTCAGAACCCATACCATCTTGGTTTTGGTATTATCAAAAAATAAAATCATAGGTTACCGTATTTCTCTAACATTACTATATTGAATTTTTTTTATTTTTGTTGAAAAAAATTCTTTATGGAAACCCAAAGATTGAAATTCATTTAAAGAAAATTTTCTTTTCTAATGTCCAAATATTTTTCATTTTGTGATAAATGGAGAAATATTTGAAAGAAAATATATTTTTGAAAACAAGTTTTTTATTAGTAAAAAACATTCAAAAAATATTAGTATAAGGTTAAATTTTATTATATGTTTTTTTAATGTTCTCTTTACAAAAGTTAATCTTAGGAAAATATTTTTTCAAACTATAAATTTCATATTTTAGTTTTAAAAATATGTTCTTATCCATAGTAGTATAGGTTTTCAAACTATGTTTTAAAAAATTAGATTATAAACTATTTTTCTTAGAAATTTATTTCTCAACTTCTTTTAGAATAATATATATTTCAAAATTAGTCTTATCAAAATATTTTGGAATATCTAATATCTTTTTAGTAAGAGTTATAATTTTGGAATTTTCCTTCATATGTTATCATTGGGAATTATCATTTTTTATAAAACCATTAAAAATTATCATTTTATAGAAGTTTAGAAAATTTTGATACCTCTTCATAACTATGTAAAGTGTTATACTCTTCAGTTGAGGAAGATTCTTCATCCGATGATGTATAAATTTTCACATCATTACTATAAAGGTAATTTTCTTTTAAGGTTAGTTTAGAAAGAGAATTAGTAGTATTCCCCTTTTTCATAAGACGTTTATCTACCTTTGGTATTTCTATAATTAAACTAGTATTTATCTATGAGTAACTTTCATTGTCAGAAGAATTATCAAAAGAACTATCTCCTCTACTTGCACTCCAAGTGTCATAAGTTTTCATACATTTATTTATCTTGTGATTATAATAATTTTTAGTATTCATGTGAAAATTCCTCCATTTCTTAACCTTCCTTTTAATCTTCTAAAAATCTAGTTTGAGGTGTCCCAATTTTTTCGTTCATAAAATATCACTTTAGTTGATTATTTCTTATCCATTTTATCCTTGTGAATTTTTTTATATCTATACTAAAAGTATTTCATTAAAAAAAAATTATTCCTCCTAGAAATATTTTTGAAATAATTTTCAGTATATTCTGATGAACTAGTATATAATTCAATAAGAACATTCTTCTTCTTAGAATATTTTAAAACATTTTTTGCTGATTGGGATTTGATAGAAACATTAGATATAGTTTCAAAAGCGGCTCCTACGCTTTTTCTTTTTCATATTTTCATCACTATTTCTCTATCTACATTCACATTGCATAAGAGTACCAATGAGATCATCAAGGGTATGATTTTTAATCCTTCGCATGACATCTACAGCTGTTCTTTTGGATTCCCACTCATTTAGCATGATATCAATAATTTTATCAACTGAAATATTATCATCAATATATTTCTATACAAGAGATTGTAAACTATTTTCAATATTCATAAACCTTTATACCATCTTGGTAATTGACTCTTCAGGTAGAAAATTAATGGTTTGATATTCAACTAGAAAAATATCTATTTTTGTTTTGATAAATTTAGAAGTTAAAAAATATATTAAAATTAGATCTAGTAACTATCCAATATATATGAAGGGGGTGAATTATAGTTTTAAAAAATAATCTAAGAAACAAAAATACGTCTTAAGTCAAAAATATCAGACTCTAAGTTCATATGACAATCAGAGTGTGAAAATCAGATCTAGTAACTCTCTAATATATCAGAGTAATAATTAATATCATAGAAACACCGATAAAATAGTTTCTTATAAATATAAGTAACGAAATAACATTCAAATATTTATATACAGTGGAATATTAACTTATAGAAACAAGTAGAACAAAAAGATTATAATAATAATAAATACATACAAGCTTAACAAAAGAATTTACTCTTTAAATTTAAGAGTTATGAAAGTCCAAAATCATGTCTAAATATATCAAAAATGTTAGTGTCTACGGTAAAGTTATTTCTTTATTTACCAGGAAATCCCTCGATACGAGGATCAATATAGCTATGTCTTCTAATCCCCAAGAATCCCTCGATCTGATGGATCAGGTTCAACAATTTCATTATTAAATGAGAAATCCTTTGATATGATGATCTACATATCTGTCGTCTTAGCCTCATAGTCCCACAATCTGATGGATCAGATTCACCCATATAACTATCCTCGAAATCCCTTGATCTAACCTTGATTAGAAATAACAAATACAAATCAAAACTTGTAAGTAATTTATAATCCTCACACAGATTCCTTAGAATGAAAACTCTATAAAATCTTACGAAGCTTAGGAATATGATATTCATGTAGAGTGATCTTTAGATAGGTTGAGTTTCAAAATGAATCAGCTCATAGCTTTTAAAATGACCTCCTATTTATTGTCAATCCTCCAATGGTCATATTTCTGAGTTGGTTGCAACAACCTAGGATAACGTACACATTGAAAACTCATAATGATCTGGATATTGATCTCAAATGATTAATATAAAGTTTAATTTATTTTTTTAATGTCATTTTTATAACCATTATAATGATAATATGTACTCTATATGATATACATATTTCTAATCACTCCAATTATAAAATATGGATAGTACTATGTACTTCACTATTGTTTATCAATTTGACAAATTGAAGAAAGTTTAATCCGATGTATCAGTATCAATGGCAGTCTAATGGTTATGAATTTTTTCAGTCTGATAGATAAGACATTAGTCTAACCATTGGTTAGAACAATATTTAGTTTTATGTATTGTACACTCCTTCACCCTGATGGATCTTATTGAATAATAGATGTTTATATTCATTTTAAATTAGAAATATTTCTATTTTTCTGTATATATATTTATATTTTCTATAAAACATACTAAAAATCTTGGGATATAAATAGTTAGTAAAATAGAGTTTTAATAAAGTACTTTTTCATTCCAAAAACAACATAATGGTAGAGTAGAATGTATAAAATTTTGAATCGACACCTTATAGGGCTTATGGTGTAAATCAAAGGATGTTTTCTGAAGAAGAGGTATAACTTTTAACTGAATGTTTTAGTCTTATATCTATTGTTACCCCCTTAAAAAAATATTAGAGTCATTTTGATATAATAAAATATGTATTTCCTATATAAAAATATATTATTATCTTAATGTATTAACCTTATTCTATATCCTTATTCCATTTAATGGGTAATGGAACTATCAACCATTTGTATAGAGGACTACAACCTTATGAACCAGTATACTTTTTTTTCTATCACAAATTCTTATAGTTGGATATAAGGATGAATTTAATGTATATATATGTTATTAAAGACATAATTGTCATTATATAAATACAAATTATCATATTATTTCTTAAATTTATATCCATTTAAAAATGATAAAATCATTTGTGCGTACGTGTGGATTACCAATTCCAAGAAGCAAAATGATTCATTTTTTCATCACTGCATAACATGAATGGTATATATATTATTATTTAAAGCTATAATTTTATATTTATTATATAATAACCATTATTTAAATATATAGTGATTATTACCTTATTTCCATCATGTTCATTTAAAACTAGAAACGTTACATATACGTATGTACAACCTACGGTCTCCTTGATTGTAACATAATTAATTTTTTATAACCACATTTCATGGTTTGTTGTAACGATGTAATAAATGAAAAAATGATAATTATTTCATGTTTAAAATTTTATAGATGTTGGAATAGTGTCTTCTTTGACTATAGTCAACAAATCATAGTCGTTTTGAAATTATGAGCTAAACATCCTCAAAACACATGACATGGACTTAACCGAATATTGAATGAAATATGTCATTGAACTGAATGAGAATTTTTTTAATGATAGTGTATTGAGCATAGAAAAGGTTATTAGTAAGTAAAATAATTTATTGATGTTTATTATACATGAGATAAAGAACATACGTGATAATTCGTAATCAAGGTAAGGGATATTATACCTTAAAAACCCGTTTTAATTTTTTAAAAGTTTTATTTTATAAGTATTTTTATTCCATTTTAATATTACCTAAATTATTTTATTAATGTATTTATATATATAAACTAATTAACAAGTAATGTTTATGTCTCCTTTTTTACTTTCTTTAAATTTTTTTCAAAATTAATCATTTTGTGTATTTTATAGGGAGAATTTTGACTTTATTTACAAAAGGAAAAAATATTTTTCTATTTCAAGTCATACAATGTCAATAAAATTTCCCAAAACCAAAAAATTTATTTTATGTTTAGATTCCTTGATAATATTCTATATTTTATTCAAAAAATCTCCTTTTATTTGTTCTAGGTATAATTGTTTTGAAAATTAAGGTTTAGAGAAAATATATATATGAATATCTGAAAATGTTTTATTTATGGTTTAAAAAATATATTTTATCAGTCTGATGATGTAAATTTAAGAATTAATGTGTTTTATGATTTTTACTTTCCTTGTAATTTTCTTATGATGATGGGTGATACCAATATATCTCTCCAACGAATTGCCTAAGCATTATGTTATCCAGATAAATATGTTAGAAGTTAACCATATTGGTAATTACACTTAAAGGGGTTCCTAAAATGGTTATTATAAGGTTTCTAAGATGATGATGTCCAAATGAACCTACATGACTTTTCTATGTTTTCAAGTGAGTTTTCATGGAAATAGTTTAATTTCAATAGGTAATTTAATGAAATTTTTTTAAAGGAATTATTACACCCATTTAGGGTAAAAATGTATGTTTTTTAAAAAATGATTTTTATAGGTTCTAATGTTATCTAATAAATTATCACGATTATGATTTTTACCTTTATTATTTATTATAAAGTTTTTTATAAATTGTTTTTGATATTAAGTCAATATCATGTGTAAGTAAATTATAATTTGCTGTCAAATTTTGTTGTATTAAAGGAAAACCCTATTTTATGATCTCATGGTTTTGAAATGGACTAAGGAGTTTCTTTCTCAATTTTTATATGTATGTTAATGATATTTTTTTCACTCATCCAAATTTTTCAAATTATGTTTTACAAGGGATTAGGATGACTAGAAATGTCAATAAAGTCGACTTCCATATTTGGAAGTTACCTTAAATGAAGTAATTATGTCATTATAAATTATTTGTTTTATTAGAAAATGGATATTATATATAAATTTCCACTTTAAAAGTGTTTTTCTGATTCTATAAAACTCTAAATCTAAAAGGAACTTGGTTATGTAAGTGATCCAATATTTTGATTTAATTTTTTATATTTTGGATAACAAAAATTAGGTCACATTTATCTCTACCAAACCGAGAAATATAAAGATTATGTTTTTAGTACTAAATCCTAGAGTATGGGTTCAGGGTTGTTATAGTTTGTATTAGATAAGGTTTAAATAAAATTAGAGATTAGGATATTATTATGTATGGTTAACTTAATCCTTATGGATACCATCATGGTAATATAATTATAAGGTTGATCATAATATCAAAGGCATAAACACCACTTTTGAGGTTTTAAGTGATGATACTTTAAGATGATTAAAATTATTTTGTGAGCCATATATGATAATACAACCCCTGGGTATAATATGTTCTTTAGTTAAATGTATATTTGAGTAATAATGGTTTTATATTTTATATACAAAATTGTAAAGGTATTTATAATTTTTAGGGTTAAGATGATCTTTTATGTTGAGGTAATTAGGTTTAATTGGATTAAAAGGTATATTACATGTTGGGAACATATGATTGATCATGTATAAAACCATGAGATTGAAAATTTATTTGTAAAATAAGTTATTAATTCTATTTTGGGTGAATTTTACTATTTTTTGGAACATTATGTTATTAATGTAAATTGAAAATCTTACGGCTAAGATGAACTTTTACATGAAGAATAAAAGTTGAATTTTATTTTTTAATTATATATGATTTTATTTTGGATTTATGGAAATTCAAATTTTTTGTGGAAAATATTATCATATTTTATAGATTTTATGATTAGGACATATAGATTTTGGGTATATAAGCTTTCGAGTGACTAATTTTGTATGGAGGTAAATGTTAAATTCATCTCAAAAGAATATATGATCAAGACGTTTTTTGGTTTTTAGAATATTTTGACGGGTTTAAGGTTATCTATTAATGGAGATTTTAAATTTTATCTTTGGGTGTTATTGTTTATGTTTTATATATTAATTTATTTTTTATCTAAATGAGGTTTTATTGATTTTGGATTTTATCTTATCTTTTTCTATATTTTTTTTATTTTTGTAAATGGTATAGATAGAAGGAATATATAATAATCCTGTTGTATACTTTTATAATCGATTAGTCTATTGATTACCATGCTCAAAATAAAATTATGAGGAAATAATTTATTGATGGGGGCATTTAACATGTAGTACCCCTAGTTTCTATCATGTAACCTTTACATGATGATTTATATGGTTATAAAGAGTAAGGGTGTTGGTTGAGAGAGTTGGGTGAACTTTGGAAGTATTTTTGGGGCTAAATGGAAGTCGCATGTGCGGCACACAGTTTGACTATCCATGTGGTGAAACCATGCACATTGGTCCATTTGAGCTAGTCACTCTAGCACAGTTGGAGTACAGTTTTAGAGACAATATAAGGGGATGTCATGTGTGCAATGGATACCGCATGGTTAGCACACTGTTTGCCTAACTATGCGGTCAAACCATGCACAAAGTCAGAACGAGATCTTTAAAAATAGGATCTCACTTTTTTTTCCACAAATCCCTTGTTTTTACACCTAAATGGCCTTAATATGAGATTACTCTCCATTGAAGGTATGATAGCGTCTTCCAAGAATTTTGGAGTTGATTTGAAGGCTTCCCTTGGTGAATTGAAGCAGGATTCTTGAGGTATCTGACCGTTCATGATTGGTTTCTTAGATATACTATGATCTACTTCTCCTCTTCTCTTGGTTTCTCAGATCTATACCCATTATAGGTAGAAATATGTTGGTGGATTCCAAATTTTATGACATTTGTTCTTGATCTTTCTAAGAGAAGAGATCTAGGGTCGGTTCTTAGAGAATCAACCCTGTTTTCTTCTGTGTTCTTCATTCGTTGTGGTTTCATGAAAACCTTCGAGGTAGGTGACTTCTTTCTCGACTCCACTTAGTAGAACTAATGGGCATGATTTCAAATTTATTTCTATACGATTAATAGATCATGAATTGGATGGCTGTGAATTATTGGAAACCTTCCTTGGTGAAGGTTTGGTAAACTTTAGAAATCTAGAAAATTGGTTTTTTTGAATAAATTGCTTTTGTTCTTGGTTTTAAAATATGGATTTTAAAATGGTGATTTTCTGGGATTTTAGGAACATGAATTGGAATAGATTTTTTCAAGAAATGGATAGTTTTATTGAAATGAAATGTTGATTTTAAATTGGTTGTGCTTTGGTTTTCAATAAATGTTTAGTTTTATTAAAGTGGTTTATCTCAATAATAGAAATATTTGGCATAAATTATGTAGGGGTGAGTTTATGCATAGGAGGCCCTTAATATGGGATTAGTACCATTGGGTTATAAGAAGTATGACCGTGGATTGGGGGCTTGTGTCATTAGGACACAAGGTGATTGGAAAAGAAACCGCTCATGAGTATGGAACTATCGAACAAAGCATGCATGTGTGGGTGTGTTGTGAACTATGAAATGGGTATTCCCAAATGATAATAAGAATTGGTTTTAAGTTTTATTTTTCCTTTCTATGGAATATAACTTGCTTGAAATTGGATTCATTTAACTTTTTTTGCACTTGGTTATGCCTCATTTTCAAACTTATTTGTATTTGGTTATAAATTTTTTTAGTAAATTTATTTATATAATGTTGTTTATATAATGTTATAACCCTTTGATCCTAGTGGAGCGAGTAGGGAATTAATTGTTGAAAACTTATTGAGTTTTATACTCTCCCTTGCTTTGGTACTTTGGTGCTTTTGTAGATGCTATCTTCTGGGACATGGGAAAAGGTAACGTTTCCCTTGTTTTTTGCACTACCTCGTGATAATTGGGCTGCTCTATGATTGATGAGATTAGATCTTGTGAAGCGTGAAGCCTTGTGGTCTCTTGAGAGTCTTTGGTGGTTTAGATGATGTTTACATTGATACTAGTTTGGTCTTCCACTACTTCACACTTTGATATGGTTTGGAGATACATCAAGTTGTTTAGTTTTTTTTTCTTTCATCATTTAGTGACTGGTTTAATTTTGGTTTGTTGGTTTATTGCTTTATTTCATAGAGGGAAAATCTAACCAACTTGTATTTGAAACCCTTTGGAATTTATTTCCAGCCTTTGGCATCATGGAGATGTCTTTTAAGGCCCCATAATGACTGGTTGTACTCTCAAGACAATTAGATTTAGCGGGTCATTACAAATGGTATCAGTATGGTCCTTCCTTTGTGGTAAAAATGTTATCATCTTGTTTGGTCCTTACCTAACAAGTAGTCATCAAAATTCTTGGTCTTGGAGTTGAAATTCATTATTTTATATTATTTGAGCATTAATTAGCACAACATCAGAGCTAAAAGACAAGCTTGTGACGTATATTCTTAAGTATCCTGCCTGCCAGAAGTGGTATTTAGTAGTGCATGCTAAATTGGATGAAGGCCTTACATGGGAGAATTTTGAGGAATTGTTCATTAAAAAATTCTATCCTCACATGTTCAAGATCTATAAAACAATGGACTTCTTCATCTTGAAACATGAGAGTCTCTCTATCATATAGTATGAATCTATGTTCATGAATTTAGTTCACTTACCACTAGAAGTTGCATCATGTAAATCCTTGAAGGCACACATCTTCGATTTAAGGCTACAACAGGAGATTCAGTTGAATATTACAGTGACCTGTATTATGGATTATACAAAGATGGGAACCAAGGGATTTTGGATGAACTTGATATATCAAGATCTATTAGAGGAGGTATGATGATACCTACAAGGAATCGTGGGAACTCAAATGCTGGGAGAAAGTGTAAAAGGGACACCCATTTCCAAGGAGAAAGTGGAAATCCGATTTAGATATTTAGATCAATGAAAATTCCTCCACAACCTATGATAAAATCAAGTTGTTTTCAATGTGTTTAGATTGAATACATAAATAGAGAGTGTATGAAACAACCTAGATCATTTCATAACTAAAAACAGATGGGGAATCCTCAGCGCTGTTGTCATAATACTCCATGTTCAAGTGCTTGAGACACTTCTCAGGTGACCCAAGCACCATATTCTTTAATAGGGAGAAGGAAACATAATCAGTCTTGTCAGCAGAGCAGAACTAGCCATGGTGATTTTAGAAATTCCATGACTCCTCAACCAGGGAAATATCGGCAAGGAAACAAGGATAACAGTAAAGCGATGATGAAATTGTATGGAGCTAACTAGATGATTGTTGATTACCATGATGGACCATCTAGAGTGAGAGGTACAATTATTTTGAATTATACCCTTGTGAAAGTAATCTTCGATACTGGTGCATCACATTATTTCATTTCTTCTCAGGCTATTGATTTACTATGTTTGAGGTTGGTAATGATTTCTTATGTTTTAATACTCAAAACTCCTCTCGAGGAAAGATAATGTAAAGCCTTTGTGTGTAGATCATGTGCTATAAATGTTGATGGAGTTGAGTTGAAATGGGAATTCGTGATGCTGTACATGGATGTCTATAATGTAATACTAGGTATGGATTGGTTGGAAACGTTAAGGCTCACATCGACTGTTATAAAATATAAATTAGTTTCAGTACTAAGGATGACATCGAGCATTTCTTCAGAGGAGAGAAGATGGTAAAGAAAGGTGAAAAGAGATTGGTGAAACCAATGATGGGAATGATCTCCTACCACTTGGCAGAATTGAATTTGGAATAAATGAAAGATATTGATGAAAATAGTATTCAAAAAGTTTTTTATCAATTTCCATAAGTCTTTCCCAAAATCTTATTAGGGTTACCACCTCTAAGGGAAGTGGAGTTTACAATTGATCTCATTTTGGGGACTAGTAATATTTCCCTTTTGTCTTATAGAATGACACAAATATAGTTAAATGAATTGAAAGTGCAATTGGAGGAGCTATAAAGAAATGGTTTCATTTGACCTAGTAAGTCTTCTTGGGAAGCACCAATCTTGTTCATAATGAAAGGAGATGGAAATCTTCGATTATTCGTTGATTATTGTAAGGTAAACTAAGTTACAATAAAGAAAAAATATCCACTTAAATGAATTTATGATCCATTCGATCAATTAAGGGGTGATCACTGGTTATTTGAGATTGAATTTTGACTAGGATATCACCATGTTTAGAGGGAAGATATTCCAACAACAGCTTTCAGAAGAAGATATGGCCACTATGAATATGTAGTCATGAATTTCGGCATAATGAATGCAACAACAATATTCATGGATTTGATGAATCTGATATTTTAGTGATATCTGGACTCTTTTTTTGTGATGTTTGTAGATGAAATCTTGGTGTATTCAAAGACAAGGGATGACCATGAGGAGAACCTAAAAATAGTTTTACAAATATTAAGAGATCACCATTTGTATTCCAAATTATCAAAGTATGATTTTTGGATAAAAGAATTATGTTTTCTTGGCCACATGATTTCTGAAAAAGGTGTTTCAGTAGATCATAAAAATATATAATTTGTTATCTAATGGCAACCACCAAAGAATTTTTTCAAGATATGATGTTTTCTTGGTCTAACTACTTACTACGGATGCTTTGTGCATGATTTCTTATGACTAGATTTTCCAATGCCAGCTCTAACCAAGAAGAATGCTCCATTCCAATGGACAGAGGATTTCCAGAAGACTTTCTAGGAACTGAAATTTCATCTTACATCAACACTTATCTTGATTTTTTCAAATTCAGAATAGGGGTATGTGGTGTACTGTGATGCTTCAGGATCAGGGCTGGGCTGTGTTCTCATGCAAGGAGACCATGTCCTGGATTATGGTTCAAGGTTGTTGAGGGTGTATGAGAAGAGTTACCCAACACACAATTTGGAGTTATTTTTAGCCATAATTTCTTTTAATACCTCGAAAAAATTATCTATTTGGTGAAAAATTAACTATGTTTATAGATCATAAAATCTTAAAACACATTTTCTCATAGTGATATTTGAATCTAAGGAAAAGGATACGGATGGGGTATCTCTAAATGTTTGACTTTGACTTGATGTGTACACCAGGGAAAGGAAATTCAATGACAGATGCATTGAGTATACTGCCGTATTCTTAGTTGGTGAAAGAATCTTTTGATGAATGGTAGTTGATGTCAGTTCTAACTGACATGCATGTGGAATGTAGAGACCGAGGTGATATTGTGGTTTTCTTTTCAGCTACTCTTGTTCCTGATTTAGTAAATATGGTTAAAGAGGCACAAACATCTGATGCAAAATTCTTGGTTATGAGTTCAAAACTCAATGGTGGGGAGACCATTGAAGGCTGAAAACTTGACGGGAGTTTAGTGTTTTTACTTTAGATATCAGATTTTTGTACCTATGTCTTGTTAGGAAAAACTCCTTCATGCGTACCACCATTCAAGATGGGATATACATCTAGGCATACAGAATATGTATAAGGCATTAAAGGTGCAGTTTTTTTGGAGTGGTATGAAAAAGAAGGTGGAAAATTTTGTTTTGAAGTGTTTAACTTGTCATCAAGTTAAGGCAGAGCATCAGAGAAAATCATGTATGTTGCAGTCTTTACCTTTCCTATTGTCCAAATGGGAGCATATATTGATGGATTATGTTACAGGTCTTCCAAGAACGGTCCGTAAACACGATTCCATATGAGTGATAGTGGATCATCTAACTAAGTCGGCCCATTTCATCCTTATTCATGAAACTCATAAGGTGGTGTATCTTTCCAAAACCTATATCCATGAAGTGTTAAAGAGACATAGAGTACTAGTTTCAATCATCTTAGATAGAGATTCGAGGATCACATCTTGTTTCTATAAATCCTTACAAAAAGTCCTTGTGACTCATTGGACTATGAGCAAAAAATATCGTCCTCATAAAATAGCCAGTCTAAGAGGATGATACAAATGTAGGAAGAAATGTTGCAGGATTGTGTAATGTATTTCTGTGGCTCATGGGAAAAGAATATACCCTTGGTAGAATTCACATACAATAATAGCTATTAGGCCTCGATACATATGGATCAGTTGTAAGCACTATATGGGCATTCTTATCATTCTCCACTATGTTGGGTGGAAATGGGTGATAATTCACTAGTTGGGATGACCCTTGTCCAAGAAATAATGGAGATGATTCAGTTAATCATAAAGAGGGTATAGATGGTTCAGATTCATCAGAAATCTTATGTGGATCACCTTTGAAGGCCGTAGTCGTTGGCTGAGAGTGATCATGTGTTCTTGAGGATATCTCCAAGAATTGGACTTCATCATATTGGGAAGAAGGTAAATTTATATCGAAGATACATTTTACCTTTCAAGATATTGGAATGGGTTAGAGAGGAGGCATATTGGCTGGAATTACCACCATGGTTCAGTTCGGTAAATAATGTGTTCCATGTATCTCAGTTGAAAGTGTATCAGCCTGATCCTAACCATGTGATCAGATGGTATCATGGTGACCTTGTGCCGGATTCTTCATGGATACACATTAGGGTAAAAATTGTGGATAGGAAATAGAAAGTCTTTCATGGAAAAAAAATAATTTTGGTATGGATTTTATGGAAGCATTGTCAGATTCATGAAGAGACTTGGGAATACGAGAAGGAAATGAAAGAGTAGTGGCCGAAACTATTTTAGGGAAGTGAATGATTTCTACTTTATGGGTATGGAAAGACCAATGGTGGGGATAATGTAGTACACCCTGTTTCTGGTATGTAACCTTTAATTTATGGTTTTTATGGTTAAAAAATAGTAGGGGTGTTGGTTGAGAGATTTGGTAGAACATTTGAAGTGTTTTTGGGGATAAATGGAAGTCACACAGGCGCCACAAAATTTGAATAACCATGAACAATGGGCCTTTTGAAGTAGTATATGCAATAAGGATGAAGTACAGTTTGGGAGACCGTGTTTGTAGAAGCCCTACAGACAGTGGCTACCACACAATTTTCCTAATCGTGCGGTCAAACTGTGCACAGAGTCAGAATTAGATCCTTAAAAATAGGATCTCACTTGTTTTGGCCATAAATCCCTAATTTTCTCCCAAATGGATATAATTAGAGATTATGCTTCATTGAAGGCATGATAAACTCTTCCATGAATTTTGGAATCGATCCAAAGGCTTCCCTTGGTGAATCGAAGATGGATTCTTGAGGTATGTGATTTCTCTTCTTCGTTCTTGATCAGTTTCTTTGATCTACTTAGACATACTTCTCATATTCTCTTAGATTATCAGATCTATTCCCGTTATGGGTAGATATAGGTTGGTGGATTCCAAATATTACGAGATTTGGTCTTGCTATTTCTAGGAGAAGAGATCAGGGGAGGGTTCTTGGAGAATCAACCTGGTTTTCTTGTGCACTCTTCGTTCGTTGTGATTTTTGTCAAAATCTTCAATGTAGGTGACTTCTTTCTCAACTACACTTAGTAGAACCGATGGAAATGATTTCAAATTGATAATCATGTGATAAATTGATCATGAATTGGATGTTGATGAATTATTGGAAACCTTCCTTGGTGATGGTTTTGTTAATTGTAGAAATCTAGAAAATTGGATGTTTTGAATAAACTACTTTTGTTCTTGGTTTTAAAATATGGATTTTAAAATGTAGATTTGATGGGATTTTTTTGCACATGAATTTTATTAGACGTTATAAATAAAATGGAATGTTTTCTTGAAATCAAAATGTTTCTTTCTAATTAGTTGGGCTCTGTTTTTCAATAAATTTCAGTTTTATTGAAGTGGTGTATTCTAGTTGTGGAAATATTTGAAATAAATTGTGTTCGTGTGAGTTTATTCTTATTGAGCCCTTAATAAGGGATGAGTACCATTGGGGTACAAGGTGTGTGACCCTATATTGGGGGAGTGTTTCATTGGGACACAAGGTAACTGGACAAGAGACCGCTCATGAGTACAAAACTATCAAACGAAGCATGCATGTGTGGGTGTGTTGTGAAGTATGGAATGGGTATTCCAAAATGATAATAAGAATTTGTTTTAAGCTCTGATTTTTTTTATTTTTAAAGAAAATAACTTTTTGTTAATTGGTTTCATATAATTCTTTTTTGAACTTGGTTATGCTTGGTCTTCCAACTTGTTTATATTTGGTTATTAACTATTTTTGGTAAACTGTTTTATATAATCTGGTTTGTATAATGTTCTAACCAGTCTATCCTAGTGGAATGAGTAGCTAAGTCATTGGGGAAAACCTACTTAATTGTATACTAACCCATGATTTGGAACTTTTGTGCTTTTTCAAATGCTATATTCCGGGATACTTGGGGTGCTTTTTGATTGAAGATCTTTTTCAGATTCTATCTTCTGGTAACATTTCCCACATTTTAGCACTACCTCATGATACTTGGGATGCTTAGTGATTGAAGAGTTTGGATGTTGTGGAGTATGGAGCCCTGTGGTCCCCTAAGAGCTTTAGTGTTTTATAGGGTGTTTACTTTGATATTTTTTTGGTCTTTTGCTGCGGCACCATTTTGATGTAGTTTTGAGATACATAAAGTTTTTTAGTTTTATTTCTTTTGTTCATACATAATTTAGTCTATGGTTTGGTTATGATTTGTTGGTTTATTGGTTTATTTCTTAGAGGGTAAATCATACCCCACTTGTATTTGAAACCCTTATACATTTATTTCTAGCCTCTTCCATCTTGGGGATGTCGCTTAAGGCCCAATAATGACTCATTGAACTCTCAAGCCAATGAGATTTAACAGTCCATTACGTATCAAATTGAAATTTTAAAATATAAAAATTATGTTCGATAGTGTATGATAAACACAACATCAAGCTTAAACGAACAAAAAATGTTATTATTTAAATACGACATTTACAACCTAGCTCTTGAATTAGAGGACATGAATAGAAATAAACACAATATGAAATATGTACAAAGTTCCTACTCAATAGAAATTTATTGATTAATTCTTATCAAATAATCATTAAATTTTTATTGATGTCATTTAATACTTAAAAAATACATTTTTTCAGAAAAAATGATGATGATTATTTTTTATAAGAAAATTTTATAATTAATTTATGGAAATTTTGGAGAATATATTTGAAAAAATAAGATTTATTTTTTAAATAATAATGTCAAAATTATCTTGGATTTTATTTTTTTATTACTTTGAAAGTTTGATCTTTTTGACGAATAGTGAAAATATTGATTTTTCATGAAAACTCTCTTTTTTGGTTGAAGCATTTAAAAAGTTAATTTTTTTTAAAATGTTATAAAAGTATAAAAATATAATTTACATTATTAAAAATCCAATTAACATTATTTTAACTAATTTTATGCATGATTTTTTATAATGAAGTTTTAAACTTAAGAAGAAAATTTCATAGATAATTACTTTTTATCATGGTTTTTTATATTTAATTTTAATTTAAATTCTACCTCTTATGTAAATTGTAATTGAAATTGATTCCATATATTTTTTCAGAATAATTAATATTTGGTAATAAAGTTAAATTAAATTTTGGTCATATGAATAGTAACTATTTTAAATATTTATAACCATAATTAAGGGTAAATATGGTTAATTGAGGTCAAACCTAATGTGAAAAGGCATGAAAAGATGGATAAAAGTTTCATTTACCCAATTGGATGAGTTTAGGTTGTCTATAATTATCTTTTTTTTGAATTTATGACCATTTGAATCATTTTTTATTTGATCATTACCTATATAATATTTTATTTAATGAAATATACAAAATGTCACTCTCTTTCTTTTAAATTTATCATGTATGTTCACATTGGGATAAAAATAATTTGTGACTTAATATTATAGTTTTTTTAGAATAATTAAATTATTTTTATAATTTATATTTATTTTTAATTTTTATTGATTATATAATTATTTAAAATTCTTATACATCACTAATATAGTGCTTGTACAAGCAGTAAAAAAAATTAAAGTTAGAGATTTTAGAAACATAAAAAGAAATATTTTTTGAATTAATTATTGTTTAAAATAAATTTTATGGTTAATAATAATTTATAATTTATGTTTAAGGAATTTTATTGAATTTTTATACCTACCTTTATGTTTTTAATATCATATTATTTTAATAGTTACTAAAATGTCATTAATGATATTTTATATTATATAATACTTTATTAGATTATATATGATGCCTAAAAATATTTAATGTGGACAAGTAAAATTAAAAATCATATAGAATTTCATTCATGGTCCAATTATGAACAATTTTTTAACTTAAAATTAAATTTATAATCTTTAATGACTGAAAAATTTGTTACTATCGTTAAGGATAAAAAGGTGTAACAAATGGTTAAACTAAAGAGACATGGATTAAAATGACCTAAAATTTTTTACAAATCCCATTGGATGAGTTTATTTTGATCTTATTTCATTTATCAATCTGAATTAATCTAATTTTGAACCAATATTACATGAATATGACTTTGTAATATTTAAATGTTTTGAAAAATTACAAGAGTTCCCACCCCTCACTTATAAGAGGAAACCTTGTCTCCCTTATTCTGAAAATATTTAAAAACACATTATTAGAACATCGCTTCCCAAATACATTCATAATATGCTTAAATTTTTTCTAAAACTCCATGTTTGGGAATAATACCATCATTATATTAATTAAGTTTTGAAGAAAAAGGAGGCTGTCTAAAGAATTGGTATATGTTTTAACCAAATGTTTTAGTTTTATTTCTTATTCTACCACCTTAAAATATTATCTAACCATTGTGATATTATAAGATCATTATATTCCATATATTGAGATATTATTATGTTAATTTCTTAACCTTAATACATACCCTACTTCCAACAAATGGGGAATGAAACTGTAATTCCTGTGTATGATGGGTCACCGCCTCACGAGCCAATGTATTTCATTTCCCATCGCAACCTGTTATGGCTAGTTATGAGGGCATATTATATATATATGATATTAATTAAAAAATTATATATTTTTTTGTAAATATAATTTTTATTATTTATTCTTACATTTTTTTTCCATTTTAAAATTATATCATAGTTCATGCGTACATGTGGGTTACCACCTTCATGAAGCAGTGTGATTCATTTTTTCATCAACACGTCTTATCAATAGTATATATAAGTTTATTTAAAGAGTTATTATGATATTTTTTATCTAATTATAAAATTTTATAGGTAAAGTGATACTTTCAATCTTTTCCCCGTGTTCATTGAAAAAATATAATCGTCACTCATGCATACTTATGACCTACCATCTCCATTATTGTAACATAATTCATTTTACATAACCATATTTTGTGGTTAGTTGTAAAAGTATTATTATTGTATAGAATGATAATTAATTTATTAGTACTTTTACGGAGATGATTTAATGATAACTACTTTGACCATGGACAGGGTTCCAAATTCGTTTTGAAATTACTAACAGAACATCCTCAAAACAACAGATGTTTACTTAACCGATTAATTAATTAAATATTTCACAGAAATAAATGAAATAATATTTTTAATGATAATTTAATACATATATAATAGTTTATTAAAAAAATAAATAAGTGATATAATTTTATTATATAGATGATAAAGAACATATGTGATAAGTGAGACTCTAGATAAGGGGTAGTGTAACTTTAAAGGCGCATTTTAAATATTTTAAATGTTTATTTTATAAATGATTTTCTTCTATGTATATATTAATAAAATTATTTTCTGAATATATTTATGTGAACATAAATTAATTACAAAAGAAATTTTATGTCTCTTTTGAATTTATTTCATAGGGTTTCATTCAAAATATTTTTATATATTTTATATGAAATGTTGGGAATTTATTAATAAAATTAAAAAAGAATTTTCAATTTAAAATATGAAACATTCAATGATTATATCAATACTATTACCATAATTTTATGTTTTTACTCCTTCAAAATATTTCATATTTTTTTAAAAGAACCCTTCAATACTTTGTTCAATGTATTTTAGATTTAGAAATTTTCTTCTAAAAAACATAGAAATTCAAACATCTGAAAATGTTTTACTTATGGGTTCAAAAGGATATTTTTATGAGTTTAATGTTATAACATTAAATATTAAATTTTCTACATTAAATATTCATTTTTTAATTATGTGTTCAAAAGTATATTTTATGAGTTTATTGTTATAAATGTAATCTTTTTGGTGTTTCGTGAATTTTAGGGTCCAGGAAGATGTAAAGACCCAAACAATTCAAGGAAATTTTTTTTTCTTAATTTTCTTGGGAATTTTACAAGAACACAGTTTCTGACGGCACCAGATTCCGAGGCCCGGTGTGTCCGGAATCATTTTTCGAAGTTTGGCTCGGGTACGTTCAATGAACGAACGAGTGGGTTTTTCTAACTTTTGAATCGGTGCTCGGAATTGAATTCCGAGGGCACCGATGGAATCGAAGTGCCGATAATTTCTTAGAAACACCTTTTCTGGAGTTGCGTTTGCTCGGGTGTGGTTTTTAATTTTCGGGTTAAGTAAATGAATAAAATAAATTGGTCGCACCATTTATTTTATTCTAAATTGTTTAACCTAAGTTAAGGGGTTAAAGTGGGACCCACAATATCCTACACCACTAGGTAGGATATCTGTGGGGTGGTTCCCACACGAGCCCCACCTTTTTTCAACCCCCCTCCTTTAATTAAGAAACGCACCCGCACCCCCCCTCCTTTTTAATGAAGTCAACCCTTGCGTTTAATCTGGTTAATAAACGCCTCATTATTTTGGGCGGTTAAATCGTTAAAATTAATTCTTTTAATTGATTGTTTATTTTTGAAATTCAAACGTTGGCTTGTGTTAATAAAATAAGACAACTCTTATTTTATTAGGGGTTGGTTGTGCATGAGAGTTTGGGGAGAATTCTCTCAAGCCGTGAAGTTCTTCCTCCTCGACGAAGAATGCGAAGAACGCGAAGAACGCACCATTCTCCGACGAAGAACGCCGAATCCTCGAAGATCGACTACGCTACATCGTGTATCACGACGCCAACAACCCTTCTTCCGCGATGCTTCTTCCGCGACGCTTCTTCCGTGGCGGTCCTTCTCCACGACGCGACGATCCCCCCTTCCGCGGCGCCTTCTTCCACGACGTGATTTTCCGCGATGAACCCTCGCTCGATGAGGCTTGAGGTAGGGGTTTTGGTTCAATTAAATCTATGTGATTTATATCATCGTCATGTGTTTAAAATTTGTTGTAATCCTTTTTAAACCGCTAACGCGGTGCGTGCGGACCAACGAACAAGTCTGAACGCACCGTCTTTTCGTTCTTAGTGTGCGGATCGGCGAGCGATGATGAAGCAGGCCGCACAGGCGTTGTGAGGTCTTCGCAGTGAAGAACCAGTCTTAAGAGGGCCGTTGGTGAAGACGGCAGGCAAAACCGACCACTGGAGCTCGTCTGGTGGTCCGCGGAACACTCCGCCGGTGCGGCGGCTGGCACCGGCCGGCCGCCAGGAGGCGACGGCGCCCGGCGCGCCGCCAGGAGGCGACGGCGCCCGGCGCGCCGCCAGGAGGCGACGGCGCCCGGCGCGCCGCCGGGAAGGGCCGCCGCGGCTGAAACCCCAACATCAGGCCGCAGGTCCCGCGACCGTGCGAGACCGAGGGAGGCGGGACGTGGCGCTCGGCCGCGTCCTTTGGCAGGGAGCGGCCCCCACGCGGTGCCATGGTTTCATTCAAGGGGGCGGTGCCCCACTTGCGCACCCGCTCGACCGAAACGGCCAAGCCACGTGGCCCTGGCTAGAACGCCGGGCCGGCTGCCCAGGCTGGTTCGGGCCGCGCCCAAGTGGGCCGGACCCGGACCTCTCACGGTATTTTGCCCGTAACTAGGGTTTCAGACCTCTGATCGACGCACCGTCAATGGCGACGTGATCCTTGGAACGAGATGATCGTTTCTATATATTACACTCAAGGTTTCAGAGTATATTGTGTTCGGCCGGGTTGGTTCGTACACGAAACCAACCGGGCCCTCAAAGCGGAAACACTTATAACTTGAGCTCTGGACGTCCGATTGACATGCCATCGACTATGATGGATTCCTCTAAGTGAGATGGACCTTTTGGCTAACTCCAATTGAGGTTTGGACGCAGTTGGAGTACGATCGGGTTGGTTTTGACTTATAAACCAACCGGGCCCCTCGGACGAAAAAGACAATGACTCTCAGACCGGACGTCCGATTGACGCGCCGTCTGTGACGTTGAGTTCCTGTTGATGATACTGAAATTTTGGATACATCAACTCCAAACTATGTGTCATTTGATATATCAGCACTTCGGCTCGTGGAGCCGACCATCCCGAACGAGCTTGCTGTGTGTGGGAACCCTAGAGCTGGCTGCGACTGCGACGATGATGACGACTGTGCAGAAATCCTCCGTGGATTCGACGAAGACAACTACAACACTCAGCGATCCTATGTGGATCAGTGCTACCAATCTTGTGTGGGTCAGATCCAGTGTGGGTCAGCGCTTAACGGTCCTGTGTGGGCCAGCGCCTACAGATCTTGTGTGGGTCATTGCGGGGGTTAGTTACCTATCAATCCCGTGTGGGTCAGATCCTTTGTGGGTCATTGCGGGGGTTATTACCTATCGATCCTTTTTGGTTCCAACAGCTTAGATTAATCAGTGGCTACATCTGATCATCTCTATCGTCACACAAGGAAGTATACCTATGTGAACTGAGTCTTGATTTTCAATCCTTATCTTCGATAAGTTTAACTTGATATCCTGTGTGGATTACGTTATGCTTTCCTGTGTGGATTTGGTTGTGTTTTCTTATGTGGAATGGGTTGTATTTGGGATTGGATGTTGGAGCCGAATGAGAATTGATGACATAGGTATATGTATGGGAATATACCTACGAAGTGTTGGATGTTACTTCGTGATTGTATCTTTCCTTTGTGGATTATCCTTTGTGGATTCTGGGAGAACTTCGGGCGTCTCGAAGTTCCTACTGAGTAGCTTATACTCACCCCTGCACTGCCTATGCCCGCATTACATTGTGTTGGTTGCAGACGATGAACAACGCTGATCATGGTTGAGGCTTACGGAGTAGGACGATACCTGGAGGTGGACCACTAGGCGGTACGTACTCGGAGGGGACGGTTGGACCCGAGGAGCTGTGGAGGCTATCTATACCCACCCTTCAGGTGGGACTTCCAGTGGACGGCTCGACGTTGCAGCTTTACTTTTAGTTGTTGTTTTCCCTTTCCGATTGTACTTTACTTTCAGTTTGGGTTTGTATTCTGGCCCACTTACTTTTCCACACTTATTGTTGTACCCAGTTTTTACTTAGTGTTTACTTCTATTTTCTTGCTTTGTAGTGTTTGTTTACTTTACAAAGGCAATGCCTTCCCTTTTATCGGGAATTACGCCTTGGTGCTAGTCACCATCCCCTGGCCTATGGAAGGTGGGCTTGGGGTAGTCACGGCACGGGCCCTGAGGACGCGTTGTGACATAAAATTATTATTGATCATGGGTGAGCTTAATATTACTCTCTAATATATTAGGTAATTATTATGCCCTGTAGAGAATTATATTAAAAGTTGACCATATAGGTTATTCTACTTGTAAGGGTTCTTGTATGGGTCCTATGAAGATGATATACTAAGGGTTCAACATGAATTATCTATGTTTTATAATTGGTTTTCTTGGAAAAAATATATTTCAAAAGGTAAGACAATTATAATTTATTTTCTATGAATGAGAACAAACTTTTAGGGTAAAAAGGTATGTTTTTAAGCAATTTTTTTTTCAAGGATTATCTTTTTTTCTAAGAAACCCATATGATTATAATTATTTCCATAATATTTTATTTTAAAGTATTTTATGAAAAAACATTGGGAAATAAATTTAATTTCATGTCCAACTAAATTATTATTTGTGCTAAAAGTTCATAATATTAAAGAAAAACTCATTTTTATGATCTCATGGTTTTAAAATGGACTAATAGGTTTCTTTTTTCCATTCTATATGTCCCTTAGTAATATTTATTTTTCTTATATAGATTTTTTGAATGATGTTTCATAGGGATCAATAATTATTAGAAAAGTTAATAAAATCAATGTGCCAGATATGATAGTTACCTTGAATTAAGAAATTTTGTCTTTATAAATAACTTTTTTTTTGTGGAAAAAATGGATACTATGTGAAAATTAATATTTTGAAATAATTTTTCCTAATTAAATAAAGCTCTAAACCTAAAATTTCATTGGGTATGTAAGTGATCCAATATTTTTGTTGGATGTTGTATGTTTTGGATGGCTGTAATTGGGTCATATTTATTAGTATCAAATCTATAAATATAATGATTATGTTTTTATAATCGGATGTAGGAGTATAATTTTAGGGTTGTTATAGTTTCAATTTCTATACCATATGAAGAGAAATCGATCATGGAGAAATATGAAATTGACTAGGCATTTCCACCATACAAAATTTTATTTTGAATCAAAGGATGATTTGTATTCATTTTTAAGAATTCAAACCATGATGAATAGATATTGGAGTTCATCCCTTGAGGGGGGGTGGGGTTGTATAAAATCTACCAAAATATAGTTATTTTATCTCAATCTATAATTTATTGATAAAACTGAACATAATGTATAAAAAATTTATTTCCCCATTCTTGTTTTGAGTTGAATCAATTATTATTATTAAGTTAGAGTGTTTATTAAATGGGAAGATAAATAGAAGGGGGAGTAATTAGATTTCACTTGAATTCATTTTATATGTTTGTTAAGTTGAGTGTAGGTAATACAATTAATTTTAAAATCTTCTTGAAGAACCTTTAAAAATATACTTCTATGTTGGAATCACATGAGGTTCTATTTTATGGACCGTTTGGATGTCTAAGTTAGTCACTATTTGTTTTTTGTAACTATATTTCTCAAGTAGGATTATATTTGACTGATTTATGGATTAATAATTTTGAGAAATTTGATACCACCCTTCTCTCTAGTGGTTCAGTTATTAATAGAGGGTAGTAGATTAAATAAAAATTATTGGAAGAGTAAAAGATGAATCTAGATTTCCCTTACCTTTCTCCAATTTCATTTATTGTTAGTAAGTGGGAAAATGATATTGTTATTAAAAATTAAATGTATATAATGGAAAAGTGAATTTAAAGAAACAAAGGTGCTATTGAAGTTCCCAAATGGATTGTAATTAATAGAGTTATAAGTGATAACATATTTCAATGAGGATTAAAGTCAAGATGTGTAGAGAGATGAGGAAGATCCTAATGAGTCATGAGTTTGAAGGACCCTATGCTTTATTAGGACCAAAATTAAAATGTGTATTAAAGTGATCATTGTATAATATTGAGGTGTAGCTTTTATTTCTTATGGATAACATGTATTCAAGTTGTATTCCTTTGAAGTTACTGGGGAAGATCCATTCATATGTTGGAAATGAAGATGCATATTGCGATAATACCATTAATTATATTAAAGGTAAGATTTTATATGGTATGAAGAACCTATAAATATTATGACTGTTGAGATATACCTTTCCTTGAATCAATGGAAAGTGTTATTGTTGGTTGAAGAGAGAATTATCTACAACATGATTCTATTGGGTTGAGATAAAATTGAAAGAGGAGGGATGCATTTAAATTTAAAAAAATATCAAAAATATTCTATAAATTAAAATCACTTATCATTAAATCATACAAATTAAGAATAAAAAAATAAATTTAAAGTGAGTTTAGTTTAAATTTAAACTATAATCATAGTAGAAAATAGATTACAGAATTTAAAAGGGAACACTAGTTAAAAAAATTCCTTTTCACGTTGATTTTTTCCTTTTTCATATCTATTATTAGGAGACTTTATTAAAGGAGATGTTGTAAATAGGTTTGTAATATCCATTAAAAAATTGATGGTGTAAATGAATTATTGAATTGGGTTTTACATCGGTTATTTGATAAACGATGTGATAAACCCATACAAAATCGTTTTACACGTCATTTATCTTATAATTGACATGAAAAATGATTTTTCACATTGTTTATGTGATTACTAATGTGAAAACCCGATGTAAAAAAAGGGGGTTTTAACATTTTTTAACTAATAACTGATGAATAAAATGGATTTTCATGTTAGTTATCTAATAACCAATGATATAGGATTTTTCAAGTCAATTATAAAATCACCAATGTGATTTTTTTCTTCAAATATTTAATTTCAACATTCCTCTCTATAGTTGAATAAGAAAACAAGATGAAGAAAATCAGAAAATGTTGAAATACTACTATAAATACATATTTGCAATCACAACATTCAAAATTACAATATACAGTAAAAAAAAACTTAAATCTTACTAAACATGTAAAATGATTTTACCTTTCAACTTGTATATTTCTGAGATCTTGTTCACTATATGTATGAGGATCATAAAAAACTAAAAATTAAAAGGAAATAAATTTACATGTATTATGAATAAACCAAAGGAAATATTAAGGAATTTTTTAAAAAGAAGTATAACATCCACGAAATTAATAATTGTACCTGTTAAAATTATTTCATAAATAGATGTTAACACATAATATATGAATTATTTTACATATTATTATTTATGAAAACTATTTTTAAATGTGCTTTTCAATTAAAAACAACATTATTATGTTATATATCAAAAATTTACTATTAATAACTGAAAATTCACCTTTTCTTTTACATATTTGATCTTGGAGTTATTTTTCATTGTGGTATCTCAAATGAAATTCCATACCCGATTGGAAAATAATATGAATGAAATAAATTTTAAATTTATTATAATATGAAAAAGTATTAAGAAATTTAAAAATTAAATGTCTAATAAATCCTCTAAATTTTGTCTCACTACTCCATGCATAGAGCTTAACAAATAAAGTGTCGTCTTCCTTGGAAACAAAACCTTTAACATCCAATGACTGCTTATATAAAAGAAAATTTTATATTAGTGGTTATAATTTTAAAATATAAATAACACTTTGTGAGATATATGTTTCTTACTCTTGAAGATAAGAGAGTATACAACACTTAATAATTGCATCCATTGGGAATATTCCAGTAATATAAACTATTCTTTCTACTTTAGTCATTTTCCTCGCTATAGGTGAAATTAACTGCGTGTCTATAAATATATATACATTTGTATTGTTAGGATCCTTACACATTTTATAAATATTCCTAATTGAAAAAAATATGTATAAAATTTCAATAAATTCAAAGGACCAAAAGAGTTATGTTAAGAATTACATGGAAAAATTTGTATCATCATAATGCCCAACTAATCTCAAGTTACAAGTTCCATGATATCATTTTTCAAAAGTTCCATAGTCATTTCATACCCACAAACACCATATTCTATTTGAATCACATAAACAATTGAAGAAAATTTTTAATATCTTGATGATCTCTCAAGACTACTAGAATTTATATTTGAAGTCAAAACACTTTTTATGTATTATTGTCTATACAATATTTATTTACCTTTAAAGTATTCCTAGGAAATAATTGATAAATATATAAAATTTAAAATGTTAATAAAAATTAATAAAAAATGAAATAAAAGATAAATTATTCACATAACTTTATAGTAATATGTCACATAATTCGGGATGACCAAAATAAAAAGTGGATGATACTGTGTCAAACTATACTCCTCTCATCTATAGGTAACGATACTCTAGCAAATATATGTATAATATTCTGTACAGTGACCCAATGATTCTCTAAGTCTAACTATTGATTATGAATGGTATCTCTAATATAAAATATCATCCCATATGTAACAATATGATGTTGTAGGTCATCAACATATAACACAAAATAATGGGGAATCCATAGAGGAGGGAGAGTGGGAGTAGGATAAGGAGTGGGGTTTGTAGGTTGAGGTGGAGGAGTGGGAGCTACTAGAAGAGGTGGAGGAGTAAGAGATGTAGTTTGAAACTATATTTTCATGTATATAAATATTTATTGTACCAAATATCTAATCCTATCCTATATCGTCACATGAATATCTTGAACTTGAGCCTCCAAATATTCTATTATTTTCTACACACCATCCATTACAGAAGATGAATAACATGGAAACACTTTTTTCACTGATACACTCATCAGGTATCATCGTACATGACCCATGAGTTCAGGATTTCCCAATACTATGACTAAAATATATTTCCTACCCCCAACTAAAAATACCCCTTATGTGCTCTTATCCTCAAGAGAATCCTGTATGAATTATTTTAAAAATCTTTTAATGAATCATAATATATAAATAATTGAATTATGTTGAATAACTAAATAAGGTATACATCTTAAAATTGGCACAGCTACAACTCTCAACTCTTCCATAAGATATTTTCCCTTTTTACACATCCAATCCCTCGTCAATTTTTCTTGTCTAGCCTTGAGTCATGTAGGGGCATCATCTTCAGAGCTGAAATACTCAGCTCTCAGTTTTTGAAAAGTTTTATCCACTATTTGTTCTTCCAATAACATATAAATTCCCCAAGATAAGGTATATGGGTATACATTTTTAGATTGGATGTCCGGATGGTATATTCTAGATTTATGTAAATTAAGAATAAATAAATCATTAATAAATAATTAATAAGATCATTAATATAAAAAAACATATAAAAGGTAACATTGTACTTACCAAAAATGCGTATTGTATTATATATTCAAAAATTTTATTCCATATATATATTCATCTATAATGTGATATATATCACATGGATTATGAAGTTTCCTATGCCCAAAAATGAAATCAGTTGTGAGGGTTGTTGTTAAATCCCTCCATCTTGTAGTAACCAAGGATAATCATTTCCTCCAGACTCCTTCAGTTTCAGGAATATCATATATTCTAGGATAACAAGGGGAAAAATATTTTACTATAAATATTTCAAGATAAGTAAACTAATAACAAACGAGCTTACCAAAATGGTCCCCCATAAGTGAGATAGTTTCAATATGTAAACACTTCTAAAATCATCAATAAAAATATTGAATTTTATTTCATCCTAAACTGATATAAAACTCTTGAATTGTTTTAAATTATGAACTCTTGGAATATCATTATCATAAAAGTATACCACTATCCCTTGGTCCTGGCTATAGGAAACAGATATTTTTTGTAAATGTGTGCTGGCACATCTACCATCTCTCAAACTCTTATTTGGCCTTATGGGTGTAGATGCCTCTTGTTAAGAAGGACAAGGATCATCAAGAGGAGAACATGCACATTCCTCCCAAGAGTTATGGGTACGATCATGTCTATAAGTATGTGATTGATCAGTTGATTGATCTGTTATTATCCAACAAGTCAAAGAAAAAAATAGTACATAAATATAAAAATTCAACTATTACAAAACTAATGTAAATAAAAATGAAAAATTATAAAAAAAAAACTAAATTGAAGTTAACAAATTTTTATTCATTTTTTTGGTAGTTAACTAAAATGCTAAGAACATTAATAAGATATGAAATTTTATATTAAAAAATGAAAAACAATCCAAAAATGGTGTTAATAAAAAAATGATCCAACCTAATAAATAACTTATTAAACAAAAAATAATATTTTTTTCAATATAATATTATAAAATATTATTGTTTTTATTTCACACATTAGATTTAAAATAATTATTTTTCAAGAAAATCTTTAAATAGATAAGTTACATAAGGATAAACATGGTAAACTAAACAAAACTAAACTATTATAAACAAAATATTTAACTTATTAGTTATAATATGTGTTTTAATAAATAATATATAACTAAAATATCTAAAATTTTATGAAATGTAAAAAATTAGATGATAAATAGACATATCTTACCTCTAAAATTAGGAATGTACTAAAGGATTGTTTTCCCAAATTCCATCATCAGGATCATTTTGTATGACCCAAACCATGTATATGACGTGATCCTCGATATTATCTATTAATATTTCTATTTAAGTAGGGATATAACATAAATCAACATCTTCATAAAATATATCATCACCAATATTATTTTTTTCTTATAAAATAATAAACCAC
The DNA here is from genome assembly GCA_963277665.1 of Viscum album. Classification (NCBI taxonomy): domain Eukaryota; kingdom Viridiplantae; phylum Streptophyta; class Magnoliopsida; order Santalales; family Viscaceae; genus Viscum; species Viscum album. Next base: position 2,060,519,572 of record OY728148.1, read on the forward strand.
CGCATACCGAATTGATAAATAACATAGAAATTTTTTTCATGTGTTTCCATTATAAACGGTTCAACTGTGTATTCCAATATATTCAGAATAACAAGTGTTATACCAAATTCATCATGTTTAAAATTCATCATAAAGAAATTGGTATTTTGTCTTTAGTACTTGAAAACTCATTGCTTCTGTGAACACTGATACACTAAAATTCTGAAATCCACTTCTACTGTCTGGATCTTTTGTATGAAATTTATATCCATTAATTTCATAAATAGACCATGTTATCAAATTTAAATTAAATCACCCACTAACCATATCAATGTTTCTGATTTATCTAATCTACCAAGAACAATCTCTTTAAACTATGGAAAAAAGTATTGTTATTCTTATTCTAAATCCATATATCATTCTTCATTTAGAGAAAATTGTTTTAACACATTAATATGAAATTTTATATATGTTTTTGCATCATCTATTCTATTTAAGATATAATAATTTACCTTTTTTATCTATTCACCTAAAAATGATTTGACTTTCAAGACATGAATCCACTTTCCCCTATAATTAACTCATTCATGGTGATGTAGAGGAAATCCAATGTGCTGCACTGTGGACAAGTAGCTTGTACAAAACATCACAACCTCCTCAAAAATATACTTCTCAATAATGGAGGATTTAGTTCAATATGAATTATTAACATACCTCTACTATAAATTCATATACCTTTCAAAAAGATACATCCAACATATATATATAGGTCTATAAAGATTTATTATCAAACCAAATGTACCATTATATTCCCCATGATATCAAAAAAATTAGGAGGAAAATAAAATTTTAATTGAAACATTATAGAAAGAAATTGATTTATTTTTTAAAAAAATCCATTCATTAAGATCAATAACCTTATTATAAATTTAATTAAAAAAATATCACACATTCATAATAGTCATTCTAATACAGATGGGAAATATTCCATGCAATTAAACTAGTAAGAGCTCTTACATCATGATATGATAATCATGAGATTTCATACCTGTGAAATTCCAATATTTTAAAGACACAACATTTTTTACATTTTATGAATAACCCTATGTCACTTTGATATCATGAAGACACTGAAAAAAATATAATTTTCTCCCTCCTGTATAATGTATGAAAAAATAGGGGAAGTAATTTTCACCTTCTATTAGGAGTGAGAACTAACTCCAAATGTATTCCCCCTGAGAGTAAGTCCCATATTGCATTAAACACATCTTTAGTATTTAAATTAATTGATAACAATGTTCCAATAAATATTTTATAAATGTTATTCTCTATATACATAAAATAAATGTTATGTTTGACGTCATGATATCTTCAATATGGTAGCGTATAAAATATTAACAATTTTTGAAAAATATTTCTATCAATACCATCTTTATGTCTCATTCTAAATGTCACATCAAGGTTTTCCACCATCTCAAAATACTGAATAGTGGATGAAGGTTTTGAAACAATTTAAAAATATTTTGAGCCATTGAATTCCTTTTTCAATCTTCCATAAGAGTGATCCATAGACAAAAACTTTCTATAAACCATGTATAATATTTTTCTTCGATGAAGAAATTGTTAATATGAAGTCTGTTGTTTTTCAAATTGGACATGCTTTATGACCCTTAACACTATATCTATAAAAAATTTTACACAATCAGAATTTTTTTATAGTGAACATAATAATTTCGTGCAGATGAAAATATTCCACTTTATAAGAATTATACACCCTAATACCGTCCTCCCATAATAATTTCAAATCATCAATTAATGACAAAAATATAAAATCAATATCGTTTCTAGGATGTTTTGGTCTAGAGATCATTAAACTCAAATAGAAATATCTATGTTTTATACAAAATTTAGGGGATATTTTGTAAATTACCAATAAAAAAAATCTATGAACTATGTTTTCTACTAAGTCTTTGATATGGATTCATTCCATAAGTGCATAGTCCAATTTTGGGATTTATAATTTCATTTCCAAATATTGGAAACTATTGATCAAATTTCTTCCACTATGAATAATCAGCTAGATGACATAATTTTCCATCACATATCCACTCATTTTCATGCCATCTTAACCTTTTTACATTATGTGAATTTCAAAATAAATGTTTCCAATAAGTACTTAAAGGAATATACCGAAATTACTGTTGTACCCTCTGGAATTAAGTTACTTTATTATGTTTTGATAATCCCAACCATTCCTTATTTATATCTTGAAAGGGGGAGATTGTTGAACCCTCTGGAATTAAGTTACTTTATTATGTTTTGATAATCCCAACCATTCCTTATTTATATCTTGAAAGGGGGAGATTGTTGAACCCTCTGGAATTAAGTTGCTTTATTATATTTTGATAATCCCAACCATTCCTTTTTTATATCTTGATTTTGCATTATCGGATATATATTTACTGTGACTTAACTCATTCTGCCAAGAGAATGCTTAAACAGTTTATAGCTACCGTTACAGATAGTAGCTACCGCTACTCAAAGTCTACCGATACTCAAAGTCTACCGCTACTCAAAGTCTACCGCTACTCAAAGTCTACCGCTACTCAAAGTTCACCGATACTCAAAGTCTACCGCTACTCAAAGTCTACCGCTACTCAAAGTCTACCGCTACTCAAAGTCTACCGATACGAAGTCTACCGCTACTCAAAGTCTACCGCTACTCAAAGTCTACCGCTACTCAAAGTTCACCGATACTCAAAGTCTACCGCTGCATCGGAGTAGACAATTATCGTTACAGCAGAGCCATAGCTACCGATAAAGAGTTACCGCTACTGGTAAAGGCAGAGCCACCGCTACTGTTACAAGTCCACCGCTACCGATACATCAAGTCTACCGACAGACAAGTCTACCGTTACAGATGCCTACCGATACTCAGACCTACCATGACAAAGTCTACCGTTATCATGAGCAACCGTTCCGAGACAGAACCCCAACATGCTTTAAATTTCATTATTATTATTTAATCTAACCAACGGTCACATTAGGTATATTTTAATGCACTGACATTTATTTAATACGTGTTGCTGGTTTTCAGGAAACCGTACCTCGTACTTGAAAAAAGGGAATCGTATCTTTTGCCGAAGCTCGTGCTTTAAAAGAAGGATGCAAAAAAGAGCACAGAAGATACAGAGCACATAATATACGCTGGCGATCAAGCTCAAAATGTGCAACAAGAACAACTGGAGAACTTGCACTCACGAGACTACTACTACCACCCTCCAGAACATAGAGCATACGTCGAGCAATTTATGCTGAAGAAGAACTACACAAATCTCTTCATTCTCTGAGCCGACAAGCAAGCTGAACCTGGAAGTCAAGGAAACATATGATACTCTGTTTTCCAAAAAAAACCAGAAGAAGACTCAGAACGAATTCGAATCAACAAAAGGAGTCGAGAGCTACACGAAGATCACTAGAGCCATTTATATACTCTAAATATTTGCTCTGTGATTTATCTTTTTACTTATTGAGGAGTGTGTGTTATCTGCTGCATTTAACACACACACTGTCTCCTGTGCTTTAACTGGAGGATTTGTAAATCCTCACTCAACACTCTTACATATTTCTTTTCCCACTGGGATAGTGGTAGAGGTCGTGTGTGACCTGGACAGCTGGTTGCTGTTGTTTTGTTTCCCACGGATAATAGTGGTAGATGTCTTGGACCTGGATAGTTGTAAACTGTTGAACCCCGATTCAGGGTGTGGATCATCCTTATATAAAACTTTTGAGAGGACTAAGTCTCGGATTGAGACTAAACCTCTTGGTTAACTCCTCTGTGCTCTTAGTTAAATTTTTTATCCATACAATACTTATCTATTTCATATTCTACTGCTATTACTTTGAAATATAATTTATTTTCAAGGCTAATTTGATAGTTAAACTCGCAAGTGTTTATATTTATTGTAAACCAGTAAGTTAGTTTCAAAAGTTAAAGTAATCATAAGATTAAGTTAACTGAGATCTAATCAATCTTTGAGAAACTAAGTGAACCTTTATAATCTGTATAAATTCACTACAGTTTAATCTGTTTTTGAAATTGGGGGATTTTAATAGAAATTGTCTTTAGCAGAAATTTTAAATTGGAACTCAATTCACCCCCCTCTTGAGTATCCACTCTGACCAACATTTGGTATCAGAGGAATCAAATATTTTCTATATTAATCTTCTTTTTAACTGTGATTTTAGTTGTATTTTAAAGTTCTTAAAATTTCTGTTATTCCTAAATTTTTATCACTTTAAATTTTGTTTATAATGGATAATAGACTTGAGGGTGCTGCTACTAACCGGCCACCTTTCTTCAATGGAAATAACTATGCTCAGTGGAAACTTAAAATGAAAATCCATTTAGAATGTATGGGTTTTGATATCTGGACTGCTATAGAATCTCAATACAAAATTCCAGAAACAGAAAGAAAAACTTGGGATGAACCTACTAAGGCTACTTACAATAATAATTGTAAAGCCATAAATGCCCTCTACTGTGCTTTAGGAGATGAGGAATTCAATAGAATTTCTGCCTGCAAAACTGCTTTTGATATTTGGGATACCTTGGCTGTTTCTCATGAAGGAACAACTAATGTTAAGGAAATGCGGTTAAATACTTATATTATTAAATATGATAACATTAAAATTAAAGCTGATGAACCCATTTCTGACATGTATCTCAGGTTCAATGAGATAGTGAACACAATGAGCTCACTCGGAAAGATTGTTCCTTCAAGAGAACAAATCATGAGAATACTGAGGTGTTTTCCAGATAGATGGAGAGGCACGTCTGTCTCAATCAGAGAATCCTGTGACATTGGAACACTGCCTGTCAAGGAGTTAATTGGTAAACTAATGATGTATGAAGAAGAATTGAAGGTGAAAAAAGAAGAAGATGATGAACCCAAGATGAAATCCGTGGAATTTAAGACTACTGCATCAAAGAGTAAAGACAAGGAGAAAGTACATATGCCTACTGAAAGCTCGTCCAGTGAAGATTCAGATTCTGACAGTGATGAAGAAATGGCTCAAATAGCCAGGAGATTCAAGAAGTTCTATAGGAAGAAATTTTTTTTCAGGAAACCTAGATACAAAGGTAAGTATGATCAACAAGGAAAGTGGAAGAAGTCGGATAAAGAAGATGATATAGTCTACTATGAATGCAAGAGGAAAGGACACATCAAAGCCGACTGTCCTATGTTAAAATTCAAGAAAAAATATGACTATAAGGACAAGAGGTACAAGAAAGATATGAAAGAAACCAGGAGTGCTTCGGAGGACATCACAAGTGAATCAGAAGCCAATGAATCCGAAAGAAATCATGCTAATATGTGTTTCATGACTGACACATCTGAGGTACCTATTTCACCAGTTTTAAACAATTTTTATTCTGGAAATGACCATGATTCAGACAATGAGGAAGATATGTATAAAGTTGAACTGTTTGAATATTGCAATATGCTTGAAGATACTTGCAATGAACTAAAGAATAAATATAAATCTTTGAAGAAACAACATGCTTTGACTAGTAATATTGAAACAGGTTTAAGTGTGGAAAAAGAGAAGTATGCTCAACTATTGAAAGAGAACAGTCAACTTAAATTATCAAATGAACAATTAAGAAAAGATATTGAAAAGTTCACTGCTGGTAGGGATACCTTGACACAACTGCTATGAAAACATATTGCTCCCAAATATACAACTGGTCTAGGATATCAGCCTGGACAGAGACAAGTAAGCAAAACCAAATTTGTCCCAAAATCTGGACAGTTTTCTGCTAGTTCTAGTTCAGGACCATCTTATACAAAACAGTTTTCTAAAGGACCCAACAATGTATTTTTGTCTCAAAATATGCTTTCTGGACTTAGAAAAACTATAAAGCAAATATGGGTTCCCAAAGTTTTATTAGCTAACCTTTCTGGACCCAAAAAGATCTGGGTACCAAAATTATCCTATGTCTAATCTGTTTTGCAGGGAAATTGTTTAAAGAGCATCTGTAACACTCTATGGTATTTTGACAGCGGATGTTCAAGACATATGATAGGAGAATATTCTTCCTTCAAGAGCCTGATTAAGGTTGATGGTGGGCATGTCACCTTTGGTGACAATGCAAAAGGAAAAATCATCGGCTTAGGCCAGATTGGTAACCCTGATACAATTTTGATTTCTAAAGTACTTTTTGTTGACGAATTAAAGTATAATTTACTTAGTATATCTCAGTTTTGTGATGATGGTTTTAATGTTAAATTTGAAAATAATTCATGCAATGTTTTTAATTCAAAACATGACTTAGTTTTCACTGCATCTAGAAATGAGAATGTATATGCTGTTGATATAAATTCCTTGGTCAAACAAAATGTTTCCTGCTTAAATGCTTTCTATAAAGAGTCTTGGTTGTGGAATATGAGACTAGGACACTATAATGTTCACTCACTTAGGAAACTTTCTAAGAAATGATTAGTTAGAGACCTACCCAAATTAGAATTCCCAAATGATAAAGTGTGCAATCCCTGTCAAAAGGGAAAACAACACAAAGTTTCTTTTAAACCAAAGAAAGAAGTTTCAACTTCTCAACCACTTGAATTGGTTCACATGGATTTGTTTGGACCTTCAAGAGTTTCAAGTTTAAATGGGAAGCAATATGTTTATGTTCTTGTAGATGATTTTTCTAGATACACTTGGGTAAACTTTCTAGCTCACAAAAGTGAAGCATGTTCCTACTTTGTTAAATATTCCAAGACTGTAGAAAATCTTAGTGGACTCAAAATTAAGACCCTGAGGAGTGATCATGGGCGTGAGTTTGAGAATCATGAATTTGAATCCTACTGCTCACACAATGGCTATAATCACAACTTTTCTGCTCCTAGAACACCCCAACAGAATGGTGTAATGGAAAGAAGAAATAGAACCCTTCAAGAAATTGCAAAGACTATGCTTAATGAGTATGACTTACCTATTTATTTCTGGGATGAAGCTGTAAATACAACTTGCTATGTCATTAATAGATTTTTAATTAGACCTATTCTAAAAAGGACCCCTTATGAACTTTGGAATAATAGGAAGCCTAAGGTTAATTACTTCAATGGGTTTGGTTGCAAAGTCTTTATCCTTAACACTAAAGACAATCTTGACAAATTTGCATCCAAGAGTGATGAAGGAATTTTCCTAGGTTACTCTATCTCTAGTAAAGCCTATAGAGTTTTCAATAAAAGAACCAAATGTGTGGAAGAATCAGTTCATGTCAAATTTGATGAGACTGATCCACATGAGCCTAAATCCTACCTTGATGATCTTGAGGAAGATTTGTCAAATCTGGACCTAAATGATAAGAATACTGAATCCCATGTAAAAGAATCTAGTTCTGGAAATTTTCCAGAATCTGCTCATACCAATTCCAGACCTATAGAAAACACTGAAGAAACTAGTTCAACTCCTTATAGTGGTGTTAGAACTCTCAAGAATCATCTTCTTGATGCTGTTGTAGGTGATTTAAATAGAGGAACACAAACTAGAGCTTCTCTAAGGAACCAGGTTGAACATCAAGCTTTTCTCTCACAACTTGAACCCAAAGATATCAATGATGCTATCAATGATGAATTCTGGGTAATGGCTATGCAAGAAGAACTAAATCAGTTTGAAAGAAACAAAGTTTGGGAATTAGTGGAAAGACCTAAGGACACTCCAACCATAGGCACTAAATGGGTGTTTAGGAACAAAGTTGATGAATCTGGAACTATCATTAGAAATAAGGCTAGGCTAGTTGCACAAGGCTATAGTCAAGAGGAAGGAATAGACTATGAGGAAACTTTTGCACCCGTAGCTAGATTAGAGGCCATTAGGATATTACATGCTTATGCTGCTCATCTTAATTTCACACTCTATCAAATGGATGTTAAAAGCGCTTTTCTGAATGGATATATAAATGAGGATGTATTTGTTGAACAATCTCCTGGTTTCACAAATCCCCATTTTTCCAATCATGTTTTCAAACTATCTGAAGCTTTATATGGTTTAAAGCAAGCTCCAAGAGCTTGGTATGATAGGCTCAGCTCTTTTCTTATTTCAAAAGGATTTACTAAAGGAATAGCTGATCCCACTCGTTTCATTAAATGGATTTCTAAAAATGTTTTAATAGTATAGATCTATGTAGATGATATTATTTTTGGATCTTCTAAAAATTCTTTATGTATTGATTTTTCAAAAATGATGCAAAACGAGTTTGAAATGAGCTTAATGGGAGAACTCAAATTTTTCCTTGGATTTCAGATATTTCAAAACAAAAATGGTATTATTTTGAATCAAAGTAAATATATTAAAGATCTTCTAAAATGTTTTTCATTGGATAGTAGTAAAGGCAGTGATACACCTATGAGTACCACCTGCAAGTTGGATAGTGATGAAACTGGAGAACCAGTAAATCAAACCAACTATAGAGGTATGATAGGAAGTCTACTGTACCTTACTGCCAGTAGACCCGACATCATGTTCAGTGTATGCATGTGTGCTCGATTTCAAGCAAACCCAAAGGAGTCTCATTTGACTGCTGTTAAAAGAATTTTCAAATATCTAAAACATACTCCTAATTTAGAACTATTTTATCCAAAAGGACAATCATTTGATTTATTGAGTTATTATGATGCTGATTTTGCTGGTAGTAAGTTAGACAAAAAAAGCACCTCTGGAACATGTCACATCTTAGGAAAATCGCTAGTATCTTGGTGTAGTAAGAAGCATAATTCTGTTGCATTATCTACTGCCGAAGCTGAGTATATAGCTGCTGGTAGTTGTTTTGCACAAATCTTGTGGATGAAACACACTTTACTAGACTATGGATATCAATTCAAACATGTCTCTATAAAGTGTGACAATACAAGTGCTATTAACATTTCCAAAAATCCAGTATCTCATGCTAGGACAAAGCATATTGATGTGAGACATCACTTTTTGAGGGATCACTATCAAAAGGGTGATATCACTCTTGAATTCATTGGCACTGAACATCAGTTAGCTGATATTTTTACAAAGCCATTGAATTCTGAGAGATTAAATTACATCAAACATGAGTTAGGTATGATTAACTATAGCTTAGAGAAACCTCACCATTAGAGAAACCTCACCGTTAGAGAAACATCACCGTTAGAGAAACCTCACCGTTAGAGAAACCTCACCGTTAGAGAAACCTCACCGTTAGAGAAACCTCACCGTTAGAGAAACCTCACGGTTAGAGAAACCTCACCGTTAGAGAAACCTCACCGTTAGAGAAACCTCACCGTTAGATAACTTTACTAGTACATTTTTTTAAAGTCGAGGCATCGAACCGTTTTATTTTATTTTATTATTTATGTGATTTATGAATCCTAAATGATATTAAAACTCGAACTAGATTCACTCAATCTCATCGCGAACATGTCTGCTCGAACTCTCCTAAACCTAAACCTCTCGACCATCAGAACCCTAGCCCCAAATCCGTAATGGCCCGAGTCAAGAGACCTCAGATGACTGATCGGAGTGAAGCACCGGCACCGAAGAGACAAAAAGTAGCTAGCACTGATGCAAGTGAAAGTGGAAAGGGAAGTTTAGCTCAGAGAAGATCAGTAAATCCACACCTATTGAAGCGCGAGATAGTTGTTGAAAAAGAGGTGTGTGCAGAATGGGTTATGGAAAGAAAGTCGCTGGTTCTTAGAGTGTTAAAAGAACAAGTTGGCTAGAATGCTTCACGAACAACAACGGACCTTACTATCCAGGATTGGTGAAATAGTTCTACGAATTCGTTCGTTTTGAAAAATATGAAGAAGAAAGCAGAATGGTTTCTTATGTGAATGGTCAGGAAGTATCGTTTACTTCAGGAGAATGGGCTGAGAACCTAAGAGTTCCACATGAGGGTGATTTTACTTTTTATTCCAAGTCTGTACATTCGACCAGTGATGTATTTCAATACGAAGACGCTTTGCTGAAACTCACAGGAAATGGGACCCCTAGAAAGTTGATTGCTGCAGAGATGGAAGGAGAAGATAAGCTGTTATTTAAATTTATTCAGCATGTTGTTAGTCCAAGAAGAGGAGACTTTGCCACTTTTAGATTCCAAGACATATATTTGTTACATTTGCTGAAGCACAGTGTGAAAATCAATCTATGTAGATTGATTATGGTTCAAGTAGAAGAGATGACTAGACCAAAGTCAAAATCAAATGCCCTATTTTTCTCCAAACTAATTTCTGTGATGCTGAAAATAAAGGAGATAGCTGAACCTCAGGATGAGATGGTAGTGGTTAAGGATAACTTCTGTATTACAAGAACTATTTATAAATACATGAAAGTCAGCTGGAATCTTTGGAAGAAATCATGGGTAAATGATGATGGAAAAATTTATGAGAAATTCACTCCTGAGAATCATCCATCCAGACCAAAAGATGTTAGAGATCCTGGTCTTGGACCAGATGAGCCAGAACCAGTTTATAGTGATGGTGAAGCTGATGAGGAAGAGACTTCAGTGGAGGAAGGAGGAGATCCAGACTTACCCCCTAGTCCTATGCATCAAGTTATTTCTTATGGAGAAGCTAGCCCTCCAAAAGCACTACCAAAGAGAGAAATTGTCTTGAAGGATAATGATTCAGAGACTACAGAAGAAGGAGAAGAATCATGCCAATATGTTTTCAAAGACACCTCTGAGGAGAATGAGACAACCGAATCCAATCATAGAGAACAGGAGGCTGATGATGAAGCAGATGATGAGGAAAATGTTGAAAGAGAGCTCAGTTTCAGTCCCCTAATAGTCAGTACAGTCTGGATAGTGCCTGAGCAGGAAGATATAGTAGCAGAACCTGTTGATGAGAGAGTCATTAATGACTTAGAACTAATGGCTACTGAATCTGCTGAAATTGTGGAGAAAATTGCAGATTTACCTCAGGGAGAAGAGTTGGAAGAGATACCTCAGGAGAATGTTCCAAGAGAAGGAGAGAATCTCGGCTCAGTATCAGAATCATATGACATTGAAGGTTGGAAATCAGCTCCCGGATATATGATTCTTGGACTATCTTATGGTGATTCTGATGAGGAAGACCAAGCCCAAAGGGAGCCAGTTACCTTACCCCCTATGAATGACAATGTGGCAACAAAAGATGACCTTAAGTCTTTAAAAACCGAATTGATAGAAGTAATAAGATAATCAGTGGGAGATTTGAAGAAAAGTATGTTTGAAGAGATAAAAAACGTGGAGAAATCCCTTGAGTTATCCATTGGATGTAGTATATCCAGTCCTGTGGAACAAATAATGGACAAACTTAAGGTGTGCCACACTCAGATTGAGAGCTGGACAGGAGCTGTAATTGCTCTTAGACAATCAATTGCCTCCTTGACTTCTTTACACAGTTCTCACACCCAAGTGCACACTGACATTCGCTATATCAAAGAAGTGGTCAAACAGTTTGTGGAAGATTTTGAGGCTTTTAAGAAGTCAGTTAAAGAACATCTGAACAGTCAGGATGAACTTGTACAGAAGATGGTTAGTAGTCTGACTCACTCTTTCAAGGAAACAGTGGCCTTCTCATTGAAACCTCTTCCCTCATCCAACACAAGTTTGAACCTTGACCAGATCTGCACTGTTCTTCAGGAAGAATTGGCTAAGGCCAGTCCTAGTGGTGCATCAGATACTCAGATTCTTGCTACCACTAGGGAAGTTAGTAGTTTTGTTCGTGATCACCTGCGGGCAGCTACTGCTTCTCAAGAGGAAATCAAAAATAAGGTGGATGCTTATTTTTAAAATGTTTATACCAAGCACCAAATGACAAATCATTTCAAGCTTTTGATTGAGAATATGAAGTTACCTCCAGTTACCCAAGCCTTCAGAGAACAGGTTAGTAAGCTCCGGGAGCTTACTCCTGCTTTAGATAAGTTTATTGAGAATAGAGATGATTTTGTCTCTGCTATGGAGCGAGGTGGAAGCATCATCATGGATTTCAGGAATCTCTTGCTGCCTTTCCTATATGTGGATGCTCGACCGGTTATTGTACCGCCTGCCCTTCCACCATCTGCCTCTGGGAGTACTCCTCAACTGACTCCAGTTCAAGCCATCAGGAGCTTGACACCTTTGATCCCTCAGAAAGAGACAGATTACAGATCTGGTGCTGTATCAGTTGCTGATCCACCAATAGTTCTTTCCGGAATTCCCAAGCCTGCAGACTCTACCTCTGCACCCTCTGCTGATCCCAAGGGAAAGACATCTGTCCGAGAGGATGATTGAGTGTTTATTTTTTTTGATGGGATTCATTGTATTTTTTGTACTTTTCTGATTTTTCCAAATGTATCTTTTTGTTAATCACAAAGGGGGAGAAATTCTTGGAAAACCACTGGAAAACCAAAAGAGAATGTTGTTCATTTTTTTTCTCCTCTGCTATATATAAGTTTTTATTTATTTTGATTTCTCTGGTACTATACTGTTGATATCATAATCTGATATTTTTTTTTCTTGGCATAAGTTGTGATTATCAAAAAGGGGGAGATTGTTGAACCCTCTGGAATTAAGTTACTTTATTATGTTTTGATAATCCCAACCATTGCTTATTTATATCTTGAAAGGGGGAGATTGTTGAACCCTATAGAATTAAGTTACTTTATTATGTTTTGATAATCTCAACCATTCCTTATTTATATCTTGAAAGGGGGAGATTGTTGAACCCTTTGGAATTAAGTTTCTTTATTATGTTTTGATAATCCCAACCATTCCTTTTTTATATCTTGATTTTGCATTATCGGATATATATTTACTGTGACTTAACTCATTCTGCCAAGAGAATGCTTAAACAGTTTATAGCTGCCGTTACAGATAGTAGCTACCGCTACTCAAAGTCTACCGATACTCAAAGTCTACCACTACTCAAAGTCTACCGCTACTCAAAGTCTACCGCTACTCAAAGTTCACCGATACTCAAAGTCTACCGCTACTCAAAGTCTACTGCTACTCAAAGTCTACCGCTACTCAAAGTCTACCGATACGAAGTCTACCGCTACTCAAAGTATACCGCTACTCAAAGTCTATCGCTACTCAAAGTTCACCGATACTCAAAGTCTACCGCTGCATCGGAGTAGACAGTTATCGTTACAGCAGAGCCAAAACTATCGATAAAGAGTTACCGCTACTGGTAAAGGCAGAGCCACCGCTACTGTTACAAGTCCACCGCTACCGATACATCAAGTCTACTGACAGACAAGTCTACCATTACAGATGCCTACCGATACTCAGAACTACCATGACAAAGTCTACCGTTATCATGAGAAACCGTTCAGAGACAGAACCCCGACATGCTTTAAATTTCATTATTATTATTTAATCTAACCAACGGTCACATTAGGTATATTTTAATGCACTGACATTTATTTAATACGTGTTGCTGGTATTCAGGAAACCGTACCTCGTACTTGCAAAAAGGGAATCATATCTTTTGCCGAAGCTCGTGCTTTAAAATAAGGATGTAGAAAAGAGCACAGAAGATACAGAGCACATAATATACGCTGGCGATCAAGCTCAAAACGTGCAACAAGAACAACTGGAGAACCTTCACTCACGAGACTACTACTACCACCCTCCAGAACATAGAGCATACGTCGAGCAATTTATGCTGAAGAAGAACTACACAAATCTCTTCATTCTCTGAGCCGACAAGCAAGATGAACCTGGAAGTCAAGGAAACAGATGATACTCTGTTTTCCAAACAAAAACCAGAAGAAGAATCAGAACAAATTCTAATCAACAAAAGGAGTCGAGAGCTGCACGAAGATCACTAGAGCCATTTCTACACTCTAAATATTTGCTCTGTGATTTATCTTTTTACTTATTGAGCAGTGTGTGTTATCTGCTGCATTTAACACACACACTGTCTCCTGTGCTTTAACTGGAGGATTTTTAAATCCTCACTAAACACTCTTACATATTTGTTTTCCCATTGGGATAGTGGTAGAGGTCGTGTGTGACCTGGACATCTGGTTGCTGTTGTTTTGTTTCCCACGGATAACAGTGGTAGAGGTCTTGGACCTGGACAGTTGTAAACTGTTGAACCCCGATTCAGGGTGTGGATCATCCTTATATAAAACTTTTGAGAGGACTAAGTCTCGGCTTGAGACAGAACCTCTTGGTTAACTCCTCTGTGCTCTTAGTTAAATTTTATATCCACACAATACTTATCTATTTCATATTCCGCTGCTATTACTTTGAAATATAATTTATTTTCAAGGCTACTTTGATAGTTAAACTCGCAAGTGTTTATATTTATGGTAAACCAGTAAGTTAGTTTCAAAAGTTAAAGTAATCATAAGATTAAGTTAACTGAGATCTAATCAATCTTTGAGAATCTAAGTGAACCTTTATAATCTGTATAAATTCACTACAGTTTAATCTGTTTTTGAAATTGGGGGATTTTAATAGAAATTGTTTTTAGTAGAAATTTTAAATTGGAACTCAATTCACCCCCCTCATGAGTATCCACTCCGACCAACAATTACTTAGTAGTGGTCACAGTAATTATTAAATATGTATATAATTTTTTCATTCAACTTATACCATGATGTCTCACATTTAAGACACTTTGATAGAAATTCATATTTCTTTCAATATAGCACATAATCATTCGGGCATAGATGCATTTTTTTGTAACCTAATCCCATAAGGCATAGTATTTTATTTTCTTTATAATGTAAATTAAGAAGATCATTATCTATAGGAATAATATATATTTCAATTTTTTTTATAAAATCAATAAAATACTTGTCACTCCACCCCTACTTCATCTTCAAGTTAATAAATCTAAAAAAACAATTATAAAACCATAAATTCCATACAACATGGGTATAAAGGTTTTTCAACATCGACATATAGATTCTTAATTGCTGGTTCTTTCTCAATTTACTTTGATTAAAAATCATGAATCGTTTATTTAATTTCATTAGAGTTATCATTTTACAAAGAATCATCATAAATTGATCTAAAATTATACCAAGTATCACCATGCCAAATACAAGGGATATAAGCCAAATTAAAACCACATAAAACTAAATGTTCTTTGATCTCTCTTCTTTTTAACCTATTTATATTTAAAAAATTTAGGAATGGATTTAAAACCATGGTATTGTTTGGAAAATTTCATTTATAAAATTCCAAAAAACCATCAACAACTTCATAATATTTATCACTTATTCTATGTTTCATAATCCAACATCAACTCATTATTATCTATAAAAAATATGAAAAATAAAAATCTTGTAAAACAATATAGTGGTGATAAAAGTGAGAATAATTTATTCAAGTCAAACCAGGTTTAAATTTATATCAAATATATCATAATTTGAAAGTAAAAAAAGTTTTAAATTAAACAAAAACATACATATCTGAAAAATAGGACTATAAATTTTAGATAATAATAAAATATAAGTTTAAATATAATTTATATATTAAAATTAACCACCCTTTAAATTTATAATACAAAATAATACTACATATAATATATATTTAAAAAAACATCATTAACATCAATTTACTTTTAAAACAATATTTCACAGTAGTTTTTAAAAAATAATTTATTTTAAAAAATAAAATCATTTCACTTTATAATTTAATTAAAAGCACTCTCAATTTTTAACTTTATAATAAGTGAACTATTTAAAATTATCTATCATATTTAAAATAAAAAACACATATTTAAATAAAAATGGTAAATATTTGTTTATTTAAATTTAATAAAAAACTTGTTTCTCTTACTAGATAATTTTGAACAAAAAAAACATCATATCATCATGAATATAATAAAATTATTTCCTATTATTGCGAATAATTTCTAAAATACAAAACACAACTTTCTCAACAAAACAAACCATAATATTATATATTATATAATAATGAATAAAATACATATAAGATGTTATGTAATAAGAAACTGAATAGATAGAGGGTAACCTGTTCAATAATTCAATCTATATAAATATTATATAATAAAATACTAAATATAATGTAAACCACTAATAAAAAAACATAAAAATATCAAAGTGACTCTAATTAATTATATAACATATAATATGGTTTTTAGGTGAATTAAGATTACTTTATGAGTTGTTGTTTAATAAATAATTGAAATTAATATATAATAGTAATCATATTAAAGGAATGTAGATAACCTAATATTCCACTAAATACATGACATATGAATAATCACTAATTTTTTCCCAATTTAGATAAACTCATCATCCCTAGTTTCTACAATTCAAACTCAAGATTCCCAAATCACTAACTCAGAAAATCCAATAGATCCAAAACAGAAAACTAATATAATTTTCCTAGGGGTTAAAAATAGTTTACATTAAATCAAAAATAAGGTTTTCTATATGAAAGTTTGAATTAATAAAATATTCGAGATTAATAAAAAATCCTTTAGAAAAACGAAATCGATAAAATGATAGTAATGCAAGATTTGAATGAACCGAATCGAAAAAAACAAGAGTTAGGGCATCCATGAGAGATATTGATGTGTGAGGCTTAATTGAGAGTTGAGAGATAGCCAGATTGAATTTGAAACAATGAGGCCAAGGAAACCAGATGATGTATAAAGATGGAAGACCAATAATGGAGGATAGAGGATGGAAAAAAGGTTAGGACTTCCATATGAGATAAAATTGAGTTTTCTTTCATGATATTGAATAACAAAAAAATGATTCATAATGGAAAATCATAAATTTTTTTGTTTATATCATGTTTTATATATTAAAAATGATTCAATGTTGATATTTTTAATGCTTTTTTACATTGGTTATATAGTTACTAATGTTAAAAATGTATTTTATCAAATTAGTTAAAATATAAAAAATTTAAAAACTACTTTATCATGTCTATTACTATATAAACTATGTGATAAAGTTAGATAATGAATTTTTTCTTGTTAGTTATAATATAAATGACATGATAAAGCAATATACATGGATTTTTCACTATAGTTATCCATAACTGATGTGAAAAATATGTCCTGCTAAGTAGATTTTTTACTAGTGGTACATTTTGATAAAGGGGTCTGAAAACCACTCAAGAATGAGCCCCTATATCTCCTCCCATCAAGATGGTTTTAGAAGAGTATATTTCTCCCTTTTTTTAAATGAATTCCTTGAAATAAATAAGAATAAATAATCCATTGGTTTTAATGGAAACGAAGAATGAATTGAGACCCATGGTTTTAATGAAGATGAAGAACCATGATCCCTCACTTTAATGGTTACGAGGACCTAAATAAGAAGAATATGATGATAAAGGATTGTTTTTAAAAACACTTTACAATGCACTCAACTCTCTCTAGAATATTTTGAATAAATGAAATTTTACGAGAGATATAGGGAAGTTAAAATAATAAATTATAGGAAATGAAAAAGTGATAAATTATCTAAAAAAATAAGGAGAAAATGAGAAAAAGTATTAAATTCAGTGAAGAATTAATTTCCATTAAAAATGGGAATATGTTTGGATATCTCATAAAAAAGAACATTAAGGATTGATTCGGTGGAAATAGTTTTCATAGGTGAAAATTGATATTTTTTTATGAAATCATCCTTAGATATCTATTTATTTCCTCCATAGGTTTTAGGAATATCATGGAATACATTGAGATTAATTAAAGTTGAAGGATATGGGATTAATGATACTTCGACCATAATGAATGTAGGTTTTAACATCCCACCCAACCAATTTCACAGTGTTAATGTACAAATCCACGTGTTAATATTTTTATTTAGAAACTCTAAAATCATTTTTGATTTATTTATGATTTAAAATAAGATGTAGAATATGAAAAAATATACCCTAAATCCTTCAAATAATGAAAATATATTCACCACATGAAGAAAAGTTACAAAATAAAAACACTATAACTATTCTTTATGAAAGTCATTTTTGACATGAACTAAAATTATTGATGAACATTCATGATGTGATTAATGTTTTTGGACATGAGAGAATTATTCATGATGTGAAAAATTCTTATTGAGTTGATATTTAACATTCAAAATATTATATACTTCTCCATTTAGTTAAAAATATTCCTATCATGATATCTAATGATAATAACTAAAATAAAAGAATAAAGGATAATAAGGAGGAGAAGAAGAAACAAAAAAGTGTAATGGAAAATATACAAGAGGGAGATGTATAAACACATGTTTTGGTGAAATCATAATTTTACCCCTTGGAAGAAGATCATTCTCTTGAAGATATTTCTCATTTATAAAAACATATATAATTTTCTCCACCAAAAACACATTATATATTTGTCCCCAAAAGCATAGGCCTTTCTCCCCCTTTGTTATTAAAAATAACGTACAAAGTATAATTGTGAGATATATGAGATATAAAACATGTGCAATATAATCAAGATGATCATAAGAATAGGATAAGAAAATCTGTGCAAGAGGTTTTAAAAATAAAAATTATATTTTAAAAAATTATCATGATTTTAAAAGAGAAAAAAAAGTATAAGAAGAGATAAAGAAAAATAATTACAAGAATTCCATTCCTAAATAAAAACAATATAAATATAGGGGTTTTGTAAATATATTGGTTAATTGAATATCTATGCTAATATATGATAACACAATATCATATTTTTGAAATCGGTCTCTCAAAAAGTGATGTTTTATATCAATGTGATTTGTGCATACATGAGAAATTGGATTTATAGAGATTCTTATAGTACTATAAATATGAAATTTAATCATATCAGGAAGAAATGTTAACCCAAAATATAATGGATTTATTTCACCCATAGAATTTGGGAACCAAAACTCCAAATGTATTTATGTATTCCACTACACTTGTGGAAACAGAAACTGAATTTTTATTATTACTGATCTAAGAGATTAAAAAATGTCGAAGAAGGCAATAAGTACCACTTGTAATTTTCCTATATAGTTTTCATCTTAATATAATAAGTTCTGAAGAAACTAGAAATATTAAATGTGTTTCGTTTAGGATAAAAAACCGTAATTTTTAGAACATTTTAAAAAGATTAAAATACTTCTTATAGGTTTTAAATATGATTATTTAGGATTGTATTGAAAATGAGCATAAAGAGAAAAATGAATATAATACTAGGTTAGGTCACAATAAGGTAAATTAGACTCCCAATCATACATTGATAAATATTTTTGTTATCTTGTTTAACATATTCATCCAATGTTTTATTAAAATACATAGTCATAGGTGTGATAATTTTCTTATCACGATCCATGCCAAAATACATTAGTAGTTCATTAGGGTATTTACAATGTCTAAGAAAAATTCAATCCTCAGTTTGAGAGATTTTAAAAACAAGAAAGAATTTTAACTTACTCATAAAACTCTTAAAATTATTTTCTCATTGGATTTGAATATTAATTTCCAAGTGATCGGTATTCTAATCGAAAAATATGTATCAACATAGATTTAAATGATTAAAATATCATTTGAAAATTTTTAAGAAATAATATTGAACAAAACTTTATTATTTTGAATTCATTTAATATAATCAAACTAGTTATGATTTTATACTATCCCACAGGGCTTGTTATAAACCATAAAATATTTTGGTTAATTTGAAAATTAAATTTGAATTTTTTTTAAACCAAACAATTGTTCAATAATTTTTTTCTGATATAAAATATATGATAAAATAACTTTTAACATCCATTCGAAAAAGCTTAAAATTGATATCGGTGGTGAATTAAAATAATATTCTTATATATTTTATCCAAGAAATAATGGGGAAGATTTCACCATAATCAATGGATTATTCTGGATTATATCCATTGGGTAAAAGTATATACATTTTTTGTGATGTTACATTTATCATCGAATTTATTTCTAAAAAATAATTGTGTACTAATAATAATATGATCTCTAGGTCTTCCAACAAGATTCCAAACATTATTCTATTGTAATTAATTTTTCACTTCTTATATAAAAAACCCCAATTTTAATTATTAATAACATCGTCCAGGTTTTTAGGCACTATAAAATAAATTAAATAATAATTATAAATATAATTTAAGATAGATTTTATAGAATGATTACTAGCTAAACAATTTAATAATATTTTCTACGGGATAGTCAGAGGATTATTTCAAGTCTTTAGATAAATAACTAGATGTAGTTTCAACGATATGATCTTTAGGAGATGTTGTATTTTTAAAAGTTAGAGGTCCAAGGTTTTCCACATCTTTAAATAGGAATGAATGTTTAAGAATATTTTCATCAGATTTGATAGTAACCAATTATTCAAATTTTTTGGTTCTTTTTTTGAATACTTGATAGGATTTACTTGAGTTCGAGTACCCAAGAATGTTTTCCCCATCATATTTTGGATCAAATTTCCCATGGTTGTATTTAGTATTAAGAATAATCAATTTATATAAAAAAACATTGAAAATGATAAATTTTGGAATTTTTTTTTCAATGGTCATAAGGATTCGTTTTTAGTAAGGATCATTTATGAAAATGGTTCATGATAAAATAAGTTTTATTGACCAACTAAAATAATAATTATTATCAGAGTTTCAAATAATTCCATAGGTATTTTGATATTTATTTATGAGATTTATTGTTCCTTTTAACAACCACATTATGTTAGGTATCCTAGGAGTTTAAAAAAAGTATTACTATAACCTTATTAAGTAGAAAAACCATCAAAATCATTGTACAAAACTCTTTAATAGGATCAATTTGAATATAAATTATTCTGTTACCTTTTTTATTTTGACCTTTTTAGTGCATATTATAAAGAATTTATAGGTCTCATATTTTCATGATAATAAAAATACCATAGTGTATCATGAATAATCCTCAAAAATCATTAAATTGTATTATTTTCCTTTGATACATTTGAATCAAGATTGTTGAAAATATCCAATTGAACAATCACAAGTTAGTTATAGGTAGAAACTTCTTGTTTATATTTAAATGTTGTTTTTTTGTCTCTTTCAAAGTTGATAAGGTTCACAAATAATATTATCTTTGAAATGATATTTTGGTAAATATCAAACTATTTTATGCTAGTGGAGATCAATGAGTGTTTGTGTGTGATACAATGGATAAGGTGTTGAAACCAAATCCATGACTCACTATCATGAATGATAAAAAAATTTCCATTTTGAGAATAAATATCATTTAAATTGATAATATTAAAAACTTGAAATTAAAAATAATGAAATAAATGTTTTCCTTTGACATTAAAAACATTAAAAAAATCATTTTTAAAGGATATTTTAAAACCATTCTCACACAATTTTAAAATTATTATAATATTGTGATTTAAACCATCAATGAATAAAACATACTTTAAGTGTGTAATTGATAAAATCAATTGTACCTATATTGGTAATTTTACATCTTTAATTGTCATCTAAAGTTAGGAATCCTCTATCAATTTTTTCATATTGTTTAAATTAAAAGGGGTCACCAAATTGTTTTTGAGAACATCATTTATCTATATACCACATTTCATTATAGGATTTATTATTTAGTGATATTTCCTAAAAAAAGAAAAAATTAATATTTTTTTTACATAGATTTTGGGTCCACATATGTTAGATAATAGGGTTTTTGAGACAAAAAATAGGTTTTGAAAATGGTTTTTAAAATGATATATATTATGCAATATGGATAACTTTTGGTATACCATATCAAGAGATACTGATATTCAATTCATTAAATAAATGTTTGGTTTTATAGAAATATTTACAAATCCTATTTTTAAAAAATATATTTTCTAAAAACCATATTTTCGGATGAACTAGGATTATTTGTAAAACCAAATACAAAGTTATTTTTAAGGGTCATTGAAAACTCAATTTTTTTAAGATTTTCTTCACCGCAGGTGAATTTTATGACAGAATATTTGGCATAATTGATTGTCTATTTAAGTCTATAAAAATGAAATTGATCATTCAATTTTTATGATAGTTTTTATTTTTCACTTATTATTTGATCATTTTCCCTAAGCACATGATTATACATATTTTTAACCTCTTGTTACATTGAAATTATTAAAAAAACATTTATCATGTTCATTACAAGAATATTTCAGATCCTCATAGCATATGTGACAGGTAAAATAAGAGTTTGAGGAAGAAGATGAAAAATTTTAGTGGGAATAATAGGATGAGTGATGATTATTCTCCATTACTAACCTTGAATTGAGCCGTCAAATGTTTTTGACATTCATTGCTTAATTCACTCGAGAATAGAAACCCATCACTTTCCCAGAAAGAAGAAACCTTAAAGGATTTTTTCTTCTTATTATCCTTGTTATTATTTTTGATCAAGGTGAATTATAGCCGTATATTTCCTTTCTTTTTTTATTTGAATCATGTAACTTCTTGTACAGGTTGATCATCCTCATTTTTAACATGTTAGTAATATTTTCTTCATTTTTAGAATATGTTCATCATCTTGCATATCAGTCACACCGTGCATCAGATTTAGGGGATTATAATTATTACACATCCTAAATGACTTATGGATAATTTTAATATTGTATCAAAACTGTATGAATGTTCTTACTTAGTTTTGAGTAATTCACATGTCTTTTATACTAAAAATTCATTTTAAACTAGAAACACACACTTTGACTCATATTGATCACATTGTGTATCTGTTTGATGTTTGACAGATTCCTAAACGTCCCAATGGAATATGGATAAATTTCCTAAATTAACTTAGATTTTTCTGATAATTTAGGACATTGATTAGTATGTAATTTTTGACATGTAGGAATTAGTCTCACATTAAACAGATACACTATGTGATTGGTATAAGTAAATTTGCATGTTTCTAGTTTAAAAAGACATTTTATTAAAAAAGACACGTGACATACACAAAAATGAGTACACACATTCATATTGTTTTTATACATCATTACAATGACCCATAAGTCATTTGGGATGTGTAATAATTAGCTTCACCAAAATCTATTGCACGGTGTGACTGATATGCAAGATGATGGATAGATTCTTAAAATTAATAAAATATTACCAAGATGTAGAGAATAAGGATGATAAAACTGAACAATAAGTGACATGATTAATTTTTGATGTTTAAGAATCAGCTGCACCTCAATCCGACGCATGGTGTGCGCGATATTACTCAATGTGTCTGTTATCAGTTTAAAATTGATAGTTTAATTCATAAAATTCACTCACTCAAAATTGAGAAAAGGAGCATGGATTTTTTTGATAATTTAATAAATTGATTCATAAGTCAATTATGACATGTAGGAATCTACCTCACATTAAACCGATACATGATGTGATCGGTAAGAGTCAAAGTGCGAGTTTCCAGTTAAAAATAAACTTTTAGTAAAAAGGCATGTCACTTACTCAAATTTGAGTAAACTCATTCATATTGTTTTATACTTTATAAAAATTATCTATAATTCATTTGATTAATGTAATAACTATTTACTCCATAATCCAATGCATGGTGTGACTGATATGACTCAAGGTGCATATTTTTAATTAATGTTGGAATAAATTTTAGTAAAAAGGAGAACTCAACTACTCAAAACCATGATAAAATATTTGTATTATTTTTATAGTTTAGGAAAATTATTCATAAGTCATTTTAGATGTGTTTGAATCAATTGTAACTGAATCTGACGTATTGTGTGACTACTCTGACTCCATGTGCGTATTTTAAAAAAAAAATGAAATCAATTTTAATTAAAAGGAAAAATGACCTACTCAAAACCAAGAAAACTCAATCATATTATTTTGATATGTTCTATCTATTATCCATAAGTAATTTTTTTACATTTAGAAATCATATTCACCTTAATCAAATGCATGATGTTCCCGGTAAGACTCAATGTGTCCATTATCAGTTTAAAATTGACAGTTTAGTTCAAAAAATTCTACTCACTAAAAACTTAGAAAATTCAATCATATTTTCTTGATAATTTATTAAATTTACTTGAATGCCATTTTTGACATATAGGAACCAGTCTCACAACAAATAGATACACTATGTGATCAATATAAGTCAAAGTGTGTGTTTCTAGTTTAAAATGAAATTTTAGTAAGAATGACATAAGACATACTAAAAAATGAGTAAACACATTCATATTGGTTTGGTACATTATTAAAATTATCCACAAGTCATTTGTGTTGTTTAATAATTATCTTTACCTCAATATGATGCATATTGTGATAGATATTACTCAAAGTGCACCTTTTTATTTAAAATTGACATCAATTTTAGTAAAAATGAAAACTCACCTAATCAAAATTGAGAAAAAAGATTTGGATTGTTTTTATACTTTAGGAAAATTATACATAAGTAATTTTTCCGTGTAGGAATTAGCACCATGTCAATCTAATATGTGATGTGTTCGGTATGAGTCAATGTTTCTATTATCAGTTTAAAATCAATATTGTAGTTCAAAAGATGTCACTCACTAAAGAAAAACACTCATATTTTCTTTATAATTTTTGAAAATTATTCATAAGTAATTTTTAAAATTTAGGAATTGGTATCACATAAAATTGACACATGATATAACCATTATGAGTCAAAGTTTTTGTTTCCAGTTTAAAACGAAATTTTAGTAAAAAATACAAGAGACACTCTAAAAATCGGGCAAACACATTCAAATTGTTTTGATACTTTAGGAAAATAATCCATAAGTCATTTGAGACATGTATGAATCAACTAAATCAAAATCTAAAACTTAGTGTGACTATTATGACTCCAACTGAATTTTTTCAATGTATAAGTATCATTTATTTTAAAACACATATCGTATAGCCAAAATTGAGCAGACGAGCCTAGATTGTTTTCTATTCATTTAAATTCTATATTGATACTTTATTTTTTTTATTTTGTGGTCTTTTTTGTGTTGTAGTGAGATATTATATAACAGTAAATTAGTGGGGTAGTGTGCTGTAACAACACACTATAATATTCCCCTTTATTAGCACTTTTAAATGTGCTGATAAACGATTCCTTTATTAGTACTTATAGAGGAAATGATAAATGATCCTTTATCATAACTTGATAAAACATTGATAAAAGGGGTCCTTTAACATCACATTAGAATGAAATGATAAAGGACTAGGGATTTTAATATTTCTCTAGTATTCAACATTTCTCTAGCACTGATAAATGCCATTTTTAGCAAAATTAGAGGCATGTTTTGTTGTAGCGTCATGATCCATGAAAAGATATGGGTTTTATAAACATCAATTTATAACCCATGAAATTAAATATTTATCATTAAAATTTTATCACATCATAATATTTCGAAAATAGGTAGGTTTCATAATCATTTCATTAAATTATAACCCCTGAAAATAAGAGGGTTCTAAAAGAATATAACCCATAGAAGAGAAATGAGTGTCGTAAAAAACACGCCATCCAAACATAAGCCATTCAAGAAAAATATGAATTGTATTCTTGGATCATTTATCCAATAAATATTAAATTATATCAATGTATTTCTTCTTATAAGGAGAAGGATTTTGAAAGATCACTTGGATAATTTCTTAAAGAAAATAACCTTTCTTAGAAATTCACTTTTTATTACATAGAACATATACAAAATATTTTTCTTAACTTTTTTTTTGAAAACATATAAATTAATATTTATAATCAATTGAAACATTTCTTGATGAAATATTATTTTATTATTTGAAAAATTCTATTTAAAATATAAAGCATTTTGAAAACCTTTTTTTTAAAAATAGCTTTGAAAACATATAAAACAATCTTGAAAACATTTAGAATTCCTTTTTATTTAAAAACACTTTGAGAACTTATAAAGAAATATAGATTTTTTTTGTATTAGTTTTCCTTGAAAACATATAAAAGGGGCCTAATTTTTTTTAAAACCATTGTGAAATTAAACTTTTTTGGAAACCTTTTTTAGAAAACATAATTTTTAATGAACACTAATTTCCAATCGAAAGGAGAAATAAAGTCTGATTTTCCTAAATTTTTTTTGGTAATTATCTTAAGTAACAAACAGTGGAAAATGGTACTGATAGATTAAGGTATCATGGATAACTAGAGGAGAAATAAATTAATGAGGTTTCTTGGGGTATTTATTATAATATTTCATCAATGAAAGCATAATCTTAAACAATCATGATATATAATGAGATTATAACAATAAGATTATTAATACTTTGTTAAAATTGAATCAAACTATACATGAAATAATAAAATTAAATGAAGCTTAAAATACCATAAAAGAATAATATTCATGATATAACATGTCAATGGGTAGTATATACACACAATAGAAAAATATAGGTGCATAGCATGGTATGTATCTCAAAGAAGGTGACTTGAAACAAAATATACATTACCGATTTGGTAGCTTTTGAACCAAACACCCTATTAAAAAAATATCATAAAATGGATGTGTAAATACCCAAAAATTTAATTATAATAATCATATAATATATTCATGGGCAGTATATACACTATACAAAATAAATGTGTGGTGTATAAGGCATATATCTTACAGATATAAAAAGTGAGATGAGGAAAACCTTACCTTAAGTCATGAATTTCTTCACACATGCTCTAACCTATTATATAATAAATATATGTTTACATTAAATATAAAAAATGACCATATTTTTATATATCATAACATATATGATTCATTTATAACTTTATAATAACCTTTTATTAACAATTCCATGTTCAAAAAAGATTTCGGGTAATAACCACTTTGTTTATCACACATGTTTTGAATTGTTATTATTGATCCTATTACATAGATAATTATTGACTTATTTCCATAATGTAAAACATGATTTATATATAATATATATTTCATATATAAATATTTATGAAAAACTATAAAATATATATATATAAAATGTAATTCATTGTTTATGGAGACGATAGGCCATATGCACGCATTAACGATGTTTCTATTTTCTTATCATATTGAGAGAAATGAATTTATCATATTTAAAAAAATGGATATCTTGAATTTATGTTCTATATATTAATTAAATAATAATAAATAAATCATAAATATAATGTTTATAATATAAAAATATAGTTTCCATGATAATTACCAACAATGAGAAGTGGTAAAGGAAAATCGAACAACATCCATTCATGAGGTGGTAGCTCACTATACACAAGAATGGTAAGTTCATTACCCATTAAATAGAAGTGTGTGTAACTGTAGTTATTTCCCTTATAATAAAAGCAACTCAGTATATTTATGGTAATTTGGTTGTTATATAATCATGGGAAAATAATAGTTGGGTTGGAGGAGAATGAAAATAAAACAAAAGAGCTAGAAGAATGATACTTCCTCTTCTTTGGGTAACTCATTTCAGTTTTCACCAAATGGATTATTTGGATAGATTTATTCCCAAAGGTATTCTTCTAGATTGAAGGTGGGTATTTTAGGTGGATATTTGTTCAGATTTTGGCCAATCCAAAGGTCTTGAGATGTGGGAATTAGTGGGAGGGGTGAGTGCCTTTTTATAGTGGATGAGTGACATTCTTGTAAAAGTTTTAAAATGGAATTAAAACCAAATGTTTCCCATGTCATGTAGATCCAATAATGGTTAAAATCATATAAAAACGAGTATAGGGTAAAAATATGAGCATTAAATAACTTTTTTAAAATTTTCTAGGTAATTTGGGACCTTAAGGTTAAGGTTTGGTCCTTTGTTAAGCTAATTTTTCTCTTTATCATTGTAATTAATTTTAATCACTTTACCTAATATTTTTGTCCAAAAAATTGTTAAACATATTATAAATTATAAATTATTCTGAATAAAATTTGAAATCCATTGTTCCAAATCCAAATCATAGAATTGAAAGAAATTAATTTAAATATAATCCTACAGAGTGGACGAAAAAGTGATTTTTAAAGTAAAACATTTCAAAAGATTGAAATGTTTTATATACAATATCAATGTGAACTTGATTAGAATTAATTAAATTGGATTAATATATGTAAAATCTATATAATTAAATTTTAAAACCAATTAAAAATATATTTTAACCCTATAAAGTTTTTAGATGAAAAAGAATATTTCGATTAAAATTCATTGTTCTTCACTATTAATCAAAATATGAAACTTCTCTATAAAATACTAAAAATTTACCAAAATTACATTTTATATGAAACTTTAAAAAATATATTTTTTCAAATAAAAATTATAAGTGTGAAAAATTGTATTTAAAATGGGTTCTTCCTTAAAAGGCTGTAAAATCAACTTTTAAAAATATACATATTTTCATTCATAAAATTGGGTTTATTATATATTATTCCAATAAAAACTCTTGGATAAGTTTAGAAATTTAACTTACTATATAATAAATACATTTTATTAAAATATTCATCAATAGTGGTTTATTTAATTTATGGGGATAAAATGATGTCTGTATATAGTTTTTTTTAAAACAAGAATTTCATTATTTTCAAATAGATATTACTTTCATTTATAACTAATTAATAACAAATGGATTAATTTTATATATTTATGTAAAAAATATTTTCATGATTAAATAAATCCTATTAAAAAATACTATTACAAATTCAAGGTGGTAACTATAATAATATTTTAATAACATTTTTAATAGTATATTGCAGTTTGGTAAAAATCAGCTTTGTATGTAATGAAAGATATCAAAGGAACTTGGAACTATGGGTAATACAAGACAAAAATAATTATGTGTGTACAAAAATATAATCTATGTTTGTCTGTAGTGAAATATTGAATTGGTTTTGCATGAAACACAATTCAAACATAGTGTTTTCATATAACACAGGATATTTAGTGTTGTGTGAAATGAAAAATATTAAAAGATTAAATTAATTCAAAAACAAATAATTCAAAAAATATCTTGGTGTTACACAAAAATATTGTGATATAATTTTCTTTTCACAATTAATTTAAATAAAAATTAAATAGAGTGAAAATTATAAAAATATTATCCTAATTTACATATTGAGATAGGGAGACATTAAATTTACACTATGTCAGAGGCCTAATCCACCATCTAGTCATGCTATGGTGACCCCAACATCAATTTTTATCCCCTTAAGTGATATATAATTACTTATAAATCCTCCCCATAACATTGATATCAACTCACAAAGAGGTTCTTTATTTTTAGAAGAAGACATAAACTATGGAGGTTCTACACATTGGAGCACTAGTAGCCATCGTTGAGGTCCTTCGCATTCCAAATAATACATATCCATCCAAATATTTTACACCATATATACATACATCATGTACCCAATAATATATAGGCAACCAAAGGCCTATAAAATATTTTAGGTACCTCTAACCCAAGCCTAACCACTACAAGTATATCATCTACCATGATATTGCCTGCCAAAGAATTACATCAGAGAAATAATATATGAAGATGAACATTTTTATTTTAATTAATTAATTAAAAAATTTTATTTAGTAAAACAAAAATGAATTTATTATTGATGTATTAATTATCCCAAACTTATTTTTAAACTTATTTATGAAAGAATATCTTTCTATTAGAAATTTTCTTCCATTAAAAAATATTTTCCAAACAATTTTTCCTCTTTTAAATACTATTCTGTATTCGTAATAAGTCTTTCACATATCTTTAATGATGCATGAATTCACACCTATTACAACCTTGTGCCGAGAGTAAAATCATAAATTATAGTATCACCCCAAAATATCATACATGAATAAACATCTCAATCATAATTATGAATATAATGAATTATAAACTTATGCCATATAACATAGACTTTCCCTATATATGGGTCATCTATGATTAGGTAGAAGGTATATAAAAAGTTATAAAAATATCTTATCTTCATATACAAAGAATAAAAATAGAAAAAAAATTAAAATTAGGCTCCAATACCTTTTTATAACCCCTTGACCTTAGTAACCTACCATGAGCTCAATCCAAAGCTATAAATGGCCTCAGGAATTCCTCCCCACATGCCTGAGGATATTAAATAGTGGTGAGAGTTTGATATCATTATTGGGGAGAGTATACTCTCACAATCATCACTCCCAATAATAGATATATAATAGAAAATCATATAACATTATAGTATGCACAATGATTTACAACTAAAATCCAATCATCAATAATACACAATACAAATTTTTTTTATAAAAATATGAAATAATATCATCTTAAATACATAAATTAGTGATCAATCATTAGAATGATCAAGTATAAAAGAAACTAAAGAAAATTCAGCTACTGAGATGACCATGAACTTGAGCCCCTCCTTGATCCTTATCTTTAAAACTGATCTAGCTATTCCAACAAAATTCCTTATACAATATGTGGATTTAAATCTAGATATAAGGCCTACATTCACTCTTGAGATCTTAAAAAAAGGTGTAACTATATATAAATTAATGGGTCACCACTAATGAGGTCCCTCTAATATGTCCCAATATGCAGTCTATGGATGTATTAGGGAATAAACAAGCATCACATAAGAAATCACATCATGTCTTCAAGTGCTAACTAGGCCACCATGACTCCTGGCCCCACTATCTTTGACCAATTTCAGTGATAGAACCATTGTAACCTTGCTATGTAGGAATATCATCAATGAAGATGAAATAAACAACAAGGTCCTTGGTATATAGTATAACTAGGGATCCTTACACGATAATCACTAGGACAACAGGGTAACTTGGGATTCTCCCCCAACAATCCCCATTTGTAGGGATTGGGGATACTTTATAATAATTTATAAGAAATCCTTAGGCTATAAGAGTAATTTTGGAAACTATCTTAGAGATCCAGGGGCATATGATGTGACTAGGGATCCTCTCTTAGTAATCTAGAGGCCAATCGAGTAATGATTCTCTTTTGAAAATCCCTAGCTATATAGAGAAATTGGATATCCTCTCTCATTGATTCATGGGTATAAAAATCTATTAGGGATCCTATTGTAATAATCTCCACATTCATATATAACTATTAAATGATGATTACATGGGAATTATTACTTTTGACCCTAATACATATGTCTTTAGGCCACAAACACCCGCATCATGCAGTCCTCAAATGTGTAGAATTGATACTAGGTAGGAGAAAAAAACTAAAATAGTAAAGATATCCCACACCCTTTATATCATAACAATTTCATCCATGTCAAACATATTTATAGATGATATATTGAGCATGATCTAACTATACCCATCATAATTTTACTCATTATACTCGATTATCACCTCACAAACTTTGTCAAAACAATAACTTACCATGATCCTGACCCCCTCAGTCCATGATCATTCCACCCATCTTGACACACTGATCAGTCTAATTATATTTCATAACTATACTGATCTCAAATGGAAATCTATCTCTTGGAGTCTCACATGGATCACCCAAACCCCTCTTATTTTATTCTAGAAATTTATAGAATGCTCAACCATAACCCATACCCCCTACTTATTATTCTATCCAATCATAATGAATATTATCACAAGAGATCTATAATTATCTCATACTCATATATCTATCCCAAGGGAGCTCCATATTTGAGAGGACCAATGCCCCAATATTAATATCTCTATATTCTATCTGACACATTCGAACTAATTGATCACATTCCCAAATACCTTTTGAAAACCCATTAATAATAAAACTCTAAGGTTAATGAATAATCAATTTTAAATAGTTCTTTTCCCCCACTCTACTCCTCTCTATAAGAGTTTTTCGGGATTCAAGGCTATTTCTATAGTCTCACATACATAATGTCTAAATATCAACACTAATTGATACCTTAAACAAATTTATTAACCATTAGATGTCCATAAACCAACATGTGTGGCCTTCACCCTGACTATTCATAACTCATTACATAATGACCAGTATGAGGTCTCTTGAGCCTAACTAGAGGTCACACCCCAAGGAATCATAGCCATTGAACATCCTTAACATCTATAAATCATGCGTGGATCATTTATTTCACTTTTAAGATGTTCCAACTTATCCTATAATACATCCTAGGACACACCCAATCCTCTTCCATAAAATTCCCTAACCTAGAACCCCTAATCCATAAGTCTGAATGTACATCCATACACTCGACCGATTTTGAGATATTAAAGGAACCACTTAACGCACATTATGGGGGTTCCAATACTCAATCTATTTCATTTTAAACATTTCTCTAGAAAGCAATAATTATTACCACGATTCTGAGCCCATATCTCATACCATGAGCCATAAATAATTAATTATAAAAAAATTATAATTAATTCTTTAATATTAACTAATTACAAAAAAATATCATAAATTCCACTAAGCATTGAGGTTACACTTAAACCATATCCAATGGTGTTCATATGACTCATGGAATACAGTGATCACTCCAATGAAAAAAATTCCCAATGATCAATAAGGAATAATTCAGAAATAAAACACAATTTAATGAAAATAGAAAATAATACTAGTCTGTGATGTACTATAATTGAAACAACAATAAATATCGAGAAAGAGTCATCTTGAAGCTCCCTCTAGACAACACAAGTAAAGGACTCTTCATACTAGGATGATTCCACTATGCTCTAATGAAATAATTCTCAAATCCCTATATGAAAGACCAAAAACCATATGAAAGTAGAAAAAGTGATGATGGTGGATAAAACCTTGAACAAACATGATAAAAAATTATTTCATCAACCTCAAAAAGGGGTATCTAAAAAAAGAAACATATGGGGATAAGCCTCGAAAATGGTATCCCTAAATGCTTATCAAGCTAAAGAAGAGGGGGCATGAATTGATAGTTCTACCGATGCCTAAAAACTCCATACCCCTACCAGGTACCTAGTCAGAAATAACCGAGTACCTAATGCTTCACTGGCCACCCATCATAGCCCACCAGCCAGATGATGTGACATTTATGGGTTTTCAGCTCTAGAGTGTTCACCGAGTCTGGGTGGCCGACACTAAGTATATAGTGGCCTCCAACAATTATTATTCAGCATCCAAACCACATGACCCTTATATAATTAGTCACTAACTCCCAAAAACTACCTAACTCATGTGAAGAAATCCATAAATTAATACCTAAATATTGAAAAATCATTTCAAAGCATCAAATAAAAACATTCCCTCCTTTGGGAACTCAAAAATTAAAATTTTCCCAGGGATCAACAACCCACAATGACATAAATTGTTATAGTTATTTATCTATGGTTAGACTATCATTGTAATTTATATATTATACACATTATTATGTATAATGATTTAACTTTTATTACACATAAGTTATTGGTTATCTGATAGAGGGTAATGTATTTCAATCAGATATTTATTTATCGTCACTTTTAATTAGAAGACTATAATGTATTGGGATTTATTCCCGATGTTACATGGAACCCATTCTATGTGTTTTTTAGGGATCGTTCGAGACATATTTTATAGCCATAGTTAATTGGTGGTGGTATTTATATCATTTTAGGTGAACTATTAGATTTTGATATAGGGGAGATGGGTTAGGGTGATAAAATTAGGTGATGAAACATGTACTCTGGTAAGGGTAATGTTTAGGGACATAATAGGTTAGGGATGGGTGAGGAGCGAGATGGGTTAAATAGAGTTAAAATTATCAGGGGTGAAGTATATGTTATTGATAAATTTGGAGAGGGGAATTTATGTCAAATGTTTCTGACCGTTTAAAGATAATGAGTCAATATAAAAATATTTTCCATTGGATAGACAACCAAATGGAAAGAATATGTTTATAAATTATTTTTATAACAATTTTTGGAGGTGAACATATTTATAAAAAGACTCATTTCATGTTAACTAAATATCAACACAATCACATTAAATAATACAAGGGTGAAATTAATCTATGACAAACAATAAATAAATATGCATTATATAAATAAAAAAATTCATATTAAATAATTTAAATCGATACACCATGTGTTTACCTATCAATGGTTCCCTATACCACTCACTTATTTTGATTAGTTGGGGTTTGATTAAAATAGATTTCACTTTAGCATTTAAATTCTACACTTAGTGATTTAACACATCTAATAATGTGTGAAAGCATGGGGGAGAAAATGATTTCCTATCCAAATTTCACGATTCATTTGAGAGTAAGTGTAGGTAACCATTCATTGGTTAGAGGAAGTTTACACCAATTTTTTTTAATAAATTTTAGTTAGAGATTGATAAAGAAAATTGTGGTTTAGGTTTTGTGTGTGTCTAGGACAGATTTTCTTTCGAAAAGGGTCTCAAAATATGAATTCACATCATTTTTTATTTTTATTTTTACTTTTATTTTTTTTGTTTTATTATATATATATATTATAGTGTTTAAAATATTCTTATTTTATTTAGAATTACTTTCATTAAATTAATTCAAAAAAATAACTGAAAACCCCACTGAGGTATCCCTTTTATATGAAAGTGGTCCTTAAATTTTTTTAGTAATTTTCCATGTTGGATTTAGACTCCACTTTTCAATAATTATAATATCAAGTTATTAATAACAAAACACAATTAATAATAGTTTATTAATAATATAATTTTTTTAAAAAATATATTTAATAATATATGATAAACTTCAAAATATGTAATAATTAATTAAGGATGAAATTAGAAAATAATAATAATAATTAATAATATAACTGATAATTTAGTTAGTATAATTTATAATATAATAAAAAAGGTTCATGCATCAGGCTCATTTGGAGATAGAAATTTATAAATTGAAATGTAAAGAGAGATGATTTTACTAAGAAGGTTTACAAATTTGGTTCTATAATTCACCCTTAGTATCCGAATAAACTAAAATGAATAGAATATGGGTATACTGAAAGACCACATTGAGAAAAAAAATCCATAATGGATTTCATTGTTAGTGCATCTGACACATGTTTTACCACTCTGTAAACATGAGTGATATAAAAGTGCATACTATCAGTAGCTTCAATAAATTTTAATTTGTATGAAATAAGACTCATTGGGATATTCCTTAATTTTTTTATCTAAATATCCACAAATGTGTCGAGTTGCATTCAAGCTATATATAACTAGATAAAAATTAATCCTCATATTTGATAGCATTTACAATCACCTGATAGTTCACCTCAAATGCAGATCTATTGCCTTGGTAGTTGTAAAACAAACCTCTAACAAAGAGTTGACATGTTAAAATGAAACTACCAAAACCCATGGAACCTGGTACTCATGTAGATGCACATTCACCTGGACCCATGATGAGATATAATTAATAATATAAGTACTATAATTAATAATTAATGATAATTAAATATTAAAAAATGTTAATTAGTAATATGAAAAAAATTAAGGATATAAATAAAAATATAATTTGTCATTAATAACATACGTAACAATATAAAAATGAGTTATTTGTATAATAATAACTGAAAATATAATTATTAATGAATAATATAATTAATAACTATATAATTAATAATATATATTTAATAATATATAATTAATAATTGGGGATGATAAGAGATTAGATTGAGAGATTATGGTCATTCTAGGGTGTTTGCAATGGAATTCAAGGATTTCAACCAATGGAATTTTCTCTTGATGTTTATCTTGATCTTAATGAATTTATTGTTGGTTATAAATCATGCCCCAGTCATGATGATTAGGAATATCAGATGGATATTTAGTGGAAAATAGACAATTCAAAATTGAGGATTGTGGGTGCTCAACCATTGGTCTCATTTTAATATTTAGCCTTAGGAAGGGTTATAAAGAAGGGCTCTATGACATAAATAGAAGCAAATTTATGTTTTTTCTCTCAAGAGATTAAAAATGTGAAACTTTTCACTTATGGCCTAACATGTTCTGTCAAAGGATGAAAATCATCCCTGACTCAAGGATTCGGAAAGTTATGTTTCCTCAATATTGTTTATTTCTAATTGGAGGTGGATATCCATAGGTCAATGATTCTTACACTTTCTATATTTCATTTAATGGATTTTTGAAGAATTATAGGGGCTTTTGGAATTTTTAATTTAAGTTGGTCTCTTTCCACATTTAGGAATTGTGATTATATTTTGATCATTTGAATGTTAGTAATACCTTTTCATAGGAATGTATTCTAATTTACCGTTTGTATTGGATTCTATGGGATATACCGATCATTTATGATATATCTACAACATTAGATGTTCAAATTTAGATGGATGGGGAAACCATATCAGTTATGTATGTGCATTTTACCACGCTATTAGTGGATGTCCATCTCTTTTCCACATTTATTGATAATGTTTTATTTCCCACAAACAATGATAATATTAATCTGGAGATAGAACATGAGAAACATAATTTAATTTATTAGGCCTTTAATTTGATTGGGAACTACAAGGAAAAATGTTTTAGATCCTAAAAATGAAAAACTGGCTTCATGAGAGGGAATCTAGAGGAGGATCATAAGAAAAAACATGAGAAATCTATTCAAGGAACTTCTGGGGGTTTGTTGTGGCTAGTTATTTAGGGGGATTACTTGAGTGGAAAGATTTATGGAACCTTTTCCTATAAGGATATAATGATTAATGGTCTGGTGAATGAATAGGTGGAAAGAAATTTTGGCGGGGTTGGTCCTACAATGATATATTTTAGGATCTAGTATGTCCAGAGGGTTAAAACTAAATGATAGATGAATGGGATGGATGAAAAGGATGGACCTGGAATATAATTAACAAGTCATATGATAGATAAAACTAATATTTATTATATTTAGTAGGTGGTGGAATTTTTGAGGTTTTAGGTTCAGGGTAAATCCACTATGTAACTTTACTCTAGGACTACGAAACATATATAAAAGAAAATAAATCTATGTATGTCGACAAGATAGATTGATGTTCTTGGGGTGATGTTGTGTATATAGGCTTATAATCACATTATAGGGATTCAGGTATAGATTCTCATAATACTAATCACATTATTGATAGTCAATCTAACCATGAAATATCTACACATGATGAGGTATATAATCAAGTTTGGAAAGCTAAAATAATGGTTTCTTGAAGGGACCACAATGGAAAGAAAAAACAAGAAGTGGATTCCCCCTCAAAATTAAAAGCCAATAAGGGTTCTCTCTCCGTGGATATTGATCAGGGGTAGAAATTAGAATGATAGAGGTCAATCAAAATTGGACAAGACCTAACACATGCATGTATTATGTCGAATTAAAATGACAATGCTTCAGGATGTGTTGTAGGGTCCAATTATGGTAAAAAAGGTTAATAATTTTGGAATTTGAATGGTATAGAGGATACATCAGCTCTATAGATTTCTTTTAAAACCATGGATATTGAATATATTTTAGTGTTTCTTTTGTATAAACCTACTACTCATAGTGTTCTTGTGATGGAAGAATCATGCAATATTTACAAGGGTGATTTAGCTTCTAAAGGTGATACACCTTTTGGTTGGCTAGATAGAGGGAAAAGGGTTGTGGAAGAAGCACAATTATAAATAAAGTCTACTAAAATAGATTCTTTAGATTCCATCCTAATATATATTCACAATAGAAATGAGTAATTGTAGGTTTTGGATGATCAATAACATTATAAGGCGATGTGAGCTTCTTTAAGGAGGTATACTGATTCTAGATCATCTTAAAAGAAGAATGCCTAAAAAATGGGATTAATCGTATTCTTAAAGGGGGCACTATAACTGATTCTTTTATGAAGGTATCCAATAATTAGGGAACAACATAGAGAAGAAAGGTAAAAATTATTGTTCATACATATAACTCCACCGACTTTCTTGACTCTCATTGTTCCCACAAATAAAAAACCCTTATTGGAATCGGATAAAATGGACACTCTGTGGATAGTGATCCCTATTATGGGTGCTTCCTCTATTACTAGGGGCATCCCAACTAGGAGTTCTCTTGAGTAAAAAAAAATTCAGAGAATATTGTTGATGTTTTGGACTTTAAGTAGGAAGAGTTGGAGGATAATGACTGTTCAAGGGAAAAGGTTAAAACTTACAGAGGATGATGATATCCACATGTTCGGGGTGTTCAGGGTGGTTATCACAATATGAGTCTTCATTCTTAGGTTATATATTTGGATTGGTTGGGACTAAAGCTACTATTTGTTATGATTCTGATGGGATATTGTATTTTCATGATCTTTTCTACTGTTTTTATTTTCACTGTTGCCTTTCGATCTTGGTATGAGGGATGGTTTCATCATTTTAACCCATCATCCCCGTGTCTTTTTTTGGATTTTATTTAATAAAGGTACTTCTATCCCTGCACTTTTCAAATATATAATTAAAAAATAATAATTAATAATTATAATTATTAATAAATAACAATATTAATTAATCAATATTAGTTATAGGGGATTACAAACTATAAATAAACACACCCCTAGACACCCAAGTACACCAAGCCTAATTTATCAGTTTTTTTCTCTGTTTTTTTTAAATTAAACCTTTGTAATTTTAGAAAATTGAATAAAAATGGCATAGGGGGTGTTCTACTTTCCCGATATATTAAAAAGTAGTAGTGGGTGTACTGCCTTTTCCTATTATCGACCCAGATTAATGACATAGAAAAGGCACCTGGGGGAATCTACCTTTCACATAACATAAAGGTGAAATGAGGCACCCCCATGCCACATTTA
This sequence comes from Viscum album, assembly GCA_963277665.1. NCBI lineage: Eukaryota > Viridiplantae > Streptophyta > Magnoliopsida > Santalales > Viscaceae > Viscum > Viscum album. Next base: position 2,060,558,251 of record OY728148.1, read on the forward strand.
ACTTAATTATGTATAAAAGGAGACCCTCTCCTACTCGTGTAAAATTTTTCTCCCATCCCTAAATTCCACACCATCTCTGTTTCTAAAGGAATGATTTATTTTCTGTGGTGGTTCTTGTGGCCTAAATGAAGTGATTATTTTTTGTGAAGAATCATTTTGAGGTATTTTTTATTATTTAATTTTTATTATTTAATTTATTTATTTTTAGTAAATTCTAAATATTTAATTTATTTAGTAGTTTAGTTAGTTATATGTATTTTAGAAATAATAGTTATTATAAATAGTGATTAAGTATAGATTAACTAATGAATAACTTAGGATTAACGAATGATTACAAAAATTGATTAGAAAATAATAATTAACTAGCGAATATCATATGATTAACTAATTATTAAGGAATAACTAATTAAGGGTTATGTAATTTTTAAAAAATTATTAACTAATGAATTAATAATTTTTAACTAATGATTAACGAATACTTAAAGAATGATTAATTAATGATCATAGAATGTTTAACTAATGATTAACTAATGATTGAGTAATGATTAACTAATGATTATGTAATGATTAAAGAATGATTAAGGAATTATTAAGAAATGATTATGTAATTACTAAGTAATGAATGATTAATGATGAAGGAATGATTAAATAATGATTAAGGAATGGATAACTAATTATCAAATAATGATTAACAAATTATTATATAATGATTAAAGAATGGTAAAGGAATGATTAAAGAGTGATTAAAGAATGATTAACTAATTAATAAAGAATGATTAAAGAATGATTAAAGAATGATTAATTAATGATTAAGGAATGATTAATCAATTATTAAAGAATGATTAACTATAGTTTAACTAATGAGTCACTAATGATTAAATAATGATTAAATAATGATCAACTAATGACTATAGAATGATTAAGGAATGAATAAATGATTATTAAATAATAATTAAGGATTGATTAAGAAAATATTAAAGAATGATTAAGAAGAGATTAAAGAATGATTACGGAATGATAAATGAATGATGAACTAATGATTATGGAATGATTAATTAAAGACTAATTAATCCTCAAAGAGTGATTAAGTAGTGATTAAGTAATTATTAAAAAAGGATTAAGTAAAAATTAAGCAATTAGTACATAATGAATAAAGAATGATTAACTAATGATTAGGGAATAACTAAATAATTATTAAAGAAGGATTAAGAAAATATTAAGTAATGTTTAAATAATGATTAAGGAATGATTAAAGAGTGATTACAGAATGATTAACTAATTATTTATTATTGAATAAAGAATTATTAAATAATGATTAATGAATCATTAAAAAGTTATTAAAAAATTATTTTTTCAATTATTAATTTTTTATTAACATAGAATAAACATAGGATGAAAGAAGAAAATTTGTTTTGAAAAAGAGGCTTAACTGGAAACATGATTTGTTACTCATGTGATTTAGATGATTCAAATGTTATTGAATTATTTTTTTAATGCTGATAAATATATTTTAGATGAATCACATTCAATTTATAAACCATTGAACAAACCTTTAGGGAAGTAAAAAATATACTACAAAACATTAGTGCCATCATTAATGATATAAGAAAATGTTCTCAAATTTTAATAGAATAAAGATAATGTGGTTATCTTGGCAATAAAATCACTATATGGATAGTAAAAGTGGATATAGATCTAGTATATATGTAATTAGGGGTAAAACATGAAAAAACCACATTAATCTAGACTTTATTAGGAACTAGTGCATGATAACGTTCCTTATTGCGGACATGGTTTTTCACTCCTAAGTGATATGATTTATGTATTCTTTATAAACTACTAAAATTACTTTAATATGTTTAAAAATTTTACTACGTAACATTAGTATCAAAATTTACGATAATATAAGATGTACTAAAATTTCATTATCTTAATGATTATATGGACAACCCTCATTGTCAATAGTAATCATTGAATATTTTGTAAAACAAGGTAAAAGGAATAGGAAAAGAAAATAAGTTCATTTATCCATTATAAAATTAAAATTAAGATCATATAAGGAGAAATGGATATGAAAACACACTTTAAATGATACATGAATACATTACAATAGACATGAAATTCTGTGAAAGGTTTCAATAGAATGGATTTTGGATAATATGATTCTATCTTCAGATGTAAAGTAAAATCCATGTTATTTTCATGTGGAAAATTAAGGAAACCATCCAAAGAGATTTACGTAAATTTTGAATTTTAAAAATCTTTCATCATTCTAATGATATTCCTCCTCATACAGTGATGGTTTCATTAGAAGGATGAAGTCTTTTGAATCATAAAAAGTTAAGTACATCCCTTTGAAAGATGTCATTAAGCCACTACTTGAAAATAAGTTGGATTTTACTTCAATTTCAAAGTGAGACTCATCTCTTCCAAACTCTATTCTATAGAAAAATTTTATGGTATTTATTTTCTTTTGTAATGAACACTTGTGTTATTTAATGTGTTTTTTTTGAAAATTTCACTTTATATGATCATAATTGTAATTTTATCATGGATAGATAAGTTGATTTAATTTTTTCTATACTCTTTACCTTGGTTTCCTAAATATTATGTGACTAATTTTATAATAAATGTTTTTATAATGAAACATTAGCATCAAAATTTAGGATATAGAAAGACATTCTAAAATTTTAGTATCATAAAGATTATATGGTCAACCCTCATTATCAGTATATTTACACTATTACAATCTTGATCAAGAAATATTTTTTATGTATAGAGTCATGTTTTCTCGTATCTATTACTACAAAGTGGTTATCAAAAAATGAGAAAGGATCTTCTTATAGTATAAAACCAACAATAATGATTAGAACATTTTATTATGTGACCCGAAGTGAACTTCAAGACAGAATTCATGGTTGCTTAAATCTAGGACTGATCATGTGATGAAGTCTATTAGATATAGAAATTTTCAATTCTTGGATACATTATGGCATCCGGGTTGTTCGTTGGTTGCTGAGGATTTGTGGTTTCAAGTAATAAATTCATTTTCACAGTGGTTATAATGTTCCATGATGGAGTAATTTGTCGTTGTTTCTACTATATAACAACAACATCCAATTGTATGAAGATGTGAATTAAAATATTGGTTGTATAAGGTCCGTCCCATGAAATTGAGCTTCCTCCCTATGATGTGGAAGAGGAAAACCAAATGATATCCCGGATATACATGAAAATCAAACATCAGATGAGGATTTTATTAATGATGGAACAATTAGAGACAACAATACTAATAAGTAGGAAGCTATAAATGATATAGATGATGTTTCTAGAAATAAAGTACTAGTACAGTAGCCTCAACCATCAATAAATCATCCGCTACTCTTTTCTTATTGGTCGGAAGAAATGACCCATTTTCCTAAATTCAAATTCAATTTTCAGACGCCTTCAACTGAGTTTCCTGTAGTTATAGCATATAGGATTAGTGATCAAGAAATAACATTATATGTTGGAAAAGATTTTCCATGTAAATATGCATTAAAAAATGCTAAAAATATTTCGTGTAGAGATCCCTTATAGATATTTAGTTTTGGAATCAATCCATAAAAAATAAATCATATGGTTTCATAAATATGGGGATGATTTTAGATTACTATGGAGGGATATTGCAAACATTTATTTTTGAGGTTGGATAATTTCAAAGATTGAGCCATCTCGTACTTACATTTATCCAAACATGACACCATATCATACCTCATCGGATGATGAATTTGTGTTATCTATTATTTTCAAGATGATTAGTACCTGAACAGATATTCCTGTAGTACTTTAACAAGAGAGGATACCAAAATCTTTGGGTTATAATATTTCCAATAATAATGCATGGTTAGAGAAACCGAAGGAAATTATGAATATTTATGGTGATTGAGATGACTCATATATAGTGTTTCTGTAATTTCTATCCATACTAAGACACAATGACCAGGTTTTCATCCATCTTCATAAGAATAACCATTTGTCTCAAGATAATTGAATTGATCTATCTCATGTTAAATTTCATTTATTTTTCTGAGCATTCATCCCCTGTATTTGTATATTTTGTTTTAGAAAGTAGTTCATATAAATTTATGGAACATTTATATACAAAAGATATGTAGGCATTTTATTGATTTCATAAACCCAAGATGAAATCTATTAACCTATTTCTGTTGCATTTGCCATTGTGGAGAAGAAAAACTATAGTTTATCGAGTTGGATTTTGGTATGTATCAACAACCATTTCACCCACATTCGGAGTGTCTGTTTGATATCTGATTAGCACCAGGAAATAAATGGGGAAATATATGTGGATCCTAATACATATAGACCCCCAAATGCACCTAATTAGTACCAAATTAGACACATTACATGAAATTTGTGATAAACATTACATAATTAACATATGAATAATAATGTCATGAGGCTTAGTATGCAAGGAATTTGTTATTTTTTTCTATTTTAATATAATGATAAAATCAATTTATGTAAAATATGATCACTTATTTATATCATATGATTCAGATCAATGAGGTTTTGAACAATGTTTCAAAAAAATATGCAAGGGTAATCAATAATTTAATGATTATATAAAGCAGCTTCCAAAATAAAAATGGACAATGGTATATGATAGGGTGAAGTGTTGTGGAAACATGACCACAAACATTGTGGAGTGAATTAATGGTTTCTTCAAAGGGATTCAAAAGTTACCTATAACTTTCATAGTCTAGGAGACATTTTATCATTGTTTGAATTATTTTGTTTATAGACAAAAACCATCCTCAGATAGTATTCAACTGGGGATAAGGTATGGAAGAAAATTTTAACAAGAGATTGAAAAGGCCATTGAAGAATATTTTGGTTTTTGAGTGTTTCTTTTTCACTATGAAAACTCTAGGTTTTAAGTGCAAGAGTTCTCAGACCACATCATGAGTATAAATAATGAAAAAATGGTGGTATTTATGGAATTGAGTAAATACCAATGTAAAAACTTCCAAGCATTATGGTTTTCATGTACACACACCATTAAAGCATGTGACTCTCTGAACATATCATGGGAAGAATATGTTAATCCAGTGTACCTGATAGACCCCATTTCTAACTATTATGTTGCACCATGGACACCTATTAGAGAGTTTTAATATTTTCTAATGGATAAAGAACAACCAATTTTGATACCGGATATCAGCATATTGTTTCAATGAGGGTGACCAAAGTCCAACAAGATATGGAATGAGATGGAATGGACTCAAGAACAATGGAAATGTTTGAGATGTAGTGTATGTCATCAAGAAGATCATAACTAGAAATTATTCCCTTACATCACTAGACCGAGTTCACATTCTTTGGCATAATGATGAATTTCCTCCAATGTGATCTTCTAATATTGTTAATTATATGGTGTTAATATTAGATCCTTCATTTTTTTAGAATTATTTGACATTTCCAAATACTTTTACTACCAAATATAAATAATCATTTCATTTTCACATTAAAAGGAATATAAAAATTAATGTGAGGTTACATGAATGCATAATCAAAATTTCCATAGATAAACCATAAAGCAATCATCTGAGAAAATAATCCTAAAACATACCATCAAGAGAGAAATCATACATAAATAAAGAAGCACACCATTTCATAATAAACATTTATATAATGAAGAAAAAATGTTTATATATATAAATATATAAAACCATATATTGAAAAACACCCATTACAAGGTAAAAACATATCTAAAAAACTTTTGAAATATTATTTGAGAAATATGAAGACATTCAATTTTTCATTTGGTAAAAAACATCATAAAAAATGGGAATAAACATGTAATATCTTAAATTATACTAGTCATAACATTTTGTGGACCACAACATTATATTTAAACAATACAGTTAAGAATTATTTCAATTTTTATATACAGATTGAGGATACTATATTACACAATGAGCATGATACACATGTTTTCTGCACTGTGATAGAGGGTCATCTTATTCGACAAATCATTATGCGTCAATGGCACTATCGTCATCACATGCTACCTCATTATGCCATTATATCATACATTCAACGTGATGGATTCTACAAAATTACGATATCTTATTTCACATTGAATTATCATTATCTACTTACATCCCTCCTAGAGAGGTGGAGATCAGAGATACATACATTTCACCTACCCAAGGGAGATATGACCATCACCCTTAGGGATGTGGTAGTACTTCTTGGTCTTCGTATCCTGGGTGATGTAGTTATTGGATCCACCCATGGAGAATAGCCTAAGCTTTTATGGAGATTGCTGGGAATCAATATTTAGGTCAAAGATGCTGCAATATATTGTAGGGAAATATCTATGAGGTGTCTTGAGGTGAACATTTCACATTTACCTGATGACATTGGTGAGAAGACTGTCATGATTTATGCCCATTCCTATATCTTCTAGATACTAAGAGGAACAATGGGCATAGATCAATCTGGTATGCATGTGAACATGATGTATCTAAGGCCATTGGAGGATTTTGATCAGGATGTGACATACAACTGAGGATTTGTGTGCTTGGATCATAGTTTCAGAGAATTATGCATGATATACACCTCAAATAACAAGGATATTAGGGGATTCACCAGCCCTCTTCTGATGTGGGCATGAGATCACATGCTCTCTCTTTTGACATGATGTTGCAGGTCAGCAGCTACCAATATATGTGCTGCATGATGCTTCATGTAGACGCTGCTATGATAACTCATCTCAACTAGTTCATGATTCTAGTAGGATTTATTGAATTTATTTTATTATTATTTATCACTTATATGTTGTATTTTAGAGGTGAAGCTGGGGAAACCTCTTCTTCAGTGCTTCGACACACCGTTTGGGTGCATATCGTCTCATGTTGGAAAATCTCCTACCGAAAGACGTAACTATATATAATCTTTCATTAACAAAAAACTTTCATAATATCATCATTTTTGATTATTAGTAAAAACTTTTTTGATAAATATTACATGTCATTTCAGATTTCAGTGATTCCATACTAGGCACTATTGTACCCATTTCCTGTATACTGCACTGATGGAAATTATAATTCTATGGAAATAGTGCCACTCGATAACTTTCATATTATTGAGTGGCACTATCCTGATAGAGTCATGCACCTGTTTGGCTATGTTTAACACATTCCATTTCTATAGAGATAGTTAGAGGATCTTAATTCTGCAATGTTAACAGAGAGGATGGATGTCTATTAGTGCAAATGACATGCACAATATCTCAACCTTAGGGGTATATGAGAATTTCTTAATATCAAGGGTGTACATACGTTGAGATTACATATATTATATCAAGTTATTTATGAGCCATGATATATACTAAAGTATATATTGTATCTTACTCAACATGTTAGAGGGCTTCAAGATATGGTAGGTTAGTAATTATCCCTTTGTTTTGTCATTATACTATTTTATAATTCATTTTGAACAACTTAACATAGTATAACATATTATCCACATGTATGATCTAGAGGAGAAGGAGGTTTCTATTCTGGAAGTGATCCATGCTGCATTGCAAGTGTTGATGCCATCTTATCATGTAGTTCAACAATAATATCTTTAATAATACACTATAGGGATATGAATTTCCTTACCATGGAGTGGAGGTTCCTGCTCATTAACCTCCTCCAGTAGCTACTGATGTTAAGGAGCCATGACAATGATGATGTTGACCACACCGTGTTGCATGTGAGGCCTCAAATGTTTCATAGTTAAAGGTCATCCCTATAGTAGTCAAGCCTCATCTGATTGGGGATGTTCATCCAGAGGCATGATATCTACTATTATTAGAAAGATATCCACATTATTCTCTCAGTGAATATTATTCAAGATTCTATTAGGGGTCATTTCCCTTACCCCCAACTATTGTTCTAGATCCTTTACAAACTATATGGTCCCTCCAACTATGATGTTGGTAGGCCATTCTGCTACCCTACTAGGATAAGTATCAGGTGCACATGACAACATCCAATTGACCCCACTTCCCAATCAGAATTAGGCATAACACTTGACAGTTGAGGTTCGAGTTTTTGAGGATCAGTCCTCTTCAGGTTATCATAATCCTCCCTGGTTCATTGGTCAACACTCTCAATATAGGTGTCCTATTCATGCACCACCATGTAGAAAGGAACCTCACCATAGAGAGTGATTGTACTAATTAATTTATGTTTTTCTATCTATGAAAATAATGAAAGTATTTTTACTATCCACTATTTTATGTCTTTATCAACTGTTCCAATTCTCATTTATATTTTGGACATAGTTAATATTTTATAAACGTTCAAAGTAGGATAATTGATATATATGGAAACTTATTAAATATAAAGTAGGTAAAATTAAAATATTGTAAAATATAAACTATAAAAACAATCTAAATAAAACATAAAACATAGCCTAATCATCAATAATGTTTTTGAAAATAAAAGTAATTTCATTAATATAATTAATAATTGAAAATGAAAGGAATGTAAAAAAAGATTATAAATTCCATTTTAATGGTTTAAAACAACAATATATATTGTGTTACTAAAATTAATTTTCAATAAAATTCTGATGATGTTAGAAAAGTTTAGATTCAAACAACCCTAGATATTGAACCATACTAAAATTAATACTTTCTAATCCAGATCCACATTTTACTCATATATTCAATTTCTATAGAATAAACTGACTTACAAAATCGAAAAGGGAGTAATATAACATAATCATAGTCATTAATAGAATTAAAAAAATATGTCGAGCTAATAATACTTTTAGGCTTATAGAAATGGAAAATGTATAAAAAAATACCCAATTCACTTTTCCTTTATTAATGTCACATGACGCTTTCTAACACCTCATTTAAAATGAAGTTTTACCATAAAATTACATAATAATATGCTAAAGAGACATGAAATTGATTCTATTAGGGAATCATGAATAGTCATTTTTTTGTTCTTAAATAGCCCCACATTGTTATGAGTTTCATTGAAAGAAATGAACAGAAAGATTAAAAAATAGTACTTTAAGTATATAACAGAACAATATATATATATATTTATAATTTTTATATTTATAATGTATATATTCATAACGAATAATAATATTATAGTTCTGTAATAATGATAAAAAATATAGAATTTAAGTAATTAAAATGTTGAATAAAACCCTATATATTTGGTTTCTAACAAGATACATTAGAACTTAAATGATTATATTAGTTAGATTATCATTTAATGATACACCTAGGACATAATTGAAAATAAAACATCATTGAAAATAAAAAAAATCATAAATATAATTAGTAAAAGCTATTTTACATTCCCCAAAATCTATTGCTTAAAAACACGACATTTTCACTTTAAATTTTTTATGACACAATTCTAAAAAAAATATGGCAGACAAAATATATTTCATAATATAAAAAACTATATATTTATAAATATAAAAACACATATAATGAAAATATTTTTTTGTAGAATGGTAATAGGGACTCTACTATATTTCCACTGAACAGAAAGGTGGTAGGGGCCCTTCCGCCTTTGAGATAATGTTTTCAAAATTTCTTTGACCAAAATATATTTAAAAAAAATTAAAAAACTTAAAAAAACTCCTCATATATCCCCAAAAGGTATGAAAAGTGTTCAATGGATTTATGTTTAATAGAATTCATGGCCTGAAGGTCCAACTTGTTGGATGCCAAATTTCCCTAATGGTGATGGTCAAAAAGCCAAATGGCCCAAAGATATTGGTGGTCCAACACACCAAATTTTATGTTTATTTTATTCCAAGTATGTAATTGTCATGTCATGTTCCCCCATGTGTTCCCTACTTACACCCATGACCACTCACCCCCTCAACACACTCGCCCGCATCACCCATTTTCACCATGCCCTCTCTTTGTCTCATCCGCATCATGCGCTTATAGCCAGTTACTAATAGTGTATTTAATAATTAATATAAAAAATATTATTATAATTAATAATTTAACAAATAATTAGTAATATAATTTAATAATTAATAATTAACAATGAATAATTTATTTATTTAAATTGTTGGAGGATAAATTAACAATAAAAAATCTATAAGATTAATAATAAAATTTATTTATAATAAAATTAATAATCAATATTATAATTAATAATTAATAATTTAATTATTAACTAATATTTAGATTATAATTCCTTGAATTCTATTTTTTAATTATTTAGGGACAATATATCTTTTTAATTAGGTTGAAAGGGAACCATTATATAATATGTAGGACTAAAATATGTTTCGAATTCCCATAGGCATAAAGACCATACAAATTTCCCTAAAGGCCTAGAAGAAAATAATAATATATAATTAATAACAGTATAAATAATAATATATAATTAATAAAATAACAATAATTTTTTTTTAAAAAAATATGAATAATAATTTTAAAAAATTAATAATGACAATTAAAAATAATATTATTAGTTAATAAAATAATTTGAAAAATAAATAAGAATAATATTTATTAATAATGAAATCAATAATTAATAAATGATAATATATTAATTATATAATAAATAATTATAAGAGTGGTCCATGAAATTCTTTACAGATGTTTGATATTGGATTTAGGCTCCACTTTCTAGTATTAAAATAGAATTTTATTATAGCTCATATTTTATAATAGATAAAATAATTGATATTTAATAATTTAATAAAAAATTTATCTTATTTATTTTTTAATGAATGAATCTTGTATTTTAATTACCAAACCCATGATCTTGATAAATCTTATTAGAACCTCACATACACAAAATATTAAGAATTAGATGGCTTAAAATCGAAAACATATATATATGAGTTATATAACATCATCTATGCATCTACAACAAGATTAAATGTATGGAAACCAAAAAATGAAAATGTAAACTTCAACCCAAAAATCATTTTATAAAATCAAACATGCATTGTGCATTATCCATTCATCATGTACCAATAGTAGGAGAAAGAGTTCTGAAACCACTCAATTATACTTGAATAGGTTTCACTGCCAAGCCTTAGACACTCATTCATAACCAACAAAAAACCTAATTATAATTATGAAATAGCGAACCATCCTTGAACATTCTCATTTCAGCCATCGAATTCCATGTGGATTCTAATTGAAATATCTTAAAGGATCTTCACAGACCACATATGATATAAAAAATATCAATCCAGATGCATCACATAGACACCCCCATTTTAATGTAAATAAATTTATAAATGGTTTGACTTCAGAATCAAGAATTTATTTATCATAATAATAATATATATTTAGTTACAAATCATTTTATAGTCCATCCAAACATGAAATAGAATTATTGATGTTGTCTGTGATCTAGTTATACAGAAAATGTAAATACATTCATTTGTACTCCAGTTATAGAATCCACATGAGTAACACCACTGGTATCTTAGAATTCCATTACAAATAATCCAAGACACCAATATGTGTAAAAGAATATAGTGAGTGTAGTGACCACTACCATGAAAATAAGAAAGAGCAGCTATAGGGATCTATACCCAACACTTTAGACAACAGAACATTCCTTGACTGGAAGATTTCAAGCCTCAGAAAGATCCCTAGCCAACATGTAATAATGCAGTTGATTTTCCCCCACTAAGAAGTGAACTCCTAAAATGTCACTTCCCATGACATATCATATCAAACAATGACATTTGGATACAAAATTACTATATCAAACAATTCAACTTATTCAAAACTATAAAATAGCATTGGGGGGAAAAACTGAACCACTAATGGGGTATTTCGCATCCAAGGAGGCCTAAAATCACCCAAAAGAGAGAAAACATGTATGTAACATCATTAAATAAACATGAAAATTAAATCTAAAAAGAGATAAACCACACACCATCAAGTCCAAAACCTTTTCTACAGGTCCATGGTACACATGAACCCAACTCTTCAAACTAGATCCATATATCATAGAACTTCTAGAAAAATCATATCATGGAAGTAAAATATGGAAACAAACAAACCAAGGAACAAAACAGTAGTAACCATCAACATCTAGATGATAGTCTTCAAGAAATCCAGTCTAGATAAATCCACCCTAAACATGAGTCTGATATCAAATGATCTTGTTTTGGTTGGCAACATAACCTCCCTGACCATAAGGGAGTCAATATCCCCTCTATGTTTTTTTATTGTAACCAATTTTCATAATAATAGTTATATTATAGAGAGATACATTCAATTTTGGAATCCACCACCACTAGTTTATTAGTTTGGAAAAAATTCCAGAATCCAAAACCTTATATAGAGCATTAGATTATGGATCAAGAAAGTTAAGTGATTTACAAGGGGAGACACGACTAATCACCTTCCCTTCAGAATATTGAATAAGGTCCTTAATTCTTATAGAAACGTAATTATTTAATGAAATTTATTATCATATAGATCACATTTTATTAATATAGGGGTTATGACTATTCTATTTTTTACTAACAATAGATGTCTTGATTATAGGTGTAGGACACACAAACTGATGAGGATTAACATCATTCACATTAATAACATAAAATCCTTCCTTGGAAGTAGTCCATACATTGATCATTATGGAATATTTTAATTTTTTAGGTTCATACTTATGGGAATATAGACGTTTCACACTAATCCCATTAAACATGGATGATATTCATTGTGATACATGAGTTATAACTTGTTGGATTCCCTCCTAATAAATTTCTACACCAACAACCTTGGCCATTCCTTTATCCTGAATCTTCCCATAGGATGATTTCTCAGTGGGAAATATAAAAGTTGAATGTAGTGCATATATAGCACTGAGTTCATCCCCTATATTTTTCTATGTCATGCCAAAAGGGATTCTAGCCTAATCAAGTACAATTTTTTTTATCATTTTTCCATAAAGAGGTAGAAACCATCTTGGTTTTCCTTTTTTTCTTTAATAGTTTCTAATTTGTGCTCCATCAACAACTCATTATGCACATCAGTTTCTATAATACATTATTTTTAAATTTCTCTATATTCAGATGTATTATTAAGAAGATTCCCATCAATACACTTATTGAAGTAATCCTTGATATAGATTCTTATAAGGAACCTCTATTTTTTACCTTCTAAAACATCAAAATATAAAATTGATATGTCTAATTGTATGATAATGGGCCCAAAGGGGATTATTATTTCCATCATGTATAATATAAATAAAAATTTATAAAACATAGATCAATTATACTTAATTAATTAAAAATAATATAGAATAAATATCAAGATCGATCCCATTGATCTAGGGAAATTAGTTTAAACAGTTTTTAAAGAAATTTGTTTTATTTAAGAAAGAGAAGGAATAATAGATGTTATTTTTGAAAGTGTTTTGTGGAAAGATAGAGATAATGAAGAAAATTTGTTTGGGTTTTTTAAATAAAGTTTGAGAGCATGTTGGGGTTTTGTAGTTTTATGGTTCATGTGTAATTAGATTTTATAAAATAATTTGATTAATTCATTTGTGGAGTCGAGTTCGAGAAAATGTGGATTTAATAATCATGGTATACTCTCCCCAAAGTGAAAATTCAATATTTACCATGGTCCAATAATTTGGGGTTTCATCGAATCCTGTTTTTCTCGATTTCATTTTAAACCTATATACCCAAAATGTGACAATTTTCATGCCTCATTTAGGGAAACATGTTGTGAAATTAAAAAGGTTCATTTCATGTTCAAATAATTGGGCATGAAAAGAAGAATAAGGAGATTGGAATTTTATTAATGAATTACAAAAAAACTGAATAGATGAATAAAGAAAAAGAAATAAATCAAATGACACCTTCCCCCTTTGGCTATATAACCATATCACATGGCCGATTTTACCCTCTCATCTTAGTTATAAGGGAGTAGTGGGGAAGGAAGAAGGAAAGAAAACACAAATGAATGAAGGAGATGAAACTGGTGAGGACTGTATATATCACAACTTCTCTCTCCAAGATTTGATCACCAGATTCCCATTTATGATGGAGGATCATCCCCTTATTTATAGACACCATTGGTGTTCAAGTAACATTCATTGGCATAATCATGAGTTAAAAAGTATGAATAGGTGTTCTAGGGGCCATAAAATAGGTCTCAATGACTTAACATGTCGAATCAATCCATTTATAGGTCATGTTGTATTTTTCATGAAGTGTAAATAATTCACCACATTTTATTCAAAAACCTTCAAATATTCATGACATGGTTCACGACTTGTAATTACTTTCACATCTTCAAATTTTTTCATGTAATATAAATTTTGTGCTATCCCCCAATTGATTCTTCTTCAATTCACACTCTGTCTCCCATTAACTTCCTATAATGTTTCCATGTTGTGTAATGATTATAGGATTTGAATCTTTTGTTTCTAGCTCCAAAATCTTTATTTCACCCCTATAATTTAGTTTTAGTCCCTGAGAGTGTTCCACAGGCATCCATCACATTGGGAAGCCTTTTTTTCTTTTAGTGTCTTACTGTGATGTTTTACATCATAGTGCTACGTTTCTTTTTCTCCAAAAATTTGGCTATTTGCCTTTTAAAATATTGGTAGTATCCTTCCTTAAATCACAAAATTAGTTAAATAGTTTTAATATTGTAATTGGTTTCAATTATATTACACAAATTAAAGTATTAAAAAAACTCTAAAATATATATGTGAAATACGCATATCACATAACATTTTACTCACCCTCATGAGTCATTTAAATAGTGTGGTATGAGGCCAAATTAAATATTTGTAATCTAAAACTAAACATACTATAAGGTAATAGTAAAGTGGAAGTTTGGGGTCAATCCCATGAGGACTATTGGAAAGTCAATGATCATTCTAACAAAACCCTTGTTAGTATTCCTGACTTCCACTCTTTAATTTGGGTGTTTACGAGGAATGGTTAGTTTGGAGTTTATTTTATATTAAATAAAGAAGGGATCATGGTCAATTTCAGGGCTCTTAGAAAAAGATAATCCCATATTTATCTTTGAATAGTCATATTTCTTAGGCTATGATCTGGTGAAAAAGTCACCAATTAGTTTTGGTCAAACTAATTAGATATAACTATGATGTAACTATCCCATGGTCAGGGTATTTCCAAAAAACCAAGTTAATTACACTTGGATTCTATGTAGAAAGCATCATAGACCAATGGTTTTAGTCCTGTTCAACTCCAATTAGGATAGGTTCTTTCGATCACACTTCCCATGGTCAAGGTTTTGTGAAATATTGCAATGAACAATTATTATTAACCTAATTAATATCCATAGGGTTACCAAGGTTTAATCAGATTCGTTAGGTTTAGAAACACACTTACTCTTGACCCCTAACAGTAAACGAAATAGTCATGCATGGAAGTGATAATAAAAAATAAAGGAGGAATTATAAATGTTATGCATAATCATAAAGCAGTTGTAAAGGAATCTATACAGGATTAAATAATCCTGATTCAATATAAAAAAGTAGAAAACAATGAATATCTAAGTAGTAAGTGACTGTTCAAAATTAAATAAGGAAGAATGAGTAATCAACAATCGAAACAATTAAGAATGAATCAAAAACTTACTGCGAACGAATAACATATCAAGAAATGTGTGTGCTCTGACAAAGAATGGAGTGCACCATTAAAAAGGACTTTATTAAAGAAAGAGGTGTTATAATGGATGAATAAAAAAGATTGAATTATCAAAAAACTCATTTATTTTAAATAAATAATTAAATTATTGAAAAAAATCTATTTTAGGACAAGAAGAAATGAAAATGTGAGAATAAAATGAGAGAAAACTCGAAGATGTATGAACAATATGTGCATAGAGGCTCTGAAAAATATAAATAGGCCTAAGAAGTACATATATTACAAGTCCTGGACATCATGTACTGGCTCAACTTCTTTGGGTCCCAATATATTCACATTATTTAATAGAGTTTAATGTCATGTAACTGAGACCCTCTTTTACTACCGAATAATCTGCTCAAATACATGACTGAGAGAACCTTCAAAGGTTTCAAGTTGTGTATTCTTTCCACATCATGTATTAAATTTAAATTTGGTGGGATTCTAAATTTTGAAAGCTGAATGGTGTTTAATTGAGTTACACAATGTGTAATTTTTTCACATCATATAGAATCTTCACGGGTAGGTCTACGGCCTTGAAGACATGTTGTGAATGAAGTATACATGTAATGTATGTGATACTCGATGTGTAAATTCCTATTTTTGTTACTTTTTCTGAATTTCTTCTTTTATGCTAAAAAATACTAATTCCTATAAAAAACAAAACCTAGTGCATTATCGAATAATTTATTAATAAACCATAAAAAATGTATCCAAAATTTATATACAATTTGATCTAATCAAATTCCCCCAAACTTGAAAAATTTCTTTCCTCCAGAAAAATGCATCTCAAAAAGGATTCTAAAAGAAGAAATTTTTAAAATGGGAAAAAAACATTGTAACTAAGAAAATAAAACAAGTGTAAGCAGAAAAAATCATCCCTCCAAAGTCCATCATCTAGAGAAAATAATTCATGCCTCATAGTTTAATTTTGTATTCAAATTCTTAATATTTTAATTACATTTTCATAATTGTTTTTTTTAAATTCAATACCATTTTTCAATTTACATCTAAATTAATTTTCATTCATCACTATAGGTAAAATGTAACTGAATTTATGCTCATACCTTGAATACATTTTCTTAACCATAGGCTTTCATTGGTTATATCATCTCCACTTTGAAAAGAAAAATAAAAAATCAATCACGAGGGATTCTATAAAAAGAGTTGAAACAACACTGAGGTAGAAGGAAGGTGGGTATAAATTGAAATTGAGGCTCAAAATGGGCTTAATATCAAAGGTATTATGCTTGATAGTAGTAAAAATAGTGATGAAGTAACTCCTCTAAGGTAAAAATTGTGTTCATGCTCCATGCAGCTTAAAGTGGATCCATGAATGTATCATGTATGTATCAAAAAAGGTACCACTTTAATTTATTTTATTTTCCTTTCATTTATTTTTTGGAAGTCATGTTCATTCTAGATATCACATACGTCCCCTAACCACATATGATCCATCAGAAGATTCATTGGTTCGGAAATTATGATTTCAACCTTCCCAAAACAAAACCCAAAATAGTTTTCATTCTATTTCATTTTTATTTTAATATATTTAAAAGGATAAGGGTTGTCTTAAAATGAAAACGAAAGACATAGATCACATCATATTAGTCTAGTAAAAGTAACTCAATACATATCCTCAGTAAATACATCTAATGTCCCACACTGGTTCAATGAATAATCATCCATAATACAAAGATCTAGGTAGAAATGGATAATTATATTGAAATAGAATATTCCTAAACATGATATTCATGGAAACTATGGGATAAATAAGGAAATATGTAAGGTGGGTATTAGGAAAAATATATTCCACAAAGATTTAATCAATAATATTAAAATTTTATTTGTTCAATCATAGCCATAATAATATCTCAATGCAAGGTATAATAGGTCTACATTCCCCAAGTGTCACTCATGAATTTTCCCAAACAAGAATATGAAATTGTGGGTCCTGAATCCTCTTGATATTGAGAGTAAATAAAAATGATGGAAATTATATAGGGTGTATAAATAAATTTATAAGTTAATTCAAAATCAATTTCAAGTGTGTCTTAATATGAATTATATTAATAAACTCATCCATCATTATAAAAATCTAAAAATGAGTAAAACATGGATTTCAATAATTTTCAACAAAACTTTTTCTTTTATTTAAATGGGTGCAATGAGTTTTTAGGTTTTAAAGTATGATTTGTGTGAAAATGTCTCATAGATAAATGAAATCATATAAGGATCCATGGGTATTGACAAAAAAGCTCAAGAAAGACTCCCCCACACTTAAAATGAGATAGAGTCTTCATTTTCTTGGAATGTATCATTAAAAAGATATAACATATATTGCATGGGAAAAAAGAAATTACAAATTTGAAATTTTCTTTATGGAATCGAGAGCTCCCTATATATGTGTTATGCCATGGAGAAACATGGTGGATTATGAGTTCAATTAGAGATACCTACATAATGTGTTAGAAATAAAATCCTAAACTTGATGAAACATTTGTCCATAGGGTTTATACATTTTGAAAGAAGTGTAATATGAATGTTCATATAGAGAATAGTTATGAAAAGAAGATCATATACTTGCATATATCTGGGTATAACGAAGTTATAGAAAAACCTATGATTAAAAATGATAAAAAATACCAAGTAGAAGAATGAAAATAAATAAAACAAATAAAATATGGATTACTTCCCATAAAGTGCTCATAATGATGTCGTCATCCAGACTAATTTTTGTTCAAGTGAATTTGAGAGTGACTAAGAGCCCTTCTTGGAAGGGTTCTAATATGATTTTGATCATTTCCCCATTTTTATTGATGGGTGGTTCTTAAACTTTAGTAATATCAATAGCTTCATTTTTGAAAACCATAACAACTTGGTAAGGAACCTTCTATCAGGATTTCATCTTTCCAAGAAATAATTTTAATCAGTAATTGAAAAAAAACTTTATCTCTAAGAGTGAATGTTCAACACATGATTCTATTTCCTTGCAACTTATTTTTTTCTTTAAATATTGTGGCATTATCATAGAAATACATCCAAATTTATTCTAGATGATATATTTGAAGAATATTGGACTCTCTATATTTTTGGGAATCTATGTTCATATTTTTTATTTCCCAAAAAGGTCGTTACTCTAATTCTGCTTGAAGGTGTTGTGGAATTTCATATATTAGTCAGAATGGAGTAGTTCCAGTAGCCATTTTGTAGGCCATGAGATTTTCCTAAAGTCCACGATCTAGTTTGACACTCCAATCATTTATGCTGGTGTTCACTGTCTTTTCTACATTTTTTATTTCCCCATTTTAAACATCAACTTGTCTACTTTTTTTGTGAGTGGTAAGAAGTACCAGAATTACATCAAATGCTATATTTCTCAAGTAGCCCTTTAACAATGGTATTTGTGATATTATGTCTCCAATAACTAATGATTAATCAATGGAATCCTAATCTAGAAAATATATTTTTATTCAAAATATTCATTACCACTATTTCGGTGTCATGATTAGTGGCTTTGGCTTTGGCCCATTTTGAGATATAGTAATTGCCGACTAAGATGTAAAACATACCATGAGAACTAGGAAATGGTCTCATAAAGTCAATTTCATTAAAAATATAAGAGTTCAACTTCCGGGATTTTATTTTTGGGAATTTCATTTCTTCTGGATATGGTCCCTATCCACTGGAAAAAATCACAGTTTCGACAAAATTTCTATGCATTTTTACCAAGAGTGGTCCAAAATAGCTCACTTTTAAGGATTTTGGCCATGTTACATTTGGGTCCATGATTCCCTTTAACTAGTGACATATGTAACATGTTGAGAACACTTTTTTTCATATTCTATGATGTAGTGACACATTAAGCCATCAACATAGTGCTTATAAAGTAGTATCTCATCTCATTAGTAATGCAAGGATTCAGCTAAAATTACCTTCCTCTATTGAAAAGTAAATTCATGGTAGAGTGATCCCATGATGAGATAATTTTAAATATAAAAAAATGGTCTTGATCAGGTGTTTATCATGAGAATAGTTTCATTAGATAAGTTATCCTTGATGTTGAGATTATCATAATTTTGGAGCTTGGGAAGTGGAGGTATGAAAAAATGGTCATCGATGACATTCACATTTCCCTTTTTTCCTTGATTATTATTTAAAACTCTTGAAAAAACATGATCCATTATATCATATGTGGTTTAGAATATTTTTTAGAAGTTATTTATGTGATTCATGCTCAGTGCATACCTAAACTTTCGATCGTACTAGGTATGCGAATTTCTTTTCAAACACAAAGACAACTACATGAATTTCTTTTTCATTTATCGTATAATTTACCTAAGAATCATTTAGTGATTGATTGATATAATGTAAGAGACAAAAGATATTTATGACTTTCTAACCTAGGACCGTACCAATAGAGTAGTTGTTTACATCACACATTAATTCAAAATTCTTGTCCGAATTTGGTGAATTTATGATAAGAATGACAACCAAGATATTCGTTGAAATGAGGAATGTACTCCGACACTCTTTAGTGAATTTGAATGAAGTATCCATTGTTAAAAGGTGTTTCATAGGGAGGGAAAAATTTTATAAATATTTTACAAAGATGAAGTAGAATTTTGCATGGCCTAGAAAGCTCTGTATGCCTTTAATAGTTGAGGGATCATGTATGTATTTGATTAATTTGATCTTTTATGGATCAAAATCCATACCATTTTTAGAATATTTGTGTCTAAGGACTATGCCTCCTTGGACCATAAAGTGGAAATTTTCCTGGTTTAAATCCATAAACTTCTCTCCATAACATATCAAAACAAATTCCATATTTCTTATGTATATATCAAAAGATATTCTACACACAAAAAATTTATCCATGAGTATCTCCAAAAATTACTCCACCATATCATTAAATATATGTGTCATGAACCACATAAAATTTTATGGTTTATTTCAGATAAAAAATGACATTCTTCAATAGGTGAAGCCTCTGAAGGGGAAAGTGAATGTTGTTTTAGATTGGTTGTATGGATTGACTGCAATTTCATTATATCCTGAATACCCATCCAGGAAAGAATATAATTCATGCCATGAATGTCTATCCATAATTTAAACAATAAAGGGTAGTGGAAAATTATCTTTTCTAGTTTTTTTATTTATATTTCTATTATAGACACATACTCACTATCAAGTACTATTTCAAGTATTTTTCAACTCATTTTTGTCGTTTTCTACAATAGTTATGGCACCCTTATTTAGAACGACTTGCAATGGACTCACCAATTCATTGTTAGATATTGGAAATATTATTCGATCATCCAGAAGTTTAATCACTCCTTTGTTAACCACCTATTTCATTGGTGGCGTGATTTTCCTTTGGGGTTGGAATTTTGGTTTCAGACCTTCTTCCAATGAACTTTTGTGGGTGAATATGGTGGGTACGTCCCCCTTAATGTCAACCACTCCCCAAGATATTTATTTTTTGTGACTTTTAGAAACTCCAATAAACTGTTCCTCTAATTTATGGGTCAGATATAAGCTGATAATGACTGGAATTATTTCCACAATCTCAAGGTATGAGTACATGAGTGTGTTCAGAAAAGGTTCTAATTCTAAATATGGTGGTGTAAATACCTAAGGTATGAAAGGTGAGATATTTCCCTAGTTAATGGATCAAAGTATTTTTAATTCTCGTGATCACTATGCTCATCTTCATCAAGAATAATGGTCACCTTATCATCCTTAATGGTAATAAATTCACCTCCTTCATCAGTAAAAAAGATGTATTGACATTCCAATGAATAATAACCTTGCTTGAAAACTCTTTCTAAGTAAAACACCACTTATTCTTATGTTTCTCTAAATATCAGTCTCCTTTGGTTAAAATCTATCAAATCATTTCCTATTTCAAGGAATGGTCTTCCAAGAATATTTGGAATGTGACATTCTTCTTCCATACCTATGATTAAGAAATCTATAGGAAAGATAATCTTTCAAAACATAATTTTGATTCCCACATGAAGTGATTGATAGTTATTGATTGAGTGACTATCCATTTGAAGAACCACCCTTTTCAGCTTGAATTATTCTAGTCCTAGTTTCCAAAAAACACTTAGAGGCATGCAATTTTTTTCTTGTACTTGGGTCATATAATTCCCTCCTAAAATCCCATGCTCCTATAGTGAAATGTATTGAGAAAATTATAGGGTCTCACATCATTGGTGGAATATTTTGATGAATGATAGTGAAGCATTACTCATTTAGAGAGATTACACCCATGTATTTTATCATTATCTTTTTGGATAATAGATCTTTTAGGAATTATATATAATTTATGATTTGGGAAATTACTTCTGAAAATGGAATTTTGATATGTAATTTCTTTAACATTGATAGAAAGTTTTTCTTTTATTCCTCAATATTTCCTTACCTTATTATGTCTGGGAAAGGAAGAGGGGGTTTTTCACTGGTGGTTCTATATAAACTTCTTCCTTTTTTATTTATTCTTTTTTTTGGAATTTTTTTAGTTTCTTTTGATTCTAGACTCGTTTCATTATCTTCTTTCTGTGTTTTATCATTTTAATATTCATTGATAATAATCACCTATTTCTTGAGTTCTTACAGATTCTATTCCTCCTATTTTCAGGGTTATTGAAAGTATATAATTTTCTAATGCATATGTAGTAATTCCTTTTCTTCTTCTCTTGGGAGAATAAAAATGTTAACAAGTAGTTTTTCTGATAGGGTTTTTAAAATTTGAACCATTTGGTTTTTTAGATTTAGCATGGATGATATTTGGTTCTACATCTCAATTTATTGAGTTTTCATCCTTTGGTCTTGTTTTTACATGAATTAAAGGATAAGGTTTTCTAGATTTATTTAGAGAGTTTGGGATTGAGGTGGTGGTCATGGAGAATCCTACAGGAACAATAGTTTTTGTACAAGTGGGTATTGTTGAGCTCTTGGAAATGGTTGTTGGAATTTATGTTGTGGTCGATGAGATGGAACTTGTGGGAGGGGGGGGGGGGGGGGGTACCCAGGTGGTCCTTGGTTTATTTTTGGCCCTCGTCCACACCTCTACTAAAAGTGTCCTTGATTTTTTTGTGGTTAAACTGACCATTACTACTAATTTTGTTACTATTGAAATTATTATGGATGCTGGAACTGATGGACTTATTGATTGGAATTGATGTAATTACAACTTAGGGTTTTAATTTCTTCCTTACCTACCCTATAATCAGGGTATAAATGTGGGTATCTAGACTTCTCACACCATTTTATTTTCATTATTAAAGCATGAGGGAGTAGTAAACCAGTTTTAAGGTCCTTAAAACTCTACAAAGGGAAGGAAAATACTCCAAAAAATTTGATGAAGGAATAAGATGAAAGATTTATTAAGCTTTTGACAAGAAGAGTGAATGAATACAATTTATTAAATAACCAATGTTGTATCCATACTAATTTTCGGAAATGTTACATGGATAGTATTTCCAACAAACCAACTTGTATGCAGATAGCCTATGAAACACTGACCTACAAGGCATTTTCCAGTGAACCAGTAAGTTCTTGTAATAAATGAGAAATGAAACTGATCCCCCATGAATGACCTTGTTTTTGGAATAGAGGTGGATAAATTCCACTTGTGAACCATGGCCCCGCAAATCATGTAATTGGAGAAATCATGATGGATATGTACGCCCCCACACACCATTCCCAAAAACTCAATTCCTGAACAAGGCGAGGATGGAGACATCCCACGAATTGCATCATTTGTTGGATAGAGGCGGTAATTTTTTCCACAGTGAACCATGTCCATGAAAATCTCTATTGACTGAGTCGTCCATGAGACAGATTATTTCCCCATGGGTTTCAGAAAATGGTTCCATGTGAACCATATATACAACCTCCTTAGCACTCTATAAAATGATCCTAAGGGAATCTGATAAGAGGGATCATATTTTTATAGATCTTGGAGTTTATGAATATTAGAATTCAAAATATAATGATTGATAAAGTATCGAACCATGAAATGTTTTCAATAGGTATATACCCAACACAAACCATAAAAAGAAGAAAGAAAAATAATATGGGCAAACCGAGAACCTATTTAGTGAAACATGAACCATACTCCAATGATAGAGTAACTTCCTAAAAAAATGTAGAACCAAGTCCCCTTATTCAATCTTTCATACCACATAAATGTCGTTATGTAGAATAAACCCCACCTTGCGTAGAATTCCACTAACTACATGGACTATAGTTCTGCACACCCCCATGATATGCGAACAAAACCTCAGGCCACATACCACTACGGTAAGGGGACCACACTCAAGTCTGCATACCACTTCGGTATGCAGACGAAACCTCTACCCACATAGTAGTGTGCTATGTAGAGGGATCCCCATCCTGCATAATGAAATAATACATGAAATGGGGTTCCTTTGGGCATTCCACCTTCAAATTCTGATTATCTCCTTCCATACCTGTCACACCCTCCATGTCTCCCCCACAAACTGATCCAAAGGCATCAGGCCAAATATTCCAATAAATCCACCAAACTCATATGAATAGACCATCGGGTGCATCAACATCCCTTTCTGAGTCTACATACCCATGGTAAGCAGAGACGTGCTGGTAATCCTCACAACAGTATAGGCCCCATGAGTGTTTCAATGTCTACATTCCTATGGTAACCCATGGTCCAACCATGGGATTCTCACATGTACCTCCCCATTCTAGGGATCAAGGTTAATCACTAGCTTTTCCATTCAATGAGGGATAGTGAAAAGTCAAAGTAATCATGTTTTCCTTTCCCTTTTAATAATAGAAATGTTTCTACCCTATCCCAGATCTAGTTTTAGGGCACTCCCACTATGGTAAGTCCCAAACCATCTTGTGGGACGGGGGAGGGATCTTACTCTTTTTGACCTTGGTCTAGGATGTGTTTGGATCGATCACCAGATGTAACTAACCTAGATATCAACATAGATGAGAGTTGTCACATTCAAACCCCCCTCTCTACCTTTGCGCTATAATTTGTGACCTCTTCCACCGTCGTACTGCATTTCCGTTTGAGGATAAGGGAAAGTGTATGGTTTGTCTGATCTGTGAATTCCTCTTGTTTTCCACACTAAGCATGATGTGTGTGGGATTAGAGTTTAATTGTGACCGAGGAATCCACACCCTCTCTAAATTAACAATGAGAACTTTGATTCATGATCTAACTTGGATATGATGAAATCAAATCTGTAGGCCCGAGCTCAAGTGGGAAGCTTTGACACAGAAGCCCCAACACAATGAAATACAAGAACTCTGATTCCTCTATTGATCAAGATAGGTAATATTCCTGTATAAGGCCTGAGATCAAGGGAAATTTTCATTAATAGGTATTCCCTAAAAAATCTTCAGGGCTCATTAAGGCATCCACTTTAGTTATATTCCCTAATGAGACTCTTCCAGGAATTCCTCATATATGATGTAATTCCCAACCATATCCTCTCAAGTGGACAACTTCAATAAATAAGCCCCACTCCAATGAACTAAACGAACTCTGATTCATTCCCCAAATAGGATATATAGGACACATGTCTAATTTATTGAGCTCAAAGGGGATCCTTTTCAAAGGTTAAAATCTAATCATGCCTCCCACAAACAGGGACTCCTTTATGGTATAAGACCCATCCTAAACTGAACTATGAGGTCTTCGATTCCCAAATAATTCAGATACATAGGAAGCCTCTGTAGGGTCCAATCCCAAAACCCAAATCATCATAGTGTTCACTAGTCCATATCATCAGTAGGTCCATATCCACCCAAGAGACCATGCCTCTCCTAAGAATCTTGAGTCACTTTGGTGTAAGTCCCACATCAAATCTTGAATTGTTGTCCCCGAATTAGACGTCCATGCCACACGATGATAAAATACATTGATGGGTCCTCATCACATGAACATAGAAGGTGATGTGTCCAGTTAAGTGGCACCAAACTATGTTGGTTCTGATTCTACACATGAGGATACGTAGGAATCCAATCTCATGGGTTCAATTTTTATATAGAAACCACTTTCATCCACCTTGAGTGATGAAAAAATATACAGTGCGCCATCATATGTCTTAAACTTGCATTTTCTATATAATTACTAATCCATGCATTTCAAAGATTGATTTTGAAAATTAGGGGTAATTAATGGGTACATTATTGGGAAATAACCAAGGATTTACGAACATATTAAAATTTCTTAAATCTATGAGAGTGTCCCAAATTAGGAAATAATTCCCCCCAAAATGTTCTGATGAGCCTGAGCACCCACCCTCTTAAGTGATAGAGTCATTAAGTGTTGTCATCCAAATATTTATCCAACAAAGACCCACATTTGGAAATAAGGTACATAAATCATGGATACAGGGGACTTTGGGTGTTTCTAGATCAACAAATAAACCCTTTGGAGACCATCTGATGACATCATATCTGATACAGACTGATTTCACACATACTCAACCCCCCCCCCCACAGTCACATATGGGGACCACTCAACTATGGAACCTTTTTCGCAATATGAGAAGGATACATTGCCTAGTACCTGTAGGAAAATACCTGAAAATCCCTCATCACCCAGGGTGCGATGCAAATCAGGTCGAAAAAAATGGTAAACTCAATGTGAAACCATTCATAATAACAGAAAATTGGTTACTATCTATCTTTCCATTTTTTCTACCCCTGGTACGATGTGAATTGAGTCAGAACAAAAATGGTGAAACCAATTTGAATCCTTAACCCAGGTGTCAGTATTGTCCCACTACAATCCCCTTTCATCCCAAAAGTAAGAGGGCGAATAAATATCATAAATTATACATGTGATTATGAGATACTACTTTGATGGTATTTTGTTGTTTTTATATGCCATATATATTATAAGAATTCCACAGAGCTCTCTTCGATCCAAATGGAATCCCAAAAAGTTTATCAGATACGCATGTCAGAAACCACACAGGCGGCTGGGTCCTCAACAAAGAACAGGAATCCCTCACCTATCTAGAATCTTTAAAACTGGGTTTCAAATGCACTAATAAATGTGTACCAGAAAATGGTACTCACCCTATAGTGGTGGTTGCAAGGTAGTCCCTCCAATCAGTGATAGTTTGTCAGCCTCCTCTTCAGCCTCAGATGGTAATCCAGTATAGGATGACTCCACTGGCCATCTCAAATAATTTCTAAATCCTATCCCTAGAACACAATAACAAATACCTCCTTATCATAGGGATGCA
This sequence comes from Viscum album, assembly GCA_963277665.1. Classification (NCBI taxonomy): domain Eukaryota; kingdom Viridiplantae; phylum Streptophyta; class Magnoliopsida; order Santalales; family Viscaceae; genus Viscum; species Viscum album. The sequence continues at coordinate 2,060,585,214 of OY728148.1, forward strand.
GATGAGGTCAGCACAAATGACTGCATCCCATCTTTACATGAACCATACTCAAGGGCTCTTGCCAAAGGACATCACCCCATGTGACGTACAACCCTATATCCTCATTCTAAAGAGGATCCCATTACGAGGGATCCTATTGAATTCCAATGGACATTTTCCTCTTTGGATTTCCACCAACGGATGAAAATACATAATCAGGCACGGGTTATCATCCCTGTTCCTAAAGTGGAGGTCCTCGACACAAATGCGACATCATATAACTGGAAAGCATAAAATTTCCTCCCCCATTATGATTCCCAATATGTAAATATGGAATAAATCTATGTGTGGATGAATATCCCACGCCCTCCTATGAATACCACCCTAGAAATAAGGTGGAATAATATGAACATACTCACATTCCTACCAGTTCTGTAGAGACCTAAAAATTTATGTACATGAACATTACATTACTTTTGTGGAATACTTAATATATAACAAATACAAACAACGAAGGACCATAATAGTATATTGTCTTTGAAAACTCGGAACATAATCTTCTAATCATGGTGAAAGATCTTCAACATCTCCCATAAAGATCTTCCCCTTTTTTCTTACCTAAAACCGTTATTTATTTCCTAGGGAAAAGAAAACATATAAAGGGTGAGATCAAATGCTCAGTAAGGGTAAGCATGGAGAAAATAAAACAAACCATATACATTTGAACATAAAAACATGAACATAATGTTTAAACATCTAAATCTTGAGCAATTACATTAAACATGGAAGTACGTAAGTCATAGATCATAATGGAACATCAATCATGATAAAATATCTTGGAAATAAAACTTTTAATTGTGGAAAAACATTAAGAACATAATATTATTTCCATAGTAGCCAAGGAATTTCTTCCATGACCATCTTAGTGGACAAAGTCCCTTTCTGAATCAAGTTCACTCCTCATTCAAGTCCTGTATCACTGAACCAGATTAACTTACCGTTCCATCCATATCTATCTCAAGAGATATAAATCTTTACCCAATGTATTAGAGGGAGATATAGGTCCCACCCATCTCATAATGAAATCATTCTTACTTGTTCCACAACATAAGCATAAATCATTCATCATAACCAAAATAATAAAAATGGGTTTCTTAAACATCATCCCATCATAACATAATCCATATAAAACAAATGGATATCATTTAATCATAAGAAAAGAGAAACCATGTAAATCATTGAGATATTATACTTGAAACATACACATATGAATTAATGTCATCTTAGATGGAAAATGGTTTTGATAAAACACTTGAAAATAATTCTTGAGAAAAATATCCTTTCTTCTTAAAAATCATTCTCTTTTCACAAAATGCCACACAATTTTAAAAGAAACTTATTTTTATTGCAAATAGTCATGAAATCTTGTAGAGTAAGATTCATGAAAATAAGACGTTATAAAACCATAAAAATACTTTCATGCCATATAAGTTAAAAAAACATTCTTCTCATACTATTGCCGAAAAAGTAAAAAAGTACCTTGAATGGTGAAAAAAGGAAAGATTCCTTAAACACCATGTAGTAAAAGTCAAAAAATGGGTAAAAAGAAATTTAAATGCACATGAAACCATTTTTAGAAAAAAGGAAATGGATGATAAATATAACCCCAGTAAATAGTTACGAATAAAGAACCTCAGATAAAAATGAGATTGGAAAAGTTATCCCTTACCTTTGGTCCGATATGCTTCATACGTATCTGAACCTCCTCTTCCCTGACGCACCTCCTTTAAACTTCTTCTTAGGGAAATAGAGTTGGTCTTTTGAGAAGACCATAACCACTATGATATAAATAGAGAGTTTGAAAAGAGTAATTGGCAAGTTTTGGCTGATCTTGAAGGCTCAAAAGGGTGTGAAGAGAAGAGGGAAGCAGTGCCCTTTTTATAAGGGAGGAGAGGGGTACCTTAGGAAAACTGAAAATATTATTTTATAATAAAATAATATTCGGTTTTTAATATCTAAAAATTTGTTTATTTAGATTATAAAGTGGGTATGGGTAGAATTCCTCTCATCCAATAGGTTTTAGACATGTTTAGGTTACTATTTTATCCTTATCATTTTGATTTAACTCTATGTTAAATAATTTAACTTTTACCGTGTCTTTTTGTTTTCTTTCACTATATGGTTAATAAAATTACTATAATAATCCAAATAAACCCCAAGTGGTTCATTATTAATATATATAACCTTATCTAAGTCATTTTTATGAACCTTATATTTTTAGGAATAAAATATCAATTAATAATATAATATTTGTTTTAAAAACTATTTTATGTCAATTTTGATACTATTTGGTACTTGATTTTTCTGAAAATCATAACAGCATTATTAGTTCAAAAAAAGTTAATTAAATAAATACTAACATGTCATATTAACCTATAAAATTAGTTTAATTCATAAAAAGTCTAAAATTACATTTATTTGGGTATTTATAAAATTAATTATGTTAATATTTCATTAATAAGGTAATTAATGCATCCTCATTGTGTCATAAATAAATTAAATTATTTAATGTATAAAAATTATAAATAAAATAAAATTATCTAGAAAATTTCATTATATTTCTAATGAATATTTATAGTCAAATTTATCTTATATATAACCCTATATTAAAAATGTTTTAATTATTAAACTTTGATTTTAACTATTTTAATTTTGTTTAAATAAAATAATAGTAAAGGTCCTAATCTAATCCAAGTGGACCTAAAGGGTAATAATTTATCCCTAAGGTTGTTTTTTGTCTAAATACACTTATCCAATAGAATTATGACATGTATTAGGGTAATAATAATAATAATATCATTTTTACCTTTAATTACCCTATTTACTTTTAACCGTGGTAAATAAAAGTAAAAAGTTACCATTCAACAAAAATTATCTTTATCTTATTGAACCACATTTTACTCCGTGATATTAACCGTGTCTCTTGGATTTTTGAAATTCTACTCACAGAAGTGGTAAAATTAAGTTTTATGTAAATTTGCAAATTCTCCTAAGAGGTGGGTAAAAGATGGTGAAAAGTTCAATAAAATTTTTATATACCTAAAATTATTATAAAATGACTCCAATGAATTACATTAAACTTATATAGGTATTATGTATCAATTTTGACCAAAAATAAATTTAAATAAAATAAATAATTATTTAAATAAAAAGTCAGTTTTTAAATAGTAACCCAATGTTTTCACTATTCATCAAAAATCGAAAGTTTTCAGAAAAATACCAAAAATTCACCTTAGGATAATTTTGATATTCCAAATCCAAAAATGAAATCCATTTTGAAAGATAAAATTTATAAAATTTCAGAGTGGGTATTACTATTCAAAATAGCTAGTTCATAATAATATCATAGTAATATCTTGTTTAGTGAAACTCGGTATTGCGTATAACACGCGCTATCAAGGAAGGTTGCTTTGGCATGAAAAACAAGCCTAGAATAGTGTTTGTGTATACTACATGCTAATAAGTAGTTGTGTATAGCGCATGTTAATCTTGGTGTAGCGTACAAGACATCAAAGAAATTAAAAATAATAATTCTCATAAAATCTCGCGGTGTTACATTCTACCCCCCTTAAAATGAATTTCTCCCTCAAAATTCGTCGGGGGTTATAAATTGTTTTCTACTTGAATGTTTCTTTCATAGAAACCCACATCATAAAAAGGAATAATAAAACTTAATTTTAAAAAATAATGTATGAAACGTAATGGTTACCCAAATTAACTCATCACTGGGTTTCCACATAGAATAACATAGGTGGAAATATGGATATGGAAGAGAAATCTAACTATCATGTTATTTTGGAGAGTGGTAGAGAACATGGCTATGAAAAAACCAATAATCACAAATCCATAAATTTGTGATGATATAATATACCATCTGATTCATCATATATAAGGGCACTAGGACAACATTTTTGGGTTTCAAGATCATTTCCCTAATGTTGAAGAATTTGAATTAGAAGAAATACTTACTTTATTTCGGTATAATCTCATCGTTGTTCATGCCTTGAACAATTTCCACTTCATATCATAAAGAAATGAAGTTGAATTTTTTTCATTCTTGAAGTGTTAGGAGATCATGTGATAGAATTATGGGTCATTCCATATGTCTCAAAAAAAGGTTTGAAAATGTTATCAAATATACATAAGTCCATATATGGTGAGGTTAATCGTATATGATTCCAAAAATGGACTTATACTTCATCTATCATACTACTTAATAATACTAGTTTCTACTAACCAGGGACTTCCTGTAGGCTAGTGGTAGGAAATAAAGGTCTGTTGCACTTCGATTGTGGGTTCGATTCCCACAGCCTTGTCCGATGCAATGGGTTTTCTCCCATCCTATAAGTTGTCCCTTTTTCTAAAACAACATTATAATAACATTCCTGCAATGAAATAGAAAAAAGTTCTAGCCTTAAACAATACTATATTATGTCTAACTTAATTCATTCCAATCTTTAGGCTTATCCAAAATACTTCTGTCCAAGATCATAGTATAAATAAAACAATTAGTAGAAATGTCATCTACCGAGCATGTGAATACCATCATTTATCCCCCATATATCATACGATGCATCATGTTGGTCACATTCCAAACATGTGAATACCTTAATCATGTATTCTTTTGAACCATAGTGAAAACATGAATGCTGTCACAAGGTAACTCTTTCCATATACCAAAATCCCATAATTTCTATATACTCAAACCATGATATCAATTTTTACTTATATTAGTCATGAGCTCATTAATACTATCCAACATTTCATTATCTCCTTATCCGTTCTTTATGCGCATATTAGGTGCTGTCCAAAAATATCTGAATAACGTTTCATGGTTACCGGTACCATTCAACATATACTTTCAAAACTCAAGCAAAGGAAATAGTGTAACAATCCTGAGATTTATCTTAATTCCATAGTACCAAACATTATTCTTCATAAACATACAATCATTACTCTTCCTTCTTAAACCACTGATTGAGCTTAATCATTTCTTCCATATCATATATCATTTGTAGTATTTTCATCATCATCCACATAAATATTACCCATATGACCATGCTGATTCTCTTTATAAGATTTTCCCTTAGGGAATTGGTTTTCATAATGCCCGTACATTCCACATTTAAAACACTTAACCATTGTTGATGTCTTAGAAATACCATTATCCTTGTCCATGGTGTTAACTGAACCTTTTCTTTTACAATTACTAGCTTTGTGTTTTTCTTTTCCACACCCAATGCATCTTCTAGTTCCTTTGAAACATTCTCCCAGATGCATATTCCCATATGATTTACACGAGGGAAATTGAACTTTCTTTCCTCTATGATCATCATGAAACTCCATCTTTCTCTTATTAGATGAGTTGGGAAACTTACCAAAGTTGATATTATTGATCATATTATGAGATTTCTGATTAGGCATAGTAACGATATGTGGACTTCCAAATCCAATTTCATTTGGTTTCTCATGAATAATATCATTCCATTTTCCATCATATCCTCTATTATCGTGAATCTTCTTATTTCCAACCATTTTCTAAAACCCAAAAAGAATAGTGTGAGAGGCCCAAATCATAATCAAGGGGGAGCAACTTTAATATATAACATCTTAGGTTTAATTCTAATATCATTACCGTAATTTTAGGACTATAACCTATACTTATACTTAACCTTAGGGACATCCCTAGACATACCTTAGAAATATCTCTAGGGATCTCACTAAAGTTCTTGCATCCTAGTTTCCAAAGGTTGACTAAACCGAACCTCTGATACCAACTATAGAGACCCCAATCTTGATGTACATGTTCATTACATTAATTTTTCAGAATACTTAATATATAACAAAAAGAAACACCGAAGGACCGTAATAGTTTACTGTCTTTGGAAACTCGAAACAAAATCTTCTAATCGTGGTGAAAGATATTAAACATCTTCCATAAATATCTTCCCCTTTTTTTCATACCTAAAACCTTTCATTATATCCTGGGGAAAAGAAAACATATAAAGGGTGAGCTCAAATTCTCAGTAAGGTTATGCATGGAGAAAATAAAACAAACCATATACATTTGAACATGAAAACATGAACATAATGTTTAAACATCGAAATCTTGAGCAATTACATAAAACATGGAAGTACGTAAGGCATAGATCATAATAGAACATAAATCATGACAAAATGGCTTGGAAATAAAACTTTTAATTGTGTCAAAACATTAAGAACATGATATGATTTCAATAGTAGCCAAGGCATTTCTGCCAAGACCATCTTAGTGGACAAAGTCCCTTTCTGAATCGAGTTCACTCCTTGTTCCAGTCAAGTATCACTAAACCAGATTAAATTACCATTCCATCCATGTCTATATCATGATACATAAATCTTTACCCAATGCATTAGAGGGAGATATAGGTCCCACCCATCTCATAATGAAATCATTCTTACTTGTGCCACAACATAAACATAAATCATTCATCATAACCCAAAGAATAAAAATGGGTTTCATAAAAATCATCCCATCATAACATAATCCATATAAAAAAAAGGGATATCATTTCATCATAAGAAAAGTGAAACCATGTAAATCATAGAGATACTATACTTGAAACATACACATATGAAATAATTTCATCTTATATGGAAAATGGTTTTGATAAAACACTTGAAAATAATTATTGAGGAAAATACCCTTTCTTCTTAAAAATATTTTTTTTTCACAAAATGCCATGCAATTTTAAAAGAAAAGTTTTTATTGCAAATATTCATGAAATCTTGTAGAGTAAGCTTCATGAAAATTAGGAATTATAAAATCTTAAAAATCTGTTCATTACGTATAAGTTAAAAAAATATACTTCTCGTACTTTTTTCGGAAAAGTCAAAAAGTACCTCGTATGGTGAAAAAAAGGAAAGATTCCTTACACACCGTGTATTAAAAGTCAAAAATGGGTAAAAAGAACATTAAACTCACATGAAACCATTTTTATAAAACAAGGACATGGATGATAAATATAACCCCAGTAAATACTTACGAATAAACAATCTCGGATAAAAACGAGATTGGAAAAGTTATCCCTTACCTTAGGTCCGATATGCTTCGTACGTATCCGAACCTCCTCTTCCTCGACGCACCTCCTTTAAACTTATTCTTAGGGCACTAGAGATGGTCTTTTAAGAAAACCAGAACCTCTATGATATAACTAGAGAGGTTGAGAAGAGGAATTGGCAGGTTTTGGCAGAGCTTCAAGGCTAAAAGGGTATGAAGAGAATTGGGAAGGGGTGCCATTTTTATAAGGGAGGAGAGAGGCACCTTAGGAAAACTTAAAATATTATTTTATAATAAAGTCATATTAGGTTTTTAATAGATCCAAATTGATTTATTTCTAAGATAAGGTGGGTATGGGTTGAAATCCTCTCATCCAATAGGTTTTAGACAAGTTTAGGTTACTATTTTATCCTTATCATTTAGATTTAACTCTAAGTTAAATAATTTAACTTTTACCGTGTCTTTTTCTTTTCTTACAGTATATGGTTAATAAACATACTATAACAAGCCAAACGAACCCCAAGTGGTTAATTATTAATATATATAACCTTATATAAGTCATTTTTTCGAACCTTAGATTAATAAGAATAAAATAACAATTAATAATATAATATTTGTTTTAAAAACAATTTTATGTCAATTTTGACACTATTTGGTACTTGATTTTTGTGAAAATAATAACAGCATGATTAGTTAGAAAAATGTTAATTAAATAAATACTAACATGTCATATTAACCTGGAAAATTAGTGTAATTCATAAAAAGTCTAAAATTACATTTATTTGGGTATTTATAACATCAATTATATTAATATTTCATTAAAAAGGTAATTACTGCATCATCATTGTGTCATAAATAAATTAAATTATTTAATGTCTAAAAATTATACGTAAAATACCATTATGTATGAAATATTTTTATATTTCTGATGAATATTTATAGTCAAATTTATCTTATGTATAACCCTATATTAAAAATTTTTAGTTATTAAACTTTGATTTTAACTAATTTAATTCTTCATTAAATAAAATAATAATAAATGTAAAAATATAATCTAAGTGGGCCTAAAGGGTAATATTTTGTCCCTAAGGTTGTTTTTGTTCAATATACACTTATCCAATAGAATTAGGACATGTGTTAGGGTAATAATAATATCATTTTTACCATTAAATACCCTATTTACTTTTAACCGTCGTAAATAAAAGTAAAATGTTACTATTCACCAAAAATTATTAATAACTTATTGAACCACATTTTACTCCTTGATAATAACCATGTATCTTGGATTTTTGAAATTCCACTCACAGAAGTGGTAAAATTTTGTTTTATGTAAATTTGCAAATTCTCCTAGGAGGTGGGTAAAAGACGGTGAAAAGTTCAATAATATTTTTATATATTTAAAATTATTGTAAAATGACTCCAATGAATTACATTGAACTTATATAGGTATTATGTATCAATTTTGACCAAAAATAAATTTAAATAAAATAAATAATTATTTAAATAAAAAGTCGGGTTTTAAATAGTAACCCAGTGTTTTCACTATTCATCAAAAATTGAAAGTTTTCAGAAAAATACAAAAAATTCACCCTAGGCTAATATTAATATTCCAAATCCAAAAATGAAATCCATTTTGAAAGATAAAATTTATAAAATTTCAAAGAGTGGGTATTACAATTCATAACAGGTAGTTCATAATAATATTATTGTAATACCTTGTTTAGTGAAACATGGTATTGCGTATAACACACACTATCGAGGAAGGTTTCTCTAGTGTGAAACAAAAGCCTAGAATAGTGTTTGCGTATACTGCATGCTAATACGGTGTTGCGTACATCGCAACTTAATCATTGTGTAGCGTACAAGACATCAAAGAAATTAAAAAGAACAATTCTCATAAAATCTCAGGGTGTTACAAGTTCTCACCATTCTCGCCTCATAGAGAGAGTAGAAAATTATAGACAGATGCAAATCTATACCAATACACAAGAATCCCATCATCCAAATTAGATGGAACCCAGCTATAAGATGTATAAATCTCTACTAATTCACATCATGAACACCATCCAAATAGGGTGGAAAACATTGGGTAGTCATACATTATTGATGCATATGAAGCATACCAATCTAATATGGTGGAAATCCATAGGTAGGTTCAAATTCCTGCATACCACAATAAAGCCCACCAGTCAAAGCTTACGATAGATTGGAATGGAGTTTTCTCATCCGTGTCATGCGAGGGTTCAGCTTTCAGGAACATTTCTGTGACATCTGTTTCAGGTGCTATTCCTCACCCTGGCTCTCGGTCTCTATCATGGGGAAGGGTTTTGGTTTCTTTAAAACTATCTAAGGTGTGTGTCAGGGCGATCCACTATCCCCAACTTTGTTTTTCCTCGCCCAAGATGCACTGTCCAGGAACTTGGTTAAAAGCACAATGGAGGGCAAGTTGAAACCATATTATGGAAGAAGGAACTCGGGTTATATTTCACACTTAATGTTTGCTGATGATATTTTTTTTATTTGAATGGAATTAGTGGATCCTTGAAACATCTCAAAGGAATCTTGGATAGATATGGCGGGTTTAGTGGACAAGTTACCAATCCGCTGAAGAGTCATATCATTATTTCAGAAAAATACCCCGAGAGGAGAGGCAAGGTCATTCAAGGGATCCTAGGCTACAAGTAGAAACAAATTCCTATTTTGTATCTGTGGGTGCTGATCTCTTGTGGCCGAATCAAGAAACTCCACTTCAATGATATTCTTGATTGGATTTGGGGTAGAATCTTCAATTGTAAGAATAAGCTACTGTCTTTCGGAGGGCGGGTTATGCTCATTAACAGTGTTCTCCTCTCCATTCCCATGCATATTTTTTCATTTATCAAGCCACCGAAAGGTACAGTAGAGAGAATGCAGCATATTCTTACTACCTTTTTATGGGACACTAGAATGGAGGGGCGGTGTCATTGGGAATCTTGGAAGTGGATGGCATGTCCGGTGGAGGAGGGAGGTGTTGGTCTTCATGACATTCATGACACCATCCTGGGTTTGTAGGCGCGGTTGGCCTGGGATATCATTACTGGGGAGTCTCTCTGGGCAAGATTTTGCAGAACGCGGTATGGTTTGCAGGGGGAGTTCAACAGGCAGGGCGCGAATGGATTGGAAAAATTCATATTTGTACATATTGAGAACTTGTCTGGCTACATCAGGTGGATTGTTGGGCGAGGGGACATCATCTACTGGAATGATAACTGGGCCGGAGAAAGGATGGCCTTTTCTGGTTGCCAATATCCTTGTATCTCCTTCAGGGAAGCAAGTGACATGTACGATTTCATACATGCAACACTTAACTCCAACCAGTTAAACCTATTTGAGGGCATTGTGATGAGCGAGGATCGGGACTTGTGTTGCTTTACGGAAGCAAGATCCAGGAGATATAACGTCCACGACTACATGAAAATTCTCCATGGAGATCGCTCTATGGAGGAATGGGGACCTGTTTCTTGGTACAAGGATATCCCGGTAAAAATGAATTTCCTGGTGTGGAGGATTAAAAATAGAGCAGTTCGACGGAGGAAAATATACAGAAGAAAGGGGCCTGTATGGCTTCTCGATGTTACTGCTGTGAGCATCCGGACTCAGAAACGATGACTCAATTATTTTTCCAAGGACAATGGGATTCCACCCTTTGTTCACTCTTCACGCGTCCTTCATTCCATGTGGGTGAGTCCCGGTCCATCCAGGAGTTCATGTCAGTATGGCTCTCGGGTACTAAAAACAGAACAACGGATCACACTGTTAGGTCCATCATTATGATTGTTGTTTGTTGGGTGATATGGGAGGTGAGGAATCAGGTTAGTCTTGGAACCAGAAGGTCTCTGTTCTCTATTCAATTTCAGCTTAAATCTCTCATTGTGGAGTTGGCTTTGCTTGTCAAGTGTGGGCTCTCTTCGGTTGCAGTTTGTACTTTGATTAACCGCCCCTGTATTCAGCATAGTGGGAGGGGCTGTTGGGTGAAGTGGCAACCTCCGAGGCATGGCTTGAAACTGAACATTGATGGATACTTCATGCGGGGAGTCATGAGGGGTGGTGGCTTACTTCGGGACTACTGGGGATCTTTTCTTCTTGCCTTTAGTGCTTTTCATGGTCCAAGGAACTATTTGGGTGCAGAGGTCCGGGTGCTTCTCTCAGGTATGATGGTTTGTAGGCGGAGAGGGTTGCAGGTGACGAAGGTGGAATCCGACTCTAAGGTTCTAGTTAAAGCACTTCAGGGGGGACATGAGACACCCTGGGATTTGATATATCTCATTCGGAGGTTCATGGAAGAGACCAGACATGGAAGTTTTATTCATCATCGCTGGAGGGAAGCTAACTTTGTGGCGAATTCCCTTGCTCGCTTTGGCAGGTAGGAGGAGCCACTTAAGATCTTTGATAGTCTTCATTCCCTTCCACTTGAGTGCTCTTTCGTGGTGCAAGGGGATGCCCTTGGACTTCATCACTTTCACCCTCCTTGAAGGGTCATTTTAAGTTTTTCTTGTTCTCCTTAAAGGGTAATAAAAAAGTATATTTTAGTCAACACATCTTATACATGATGGAGTATTAGGTGTTGATCCCAAACTATATCCTATAGGCATGTCAAGATGTAATTGCGTCAGTGGAAAAATCAAGGAGTTGGGCCAATGATCCCATCTCCTCGGGTGGGGTGATTCATCCAAAAAATCAGATAGTCGACCGGGGTATACTTGCAACCTTACTATAGTCTAGGAGCATCAACATCCATAATTAGTGATACAAGGACAAACAGATCAGGAATATACACTCGTTCCAACTGGGGGACACCGGTCCAATGTTGTGGCTGCTCTAGGGCAGACATATACCTCTTCTAGAACTCAAGATGCTCTCTGGTGTATCCGAGTGACATCATGGGAACCAACCAAATAGGATCCCATACATGAAAGACTATACCAATAGCAGGTGATTGTAGTTTCCCCCAAGAGATCACCCAAACATGAAAGGCACCAAAGGACATTGGAAAATGAAGATCACTCTCATGATTTTTCTCTATTGGAAGCTAGAGGTATTAAAGCGGTCAAACATTTATTAATAGAGTATGAAGATCCTGTCAGTCCAATCTAAAATTATGCAAGTGGTAGTAGCATTTCAAAGGTCCTCCCCATAATGTCGCTACCAGAAGCTCTGATGTTCTCCCCAGAGCACCCATGGGGGCTTATTCTGTGGTCTAGAAACAATCGATCACAAGAGCTTATCTCCTAATGTGTGTTTGGTTAGCCCTCACCTTGACCAGAAGATCAAACAAGAAGAAGGTCCTCCCATTGTTTTCATCCTATCTAATGGTCCTCCCCATGTTATACACTATATATATGTTTATCCCTATAATTGGATGTCAAGATGTGATGATGGTCCACTCCATGGAGACAGTCACTACGATGGTCCTCCCCGTAGTGACATGAAGAAATGAGAAGGTCCTACCGTCATTTCAGTAAATCCTAAAGGCCCTCCAAATAATGTATAATGAAAATACTCTCCCTATATCCAGAACTATAATGGAAGTCCTCGCCATGATAGCAGTCATTGTGAAGGCCCTCCCCTCAATGACCCTAAGTAGTAAGAAGGTCCTACCCTTTCTACAGTCCACCCTGATGGTCCTCCCTAGGGTATACACCACATAATTCCTCTCTATGGCTAGAATCTAACCCGTGATTATAGTCCACACCATCACAACACTGAATAAGAAGGTCCTCCCTACAATCAAAATTTATGTCGACAAGAAGGTCCTCCCCTCCTCAGGTCAAATGTGAGAAAGCCCTCATATGATGAAGTGCTTGGAAAAATGGAGTACGATATGTTTGATACACTCTCCATCACAAGAGATATCCTTTCTCAAACAGAGGATATCCTGGGGCCACACCCATATTTTGAGCCACCCACGCACCATTCACATGTCAACGAGACTTCCTCTAACCCCACTACATAGAACAAAATCATTAAGGAGTAGTCAAACTAGTAGAATCATGCTGAAGTGTCCCTGGAGGAACAACAACAATATATGTAGATTGTGAGAAGAAAATTAGCTATGGATGGCATACCAATGATGTAATGGCTCACATACACTTCTTAGTTCAATATACAGAGATATTTTTTAGAATAATGTATTACCTCAATATTTAGGAAACTCTCTACCAATTAAAAGTAATGTTTTTCCCTATGATGGGTACGTAGACCATGTTAATGTCTTGGGTGAGAATAACTATGAAATCAACCATGAAGAACTTATTTCTACATAGTGTTCATAATTAGGAAGGTGAAATAAGGACCTTGATCTATCCTACCTCAATGCGCTTCATAAGTTACCCTTCTTTATCAGCAAAACCTCGTCTGGTGTTCATATCAGAGGATGGGGGAACATAGATCTCTACAAATCACCCCACATACCATCCAGAAAATCCCACTAGAAGTGACATCCTACGATTTCATCATCCCCAGATGGTAGTCAAATGATGTTCCTGATCAACAAAGGTGTAACTTTCGAGAAGAACTGGCCTTGAGTAAGTCCCAAAAGCAGGAGGCCCAAGGAGAGAAATCTATCAAGAAACTCTTAAATTAGGCCATTGAGAACATTTTATAGACCTCTTATCTAAGGGAATATAATATATGAGCAGTTCTCATGTCCTTGGAAGCAAAAAATTCACTTACAGACCTGACACCATATCTGACTCACACCCACATGGGAATGTATGAGATATAGAAGGCAACAATAGCAACAGAAACAACAACAACATAGGATCAACCCTAGCCCGTAGGGCTGGCAGAATTTATATCACAAAATTCCCCCATAAGACCACTAAATCCGGGATAAGGCATATTAATAGAAGAATGATAGAAAACCTAGTCCACATGGATGGGGTAATATTTACCACAAATCCCCACCCAATGGGCATATGTTTTCTTCGGTCTAGGTAGAACAATGGATAGATGGTTCACTCATTCCATCCCATCCCTTGAATCACATCCCCTAGAATAGAGGTGTACTAGAAGGTTATATAAGGGCTTTCTTCTAGTTAATATTCACTATGAAACCTAAAGAGCATCACAAAATGGAAAGAGAAGATCCAAAAAAGGATGAAAGAAGCTATCCAACCATTTAGCACCTAGTATGACACCACCAATGTAGTACGAATTGATGAATGTTGAGTACATCATACCCACAGACCTCTCTGATAACGATACCAGTAAAGTGGAAAATAGAGAAGTGTTTTCACTCCTGGCGACTATCTACACTGATCCAGGGGGTGTGTACACTAGAAACAAATGAGTTGCCTTAAATTTGGACATCCCTCAGTCAATCTACCACCACCTCCCACACGAATACATAATAAGGAGAAAAATAAGAACATGTTCTATGACCCACTTCATCCTCCTTGTGAAAATGATTCCCCAAAACTTGAGGAGATATTCTCTTGATAATAGGAATAAATGAAAGTACTAAGGTGAATCAACATTGGGATTATAAGAGAAAATGATCATACTAGGTATGTTCCTCAGGTGGAGCACCAACACATGCTTCCATAAAATATACCTATGCCTCACAGGCTCATCCGAATGGATGAATCAAGGATGAAAATCTAATTCAAGGTAGCACTAAGACAATAAATCTACCTGAACTCATTCATGGTAGAATATCAAGAATTACTTCCATTGGGGATGTAATCAAAATAGATTTAGGTAAATCCACAATGGATTCCCTAGGATGAGTATCTTCCTCGATTTTCAACAGCATCTTCACAAGAAATCTTCCCCCTACTACACCCACTACTGCTCATGTCCAACAATACATGCATCAAGGGTGGATGAATACCATCGATTTATTGAAAACTCGAATGGAAGAAATAGAAGGACAATGTTATCCAATACAAACGTAATGGAATCCCTTCTCTAATTTGGTAAGCAAAATCCTTTCACTGCTAAAATTCAATAACCCTATATTCCCAGTTTTCATTGGATTGGGGACCCAGAGAAGCATATAATGTACTACTATTCTTACTCAAATCCCACAATGGGATCCCTAGAGAAACAAGAAGCTGCGAAGCATAGATGTTTTGTGTGAACCCTGTATGGTTCATCTTATGTGTGGTACACCTGTTTTCATGCTAACTCAATAATAGGATATGAGGATCTCCGTCTCCATTTCCTATTCCAATTCATCTTGTAGTTTCCAAACACAATAGCCAATGACCTTGTTAACTGAAAATATCAATATAAAAAGAGAGTTTCATACTTCATTTCCTGATGGAAGGGTATGAATTAATCCTTGAACTGGCCACTCCCCCAAGATGAGATGTTGGTCATGTGCATAGACAAGATCCTTGCTGAGCTATGAACACCACGTATTCCAATAAAATATACAATTTGGTTCTGATACTTATCCGTCATCACTCAAAGGATAAAATATTCCTTACAAAGGACTAATCTCAAGTCTTGGGAAGCCCCATTAGACCCATTAAAAAGAGATGTAAGATATGAAGTGGCTTCTATCATGATTAATCCACCCCCTGCAGTAGCTCCAGTTCCCAGGCCCACAACAAACCATGTGGGGCCCCTATACGTTAGCAATAGCCCTTACCTCTGCATGATGAGTGTAGGTGAGCCAAGGGGAATCAATTCGAGGAACTATGGAACAAGGTTTATTCATTTTGATATGACCATGTTTGTGGCTACTTCATATCCCCCATGAATTGCAACTTTCTCTGACATCCAGAGACAAAGAGGGATGATGATGCATGTTTTGATGATCATCTAGATTACTGTTCCATACACTAAATATTGAGGCACAACATCTAGAAATTATTTATCATGAAGTACTTCCTGTAAAAGAGGATAGATTCCAGACAAGTCATTCTAGGACCACCACCAATGCAAGGGGCATATTTTTCCACCAATGATCTAGAAAAAGAGGGAGAGTGGAAAAAATTTGTTAAAAAAAAGGATAACCATTTTAATTGCTGGTTGACTCTAAAGAATAAACCATGTCTAGAGTATCCTCCATGAATATTTGAAGCAATCGATTATGCCTCCAACATCTCCTGATGCAATACAGCTGACATCCTCATCCCAGAACACTCCAAAGGCCGACCACCCAAAAAGCAACCCAATCAAAAGGAAAGAAAGCAAGATAAAAGAGATGAACATGAACAAAAAAAGGTGGATTTAACACTATTAGATTTAATATCATTAAATCTAAAGTTATGGGAACCATCCCACCAAAGGGAACAACTAAGGGAATATGATGAGGAAAAGTCATCATCAGAAGAGGAGATGATTTTTTTCTCTGTTAATTTCATCCACTTGATGGATCCCTTCCTCGATGATGAATATGATTATCAAAATGAATTTCCCACACCCAGTAGGGTGCCCAGAGTATGTACCCCAATAATCTAGGGATATCAAGGGAGACATAACCATTGTTGAAATCAAGCATATGGATGACCCACTACTCAAACCACCAGTGTTGTAGAAACATATGGAAGGACCCTCCAATAGATCCTAAAGGGATTGGAAAATTATCACGCCCCCATAAAAATACACCCTAGTCCATTTATTTAAAATATCTATCAGTGTAATAAAAATGACTAATTTCCCTCAACATGTGAGCAGACCTTCCCATACCAATACACACAAAAAAGAATGCTCCTTTGGATCCAACCCCAAGGGCCGACCCGTGTTCATCAAATGATCAAGCCCCTAAAGAGTTTATGAAAGAGAATCCCCAAGCTGGGACATGATAGGATTTTGATTATAAACATTACATTATCACATAGTTACATTCATTACCAGCTATGATCTCAATCATGGATTCACTAAATCTACCACTATATCACAGAGAGGCACTCATCGAAGCCTTACAAAGTCCCCAGGAGTTCGAAGACAAGTTGGACACCACCGAAGTCTACTGTACAAAGAACAATACTACAGAATGCCACAAATTTATCTTATTTATGGATTAAGATGAATGATCCATAATGTAAGGTCACATAAAACCCTTATATATAAATGGCATAATAAATAGTGTTTATTTCAGAAAAGTCTTCATCGACATTGGCTATGGGGTTAATCTCCTCCCACTGTTGGCACTTTTTCGGTTGGGCTGCAATGAAGAAGATATGAGGCCCTACACCACAACCCTATTGGGATACAACAAAATCAAAAGAATCTATTAAGTCAAATCAATATTGAAACCTCATTTTTGACCATGTAGCTCACCCATAATTTACGGTGTTTTAAAATAATGCTACCGTCAAACCCATGCCAGGGAGGCCCTAGATGCATAGACATGCAACAATCCCCTCCTCGTATCATTAGTGCTTAAAATATATCATTTTGGGATAGAGTGGGACACTACATGTCGATAAGGCCCCATTTGGCGTATGAAAATCACACTATATTGATGTAGGAATATATGGACCTAAGGTTAAATAACCCTCAACTAACGAAATTGATTGGGTCGCCTCCCAAAATAGTTTGAAAATGTTTCCAACTGATCCCCTCAAGTAGAATGGGGAAGAATATGTACTTCCCATCAATCATATTGAAAGAAAAACTCCAAATTCAGACATGTATTTAGCCAACTTCAAGATTTAAATCATTGCCACCGAGCCTGATAATGTTGAAAAAACATGATTCCCCAAGATAATAGTGAGCACTCATATAGATATGCCTCCAAACCATCACAAAAAGTCTAGAAAATACTTTCCTCATCAAATGAGGTAGGGGGATGTGTTTTTTCCCTCAATGAATATGAGGAAACTATTTTAACCTACCCTGCATCATCTCATGAGAAGCCCCCACCAATGGTTTAGGTAGAAGAGACAACTTCACCTCCCAGATGACAAAATTAGAACTCTTCCCTCAACTTTGGAGTAATTGTTTCTCGGATTTTTTCCCCATCAGAAGATGAAGATGAATATGGAAAGGATTAATATGAAGAAGAATAAGACCTAAGGGATTCCCACCCATCATTTGAGGACGGCGTCTCTACCACCATTAATGATCTCAAGGAAATAAACTTTGGTACAGAAGAAGACCTGTGACCGTCTCTGCTTAGCGTGACCATTCCTTCCAAAAAGAAAGAGGTATATACCAATTTACTAAGTAAGAATTGAGTTGTTTACTCATGTAATTATACAGAAATGTTAGGTATCATTCCAGAGGTGCCCCCTCACCACCCGGGCCTACTGGAGGACCATCGTGGTTACAAGAAATCCACTAGAAGGACACACCAGACACATGATGCCCAATAGGGGCTAAAGTAAAAAAATCATCAAATCTAACATCATTTGGGAGGTCCAATACCCTATATGGATAAAAACAATTCTCCCCATCAAGAAGAAAAATTGGCAGATCAGAGTCTGCATTGATTTCATAGACCTCAACTAGCACTGTCCAAAAGATGATTTCCCCATCCTGATCACAGAATTTCTGATCTATACAACTGCTAAACATGTGGCTATATCTTTCATGGATGATTATTCGGGATATTAATAGATTTGAATTTCCCAATAAGATGAAGAAGTCACCACCTTCCGGGCTCCCCAAAGAGTGTTTTTCTACAAGATGATGCCTTTCGGTTTGAAAACTAATGTTGTCACATATCAGTGCGACATGTAACAAATTTTCAAATTCATACTAGGAATGATTGGGGAATTATATTTTGATGATATGGTGGTCAAATTACAACAATTCTCAGACCATATGAAAGATCCTGAAACCACATTTAAAAAATTATGACTTTACTGTCCGAAATTGAACCCCCTAAAATTTTCTTTTTGTGTTACATTAGGAAAATTTCTTAGTTTTATCATACACCACCGGGGAATTGAAGTTAACCCTGAGAAGAAAATAGGAATCATTGGCATGTCACATTATCACAACCCTATTGAGTTGAGAGGACTCCAAGAACTCCTAGCCCGCATTCGACACTTCATGGCCAACCTCACATGCAAATACTTTCCCTTCACCAAGTTGATGAAGAAAGGAGTAGAATATCAATGGAATAAAGTTGATCAGGATGTTTTCAATAATATCAATAAAAATATCTTAATTCAAATAGTGTTAATGACGACTCTTGAAGTAAAACTACTCATTATGTATGTAACAAACTTAGAGTGATCCCTAGGCACCATCCTTACACTGAAAAATGATGCCAACATTGCGAATAGTCTATATTACCTTAGTTGAACCATGATAGATTCCAAGGCTCATTATTCAAAAATATAAAAGAGATCCCTTGCATTAATATTTGTTGTCCAAGGGCTAAGGCATTAGATTTATCAAAATGAAGTCTACTTGGTCTCACATAGAAACCTTCTCATGTATATTGTCAACCATTCAATATTAATCAGATGCCTGACACAGTTGGAGGTCATCCTATAGTAGTTTGATATATGGTTCATTCTATAGAAATACATCAAAGGCCATTCATTAGAAGATCATCCCTCAAAAGTGGTGGCCCCATTAGACTCTGTGTTTCCTAATGAGGAAGTGTTATCTATTCTAGAGAACTCCCAAATGTGGTAAATTCACTTCGACAATGTGTCCATAATACTAAAAGGAAAAATAATGGAAGAACCCAAGTCCAATAAAGTGGGTTTGGGAGTCATACTCATATCCCTAGAAACTGAAGTTTTACCATATTCTTTTCTACTATAAAAAGGATGCATAAACAATGAAGCAGAGTACTAGGACCTCACTACAAGCCTAGAATTGGCACTTCATGAACATGTTGAACACCTATAGATTAAAATAGATTCAGAACTGGTCATCAACCAAGTCCATAGTTACTATTATATCATGAAAGAGGTGTTGATCCCTTTGATGAACCATATCCAAGAACTAATGGAAGAAATCCTGTTAGATCTGAAATTTTCTTATTTCCCCCAGCCACAAAATGTGCAAGCCGATGTATTGTAAAATGCAGCCATGGATATGGATGACTCAGATCAGAACAAAAAATTCATCAATATTTCCAACCGATGGATAGTATTACCATTATTTCCGGCCTAAAAGGAATAAATTAATTAAATTAGTCCCACATCTGAGCTGTATGGTCCTACCACTGACTGGATGAATACCATTGAATATCACCATCAAAGTGGAGATCTCCCACCAGATAGTTCTGGAAGGGAGAAAATTCAGCGATGGTAAATCAATATCATGATGTATGATGACACAAACCGGAATAAGGTCCCTTATGAGAAAGGCCTTGATGGAGTCCTTCTTAGGTGCATTTATGGACATGAGACCACCACCGTCATAAAATAAGTGCATGATAGAACTTGTAGAGCACATCAATCAACATCCAAGATCTAGAACTAGATTCAAAGTCTTGGGTACTATTGGTCAACCATGATCTAGGATTGCTTCACATTCACTAGGAAGTGTCATTCCTACCAAGTTCATGAAAATTTCATCCACCTTTACCTGGAGTTACTTCACTCATCCAATTACTCCTAGCTATTTTATAAATGGTGAATAGATGTATTGGGACCATACCATCCCGCTACTGCCAGAAAATTCAAATATATTCTCATAGAAACTTTCTTTTTACAAAATGGGAATAAGTTTTACCTCTCAAAGTGGTTGAGGTAAGAAGCATTATCATCTTTTTGGAAGCCAACATTATCACTAGGTTTGGTGTCCTTCATATAATAATTATGGAAAACAACCCCAATTTATGATCTGTTGAATCATACAAGCTACAACAGGAGCATGACATCAAGGAAAACTATTCATCCAATTATCATGAAGTAGAAAATGAGAATATAGGGGCCTTCAACAAGACCATATACAATATACTCTAGATGATGGTAGAACAGGAAAAGAAATAATTATCGGATAAGCTCCTATATTCTCTGTGGTCTTACCTGACCATGACCCACACTGCCTCTCAGTAAACCCTAAACTCATTATTATATGAGACATAGGGAGTTATATCGATTTAATTTAAATTAACATCACTTTATGTGGCCATCTGTGATCAACTGTCCATAGATGAGTAGTCCTAGAAATGGTTTGATGAGCTAGAGATGTTGGATGAGAAACCATTGAACACTCTACACCATTTAGAAGTTTACCAGAACCAGATTGCACAATACTTCAATAAGAAGGTTCACCTATGATCTTTCCTTGAAAGAGAAATGGTGTTGGTCCTATGAACCTCGATAATACTTAGAAGGAAACCTCCAAAGTTAGAGGAAAAAAGGGAAGGACCTTATGTTATACACAAGATATACTCCAATGGAGTGTATCCCTTAATTTAAATGGATGGATAGCTCAACATAGCTCCCACCAATGAAAGGTTCTAGAAGAATTACTTTGTGTAATCATATTTAACTCATATTAGTAGAATGACGTTAAAATTCATAGAACTTCCAACATCTATGTTACATGATGTTAAAATATATATAAATTGTCCTAATCACATGAAATTAAATTGCATGATTAACCCCTCCTAGGTAAAAGATGTTAAAATGAATGGTGATATTATGTGTCCAAATTATATGATGTTAATATACTTTTCATGTTCATCCTTACGTCAGGATATTAAACTGCTTGATGATCATTTTGTCTGGTACAATGACTTGTTAAGAATAAATCATACCTTTATGAGGGAAAGGTGAATATTCCCCCTTTTCTATGTAAGGGAATGACTGGCATATAGAGTGTATCTTAAAACTATGTTTGGATTGATTACCATTCCTTAATGGGATACATAGTGTCACCGGGATTCTATTTCCTGGTTTAACCACCAATCAATGTCAACAATTCCCCTCTCTTTGTGTACATGTCATACTTCCTCCGAGGAATCCATGCAAAGTCCTAACCATATGATGTTAAAATATAGGGTACCTGTATAAATACGTATGGATTTATTACCATTCATCAATGGGATATGTAGAAAATCCTTTCCAATAATTCTTGTCCCAACCACCGCATGATTCAAATTCCACCCCTCTCTGTTCACGCTTCAGACTAGTATAGAGAGATTTTAATAACTACACATTGATTGATTCCTTCCCTCAGAGGATACATAGTGACACCTAGATCCTTCATCTTGGTCGAACTGCCATTAAAAAAACTAATCCATTCCTGTGCATGGGTCAGACCGGCATAGGGAACATTTTTTTGGAAGTAAGTGGACTTTGATTCCAAACTAACTAAGATATATAGGAAACCTCAACAAGGTTCAAGCCTGACCCTTCACTCACCTCATCATTATCACATCAGTTCAATGTCATCCTTACCATATGATGTTAAAATACATAGGATAACAGAACTATATGTGGGTTGATTCCCATCCCTCAATGGGACACGTCCTGACATTGGGGCCTCCCTAATTCTAGTTGCCATGAAACAAATTCCCCCCTCCATATAAGGTAGACATGCGTAGGGGAATTCATGAGTCCTAACCATATGATGTAAAAATTCATGATAAAATAATACCTCACCCAACTACATTAAACAATACGGTATCTCAAGAACTATGTGTGTCTTGATTCTCTATATAATGACATATGTTGCGACACTCAGGCTAGAAATCCCTGAGTCATCCATGCAGAATAAAACCAATATAAAAATACACCCAATCCATTTCTTGTTAAATGACTATAGATATAGGGGATTTGAAATCTAGAATCTTACATCTATAAAGTGTCAAAAGACCATTCCTTCCTTTACATATGAATCATATCTGTGTTGAGAATCTTTTACCTCAGAACTAATCATGGTTTGGATATTTCTCATGTACCCAAACAATCCCATTTCATCAATATAACTCCATGTCCTGGGAATCCTCGAATCACCGTAATCACCCATGGCTATCTGAGATGGATGACACGTGTCTTATATACACTTTTGTTAGACTATTCACACAATCCCTTGGTGTATTTGCATATGTTTCCCCCAAAAATGGCCTTTCAACCAAAAGAAAATTCGTCCCTAGGAGAGGATGTTTCTGCTTTCATATGACCATTGGATGTTAAGACTCACATCATCCCTCATGACTCAAGGGATCCTAGAATCATGGTTTACACCTTCTTCCCCCACTCATGTATGGGGAATACCAAGAATATCCTGGCCGGATTATCTCATTATTTACGCATGATCCATTTGATATTTCATCCCTAAAACATGACATTAATCTGTTCTTTCAACATCCTTTCTGCAAGAATTAAACTATATAGACACACAATAGCTATCTCATTCAAATCAAGTCACCAATATCCTCACTATATTATGTTAAACTGCATGGACCAGCAGTTATATTTTCTATGATCCTACCATCCCAAGGTGGTTTAGTGAAACCCTTTATACCCCTTTTTTCTCACACTGAGCATAGCTCATGTGAGCTTAGGATTTTTGGAAGGGGATTCCATTAAGAGATAGGGAGAATCAGTCTACAATGACTGACCCTACTATAATTACATTAAAATTAATATTTTTGTTTTCCCCTCTATATTGGGAAACCTAATGTCCTAACTAAATGATGTTAAACTGCAAGGTAACCCAAATATAACTAAAATTACCCCCACTCCATGCGTACAAACCAAACTTGTGTTGTGAATCTAATATTTGGGACATTTGGATCTTTAAAATTGGGCCCCAATCCAACAAGGGAGTAAAAATTTACTACCTCACATATAGGTAAAATCTGTGTGTGGAGACTCCCAATTCAACAAATAATAATGGACTGAGTGTTTCTGGTATTTCCAAACCAACTCTCTACATTCGTCAAACTCTATGCTTTGAGATATCTTGGATCATCATAATCCTTCATGGACAATGAGAACATATGGTTAATGTCTTTCAGACACCTTTGTTTGACTATTCACACAATTCCTCATCAGCTTTGCATATGTTTCCCACAATGATGACCTATCAACCAAATGAAAATTCTTCCTTAGGATAGGCTTTTACATTTTTCATACACCTAACGAATTTCAAGCCCCATTTCATTTATCCTGATCCAAGAGCCATCGAAACCATGGTTTACACTCTCCTCCCTACCCACATCTAAGACATATCATAATGTCCTGGATCGATTACCCACTAATTACTCAGGGGTTCTATATCAACGTCCCAATCACATGACGTTTAAATTACATGATACTCAATACTCAGTATTCACCCTCAGGATAGGTCATGTCAAAAGGGTATTTCCCCTCATGACCGTACACAGGAAATGAATCTCTGTAAGAATGATTGACACACACCCCACCTCATTGGTGAATCCATTTCCAAAACAAAAATGCCCCATCTATATATGTGAATCTAATTTGCATAGGAATAATACATAAAATAACTGTGTACATCTTGATTCATGTATTCATAGGATACATAGTGGAATCTAAATCTCATATGTCAGATCCATCCAAGAAACAATATTGTCCCATCCTTACTCGTGAAAGGTTTAAACCAACATAATGAAATAACTCGCATTGATAGGATAAAAATGCCTCCACCAATTCCTAGTATTCCTAATAAAGGTGAACCTAAATTTACCACTTTTCATGATTAGTAACCCCTCTTCACACACCATAATATATATACAGAAAGATCTAAATCCCCATAACCATCCTTGTCCATTTTAAATGGATGACTAGTGTCTTGAAGACACCTTTGTTTTACAATGAACACAATTCCCATGCGTCACTGCATATGTTTCACACAAAAAATGAACAGTCAACCAAAGAAAAATGTTTCCTTAAGAGATTTATTTCTTGTATCTATAAAACCCAATTATGTCTACATATCACCTCATTCCTGGGTTTTGGAAACCCCCAGATTATAGTTTACATTATACCACCTTATGCTAGATAGTGATAGAACATTATTGGGTAAACTATCATGGAAAATAAAAAATTCACCCCTCTAGTTAGAGTAACAAACGACTTTAAACCATATGTCTCAAAATGTATCGATTATACAACATTAAACGACAACTTGAATTAATCCCCATTTCACATAAATAAAATTCGTGTTGGAGAGGTTTCTCAACTAGAATCAATATAAATTCCCCCATAATTTTAGACATTATTCCCTTAATAGGCCACCCACTGTGGACCTCATTAGAAAAAAAATCCAAAATTCTATACAAACTTCCTAGCCATCAGAAATGGATAGTCAATGTCCCATGAAAAACTTTGTTTGATTATGAATAAAATGCCCTGATGAATCAACATATGTTTCCCACAAAAACTACTTTTCAACCAAGGATAAATTCATCCTTAGGAGGGGCCTTTCCAAATTATGTACAACACATGGATTTCATGCCCCATATCATGTCCCATATCCAAAAATCACAAGTAAGGGTCATGAAAAATCCTCATCCATGTCTGAAAGTTGCCGGGACATTCTTGATTAATGATTTATAAATTAGGCCCCTTTTCCCACAAGTTATGGTCAAAGATGTTCAAGATAAACTATAGGGATGATATTCCAGTTTTCGGGACTCTAAACTTCCATTAAAAAAGATAGAAATCCCTCACTAGAATGAGAACCCACAAAGGTCACCCTGGATTAATGTTGAGTACCTGCTCGCTAAAGTTATACTATATATGGTTTAGAAAAAACATTGAGAAATGAAAAAAAATCATTAAGAGATTTAAATCTTGTTAGGTCAAAACCCCACAAAGGGTAGCCTATAAAAAATTCATGTTATACTAAATAATCACACACCATAAAAAGATTAGGAAAAAATTACGGTGGTAAAAAAAGGCCCAATGTTTGTAGGGTTTTCAATGTGACCCTAGAAAGAGTCAATCTATGCTCGCTGAGCCCCTCCGCTCATGAAAAAATTAGGGCATGATTTTATTGTTTCATTTATCCTGGACTATTAATCAATTTGATACTAGGTTGAGATTATTGTTTAACATGAAGTTGATCATAAATGATTTATATTGAATTAAAAGGTAAAAGAGGAACACTATAAAGAAAAATGTTTCCATTTTATCAAAATAAGTGAGAGTGGGGGGATATCCACAATCCAGACACTCTCCTGAATGTCAAAACAAAGGTGGTGCATGGGAGCCCAACGAATTACAACGAAGACCAACTTGCTATTTCTAGAAGTTTGATAACTACCCAATGTGGGCCGTCAAGGGCCTATTCCAAATCATCCCTCTGTTTAGCTTCAGATTCAACCATTGGGTGTACTCTCTTGATAAAAGTGTGGAGGTATTTCCCTTTCTGTTTGACAGTCTTATAATTATCACTTGATGAATCCAGTTGCACATTTAGTTTGGCAGTGCGAGCCTCAGAGTCACACAATTCCTCCATCTAAGGAATCACCTACTCATGATCACTAGATTTCTCATTCTCTATATGATGAAACTGATTAGTAATATCCCAGAAAGTATGATCTTGGTGGTGAGAAGCATTGAACCAAGTGATGTCACCTTCACAAGTAGTGATATCTTCTTAATCTATAATAATTTTGTGCACGAATAGATTCATTTGTTGGTGATCAAATCCACCTAAACCCATATCAAGAAATAGTATTCTAAATTTATCCCCCAAATTGAAAATGTCTATTAGGGGTGTTTCCACAAAAACAATATGGATTTGACGCAATGTCCATTTTCTCATAGCTCGATGCCTCTTAATGGAACCATAATCATGGTCCTCCTCTTCTATGATAGGTATGTCTCACTCAGACTATCTTCAATACGACCATAGACCGTATCAATCAAAGATATGGAATCTGAGTAAATCACTATAGAGAGGGTTTGTGTGGGTGAAGCCCCTTCCAAACATATGTGATGGTGGGAAGAACACCTTCTTACCACAAGGAGGGTAACATATAGCGCAACTGGAATAGTTGGGACATGATTAGAAATATCCAACGGTCTCTGAAACCACCAAACTAGCCTTCCCAATGCCCTATCATGGTAGCAATATACCAACAATTGGGTGTAATATAATTATAGGTATATTTATGCTACTTTGACAGGAATGAGGTCTTCCACATTACCAGCACCCCGCAACATGTCCATCCACAATTTGATAAGAATCATGGGATGCGATTCCCTATTAATCATAATAGATGGGAGATGTGTGATCTGTAGAAGGAATACAATTTTATTGGAAAACCTATAAGGTGTGTAGGGTTCACATACGGTTACTATATATATATGAGAAGATAAACTCCATCGCATAACACAATGATATAATAATTCTCTTCCAAATATCCTCTTCTAATATCCATCACAGATCTATGGGGCACAATGTAAGGGGGAAAAGAAAACTTAGAAATGTCACTCAATAGTTTGATTGAATCATTAATACTTAGTGATTAGGGACGAACAACAAAAATGTTGAGAAGAGATGGGTGAAAGTCAGAATGAGGAACCCTCACAGTATGTTGATACTCATAACTGGGGAAATTCTCTTCCATCCAGCTATACAAAAATTGAAATGGACCGCTAAGATAATGTAGGGGTTTCCTTTCTTGTATATTCACTAATAGTTAATAGATTATGGTGAGGGTAGAAATGCCCATGTTAATGGGATGTCCCTCTACCAATGTGGCTATAATCATCTTAGTGTCAGCCCTAACACCGGTATAAACATCATGAGAGGAGAAGAATCATCCAATCAAAAACATAGAAAAGAAACATGTAAATCTGTTGTTGGCGGGTACATCTGACTAAATTCTATACCCCCTGGTGGTGTATATACCATCCATGAGGGTGGTTCAATATGAGCCCATGATTTACTCTGATTATTGAGTAGGGTGAGTCTGGCTATGGTGAACCTTCATCCCAGGACCGTTCGCCTATAAGAACAACCTCATCTAATCGTCGAATGAAATAAGGGAACAATAATTGATGGGTTTATTGAGCAATATATCTACTATGTCTAATAAATTCCTCACCAATGAAGATACTTGTTCGATATTCCACTCAGAACTGGCCGCTGGAAGAAACTCATTATACATGTTTCCTAGAATGGGAAGCCCTTTGAGTTGATGGATGTCCTATAAACTAATCCCCACCTCCCCATTCCATAGGTTGAAGGTAATGGTGCTTGAACACTAATGGATGAGCTATTCAAGATACATATCACCTGGTGAATAGATTGAAAATTGGAAAACACATGCTACCTGATACAATTTTACTGCTTCCATATATCTAGGGGATTCCCAACAAATTTGATACACCTAGAATCCCCAGGCCCCCTAATCAAGGAATCGTCCTTTGGATTGTAAGTCCCATTTGGTGCTCCACACACCATTGTATTCTCTCGAGAAATATCGATAATGGATGGGTAATCTGAGATGACCAACCTCAAAGAGGTGTTACGATGACAATGATTACTCTGATTCCAAGAATATCCATTCAGTTTGAACACATTCTCTAGAGTAAAAACAGTTACGAGTTCTCCTGTGAAGAAATATTTCCATAATGATGCCCTTGAGATGCCTCAATGAGAATAATAGGAATACTGTGATAGGAAAAGGGTAAGGGAACATCATCTAGGAGGTCTAAGTTGAAAGCATAAAATGAAATAATAGAGGATAGTGCGTGAGATCAGGTGGAATGGGGTCTCTTAGAATTACCTCTTAATGAATGATGTTGGAATGAAGGTTTTCTTTTGAATTAGCAACCATAGATTCCAACCTCCCGGTTGCTTCTTTTGAGATTACATGGAGATCTATTATCCTGCATCAAAAAGATCATTAAAAAGGGTCGATCAAAAAAATGCTTGGAAAAATACCCATGAAGTGATGGCCAGTGAACCAAATGGTTAACGGACTGGGAAATCAGCATACCGAGCCTTGATATATGGTTATTCTAGGTGAACACATAAAGGTTTTAGCATGAAATTTAATTTTCAGTTCACCGAATTATGGTTTAGTTCATAGAGTAGGAAAACTGCATAGTTTATTATTACATTGTAGTTCAAACTAATGTTTTAATTTTCACAGTTTGGTTCCTAGATTCAAAGGTCGGTTTGTAAATGAGAATGACCGTGAATAGTTTGCAATTCATGAAATGTGAAGCATAGTTTTGAGATGGCAGATTTCCTGAAGGATTGGGTATATAGATGTAGGGAAAGATGAGGGAAATTTGTGGATAAATTTTTACCAAGAAGTCCAATAAATGAAAAATAACTCGGTCCCCCTATATATAGGCATGGTTCCCCCATGGGCCCACTTTTTTACGACAAACCAGTTCAGTTCAGGATCTCTTTTTTACATCAAAATCACCTCCTCTTCATCCTAATCGGAACCCATTCTTATAGGGGGAATTTGTTGGGTCGTGAAAACTATACAATGGTAAGGAAAATACTATGAAAAATTTGATGAAGGAATTAGATGTAGGTTCAATTAAAAATTTGATAAGAATAGTGAATACATGTTATTTAGAAAAATACTAAAGTGGTTCATGTATTGATTTATGGGAATGGTATACAGATGGTATTGCCTACAAACCGAACAGTATGTAGACAACCCACGAAAAATTGTCCCACGAGTTGTTGGCCATTGAACCAAGAAGTTTGTGGAATAAATTAAGAATGATGTTGATCCATCATAAATCTTATTGTTGGCGGAATGGAGGAAGAGAAATTCCTCCTTCGACCCACTACCTTGTGAACCAAGTCATTGGAAAAAATGTGACGGAGAGGTATGCCCCCACACACCATCCCCACAAACTCAATTCATGAACATGGTGAGGCCAGTGGTGTCCCACGAATTGCATCGTTCATAGGATTGACGTGGTGATTTACACCACCATGAACCACATCCCCACAAATTTCTATTGACTGAGTTTTCTGTGGGCCAGATGATATCCCAACAGGCTTCCGAAAAAGATGTCATGTGGCCCATAGATACAACCTCCTCGAAACTCTATAAAAGTTCCATGAGGAGACCTAAAAAGTGAGATTGGATTTTCATAGAGCTTGGAGTTTATGAACATAAGACTTCAACAATAAACAACCATTGAATCATGGAACCACAAATTGTTTCCAGTAGCTATAAACCCACTACAAACCATAAATGAAAGAAATTGAAAAAATAAGGGAAAACTGTGAACCTAATTATAAAAATGAGAACTATACTCCCTTCACAGATGAATGTACAGGGAACTATAGGACCAATTTACCATCTTCAATATGGCGTACTGCATAACGCATCACTATACAAACAAAAATCTTCCCTGTGTAGCATTCCACTACCCAAATGGACTCCATTGTAACACACCACCACAATATGCAGATGAAACCTTAGGCCACAAAACACTATATTATGTGTAACACACTCAGGTTCATGTACCACTTTGGTACACAAATGACCCCTCTACCCACATAGTAGTGTGCTATGTAGAGGGATCACCATCCCTCACAAAGAAAGAGTACGTGGAATGGAGTTCCTTTGGGAGTTCCACCTTCTTGTTCTGATCATGTCCTTCTATACCTGTCACACCCTCCCTTTCTCATCCACAAACTAGTCTAAAGGCATCAGGCCAAAGCCTTCTATAAAGACACCAGACTCATATGAATAGACCATCAGGCGCATCACTGCACCCTTATTAGTCTACATACACATTCTAAGAAGACACATGTGGGTAATACTCACAATGGTAAGGGTCCTTATAGTGTTTCTATGTATACATTTCCTTGGTAACTCAGGGTCCATCTTTAGGATGATCACATGTACCTTCTCACTCTACGGATCAAGGGTAATAAATAACATTTCCATTCAATAAGGGACTATGATAAGTGAAAGGAATCATGCCTTCCTTTCCTTTTAACGTGGAGTGATGCTTCCCCCCTTTCACAGAACCAGTTTCAGGGTACGCTCACTAAGGTAACTCCCAAACCTTCTTGTCTTGGTGTGTGTGTGGGGGGGGGGGTGCTTGTTCCTCTTTGCCTCAGCCCAGGATGTGAACAGATAGATCACGATACATGACTATCCTAGATATCAACAAAGGTGAGAGTTGGAACATTAAAATACCATATCTATATCACATTGTTCTTATAGTAGCGACCTATTCTACTATCATCCTCCTTATCAATTGAAGGAGAAGGGAAAGTGTGTGGGTTTTCTGATTTATGGATTCCTCTTTTTCACACACTGAGCAAGACTCACGTGGGCTTAGAGGTGAATGATGATCATGACGTCAACACCATATCTAAATAAACTTTGAGAAATATAATTCTTTAACTAAATTGGATAGGTATGATTCTTGTCTGAAGGTCCAAGTTCAAGAGGACGACTTCCACTTGTAAGCCCCACCCCAATGAACTACAAGAAATCTGATTCATGCTTTGATCAGGATTCATAGGATGCCTGTCTATAGCCCAATATTAGGGAAAAATCTCTTTAAAATTCCCCTAGCTCATTAAGGTAACCTATTTTGGTATAATCCCATGTATGACTCTTCTAGAAAGGCCTCCTCTATAGTGTATGTCCCAACCATATCCCCTCAAGTGGGAATATTTGATTTGTAAGCCCCAATGAACTACAACAACATGATTCCTTCCCCAAACAGGATACGTAGGCCACATTTCTAGAGGCCCAAGCTCAAAGGGGGTCCTTTTTAAATGTTAATCCCAAATCATGCCCCAAAATAGGGCCTCCTTTAATGTATAGACCCATGAATAAAATGAACTATAAGGGATTTGATTCCCAACTAATTATGATTCATAGGAAGCCTCCCTGGGGTCCAAACCCAACACCCAAATCAACATAGATTTCACTGGGCCATATCCACCGAGGATACAATGTCTCTCTTGAGCATGCTGGGCTGCTTCAATGTATGTTCCATGTTAAATCCTGACTAGGAATCCTCCACCGAGATATCCTTATCGTACGATAGTAAACCACCTGGATGGGTCCTTGTCACATGACCATAAGAGGTGATGTTTTCAGTTAAGTGTCACCAAACAATGTTGATTCTGAATCCTCTCACAAGGATATGTAGGAATACCTTCTCATGGGTTCGATCTCGATGTCAAATAAACTTCCATCCGATCGGGATGATGAAAAAATACAGAGCACCCCATCATAGGGCTTAAAGTAGAATTGTCTTTGTAATTCCTAATCCACGAATATCCATGATTGATTTTTCAAATCAAGGGTAATCCATAGACACATTATTGGGAAAGAACCAAGGATACATGATCATATAAAAATTGATTAAATCTATAATAAAGTCCTAGAGTAGGAAATAATTCCTCCCCAAAAGGGTGGGATGAGCTCAAACTCCCATCCTCTCAACCAATGGAGTCATTAAGTGTATTTAGCCAAATAGTCATCCAAAGACTGCTTTCCTTTGGGAAGCAGGTCCATGAATGATGGATACAAGGGTCGTTGGTTATTTACGGCTGGATAAATAAACCTATTAAAGACCATCTAATGACATCATTCCCAAAATGTAGTGATGGAACCCATACTCATCCCCCCTAAAATCAAACATGGGGACCACTCAACTGTGGAATCTCCTTCACAATATGAGAAGGATACACATCACAATCCCCATAGTGATGGACTAGAAAATCCCCCATCACCTCAGGTGCAATGAAAATCGGGTCAAAATAATGATGGTAAACCAAAAATAGAATCCTTCATAATAATGGAAAATTGGTTACTATCTATTGGGACATTTTTCTACCACTAGTGTTATGCATATTGGGTTGAAACTCTAGTAAAAAACTATAATGATTTTGGATTTTTAGTTAGAGCCTCTACTTGAGAAGAAAGGCGAGTTGTCTCTTCAACCTTATAAATTATTCTTTGGGGCGACCCTGGATCACTTTTCCATAGACATTCACTATGAGAAAATTTATCTAAAATTTCTTGGATGACTTTCCGCATCTTGATCATGAGTCTTCCATCAACAGTTATCTCTATTATAGTACGTTCAATGGGCTATTGTCCTTGAAAAAACTTCTGAAGTCGAAACCACACATCAAGTCTATGATGTGTGAATTTTCTAGTTATCTCCTTGAATATATCGCTTGATTCCCATTATAATTCTTATTTATCATGGGAAAAGTTATAAATTTCACTCTGAAGCCACCAAGTTTTTATCGATGGGAAGTACTTGTCAAGGAACACATTTTCTAATTTTTCCCAAGTCATGATTTACTTGGAAGCTTGACCTTTTAGCCAATCCATGGCTTTATCGTGAAAGGAGAATGAGTAGAAACTTAATCAAATGGAATATAGAGATACACCTTAGTTGATAAAGGTATTTTAAACCTAAAGAAAGTTATATATATATTTATGGGGTGTATTAACTCTAAATCCCACTAAATTACCCCATATTATAGATCATGTTAATGATTTCAAGTTTAATTTCAAATGTGTGTTCTTGAATTAGTGGGAACACAATGCTAGGAACAACACCAATAAGGGATGGTAAATCATATCATATAATTGTACACTCCTACAACATTGTTTTCTCAATCTGATTTTCATGTGGAACATAATTGGGATCTTGCAAATGTGGCGATGCGAGATTGTTATGCTCTTCTATTGTGCAGTGGATTCATGCAGTGATCATTCTATATATCTCGAGATCGAGTATAACATGTTATTGTGTTACAGGATTCATGAGAATGTCAAGGTCCCCTTCCAAATTCACTAGCCATGATGAAAATAAAGAGAGAGAGAAAAAAATGGAGAGGAGATTTGTGTGCCTAATGAAGAAAAATGAAAAGGAAACAGGGGCAAGAAAATAATAAAGGGGGAGGGGTGAGATAACTCATGTTAGGGCCAATGGTCACTTTTCCTGATAATAATTTCCCCCTAGAAACAAAAAAATATTTTCACTCACTTGCACATATCATTGGAATCACACAGGCTGAGTCCAGATAAATATTTACAATCCAAACTACACATACTATATGGAATAGTAAAGTGGTAATGTGAGTTTTAACCCACAAAGAAAACTATAAAGACAATGATGATTCAAAAAAATCATAGAATAATTCCTCACATTAAATCATTATGTTGTATGTTTACTAAGAGTATGTTGTTTGGGGTTTATTTAATATTGAGAAAAGAATCGATCGAGGTCAATTTTAGGGCTCTCAGAAAAATAGAATCCAAGATCTAACATGGAATTATCTTATGGATTAGGCTGTGAAGCGTCGTAAATGTCACCAATCAATTTGGGTCAAACCAATTGGATCAGTCTATGTTATGACTATGCCATGGTCCAAGTATATATGACAGCATAAGTTCATTACTCTTGGCTTCTAGCCAAAAATTCATTATAGGCTAATGGTTCTAGTTCATCCCAACTCCCATTAGGTTAGGTTCATTCTATCAAACCTACTATGGTCAAGGTTGTGCGAAATAATGTGATAAATATTTATTATTAACAAAATTACTAGATATAGGATTACCAGGATTCAATCTAAAGATTCAATAGTTTTTGAAAATACCATTCTCATAACCCATAACCCAATGTAGATTAGCTGCATATGGAAGTGAAAATGAAAACTAAGGAGATATTAGAAATTTTATACATAATCATAATGAAATTTCAAAATAAACAATCCAAGATTAAATAAGAATGATTCAATATTAAATAGTTGAAAATAGTGTAGATGTATATAAGAACTGAATTTGAATAATTAAATAATAAATAATGATAAATCCATAATCAAAAAAATTACTAATCAATCAAAAAATACTGAAAATAAATAATGAAAGAACACACATGTGTGATTTGATGAATAATGGAGTGCAGTGTTGAAAGAGGATGTTAGAAAATAAATAGCTGTTGAAATAGATGAATAATGATAATGGAATTTTTAAAAAATCACATTGATTTAATGAAACAATGAAAATAATGAAAAGAATATAGTTTAGGATAAGACAGAAATAAAATGGGAGAAGAAAATGGGAGAAAACTCAGACATGTGTACTCTAATTTTGAGAACGTGCTGGAAAATATAAATAGGCTCACTAAGTACTTGACATATAAGCACTGCATGTCATGTAACTATTTAAATAATTTGGTTCCAAAAAACATCACATCATGTAATTGAGTTTCACACTATATAACAGAGATCCTTCTTTCCACTGAATAATTTTTTGAAATATTTGACTGAGAGAGACATCAAAGGTTGCACGTCATTTAATCTCCGCAAATCAGGTATATAATCTATTTTTGTTCGATTTTGAATTTTGAAATATGCATGGAGTGTAATTGAGTTACAGACTATGTAATGCCTTCACATCATGTAGAATTTTCATGGGTTGGTCAGCAGTCTTACAGGTAGGTTGTGAATGAAGTATACACTTTGTGCAAAAGATTTTTTTGATTTTTTTCAGCATTTCTTACTCTAAGTACATAATTATTTATTAAAATGAAATAAAAATAAAACATATTGTGTTATCAAATAATTCATTAATATACCTTAAAAAGATGTATCCAAAATGTATATACAATTTCATCTTATCACCATTACGAGAAAGAAATGTCCTAAACTCGTCACGAGATAAAGTCATAGGAATTGAAACAAAACTCAAATACATATCATCAATCTTGGAAACTATATCATGATTCTAAATAATATTAATATAATAATTAATGAAAGCATCCACTTTATTGGGATAGTTTCAATTAAACCTTCAAACATCTATCAACTCATTCGGGTTTCTCCCCCATCACACAGAGATGTAGAAACAACTAATTCTTTGCTATTCTTATTACTATCATAACAATTTCTCATCATGAAATTATAAATCTAATAAGCATTAATATTACAAAAATAACAACTAAAATAGGGCCTCATACAGTTCATAAAATCATAACCAATTATGAAGTAGTTTAATAAAAAATTGGTATCTTTTCATGCACAACTGTTATGTTGATTGTGTCATCATCATATTATTACACCGCATTTTAAATGAGAGATTCTGATATATCATCCTCTAATTAAAATCAAGAAAATAATCCAAACCTACTAGGATATTTATATTTATCCAATTTAATTATAGAACCAATTGGGAAAGAAATATCTTTCCAAACTAGAGGATGCCAATAAATACAATTCAACTGAGGAATCATCACCCATACCTATTAAAATGAGTTATTGAATTAAAAATGGTTAAATAGAGGATCACACCTATGAATTAGAAGCTTCCACAAATTTATCAAGAGAGAACTAAATCCTCAAGACCAGAATTTATGGATATTAAAAGGAAATATCATGTGAAAAAATAGGACCAATAGAGATGAGATTCCATCCCAAAAAAACCCCAAATTCATGAAACATTTTTGCAAATATCATCGAATTTTCATGGTTTCTCACCCTTTAATAAATAAATTTGGGTAATGAATGAAAAAAGTGTCCAGACTACTCGACCACTATATCCGTGTCAGTAGATAGATGTTCCATGTTTCACTTCATGACAATATATAATAATTATGTAATTAATAAATAAAAATGATTAATAATATAATTAATAATAGAATGAGTAACATAATTAATAAATTACAATATAAACAACCATATAAATTAATTATATTAATATTAGTTATTAATTTATAAGTGGTTAAATATTAATTATCAATAAATGTTAATTATATTAATTTTTTATTAATAGTTATTATTCTTAATTATTTTATCTAGATGAATCACATATTCTGGGCAGAAAATATGAATAAATCTATAAAAAATAAAAAACCAATCATAAATTTAATATGATCATGCTGGCCCCTAACATAAATGAGTTTAACAGACTACTTAGTAATTACAATGAGGACTTTATTCTAAAGAGGTGGAGATCATAACAACATTACATTATTCAATGATAGAACTCTATATAGATTTTGTTCTCCTATATGAAGCACCTTCTAATTTCATTTTACCATTATCAATTTCTAGCTGCTAATGTTACTACCATAGTTAATGATGAATATCGCACTAGGTTTCTTACTCAACTTCTATCTCTTCATGATCACCATCAAACTCGTCCACCTGAATGCATTTAAAATGTTTATCCATAAAGGTGACCCATGCCTGAGGAAAATGTCTATCATCATATAAATTATAAAAATACGATTATATTATACCCAATTACACTAGTCAAATTTAATGTTCTTGAAGAAATAAAGACTATCCCAAAGTCCCCCAAGGGTTTAGTGTAGTGGAACCCACTGGTTTTACCCCTCACAATATGGGGAAAATGTCCCAAGAGTGAGTCCCTATAGGCTAGGATATTGTCTATATCATGAACATGGCTATTCAATTCCATTTGATTTATTGGGTAACATATATATACCCAAGTTGGTAGGCCCAAATTTAGGTAAAAGGGTGACTTAATTTAAAACCACAATTTTCCTTTAGGGTTTTAGTCATGTGGTAACCATTGTTTTTACCCCTCACACCCTAGGGGAAATGGATTAGGATTGAGTCTTTCTAGGCTTAGAAACTATTTTTATTATGAATAGGCTATTCAATTCCATTTCTTTGTTGGGGAATGTGTATATACCTAGTTTGGTGGCCCACTATCAGATAAATGGGGTGCTGAATTGATAAGATTGATTTGTAGTTGTGTAAAATCTTGAGTGGTAATTCCCGTAATCCTGCATCATAATGAACTAGGTTCAAAACTAGGTAGGGGATATTTTTTGATTCACTATAGTTGGTACTGGAGAAAGAACTGTAAGAGTTACTATTTCATCAAAACTATTTACCTGATTTGGTCATAGAATAACAATTTTTAGTCCTTTGGGCCACCATAGGACTTTAGGACACAAGGCTATCATTCCAACCCAGGCCTTCAGGCTATGGGATTTTGTGTCATAGGGCCTTTGGGCCACAAAGCAGTCTGGTCATACCACATAAGATCAGGATCTAGAAGAGGAACATGAGTAATTAGTATCCACTAGGGTAGAGCTAATTGTATTATGAATGATAGAGATGCTATAAAAAATTCTCCATCGATACCAGGCACCATACAACTTTACACAAGGTAATGTTAGTCAATCAGCCATGCGAGGTTGCGAGTTAGGTGTTATCAATGATGGGGAGGGGTAGTTACAGTATCGTAGAGTCTTTGGGACTTAAAGAATGGTACTTGGCCTTTCTATTTGGGCTAACATGTTAGGTATTAGTTCCTTATCAATATAATTAAAAATGGTAATGTTAATAAATAAATTAATAAATCTATGGCCTTTGGAAAATTTCTTCCAAGAATTTCCCAAAGGAATACCACCTGATTTCTCTCCCCTTGAGAATAATCTATAACATACCAAAGTACTGGATATTGTCCTTTATTAAGATTATGTCCGCATATCAATCCTTGATTTGGCACATAAATCCTAATAATGGGGGGAGACTAATGAGATGTTCTATCTAGATTCCTAGTTAGAGCCACAAAATAATGGTTAAAAGCCTAGAGGTCCTTGTAACTGAACCAAATTACTCCTCATTTTTCTTTCATATCCTTATCTCACCTAGTTCTAGAGATGATAGATCTCTAACTCATACATCACAATGAACAAGTTCCTACTCCTTGTATCCCTTATGATTCTTTCTAAAAATACACTCCTCACGCCCTTATAAAAAAGGAAGAGATAGAATTATTAAAACAATCTAATTATGAATTTCCAAATATTATGAATAAATAGGGGAGAATATAATATTTAATATGATAATCAATATCATCGTAATTAGTTAAAATAAAACACTTGTTAATCAATGTAATGTTAAATCAAACTCTATAATAATTATAGCATAGTAACAAAATTGAGCTTTCTCTATGGATGTATCCATATTTATTGGAATATTTATCATATAAGAAATGTCAAATAAAATGTGACCATTCCATAATAACCAACTAACTCTAATGATTATAATTAGAATTTTAATATTATATACATTTAAATGATTAAAATAGAAATTCCAATCTTTACTCATTATTATCCTAGGCTTGAGAGAAGTGGGACCAATAATCCATGCTCGATGTTTCTATTCCTCATAAAAATTATATGAAAATAATCCTTAACAAAAGGTATGGTCTTCTTATAAGAGAATCAAAAAATGGTAAATTAATTATTAATCAAGTCATCATTATTATATGGATATCCACCGACAGCTAAGACTAGTTGCACTATCAGAGTTTATTTAAAAAAGTACATTTTATCATTAGTTTTTTTGAGATTAGATATATCACAGTGTAACCCTTACAAAAAACGTCTTCCAGTAGAGAATCCTTCTAAAATGAAAAATATCATATATTTACATCGCATATTTTGGTAATCCATTGCATGCATAAAAATTATTGAACCTCTTCAAAGATTCACCCACACAAGGAAAATGCCAAAATATTTCCCCATCCAGATGATCAAATCCAATATATTCTGCGAATTCCATGAATCAAAATATTCCCTAGACTCCATCACAGTCACCAATAAAGAACCTAAGAGAAGAATAAAACATACCACAAGATCACAATATCAAATATATAATTAATATACATAATTATTAAAATACTAATTATGAATAAACAATAATATTATGTGAAAAGTAGAATCATTAAAATAATTAATAATAATAATTAAAAGTAAATAATTGATAAAGGATAATATAATTAATAATATAATATAAAATTATAAGAGAGTTGTCGTTG
The DNA here is from genome assembly GCA_963277665.1 of Viscum album. Taxonomy (NCBI): domain Eukaryota; kingdom Viridiplantae; phylum Streptophyta; class Magnoliopsida; order Santalales; family Viscaceae; genus Viscum; species Viscum album. The sequence continues at coordinate 2,060,624,963 of OY728148.1, forward strand.
GCATCCTTTATGGATTTTTCATTTGGAATTTGGGATCTAATTGTTCAACATTCAAATAAAAAATTTTTAATAACAACACATACTTGATAATGGATGATTACTAATATAATCAATAAATAAAAATTAATTAATAATAAAATATATAAATATACTGATTTATAATTATTCAACATTAATAAATAATGATGATGATGATGATGATTATTATTATTATTAATAAAATTTTAAATAAAAATATAATTATAATCAAGAATATTAGTTAAAAATAAAAGTAATTAATAACTAATAACAATTAATAATATAATTGGCAATTCATTCTAGAAATATGAGGCTAGGACTGATTGAGGAAGGACTCGTCTAATACTTTCTCTACATAATTATTACATGTGAATACTAGTTTATAGGGATCTTAACCGTAGCATCTCACCTATTTGTGATAGGGGGAGAATCTAGAAATAAACATTAAAGGATGACTGTAAGTTATGCAGATTACATCTAGTCATCCTTCTATAGATAATCTTAATAAATGGACTTATCAAAAAACACATGACGCAATGGTCTCCACTGCATTTATTTTGGATGAGGAATATAAGATATATTACCCTCCTCATATTTATGAATTAATGAATGTCTTATATGACAGATTTGGAAAGGTCATGAATGAGGAATGTGAGGAGGAAAAGGAGAAAAACTACTACTTCCCACATGGAAATTTTGTGCAAGAGAGGTTACCCTAGGGATATAGTGATGTTTTCAATATAAAGTTTGATGCATAATTTGATTTCTTATTTGAAAAATTGGCATTTTATCACTTCAAAAATAAAAACTACCTTACAACCGTGGTGTTTATAACCACCAATATTGAAGAAAACTTTCGGTCCAATCTAGAGCTATAAATTTGGGAATTATTATAGAAATATAGAAACCATTACATTGAAGACACACCCAACCTTTGGTAGAATCCTTGATCTTGGAAAAGTGGTCATCATTTATGTAGGGACACACCCCAAAACAGGGGTAACTAGAAAGATGGTGTTTCTTATACATGCATGAAAATTACAGAGGATTATTATAATAGTCTGATAGTGACTTGTATCTGTTGTTTTTGTGGATCTGTATACCACTTCAGTTGAAATTACAAAACCTTGTAGAAAATTTTTATTTCTAAACAAATGAATCATAGTCTTGGTTTTACAAGGTCATGGTTTATGTGATTTTTTTTATATACAAATGTTTTGAGAAAATAATTATTAAAAAGGTATATGTGTAAATTATCTTTAAACCAGGACACAATGGAGACAATGGCCATTCCACCTTAGAACTATTTCCACCCAAGCCAATGACAGCAATTTCACTGTTGACTATTCTAGAAATTTATGGGAAAGGTAGCAAGAGTCTTTCCACCTTTTCTCAAATAAAAAAACATCTTATTTTAAATATACATGTTTTTATATATTTTTTATTTTATTTTGTATTGTTATATATATATATTTATAATAAACATTTTCAGTAGAATTTAACTCCTATTTAATATTCATCATTAATGCCATTAAAATAGTTTGGAATTCTAAAAGAAACTCTATCTGAGGGATCCCTTTTATAAGGTTGATTTCCTTGAAATCCTTTTGGATTTCCAATGTGAGATCCCGGTTATCCCTTTCCTATATAGAATTAATAATATATTATTATTAAAAATTAGTAATTAATTAATAATAAATATTAATTATTAATAAATTATAGTAGTAATACCTAAATAATAACTAACTATTAACATTTACTATTAAATATTAATAATTAAGTAATTAGTATTTATAATATTTTAATGAATATTAATTAATAAAAAATTAATTACTAACTAATTATTAATAAATTATTAATAATATTAACAAACTAATTAGTTACTAATTAATTATTAATAATTAATAGGTTTTGATTAATTATTATATAAATATATATAATTAGTAATAAATAATATTAATAATAACTAAATAATAAAAAATTAGGAGTAAAGATATAAGAATAATTATTAATAATTGGTAACTAAATAACAATTGTAAATATATATCTGTAATTAATATTAATTAGCAATTATTATTTAATAAAATAATAATAATTGAGTAATAATTTAATAATAGTTAACTAATCATCAATATTTTAATTTTTTAATAATTATTACTAATATTTAGTAACTATATATTTTTTTTAAAATTTTTAATACTAATTATTTAATATTAATTATTCATAATTATTAATTGTTAAATAAATAATTTGTTAATTTTTACATAATATTATTAATATGTAATTACCAGGAACGTGAGAACCATGAGTAAAATCCATGGCCCCAAAAAAATTATTGTAAAAAAGAGAAAAGACATAGAAACTAGAGAGTTACTAGGTACGTGTGAAAATTGACCATCAAAATAGAAAGGCCAAACAGAGGTCATCATTTATTCCAACCACCCCTTCAAAAGTAGCCACCTCTGCCTCTTGGATGTCATCGTATCTTCCATTGCTTCGGAGTCTGCCACACACCACCATGATCATTTGTGGCTGAGGGTTTACGAACCTCATCATAACATTTCCCTCCAAGTTGATCCTTTTTAGGATCACTCTGAATCATGATAGACTTCTTATCCTCAACTGGTAGCATGTTTGAAGGCCTTTCATCCAACAAATCCTCATATGAGGACGTCCCACACTGCAAGTCATCCTTACCATCTTGTTCAGTCATCAGATGAGGGGTGGGTACATTAGATATAGAGGTTTTTTATCCTTTGATTTCTTTCCTCTCACAGATCTCCATGTAGAGCACATCAAAATCTGGACCATTGATAGAATCCAATATCATAATGAAATTTGGAATCATAGTACCATTTGTGGGAGTCTCAGCAACCGGAATACCTTCCATGAAATACTTTCATATCTCTAGAGTGCCTGAAGAAGGAGTGGCTGTAGATGCATCCAACATAATCAAATGGTTTTGAGAATCTGAAACATCCTCACGCTGATCTTGTAATGGAACCACATTCACATGTGCATGATGCTTGAGCTTCCTAGCAGGTGAGGAAACATTTTTGGAATGAAAAGAGCCAATATCCAATTTACCTTTTGATAGAAACCAATAATTTTAATATTTATTACTAATTAAAAGAAATTAGTTATTAATATTGACTAGAAATTAATATTAATAAATAATAAATCATATTATTTAATTAATATTTATTAGTAATAAATATTAACTCCCAGAAATTTGTTAATTAATTAATACTAATTTAAAAACAATTAATTAAAAATTAGAAATTTACGAATTTGATATTTATTATTAATATTTAGAAAATAAAAAATAATTATAAATAATTCTTTGTAATTTTTTAATAATATTTTTAAATTTTATATTAGGTGCTTGGGGGTACAATTACATTCACACACACACACACACACACACACACACACACACACACCGCACACACACAGGATGAAAAGGCAGGTCATAGCCCCCATGGATAATTCACCCAACAAGCCACTTTATTACATTATATATTTCTTTATCCCGAATGTCCAAAGGGAATGAAGCCCATTACATGGCCCGAAGACCCCGCATGCACGTTGTCTATGTCACCAACTCTCCACTTCATGTCTACATCATCTCCCCCTTGATGGCCTGAAGTCCCAGTGTCCTGATGGAAAATTTGTGGTCCGAAAGCCCATCCAAGATGAATAGTACTACTACTACAATACCTCGTTATAATACCCACTATAGGACCCACGCTTCTACAATACTAGACTACCACTATAGTGTCAGTTGCAGTATTGTTACAGTACTGCTGCAATACCTATAGAAATTAACTACCACCTGGATTCAAATTTGAGTCTGATGAAGGACTACGAGATACCTTTACCACTCTAGTAAGCCCCTAACTACATAATAACTATTAAATTTTTTTATTTAATTAATAGTTAATTATTTGATTAGTAATTAAATTTATTAATAAGTAATTAAATATAGCTTAATTTCTAATTAATTAATAATTAATTATTGTATTATTATTTTTATAATAAGTTACTAAATAATAAAATTAAATATTTTTATTCATTAATATTAACTCGTAATTAATATTTATTATAAATTAATATTATTAATTCTTAAATCATATTATATAAATAATATTTATTATTAATTAATTATAATTAACAACAATTAGTTAATTAATTATTACTAATTTACAAATAATTAAATAAAAATAATTAGTTTAGTAATTTAATCGTCATTATTAATATTTATTAACCAAATAATAATCTTAAATATTTATCAGTAATTATGTAATAAACAGTTATTAATATTTATTTTTTTAATAATTAATTTGGTATTTTTTAATTACTATTATTAATAAGTAATTAAATATTTTTTACTTACTAATTAACTACTATAAATTATTAATAATTAATTAGTATTGAATTAGTTATTAATTAATAGTCTTTAAAATATTATTAATATCAATTACAAAATTATTAATACTTAATAGTAAATGTTAATAGTTAATTATTATTTAGGTATTATTATTATTTATTAGTAATTAATGTTTATTATTAATTAATTAGTAATTCTTAATAATAATTTATTATTTATTATGCATAAGAAAGAGATAACCATAATGCCACGTTGGAAATCTAAAAGGATTTCTTGGGAAATCCCCCTTATAAAAGGGATCCCTAGGAGAGGGTTTATATCATAATTCTATACAGCTTTAATGACAATAATATAGAATTTTAAATAGTAGTAAAATTTTGCTAAAATGTTTTTTTGTATATTTATAAACAAAACAAAACAAAAGAAATAGAAAGTTTAAATATACAAACCAGTATATTTAAAATAATATATTTTTTTCATTTGGGAGTAGGCAACAAGGCCATTGTCACTTTTTCCCCAACATTATAGCAAAGATGGAAATGAAATTATTGACTTTGTCTTGTGTGAAAATAGGCCAAAGGCGTCAAGGCACATGCCGAATTTGTGTCCTAGTTTTAAATTTTTTTAAAACTGCTCTTATTTGATTCTTTTTTTAAAAAAAAAACACATAATTAAAAAATCATAGTTTAGGATGTTTTGAATATTATTTATAATTATCTATTATGTTGGTAATTATTATTATTATTAAATAACTATATTTAATTTTAATTATTTTATTTTTTATTTCTCATTTTATTTTAATTATATTTAAAAAGGACCCCAATGTGGGGTTTTTTTGTATTAATTATTAATTAATTTGAAGGTTGGTTGAGGTAGACAAACCACCACACCCTTTCAAGGTGGTTCCTTATGTTCCTGAACAATTCCTTCTATGAACCAATTTTATTTCACACTTTTTTTTGGGAATACACCAACATGGAATCCAAATTCCAACCTAGATGACTACACATCTTTTTTTCTCTTTCTAGTTTCAATGGTCACAACCTGGTTGCCAACACCATGTACTCGGTGGCCTCCTACTGTTGAGATTCAGTTGCAGGACAACTTCAACCTTCTCACATTAATCAAACAGACCTAGGAACTCCTAAAATTGTGAAAAAAAATTTAAAATTAATTCCCCAAAATAGAAAAATATTTTCATAGAACCAAAGAAAAATATTTCCTATTTATAATCCTCAAAAATTCAAATTTCCCCAAGAATCCCCAACCCCTAATGATGTAGGTTGTAACAGTTATTTTTCTATGGTTATCTTATTACTATAATTTCCATATTATGCTATTCATTGTGGATAATGTTTTACCTTTATTTATTCTCATATTATTGGTTATTTTATAGAGGGTATAGTCTCACCATGATTTTATAATTGGCCCTAATTTTTATTTAACATCCTCTAGTGTATGGTGAGACACGCTTGAGGTTACAAGAAACCCCTTCTCGGTATTGTTTAAGGACTGATCCATGAATACACTATATCCAGAGTCAATTTGGGGTTGTGTTTTGATCATTGGAGGTAGAGTACAAGACATGTATATAAGGGCGAGTGGCTGGGCTGAGGAAATCAATTGAAGAAATATGTTTATAGGGGTGGATCAAAGTTCAATGACTTGAGAGGTTTGGATTAGATTAGGAGATAAATGGTTAAATTGTGTTCCAAATATTGAAGGTCATGTAGATGAGATAGATATGTGGGGTAGGTGGAATTTATGATATAGGGGTGTGACTGTTTATGGTAAATGGGTCAAAATAGAAAATTTTAAGATTGGATATAAAACAAAATTTTGAGATAAGAGGGGATATTAGGTTTTTTCCATGATAATAAACAACAGTCACATATTTTCTATATTTACATTAATTTTTTATTTAGAATAAATTTTATTTTCAATGGATATTATCATTTATTTGGAAATATACTACTGGAATTGGAATCATATTTCATTATTTTCAGAAATGTATTATTGGAGAATTAAATTTAAAATAAATTTTGAAATTCATTCTTAACTATTTTTGGTAGTTTAAATATTTATTGACAAACTCATTTCATGTTAACTTGTTTGAAAAATGACCAAATTAAATAATAAAAGGGTGGAATTAATATCACATTAACATTAAATAAATAGTCATTAAATAAAAAATTTAAATTTCATATTAAATATTTTTAATCGATACACCATGTGTTTTCCATTTGAGGTTGGTCTATATCACTCACTAGTTTCAAAGAGCTGGGGTTTGATTCCCATAGGTTTAACCTTTTCACTGAATTTTAATTATTAGTGATTTAACAGCTATAATAATGTGTGGAAGCATATGGGGGTACATTTTTTCCCAGTCAACTTATGGGGTTAATTTGAGAGCTGGTTTGGTAGCACTGCATCAGTGGTTGGATGTTTAAGCCTGAAAAAACTTATTTTTTATTGGTCCATTTGGGATAAATAAATGATTGGTTTTAGTTTCTTATATATAATGATTAACTTATCAAAATAGATCTCGAAATGTGGAATCATTTTACACTTTTGTTTTTTTTTTCAGTTTTGTTTTATTTTATATACATATATATTAAAGATTTTTTAAAATACTATTATTTTATTCAAAATTACTTGGATTAATTTAATATAGGAATAAAAATTAAAACCTCTACAGGGGTTCCATTTTACAAGTGAGTGGTCCTTGAAATCTTTTAAGGGGTTTCTATTTTGGATTTAGGCACCACATTGCCAAAATAAGAATATAAAATTATTAATAATAACACATAATTAAAAAATTGTTGATTAATAATATAATTTATTAATAGAGAGAATATTTGTAATAAATGACATAATTAATAAAAATTAATAAGTAATAAATAATTAAACAAAAAATAATAATAAAAAATAATAATATAATAAAAATAAAAAAATTCGAATTAATAATAAAATAAAAAAAGCTTAAGCATTATGTGAACCTCGACCTATAAATTTATAAATTAAAGTGTAATGTGAGTTGATTTTAAATATAAGGTTGAAAATTTTAGTGTATAATTCAACCATACCATCAAAATCCACCAAATATGAATGGAAAATGTAAACACCAAAGGGCCATACAGAGATAACTTATATAATGGATTTCTCTAATAGTGAATCTGGTACATGGTTCACCTATTGTTAAAAATGATTCATATGTTGGTGCATGTTATCTAAAGATTGAAGAATTTATTACTAGTATGAAAGATATGTAAATGTCAGATTACTTGATTTTCTCCTCAGAATATCCATAATAACTATTGAGATAGATTCAACCCAAGATAACTCCATCCTAAGTAAGTCGCATATTTGATAGTATATATCATCACCCAATGTTTTTCTTTAAATAATGATCCACTTCCTAGGTAGTTGTAAAAACCACATTTAACAAATCCATGATGTGTTCAAAAACACCTCCAAATCTCAAGGCACCAAGTGCACTTAATTCTACACCATCAACATTCACCTTGAACTATAATGGAATATAACTAATAATATAATTTGTATAATTAATCATTAATGATAATTAACAATTAATAGTTAATAATTAATAATATAAATTACATTGAAGGTCATAATTAACAATATAATAAATAATTGATAATATATTAGAAATTTCCAGGGAGGGTAGCTGAGATCTGGTGATTGTGGAAATTATAGGGTGCTATTAATGATGGTTGAAGATTTTGGTCTATGGTGTTTATTCATGATGTTGATTTTGATCACATGGAAGCTATTTCTAGTTACAATTTGGGCCTTCATTAGGGTAATCATAATCCTTATATGGTTCATTATATGAAAGAATATAATTAAAATTTTTGGGTTGTAGGTCATCAACCTTTGGCCTCATTTATAGATTCATCATTGGGTAGGATAGTCATGAAGGGATCTATAACAAATTTAAAATACAATTTCAGTGCTGTCTATGAGAGATTGGAAATGTAAATGTTTCCAATTATCACTCGTCACATTCTTCCAAATGATGTAAAACCTTCCAAGATAAAATATTTTATATGTAATGTTTCTTTAATGAAGGGATTTTTTGATTTTATATGCATCCTCATCGTTTATGGATTATTCTATTTATTATTTCCTTCAAATGATTGTTTAAAGAAATCATTGGTATTGGGTTCATTTAACTTGAATTATTTCACTTTTAATATTTATAAATGATATTGAAATTTTTATCCTTTCAATATTATCGATAAATTTTCACTTGTGTGTATTTAGATTTATAGTTTATCTTGGAATCTCTGGCATCAAAATATAATTTATGATATCACTATAACAGTAAGGGTTCTAAATTGGATGGATAAGGAAACAAAATAAGTTCGATATGTGAATTTTTCTAGGGTCTTAATAGAAGTTCATTTCCATACCAAACTATAATATTAATATAAATATAGAATATAGAAAACCATCATCTTTTTATGAGGCTTATTATCCAATTATTCACTCAAAGGAAAAAGGATTTAGATCATGAAAATATAAAGCCTCTTACATTAGTTCACATATAGAGTATGATTGAAAGAGGAACCATAAGCATGCTACCTAGGGCCCTTCTAGGGGTTTGTAGGGATTAATTTCTAAGGAGGTATTCATTAATATTGAAGGGTCGTAGTGCCTCATAATCAAAGGATATGTGGATAAATAGGCTTGTGACTAAGTAGGTTAAAGGAAATAATGGTCCGGTTGGTCCTACTAAATGGGATGTGAGGGGAAAATATGTCCAGCAGGTGAAACATGAAGGAAAAAGTAATGGGATGGTTGTGTAGGGTAGACCGGATTTGGCTTAAATAGGTATTGGTATATATAAGACAAATATTGATTATGGTAAATTGGTGGTGGAACCCATTGGGTTACATTTTTAGAGGTAATATACTTAGGAACTTTTTTCTAGGCCTGTGCAACCTAGAAAAATAGAAACAAATATAAGTATATTGACATGAAATATTGATGGTTTTTATGGTGATGTTGCAGATTTGTTCTTAGAATCCACATTTAGGGATACACTCATAGTTTATCATAATACTAATCAAACTATTGATTGTAAATATTATTGTGAACTACCTATGTAGGAGGATATTGATAATCCATTCTGGAAAGAGTAAAGGATGGTTTCTACAAGGGATTAAAAATGAAAAGAACAATATGAAAAGTCACCTACAAAATTCATAACTTATAAGGTTTCTATCTCTATGGATACTAATAAGTGTAATTAATTAAAATGATAAATGACCATGATAATTTGAAACTACCTGAATCAAACATGTACTATATAGAAAAATAATTCTAATTCTTAAAGATTGGTTTTTTGGTTTACCTATGGCTTGAAGGACTTATCTCCCAGGCCTTTTAATGGCAGGGAGGTTATATCTACTCCATATCATTATTATATAACCATTTACAATAAAGATGTTGAGGTTATCCCTTTGGAGAAACATTCTTCATTTAGTGTCACCAATATGAGATCATCATGTTAGCATTTCAGTTAGGATTTAGATTCTAGGGGTGATGAATCCTTAGGTTGGATGGATAATGAGAAGAGGATTTGGGAAGAAACACGAACACCCAGAACCCATATTGAAGTTAAATATCACTGTACCTTCAGACTCCATGATCCTTTTTGTGCATGATTCATCCATGGAGGGGGACATCCTTCTTATTAGTTATCTCAAGGAAAAGTAGGGTGTGGAGAAACTGGATAATGTTGTGGCCTTTAAGGTTGTGGAGTCAGAGGATAATGAGAATTAATTTAAAAAGGATAATGTTTGGAGTTGAGGATGATATTCATGTGGTCAGGGTGGTCAGGGCACTTTTCAAAATAAGATTCTTTTTTAGAGTTAGTATTTCGACAGGTTAGGACAGAGAATCTCATATGACACATGACTAATGCTTCTCTTTGTTATGAATCTCAAGGGAAATTTTTTTCTTTGACCTTTTTTCCATTTTTATTTATTGTCTTTGTATTTTTTTATGATTGGTGATTTCAATTTTCCATCATATTCATTCCTTGATCTTTTTTAGGTATTTTCATTAATTAAGGGTCTTCAACACCATCTTTTTTGAATATATAAATAATAGAATAATATTTTAAAATGATAATTATTAATAAATAATACATAAAATTATTCAATAATAGGAATAAGGAATTACAAACTAAAAATAAATACATGCTCAAAGTGCCTAAATGTGTCTATCCTCATCCCTCATAAAGAATTTAAAACACCCACTAAATCCATTTTTATTAATATTATTGGATTGAAGGACCCACTTTATAAAGGCCCAAATTCTTTAATGGATATGGCATGGAATCCTAGTGGATAATGGACATTAGTGGTCCAAATGATCCTTTTTTTGATTGTTTTCCAAGTAGATTTGGGTCATATCGTGTGGCCCCCTCATGTGCACCCTGACTATGAACACACTTGTCTATATTGTTAACCTATTCCCCTATTCATTCCCTATTTTTTGTGCACTGATGTCTATTTCTAGTTACAAATAGTGGAATTAAAAAATAACTTGAAATTTAGAAATATAATTAATAATTAAACATATAATTTGTAATATCATTTAAAAATTTATAATAAAAAATGAATAATTATTTTATTTGAGGTCTTTTAGATTAAATTTGAAATAAATATATAATGTTTTTAATAATAAAAATAATAAAAAATAATATTAATAACTAATAATTTAATCAATAAAAAATATTTATATTGTAATTCATCCAATTTTTTTTTATTTTATTGCTAGAAAATCCATTTTCTAATTATGTTGTGATGGAATAGTTACATTAATCATAAGCTAAAAATGCATGGCCTAAAGGCCGAGAGGCACAAAGACCACATAAATGGAATAAGGGATCAAAATAAAATAATAACATATAATTGATAACTATATAATTAAAAATATATAATTAACAATGTAATAATTAAGAATAATAATTACTAATAATTAATAATAAAAAATAATAATATAGTTATTAGTGAATAATAAAATTTCTAAAATAATTTAGAATAATTCCCAAAATTTATTAGGGGTACAATACAAGGAAACACACACATACCCACACCCACAAGTCGGAAGGATAAGTCAAATCCCCCTCAAAGAAGAACCCATCCACCTAGCCCCATTTAGGTTTGGTTAACCCGAAGTCCCACATATTTTTATGGCCCTAATACCGCCTTTATCATGGCCAGAATGTTCTATATGACATGGCCTGTAGGCCCATGTGATCGGACCGTAGGCCCATTAATCCACCCAAGGCAGACCCCTCATCTTTCTTATGTACTTCCTGTGGCCACCCACAACTGTGCCCACAATTAATTTTTTCATCATCAAGATGATCCACAAAAATAAATCATCATCCAACCCCCTAAAAACAATAAGTCTGCTTTGAATTCATTGATGACCATCATCCATCATTCTTTCTCTATCACTATGTATTTGTAATTTCATAGTTCCCCAACACAGCTGTTAAATCCCCTATAAGAAGACATAATGCCACTCTCATCCAAATTGTTAAGCAAACCACCACATACCTCTTCCTATCATCGCACCACCTTATGTGATTCCTCATACCATCATGTCAAAGTCACATTCTCTAAGACCAGAAAATACAACCAAACATGCTCCTATCAATGATGATGCCATTTCCCATTGGTCTAATACTCATCTCTTCCCAGTGACCATTAAGTTTAGACCCACATGGTCAACAACCATGTGAGACCATAGAGAGCCTGAAAAGTAAAAAAATCCTCTAAATTGGAGGTATAAAGTAGTAGAACTGTAATAAACTATATTTTTCTATACTATAGTTTTGAGTAAAAATTTTATTTTTTTATTTCTAATGCTTGTAAAGGGGTAATCTGGTCTTTTCACATAGAATATGATCTCTGATATTTTTTTGGACTACTATGTTGGTCCTAGAATAGGGTTTTTACCCTAGTAAAAGTGTTTCGTAGAAATCCAAGCCATTCAAATTTTAGTGGAATAATTGATATTTACTATTACTAAATTAAATATTAATTTATTCCCAAAATTTCATTCGGCCATAAAATTTTAAGGGAGTGCTGGATTGTGATTCCATCTATTTCGTTGATTCTTAAATGGGGAGATTAGCCTAGGTGAGGCATAAAGTTGAGTTGGCACCAGGCCTAGCCAAAACCCTTTTTACTTCTTTTTTTTCTTTTTCTTTTCTTTAATTTATTTTTCTTTTCTTATTTATTCTTTTTTCTTCTTAGATATTCTCTCCAAGGGATCCTGTGATGCACTACCAAAGAGTGAAGAGGGGCGGGGGTAGATAGAGAGAGGAATAGGGAGAGATGAAGATAAGGAGGTGTGGCCGCAAAGCACTCGATGAGCTGGATCGACGTGTGAAAACCATGGATGGTGAAATCAAGCGATGATTTGGCAGTTTCCACTCGAAGGTAGGCCTATTTTCATATTTTCTACACAACACCTTTTTAATTTTATGTTTCATGTTTTTATATCCCGATTATTCTTGTATGTGTCCCATAATGGCCTGATCAACTGATTTGGGAGTTTAAAGGTGTGGTTTTTGGGAAATCTAAGGGGTTCACATTCAAGGAAACATCGTTACAATACATATGGTTTAGAGGAACACATAGTGTGTTATTCTGTTTTAGGGAAGATGATGTTTCAAGTGGAACACATCATGTATGGGGTATACATGCCATGTATTGGTACTCAACTTTGTAGCCAAGTACCTTGGCATGTCTACCCGTGTAGGGGTAAATGACAATGTGGAGTTCATAGCCAGAACCCATGTGGGTGAAATGATGTGTAGACATACATGGCTTGGCCATGTTGACAACCAAGCTGATTGAGGGATATGGTCATATACCCTATGTCGGGTACACACTATGTACCCATTTCACATGTCATGTACTTGGGATTTTCACACACACAGGCTAGCAAAAGTACACACCTATGTGGGAGATCAAGTGTACATGTTGTGTATGGTCTCTATACGTTGTGTACTCCTCTCTTGGAACCCTTTGAGGGAATTTTCCTATTTCATGACTCGGTGTCATATTAAGTTCTATGAGTAGTCAATTCTAAGTATTTTTTTCGCATATATCACTCTTGTAAAACTTGTGGAACATTCAGAGGACTCTTAATGGGTGTTTTGGGTCTTTTAGCTAAATATAGAGGCTATTTTTTCAATTATCAAATCCATTTGTCTCCTGAAAGTGAGACATGGCATGAATCATAGGTTGGTTGTTCAGAAAAACCATGTTGAGTTCTTGATCTACGATATGTTTTGAGTTATCTATCAAGACCTATGATTTTGAGGAAGTCACCCATGTGAGACGTTCCCTTCTGGCCTATAAGGATGTGAGACTAGTTGTTATGAGGATCTCTTGAGGGATTAATTTTCTTACGTGCTGATCTAGGGAGTCACTTATAGGATCCTTCAACTATGTATCATTAATAGGATCCCTATTTTAGTATTCTTTTATTGTTTATCATTCAATAATTCCTTGCAGGATTCCTCCATTTCTTTTACCTAAAGATTCCTTATATGTTGCCTTAACTCATTTTTTTATGAAGGATCCTGAGTAGGATGACTATCTAGTGTTTTGTTTGAGGGGCCCAAAAGGTTCCCGCTGTATGAATTACCATAATATGTTACATCAGGTTTGGGTATAGTTGGTGTTTGGGTGTCTCCTAGAACCCGTACCGAACTGATATGCCCATGAGGCTGTGGTTGGAGTGTTGGGTTGGGCGTTCATGCCACCCTCAATTGTTTCCATATATATGACTTGGTTTTACTGATGCAGTAGTGCTTACCAAAGGTGCTTCCTGGTTTGTGGCTATTGATCCTGATGGAAGACATATTTTCTTCTCTTGGGATTCCTAGATGCTCATCCAAGGATCTATTTTTCTTAGTTGGATGTTCAGTTGTGCTTTCCTAGAATCCGGCTTCTTAGACATGTTATTTTTGATATATTTTGTATACCAAAATGTATTACTTTTGAGTTGTTTGTTGAGTTTGATTATAAATATATTGTGATATTTTTTTTGGGATATCCAGAGGTGATTCATGTCATCTAGAATTTTAGCTTTACATATTGTTTCTCCATGAGTGACACTTGGATTAAATCTGTTGGAATGACTTGGATGGAATGAATAGGCTATTGATTTATATCCCTGATTTGGATAAAAATTAAACTATTAGTGACACCTAGATCCAATTGAGGGATACTAGGGATGAAATCAATGGTTGGATATGTTACCTTGAGTGACACTTGAATTTGGTTTATAGATGTCTTGAATTGGCTCAGTGGGTTGGTGTTTCCACCCCGAGTGAAACTCAGATCTAGTTGACGAATGTCTTGGATGGACTTAGTGGAGTTTTAATTAGTCCTTGAGTGACTTATGTATCATGTCGAGGTATTTCATGATGGGTTAGTGGATTGATGACTTTTATACCTTGAGCGACTCCTGGATGTAGTTGAGGGATGCTAGGGATACACTCAATGGTGGTTTGTACTTAAACGTTGAGCGATACATGGATCCAATTGAGGGATTACTCTGAAGGGATTACTGGTGGATTATTTTTATACCTTTACATACACTTGGATGCAGTTGAGGGATGCCTTGGATGGGCTTAGTGGGTGATAACTTATATGCCCTCAATGATACTCGAATTTCTATTATAGGAATGCCCGGGACGGTCCCTATGGGCTGATGAGTTCTACACCTTGAGTGATACATTTATTCCCATTATAGGAATGCCTTGGACGGGATTATAGGATAGTTATTATATAATTATAATGATGATGCTCTTCTGGATCAAATACATGACTCTAGGGGTTTCATGGAATCTCCTTGGATGTCCGAACAGTTCTTCCAGAATTTATTTATATGATTAACCATTGGTATACGATATCCTTCCTTATAGGATTGAACATCGGTAAATGGTATCCTTCCTGGTGATTGGAGGCCTGTACATGTGATCCTAAGAGTAACACGAGTATCCCCCCCTATGGTATTGTACCTTGCTCAGATATTTTTCCAACGTTGGTTGAAACAGGTATATGACGATTGTTATTACAGACCCAAAAATTGACTTAAAGGTAGACAACTTGAGTGGAAAAATTTCTAGATCAATTCCCTTTCATAGTATGTAAAGAAAACCTAGATTATGGACTTGAGGATTGACTTCTAATGTAGTTCCATGTCATTGATTGACATACTGATGAATATTCACACACACACACATATGTATGGGTATGGGACTCTACATGTGTACATATATAGTTATGTAAATCCATGATGGAAAATTCCTAGTTGATAGGGATTACAACACCAATCTTAACCTATGGGGTAAAATTGGGTTTTCTTACCTTTTTTTGTACTTCAGTTAGGTTGAGCACATTGTTTTCACAAACACTTTTAGCCTCACAATAACTATTCTATTGTTGGGGTGGCCTACTGAGATTATTTCTCACCCATATAGGTGTACCACAATGACATTTAGATCTTATGTCCAATTTCAAGTCTACCAAGAGTTAAATGGTGGATAGGGATGAGGCCCAGTGTTTCATGGTCGAGAGGAGCCGGTTGAGTGGTTCGAATGATCGGGCTGGCGCAATTCAACACTGTTTGAATATTGAGTATGTGGTTTGGCACAAAGATAGTGTTAAAGACATATACTTTTACATTCAATTTCGCTTGTATTATTGTATCTATATGGTTGAACTAGTGGGTGACCAATGTTTTATTGTATCACATAGCTATTTTGGATTTTACAACATTTAATTTATTGTTATAGAATGTTCTATTTCGGTTGTTTACTACGTCTGCAATATTTTTACTTTCCACTATGTATGATACTTAAAAAATTTTCCAATATTTTTTACTATGATATAAGGGAATAGTCTCGACACTATCACTCGCTAGTCCCTCACTGCTAGTCAATAGCCTCTATGATACAAGGAGACATGCTTGAGGCCATATAACCCACTAGCTCAAAGCACCAACTCAATGGAGTTTGTGTTAGGAAATTATAATGTGGTATCAGATGTGTTCTCATCCTAGACTTTAATATTTATTATATAGAAGACAGAAGTATTAGGAATGTCTTGGAACCTATGATGGATATCAGACATGTGTGTCAAGAACACTGGTTCTGTTAAGAAGTCCTAGTTTCCAAGGGTGGGATTGTTGTTCTATTTTCCAATGTAACAACTTTATATGATTTTCTCCTTGATTGATACACATGTTGTGTGTGAATGTTATGATTCACTATTTATATCTGGCTCTTGAACATTGGAAAGAGTCCAGGGAAGGATTTTAATCTTGGATGGAAAGGGAAAGAGGCGTCTCATGCATCATTTTTGGCATGTATTATTCACAACATATTGGCCTGCTAATGCGTGATTTTACCAATGAATAAGGACTTTGGGCTTGATTACACATATATTTCACTCTGATGGTAGGATATATGGATCTACATGGAGTCATTTTTTGAGGGGATGATGACTCAGTCCTCATGCACTGGAGGTATAGTGACCCTAGTTGGTTGATATGGCACGTAATTCCATTTTTATGGGACCCTTTTTGTGTGTTGTTTCTCAGGTCTATTGTTATCAATTCAGATCACATCGTATAATCCTGATAGACACTAGGACTTTCTTGTGAACTGGACCTACAGGGGGGATGTCTTTAATGGATACTTGATGAGTGTCTGTTTAGTTACCTCTCTGCTTTGGTTGCGACCTACAGGGGGAGATTCCTTCTGAGGATGATTAGGGAGGATCCAGACCCTTATAGAGCATGCTTTTAGTTTTGACCCCATTGGTCGTTATGATCTTTAAAAACTTTTGAAAGGTTGGATATTTTGGGATAGGTGGTTGGAACTTGTGACCTAGTTATACAGATTGTTCTGTAGGGCTTGGTGGGAGACATAGAGTTCCATGGTTTCAACTCCGACCCTTGTAGACTATTTTTTTATCTTTCTATTGAAACATGTGTTGAAGAGGATGGAATCTATCTTTTGATTCATTTTTAGGCAGTGATCTTTGTTTTTATGCTCGTTCTTTATTGAGGCATGGTAGGTTCTTGATATTTGCATTATAGGCATGTTGATGCCTCAGTTTTGATGAATCACCTTTGGTGATTTTTCTTTAAGAATGGATTCAATGGGTAAGACTATTTGGGTTCCTAGAATGGTCAACCAGTGTTTCATTTAATACCAATGTAGTCAGATCATGGGTTTATTCTTGTGAATGGAACGACGTCATGTCAATGGGTCGGGTGAATAATATATATACTTGTTACATGTGGTATTGTTTGAATCAAAATTGGTGACTGGTTGGGTGTGAGATGAGGACCAATGTTTCAAGACTTACTATGGTCTTGAACCCTTGAAGTTGTGTTGGAATGTCTCTCTTTGGTAGAGGTGACATAATGGAATGTGGGGGAACCATGGGATGGTTGACCTATGGCTGAATCCTAGCCAGGTTTAACAGGATAGTGACTGTGGATCAAAGGGAGCTATACACACCCGTAAACTGAATCTTAGTGTACTGTTGTTAGAGATGATCATTCACTATCTTGAATCATCTTGAGTATTCTAATAGTGCATTGAACCTATGTCAAAATCCTTCTTTGTTATTCCTAAATATCTTCCCTGGTTTGGAAAACGAACCTGTTGAGGTTGCGCTTGAAGAGAAATCTAATGTCATCCATATGCTGGGGAGCACACCATTGGCCATTTGAGGGAGGTGAGACTCATTTTTCATTGAAATTAGACATTTTACCATGTCTTATTAAGCTCAGTGTATTTTTTAAGATGAAGATAAGGGCATTCCTATGGTGGGGAGTACAAGATCGGTCATTGTTTAATGTCTTTCATGTAAAAGGATGTTGTTGATGCTATGAGATTGGTTGTTGGAAAGTCCTGATAGCTTGGTTGTGTATATTATTGCATTGAGGGCATGGAATCTCGTTCTTCCATTGGGATTCTTAGGGGCGATAAATTTTATGGTGGGGAGTTTGTAAGAACCCATGTTTTTACGGACTGTAGTTTTGATCAGAAATTTTAATTTTTTCTTTTAGATTCTTTTAAATGGGTAAAATTCTATTTTTATCCTATAAGATGATCTTGGATAATTTTTCTAACAACTTAGTTGGTCCCAATATAGGGTGTTTACCCTAGGATAAAATTTTGTTAAAAATTATAGCAATTCAAATTTTGGAAGAGTAATTAATATTTAATATTAATAAATTAAATATTAATTTATTTGTGTAGGTTTGTTCAACCATAACTTTTTAATGAAGCATCAGACTGAGATTATATCTCTAATATTGAGTCTAGAATAAGTATTTTATCCTAGGTGAGGCATAAACTTGAGTTAGGATCTAGGGTCGACTGAGTACCCTTTTTCTTTTTATTCTTTTTATTTTTCTTTTCTTTTTTTCTTTTTTTCTTTTTTATTCCTTATGATTATCATGTAAATTCTATGAGGGATCCTATTCCATTAGACCTAAGTGTGAATAGTGATAGAGAGAGAGATATAGGGATATAGGAATAAGGGAGGTGACTCCGCGAAGCTCTCGATGAGTTGGTTGGACATGCAGAAGCTGTGGACGGTGAAATCAACTAAATAGTTGGTGGATTGCACCCGAAGGTAGATAATTATTATTTTTATTTAAAAAAACAATTTCAATTCACTTTTTTCAAGTTTTTATAGCCCTATTATTCTTTTATGTGATCCGTAGTGGCCCAATCTATAGATTTTCGGGTTTAAATATTTGTTTTTGGGTGATATGAGGGTTTTCAGTTCAGGGAAACTAGGTTACACAGTGTGTGGTTCAAGGGAACATGTCGTGCGTTCATCCCATTTAGGGAAGATGAATTTTCATAGGGAAAATGCTGTGTATGGGGTATACATGCCATTTACTCATACTCGGTTGTGTAACCGAGTACCTGGGTATGTCTACACGTGTAGGGGTACACGACCATGTGGAGTATATGGTCAAACCCCATGAGTGTGACATACTATGTAGACGTACATGTCATGGCCAAGTAAATGGAAAATCTATTTGAGGGACATAGGCATGTACCCCATGTTGGGTACACACATTGTACCCATTTCACATGCAATGTACCTAAGGTTTTCAGACAACCGGGCTGGCAGAAGTGCACGCCCTTGTGGGAGCTTGAGGGTTTATGATGTATATAGTATCTACACACCGTGTAATTCTATATTGGTACCTTTTGAAGGTATTTTAATATATCATGACTCAGTGTTAGATTTAGACACGTGAGTAGTCTATTGTAAGTAGTTTTCCACATAGATAGTATTGGTGAAACCCATGAAGTATTCAGAGGAATCCTAGGTGTTTTGGGGATTTTATCTAAACAGAGAGGTTCTTCCTTTAATTACCAAATCCAGTTGTTTCCTAAAAGAGATAATTGGAATGAATCAAAGGTTGGGTATTCATACCAACATAGTTGAAATCTTGATTTGAGATGATCTATGAGGTATCTCCCATGACCTGTGCATTTGAGGACATCCCCCTTATGAGACGCACCCTTTTATCCTATGAAGCTATTATACCAGTTGTTCTGAGGATCCCATAAGGGATTTGTTTTCTTATGTTCCAACATAAGGAGTTCCTTGTAGGATCCCTCACTCGTGTATCTTTAAGATTATCTCTATTGTGGGATTCCTCCTTTTTTATCATTCAATTATTATCTGCATTATTCGTTCATTTTCTTTAGCTAAGGCTTCCTTGTCTGATGCATTCACTCGTGTTTCCCTAGAGGACCTCGAGTAGGATGTCACTTCAGTGCTTGGTTTGAGGGACCCAGTGGGTGCCTATTTTTTGACCGAACCTTAAATATTACATTGGGTTTGGGTATAGATGATGTTCAAGTTTCACCTAGAACCTATTCTGAATTGATACGCCCGTGGGGATATAGCTGGAGTATTGGGTTGGGCATTTGGGCCACCCTCACATATTTTCCTATATCTGAATTAGTTTAGTTAATGCAGTAGTACAGACCAATGGTGCTACCCGGTTGGTGGTTGTTGAGCCTGAAAAGAAGTTTTTTATCTATCTTGGGATGCCCATATGTACTCCCCAGTATCCATTTTTCTTATTGGGTTGCTCAGATGTGCTTCCCTGGGATCCAGCTTCCGAGACATGTTATTTCTTATATTTGTTGTATAACTAGAAGTATTACCTAGGAGTTGGTTATTGAGCATGATTATATATATATATATATATTGGATGTATAGAGGTGATTCCCAACATCTTTCTGTTGAGAATTACATGTTGTTTCTCCCTAACCGATAATTAGATTCCTACTATAGGAATTCCATGGATAGGATCAATAGGTTGTTGATTTATATCCCCGAGTTGGATGATAATTAAACCTTGAGTGAAACCTAGATTCAATTGAGGGATCCCATGGACAGACTCGATGGTTGAATATGTTACCCTGAGCGACACTTGAATCAGATTGACAGGTTCCTTGAATAGGCTCATTGAGTTGGGGTTTCCACCCCAAGTGATACTCGAATCTAGTTGACAGATGTCATGGAAGGACTCAGTGGTAATTTAATTAATAATTGTGGGACTCATAGATCCTGTTGAGGGATTATATGATGGTACCATTGGATTGATGACTTGTATACCTTTAGTGACACTTGGATCCGTTAAGGGACTCCAGGGATGAACTCAATGGTCATTTGTGCTTAAGTCTTGAGCGATACTAGGATATAATTGAGGAATGACTTGGAATGGATCACTGGTTGATTATAGTTATATCTTGAGTGATACTTGGATCCCGTTGAAGGATTCCTTGTATGGCCTCAGTGGGTGATAAATTATATTCCATTTGTGATACTCAGATTCTTTTTTAGGAATACCTTGGTTTGGCTCAGTGGGCTGATGAATTTTATTCCTTGATTGGTTCGTGGATTCCCATTATACGAATTCCATAGATGGGATCAGATGTCAGTTGTTCTATAATCAGAATGACAATTCTCTTTTGGTCCAGCTACATGACTCGAGGGGTGGTAGGGTATCTCCCCTTACATCTGAATGGTTCTTCTGAAATTTTTTTATAGGATTGAAAATTGGTATACAGTATCCATCTTTACAAGACTGACCATTGGTAAATAGTTTCCTTACTAGTGATTTGATGTGAGTACATTTGAACCCCAGTGTAGGGTGAGTATCCCCCTATGGTAATGTACCTTTATTAGATACTTTTTTAGAGTTGGTCAAAGCAGGTATATGTTGATTTATATTACAGACCTAGATATCAACTTACGTTTACAAAGCTTGAGTGTCATGACTTCCAACTCATGGCCCTTTCATAGGATGTGTAGTTAACTAAAATTATAGACCTAGGGATCAACTTTTGATGTTGTTTTACATTATTGATTCATATACAAATGTATATTAATACCTATGTATATATGTATAGGTATGGGACTATACATATGTACGTATATAGTTATGGGTATCCATGGTGGAACATTCCTTGTTGAAATGGATTACAGACCCTAGGTTTGGCTGTGGGATTACATTGGTATTGCTTAAATTTTGGTTGTGCATCAGCTAGGATGAGGACATTGTTTTTGTATACACATTTAGTAGCATAGTAATAGGTTTATAATTGGGGTGGACTACTGAGATTGTTTTTTCTCCCATGAACATGCACCTTGGTGTATGTGTAGACCTTATGTATACTTTTTATGTCAAGAATGAGTTTCACAGTGGATAGGAATGAGGCCCAATGTTCCGTGGTTGAGCGGATCTACTAAAGTGGTTCTACAGATCGATCTAGTTTAGTTTGAAAATTTACAGAGATCGAGTACGTGGTTTTGCTTAGAGTTAGTGGTAGAGCCTTTGACATTCACTTTCAGTTTCTCTTTTATTATTATATCTATATGGTCAAATCATTGGGTGACCAGGGTTGTGTTGTATTGTATAGTTGTTGGAGATATTACAACAATTTTTTTATTATTAAAGCATATTCTATTTCGGTTTTTTTATACTTACTCACTTTATTTAGTTTTGTTGTGTGTGATACTTAGTTATTTTTTCAATGTTTATTACTCTCATATGAGGGAATAGTCACCCCACTATCAGACCATAGTCCCTCTCTTCTAGTCAGCATCCCCTTGGAAACCTCAAGTTGCCCTTGAGGCCTTGTAACCCACCGTCTCGGAGCACCGATTCAGTGGAATCTAGGTCAAGATGTTACACAAACCCCTATGGGTTTCAGTATAACAGGGTTACTTTACCACAAGTTCAAGACCCAGGTGCTATTTAAGAATAATAATTATTAATATACATCAAATATCTAGCTGGAGTCAAATCTCCTTACTATTTATTAAAAGATAAAAGAAAATTAAAACAAGATAAAAAATTCAGTCAATAAAAGGGACAAATCCTCATCCAGAGAACTAGTTTATAAGAGTTGTAAAAAGAAATATAATTTTCATATACATTGTCAGAATCATTAGTTGTTTCTCATTCGTATTGTTAGTGAGAATCATTGAGAATACGAATCATTGATGTATTGGACCTTTCTTACTGTGAGATGGATTAAAACCTTAAATAATTTGAGGATGGTCTAGTAGAAATATTTTTCGAATATAGGAATATTCCTTTCATGAGATTATTTTTGGAGGACTCAAATTTTTAGATTCATTTCCGCTTGTCATTCCCCTTCCATTAATGAAAACATCATTAAAGGAAAAGGCTGCACTGATTCCTAAAGGATTAGTGGTGTCTAATAAAATAGTCCACTACTACTTATCAATTCCATAATCGAAAATTTTACCCCATTTCACAGTTTTATATGAAGCTAAATTTTTTATAGGAATCCAGGATTGCATTGTGAAAATAAACAACCTCATATTCATTCTACAAGATCTCACTCTTCCTAGTATACTAAATATTCATTGTAGCACTAAAACACACAATAACAGGATGAAAAATAAAAAAATACCCTAATTCCGACTGATTCAAACCCACCACCTATGAAGTCTTGCCTAGTTTGACCAATAACTCAGAAGAAACCTCAACCTTATTAGATGAAAGATCCTTCAGGGAGAAAGTCTATCGAACCCCACTAGGAGAAGCATCAACATCTATAGTAGTGAGACCATCAGGATCCAAATTCACACCATGATAATCATTTGGTGTAGCAGAACCATCATTTTATGTTCCCTCCTCTTCAAAAACTTATCGAGCATTTATGGGTCTAATATTATCATTAATTGGAGACTGAGAATTCAACAAAAACCTCTTGAACTTCCAATTTTTCATCTAAGCATTTCATTTCTCAGAGTCATTCACTACAACTCCACTAAGAACAAGACTTCTAGGAACATTAAAATAATTAACTAATGTATTTTAAACAACTTATGGAATCTTATAATAACGATAAGTTGAGTGGATTTTCAGCCCAACCCTCGCACAAGAGACCTTCCTCTGACATAACACCAACGAATGGCCAAAAACCAAAAAATATTTATAAAAAACATGGTTTCTTTCATATTCAACATCAATTAGGAAGTCATATGTGGCAGTGGACAATGTTACCTTGTCAATAATTGTTGATCTAAGATCAACTTCAACTAACATTCTAAATTTTTTTCAAAACTGCACAAAATCAGTTTCCTTATCAAAATGGATGAGTGACTTAATTTCCGTGCGGATATCATTTAAAATCCTAAAATTAAAAAGGAAAAAATTTAGTCCATAAAGATGAACCCATACATATGAGAAGGCATTTTTTGTCCATGAGGCTTTGTAATACAGAGACCATTCATGAAGATGAAGCCATATGTTCTTTAAGAATATAGAACCCACACTCTACCCCCAATGTTTGGAGTTATATAAAGTGAAGAGACAATAAAAAATATCGTATCCAATATCATGTAAAATCCTTAGATTCCAAAGGAACTGATTGAGTCCATGAATATGAACCCATACCTAAGAGAAGGCATTTCCTACCCGTGAGGCTCTGAAATCCGAAGACCATTCCTATAGATGAATCAAAATGGAATTCATGAATAGAGAACCAAAACTCTATACCCAATGTTTAGAGTTATCTAAAGAAAAGAGACAATAAAAAATATCGTAGCCAAGGGAGACACACCTCTAGTATAAGAATCCCCACAAAAAATGAAATACGATGGACCAAATCCTCCAAATTCCAATTTTAATAAATAAAATCATTAGTTATTAATTTATTAATTATAAAATATTAATTAAATTTAAATATTTTCTATAATATATTATTAATTATATTACAGATTTTATTATATAATATTAATTATATTGTTTATTTTTAAATATAACTATACTGTGAATATATTATTATTAGTTAACTATAAAACTAATAATATATAATTAATAATATAATAATATATAATCAAAAACTATATAACTAATACAAATCATGAAAGGTCAAGTTCAGATAAGAAAATACAGCCAATTTATTATGAAAATAAATAGGATAACAAGGGGATTCATTCCTTAGACCTCCAAGGAATTATAGATGAAGAACATGATCCATGAAAAAAAACATGAAACATCAACATATAAGTAAAAGATAACTGAAAAAGGGATAAAAAATACCAACTTGAAAATATCTAAAATGGCATCAAAATTATCAACATATATCAACAGTTCATCTAAAAATTCTTAAATCAATATTTGATATTGAGAAAACATGTTTTGTTGAGAACCATAAGACACTCTACCACGAGGTTGTCAGAGTATTATCTAACTTATGAAATTTTTATAAATATCTTATTAATCCTATGGGTTACATTCCAATGGTGCATCATCTATGTAGGGAATCACACTCTTAATATCAACATGCCTAAGTTGATACCCCCTTATGTCACTAGAATTCTTCTCAACCAACGAAGAGTTTTCTCTATAGTGATCAAAGATTTTCATATATGAATATCAGAACCTTTTAGATGAATATTCAATACATTTCATAAACACTCACCCAAAGACCTTAACAGTTTAGTGAAATTGGAGACTTAAAACACTTTAGTATTATTCATTGAAAGATATTCATCATATCCAATAAATATATACCGACATAGTAATATTATTATATGTTCCCTACTCAAAACATCTCATCAAAACTAAGGGAAAAGAAACAAAGAAAGTGTGAGATTAGTTTCTTAAAAATGGTAATCAAGGATGATATAAATGATCACATAAAGATAAAATTATCACAACGTTATAATAACACGAGAATAATATTTTAAAACCGTACATGATATATCATAGATAATAAACTTGATTCGTGGAATAAATGTGGGAATTTCATATTACATGAATCATAAATGAAGGAACATGATCCTTGATATCATAACCTTGGAATAATACATAGAATTCTGGCATATGCATAAGAATAGAAAAAAAATTTATTAGTAGTAAAGACTCATTTACAAAACTATCATAGTGTAATGGGTTCAATTCTAAAACCATCATAGTAGTTAATGTTAACTCCCAATACAATCATAGTAAAAAAAGTCTATAACTGAACTGAGTTCACACCCCATTCCATCCTTGTTTATTTTATGTTATATAAATATTTACCCAATGTATAGGAGGGATATATTGATACCACCCATCACATAATGAAAATATTACATATGTATTCCACAATATCAAAAAATATTCATCATTCCAGAAGCCATGAAAAGAAATGGGTTTCAAAAACACCTCCATATATCATAACATGTGGAAAAGAAATAGTTTTCATAATCATTTCATCATTTCATAAAAGCATAATATATGGAAAAGGAAGTGGTTTTCATAATAATTTTATCACGTTATAACTCATTGAATAGAAAAATATTTCATAAACATACTTTCATCATAAAAAAACAAAATAGATAAAGAATAATTATTTTATTCTTGTATTGTATCCCCAGTAATGGATAATAAATATCAAAGGACATCATCTTAGATAAAAAAATATCTTGAAAGAACACTTGGCACATTTCTTGAGGAAAATATCATTTCCACATTGAAAAACACTTTTTAAAATAACAACAATTTAAAAATACTTCTCTTTAAAATAACCTTTGAAACTTATAATGGAAGATTTAAAAATCATTTAAAACATTTATTGAGGAAAATATCCTTTCCAATTTGATTTTTTAAAACATATAACATTTAAAAATACTTTTCTTTGAAAATAACCATTTAAAACATAGATAGTAATCTTTATGTAAATAATGGTCATGATAGTATAAATCTTATTCATTATATACACATCGAAACAATTATTACTTTCACTTTTTTGGTAAAATACAAATGTAAATTATTTTAAAAACAACATGAATATTAATTTAATTTATCATAGAAAGTAAAACAAGGGTAAAAATGATTTTAAACAATCCCAATGTAAAATTGAAACATTTTTGAATTTTTGTTTTGGAAAACATAGATATGAAAGAAAAAACGGGGTTTTGATTGAAAGGATAAATAATGTTTGTTTTCATTAAAAATATTATTTTTGAATCATGAAAAAAAAATAAAAGAAAATGAGGGGAAATGTATTCTAAATATGCCTCCATAAAAGAACAAGATCTGGGAGTTTCTTGAGATATGAATCATAAGATTTCATTTTTCGAATCATTAATATAAAAAATCCTGAGAAAAGATGACACTGTACAATAATACCAATACCACTTTGGTAACATTGAATCATAAGAACCAGGAAAGAATAATATTAAATGAAACTTAAAATATCATTGGAATAATTAAATTAATGACATTAAATGTCAACGTTGTGGTATATAAAAATCATAAAATAATCTAGGTTCATAACATAACATATATCTCAAACCAGAAAATTTATGGAAAACCCTCTTACTGCTTTGGTAACATTTCAACCATTAAATATAATAAATAGGGACAATAAAATGGATATACAAGTCACCATTCTTTTTTTTAAAAAAATCATAAAATAAATTAATTGGAATTATATACACAATATAAAAGAAATTTGTGTTAAATACGACCTGTATCTCACAAAAGAAAAAAGTTAGTTGAAAATCCCTTATCGCTTTGGTAGTCTCTTAAATCGCAAAGCCTATGAAAGAGAGAACATCAAATGGATAAGAAAATAATTTTTTTCCCACAAAATCATCCTAAAATAATTCATGGTATTTATATACACCACATAAAAAAAATAAGTTGTGAATATGGATTCTGTATCAACGAAGTAAAAAGTGAGATGAAAATCCTTTTTTTTTGGAAAAGGCTGAGGCGCAAATGCCCCTATTATTAAAAATAATGTCATAAAATAAGTAAAGATAGAAGAGAAAATAGAACAATTCAAGTCTATAAAAATGATATCATCACACTCGTGAGCGAGTGTTCATACTGTGATGAGATGTCTGAGCACCCCCACCACGTGGATGTCTCCCTCTCCGCCCAGTCTTTGCCTGCATCCAGGGACCTCCACCATCATCTGGGAACTCATAAGGCACATCAATGTTCACATGCTTAACTCCATCCCGATCTTCCATTATTTTCTTGTCTTCATCACTAATAGAAGATGAAAGCAATTCAAACAAAATATAGGTACTCACCTTTTTCATAAATTTATTAATTTGAGATTGAGGGGTGCCACAACTTAGTGGAGGATGGGGAGATCCTTCCACTTTGTCATTTGTTGTTACCTTCAATCCGGGAGAGCCTACATGCATTTCAGGAGGGGAGGCTTGGACAAATTCCTTCAATGTACTAGTCTGTTCATGCTGCCCAGTTAGAGTGGGTTTATGTCACAAGATATGGGTAATCATAGCATCCTGTGCATTAGCCTCTTTAAGTGGAGAATAGTATAGAACATAATTCAATGTATTCCTATAGTCCTTAGCATGAAACAATGAAGTATTCCCAGCACAAACCTTAGTTGGAAGACCATGAAATGAATTGGAATTAACATGGGCTCTAGGAATACCTTCCAGAGGGGAGACATCCACATTAGTGTTCTTGGGAGGTATAGAAACAATTGTTTCTCTATCTACAATAAAAAGAACAATGTCTTTGACATTTGAGGCTTGGGGTTGTACCTTTTTATTTTCCTTTTCCGAAGTACAGTTACCATCATTCACCTCCTTCCTATCTTTATATTTCCTTGATATAGGAAGATCCATCTTTTCCTTGCCTCTTCAACTTTTGACATTGACCAAAATCTATTCTTTCTTTATGAAGGAGTCTTCATCTTCTTGATAAGCAGTTTTCAGAGCATCAAGGATATCAATTGATTCGTTATCATCATCATCTTTGAGACCCCTTGTAAATATATCTTTGGATGAGGCTCCATTATCTACCACAATAGAACTGTCATTAACAGATAGGTGGATATCATCTCCCAGATCTTCCCAGGATAAGAGAACTCTCTTATTTTTGTGTGTAGAAGAACTGTTCTTGATAGGTTCCTCAGAACATCCCTTTTTGGCATTAGGTTATTCATCAATAGACCATTGATATTTTTCAGCAGACTCAAACTTCTTTCAATCAGACACCTTTAGAAGGTCAATACCAATGATAACAGCTTTTTTAGTCTGCTCTATGCTTTGTGCTATACCTTGTTTAGGTGGCTTCCTACACTGCTGTAATTCATGCACTTTGAGTTCTCAATTGTCACACATAATGTTTCATCTACAAGAATATTCTTCATTCCCAATTACTTGACATGGAACGCAAAAGGAAGGAGTATTTTAATATTCAATTCGAAGACAAATATCATCCTATTGAGTAGATAAAATCACCTTATCTATTAAAGTAGTACTAAGATCAACCTCTAAAAGGACCCGAGCAAAGTGACCATAAATTACTGATTCTGTAAATTGATCCATTCTAATCGGAATCCCAATGGCAGATGCAATATCGAATAAAATATCAACATGCCATAAAACCGAGTTAAGACCATATATTTTTATCCATATTTGCGCACATGCATCCTTAAAATGAAGAAAATTGATCTTAAATTTCCATTCATTAAGTCTATGTGTACCTGGCCTGAGATTGATGGATCTGATACTCCAATCCTTCCATTTGAGCTCCAAAGAAAGAAACAGGATATGAAAAAGTCCTCGACCAAGGGACACGAATTTGAATTCGTTGAATCCCCAAATATCAGACAACTGAGACCTATGATCAGATTTTCACTAGGGTCTCATAGATTTCATTACTGAGATGCGAGCGATAAACTAATGCTCACACTGATCAATCTGAGATTCTATTTCATCCTCAGAGGCTGATACATGCGTTGTTGACCCTCTCTGAATTATTCGATGTGGCGCGCGATTTGCAGGAGGGATGAAGGATCCCCGAGAGAAACTCTTGAAGGAGGATAGGTTTTTCCGAGCATCGTGGTCCTTATTCTCCTCTGAAGCCAAAATAAAATCCCATATTATTATTATATAAATCATAAAAAATGATATAAATCACAGAAAATAAATAAACGGTGAATATGACATAAGTCCTCTATAGATAAAAGAGAGACTATAAATACCTTATCGTAAGTCTCGAATTCCATATTAAACGTTTTAATCCCATGTATTATAAATATAGGCTTATTATAAATCTATTAAATAAAAATAATTATATATATACCATATATTATTTACTTATGACATTTTATTACTCATTTATTAACAATTCCTTACTAAAACTACATTTAAGATAATAACTGCTTTTTTTTAACGTATGTTTTGGTTTGGTATTTTTAGTACTCTTAATTTTATCACAATTTAATAATATAAATAATTTATCTATGATATTAATATCATAAATATTCATTATAAATTTATTTATTGTAATCAATAAAATTTAGATATAAAAAATGAAATACACCATTCATGGAGACGGTAGGTCGTATGTGCGCATGAACATTGTTTCTGTGATCTATATGGATGAAATAAAAGAATGTTAAATAATATATAAACATTATAGAATCATTTTTATGTCATATATATCATATATATTCAACAAATTCACAGTAATTATCTTCCATGAAAAGTGTTAGTGAAAAACGAATCACATCGCTTCGTGAGATGGTAGTCCGCCATACACATGAACGACATTATCATTTCCCACAAGAAATGGAATGAAAGAAGGTATATGTAGTATAATAATTATTTAAGTTTAAATACTTTATGAATATAATATATATTCATTTAATCTATCCTTATTACCAACCAAGTAAAATAGTAATGAGAAACACATCTTATCAGTTCGGGAGGCGATAGTTCCCATACACATGAGCGGCGTTATTATTTTCAACAGGTTCATAGGTAAAATGTTATATGTCATATTATAATTAAATATTTATAATTATATAATAAATGTCATATAAAAAAATTAGATACATCATTATATACATCCCTGAGACATGGTGATGGAAAATGAATAAAATCGGTTCACGAGGTGGTAGTCCGTCGTACACATGAATGATTATTCTATATTCCATTTGATGGAAGTGTAACGGGATTTAGATCAATAAATTAACCTAAAAATTCTTGTTAAATAGAATATAATGAGTTTATTATATCATAATATTTTAATAACAATATATGGTGGTGGAAGAATAAATAAAATAAAATGCTTGGTTGGGACGTTACCTCTTCTTTAGACAACTTCTCATTGTTTACACCAAAATCCATCCTAGGTCAGATTTATGAAAAATATAAGGACTCTAGGATAATAGGAGGGAATTAATTATTTTATTTTGGAATTTATATTCTTAAATAATGTGTTTTGGAAGTGTTAATAGGATAGGAGATGGAGTGAAATTTTATAAGTGAGGTGAGTGACACACTTGTAATTTCAAAAAAAAAGTGTTACCATATTTATCAAAAACAAAAGTGATTCAAAATGGACTATTATGAAACATTAGGGTTTATACGGTATAAATATGTCTATCCTATGTTTTTTGACAAGTTTCTCTGTCATTTTACCCTCTATCTTGTCTGTTTAACCATGGAAATCCCATTTTCACCTTAAACCAGATAATTAATTTTTTATTTATTTTACTAATAATAATGGTAAACAATAATGTTTAAAATACTATAAAATATAAAATTATTATTATACTAAATATTTAATCCATTTTTGTAAATTCTACTCACAGAATTTGATATTTTTTTATTTAAAAATAATCCTATAGATGCGACGAAAAATTTGTTTTTCTAAGAAAAAAGATTAAACCTTTTATGTAGTTTTTATATAAAAATTAAATATAAAAATTATTTAAATGTAAAAAAATTGGATTAATATATATATATATATATAGATATTTGATGTAATATTACTTTCAAAACCGTAAAAGTTATCTTTTAAATACATTGAATAAAAAGATAGTTTTTAAAAAAACTAGTATCATTCAATATTCACTAAAGAATTTATTCAAAGCATCACTCAAAGAAAATTTGGAGATGAATATTTCAAAAATGATGTTAATTTTTTCAAATAAATTTTCAAAATGTTTTAAAAATTAGTTTTAAAATAATTTCTGAAATTGCGATAAAACATCTTTTTAGAAAAATACACTTTTAAGCGTAAAATTAGATTTATTTTATCAATTTTCAAGAAAACACAGAATATGAATTTTAAAAATTTTATTTAATATGTAATATATAAATAAATTTAAAATCATTCACCAAAAGTTATTTGTTTTATTTTTTTTATGTAAAACACGATTATTCACATAAAAATAGTTTTTTTAAAAATATTTACTTTTATTCAATAAGATTTTTATTTTTATTTATAATTAACTAGTATCCAAATAATTCATTATATATACATGTGTAAACCATATATTTTCTTATTTTAATTATTCATATTCATACCAACTATTCCAACATCTACGTGACAACTATTAATTAATAATAATTTAAGAGTATGTCACATTTTATTTAAACTTTGTGTTGTGTGTAATACTAGATATACAAAGTGTTGTGTGTAACACAAGATAAAATCAGTGTGGCATGTAATGGAAGGTAAAATTGGAGTGTCATGTTACACATAATATCAAAAAGATTAAATTTATTTCAAAAAAATTATTCCACAAAATCTCGGGATGGTACATTCTACCCCCTTAAATAAATTACACCAATGAAATAAGAACTTTTGGTCCATAAAAAAGGGTTTGACATTTGAAAAAACCTTTTTTTGGAATCCCACATTGTAAAAATTGTTATGAAAACACCCTCTTGAAAAGAGATAAAGGGATGTGTGAAGGCCATCTGGAATAAAACATTCTAGGATTCCAAATAATAGAATATACATGGGAAGTGATGATTTAGGCATGAGAGAATAGTGAAATGTGCAATTAATGATGGGGAGTGAAATAAAGCATTCATCACAATAAACTGAATGATCAAATGAAAATCACCAACCAAAATAAAATAAACTAGATAGGTTTGGAATAGGTCATTGATATCATTATATACGACAATAATATGACACTATTTAATCTCTAGATCATTTTACTAATGTTATGTAATTTTCAATAGAATATATAATTACTTTGTTTCATTCTATTTTATAAGAACAATACCATCCTTTTGTTACTCCTTGATTAATTTCATGTTCATATCTTACTCTAAGAGATGAATGTTTCTTACCAGAAGCAATAACACATAATAAGATCTATAAAATAATAATAATTTATTCCTTCCATATATAGTTATTATAAAAAACAAAATGGTTAGCAAAAGTTATGAATAAATCATGATATGGTGAAAAAATACATTAATTTCTAATACCTCATCAAAAATTAAACTTAAACCATTCCATAAATTGTTAGCCTTATGAACTGTATAGAAATTAAATTTTTTAAATAATATCATTAAATTTCCCAAATTAAACTTAATAGTAATCCATAAAATATTAATTATTATATTTAAATGGTCACATAACAAATATGTTAATAGCTTGGTTTTATATTATTCTAAATCATGGTAATAACTAGAATTTTCGTTAAAACGAATTGAAGTCATTCATTATTTATCATTACTTAAATAAATCAATAAATTATTGAATATATTCAACAAATCCCAAAAATGTTGTAAACCCCATAAATGATAAAATATTCCACTTTGTCAACAAATCTTTAATCAGTTCTAGGGTTATAAATGCTATCCTATTTACATTATCCATATCAATCATCTATTTATCCAAAATATACCCCATTTTCTCAATATGAGGAACATATTAAGGGTTATATTAATATGGTAATGTGTTTTCCATAAAATATCACCTTGTCATTAAGTCACTTTTCTAGTTCATCAGCACCATTTAATATTTTCTTTCAAATCCTTAATAAAAAAATTCTATTGAAAAATCCTTATATATTCCTTAATTCATGAATTATAATATATAAGAACATTAATAATATTAATTCATTCTTAAAGAATTAATTAGGCTTCATTATATTATTCCTTAATACCTCTTTCTTTTGATATGTCATTTGTACTCTCTTCATTAATAAAAAAATCATTACTTGTACCACCTTACTGATCCTCTTCTTGAGATTCCCCCTAGGACATCGATTTGTATAATTACCGTACATTCCACATTTATAAAATTCACCCATTGATGATTCAATAGGGAAACCATTATTCTCATCCATTACATTAAGTGAACTTTTCATTTTCTTCAATATTCGCTTACTCGGTGTCCTTTTTCCCTACACATAAAATAATTCCCCATTTCTTTGAGACATTATATGGAGTGATTCTTCTCACATTATTGACATAAATGAAATTGAATCTTCTTCCTACATGGTCCCCACAACCCAAACTCTAAAAAAACTATATACTCATATTCTTTGGTGGTTCTTAGTGTTGGTTAAGGTTTAAGTTTTTAATAAAACATTCTTATAACTGACGAGGAATAATCACAATAACCCTCACTCCAGTTACCATCCCATTAGGTGACTCATAAACACATTGTCTATAACATTCAATGTTATGGTTCCTGCCATTGAATAAGACCAAAAAAATAGTGTGAGTCAAAATATTCATTATGGGAATCCACATAATCATGAAAAATATATTATAGGACATCTAAACAATGAAAAATTATTTTAAATATATGAAAACATAGGATTTACTTAGGTAATTCATAGTCATTATTTAAATCCTTCAGGATGTTTCGTAAAGAGTTTGTGAATTTCCAAAGCATATCCTTTGGGAGTGTCAAACCAGTTGTGTAGAAAGTCCCATTGTCTTGAACCTGGTGATAACCGAGTCATGGTCAATGCACTATTTTTGGATTTATTACCTCTAGTTACCTCTATTATAGATCTACATCCACTTGTAATATCCATAGAAGGGTTGTAATTTCTTGGAACCTACTCGCTCTAAGCATTACGAAAATTCATGGAAATTTTCCTATACATTGACTAATACTTAGATATATCCACAATAGTTTAGTGTCTTCAGAGAATTGATACATAATATTTTTATTTTTTAAAATATCTTCAAAATATCAAATAAATATGTTTCCACATACTATTCTTCTTAGATTTACCCTAATTAAAACCATTCTTCACACCATGGGGAAAAGAGACATATGAAAGGGTTATCCCAGTTTTCTAGTAACGATAAATAAGGGAGATATCAATGATCAATAATCATTAAAATATCATAATGGTATGAGAACATGAGAATAAAATTTTAAAATGATACCCTAAATATCATATATCATAAACTTGAGCCAGGTCATAAATGTTTTTAGTTCCTAAAACATGAATCCTAAAGGAATGAAATAACATTATCCATGAGAACATAACATTAGATTAATACAAGTAATTATGGAATAAAAATAAGCATAGAAAATAATTTCCTTTATAGTCAAGGATAATTTCCAAAACTATCACAATGTAATGGTTTTACTCCCCAAACCATCAGACTAGTTATGGTTCACTCCCAACACTATCTTAGTGGAAAAATTACCTTACTGAATTGGGTTCACTCCCCATTCCAACCCTATTTATTTCAAGATATATCAATCTTTACCCAATTCATTAGTGGGAGATATAGTTCCCAAATTTTACATAATTAAAATTATATATACGTTTTCCACAATATCATAAAAAATAATCTTATTAGCTACCCATTAAATGAAATGGGTTTCATAAAAATATCATCACATCATAACCCATGGAAAAGAAAGAAGTTTCCTAATAATTTAATAATTTGATAAAAGAATAACCCATGGAAAAATAATCTGGATTCATAATAATTTAATCATGGTATATCCTATGGAAAATAAACTAGTTTCATAAACATATTGATATTAATACTTCATAACATATTGTAAAAATAATTTTCTTTAAAGAAAACATTTGAAACTTATAAAGGAAGATTTTGAAATCATTTAAAATATTTCTTATACGAAATATCCTATTCACTTTTGTTTTTTAAAACTTAAGACATTATATAAATCATTTTATTTTAAAATAAACTTTTAAAACATATACTGGAACCTTCAAATAAAATACTATTCATGATGGTGGAAATCACATTCATGTATTACACCTTAAAATAAAGATTCCTTTCACATTTTTGGTAATATTCAACCCGCCTTTTTTTAAAATGACATGAATATTCATTTTAATTTTTTTAAAATTCAAAAAAGTAAAAATGTATTTAAAAAATCCTAGAATAACATTAAATATTTTTTTAAAACTTTCTTAGAAAATAAGGATTTGGAAGAAAAGAGGCTTTTCGAATGAAGGGGGAAATAAACTCAATTTTATTTAAAAACAATCTTTTTGAATCATGTGTACATAAAGAGAATTAAAATTAAAGTAAAAAATGTATTCTAAAGATTTAATCATAGGATAATAAAATTCATGAGTTTCTTGGGATATGGAACATAATATTTCATCATCATAATTATAAACCAAAACAATCCTGATAAATGATGAGACTATATCATAAAAACATCACCACTTTGGTAACATTGAATCATATGACCCATATAAGAGTAACATGAAATGAAAAATAAAATATAAATAGAATAAATAAATACATGATATTAAATGTAAAATGGGTTGTACATACACCTCATAAAAAATATAAGTTCATAAAATAACATATTTCTCAAAGCAAACAAATTGAGAATAAAAATTTATTACCTCTCTGGTATCTTTTGATACGTAAACCTTATGAAGAAAAGATAATAAAATACATATATAAATACAGATATTTTTTATGAACATAATCATAAAATAAATTGATGGGTAGTATATAAACCACATAAAAAAATAGGTAGTGAATATGAAATGTGTCTCATAGAAGTAAAAAGTGACATGAAAACCCCTTATCGCTTTGGTAATCTATTGAATCATAAAGCATATAAATGAGAGATACACAAATAGATATGTAAATACCCATAATGTTTTGTAATATAAACATAAAATACATTCATGTGATATATATATGCCACGTCAAAGAAACTAGTTGTGAATATGAAATGTATCTCATAGAAGTAAAAAGTGAGACAAAAATCCATTACCACTTTTGTAATCTCCAAATCAGAAGAATCAATAAATAATAACTTGAAATGAAACTTAAATTATCATTAAAATAAGTATATCTTTGATATAACAGGTCAAATAGGTCACCTATGTTTTTGTTTACTATGTTCATTCCTATTACATTGATAATGGTTACATCATCTCTATAATTTTTACCATGATATAGATATCAAAAATATTCATAATATATGTATTTATAGTAATCCATAATTGTTAGAGATAGAAAATGAAATACACCACTCATGGAGACGGTAGGCTCTATATACACATGATGCTGTTTTCATTTTCTCAATTGATGAAACAAAAGAAAGTTAAGTAATATATTAAAATTAAAGAATAATTTTTATATTATATATATCAAATATATTCTTTAAATTTACCCTAATTACCATTCATGAAAAGAGTTTGTGCATAATGAAACACATTTCTCTATGTGGCGGTAGTCCACTGTACACACAAACGACGTTATAGTATCCCCCAAAGAATGAAAAGTAAGAAGGTATATGTGGTATAAAAATTAGATAAGTATAAATATGTTTAAAATATCTTATATATTCCCTCAATCTATTCTTATTACCATCTAATTAAAATAAAAATTAAAATCACATCACATCGGTTTTAGAAATGGTAGTACGCTATACACTAGAGAGATGTTATTCTTTTAGAGTAGGACTGGGAGGTAAGATGTTAAATGTGTTATTATAATTATAAAGGTATTATGTATCATAAATTAATATATAATAATTAAATTCATCATTATATACATTCATGTGAGGTTTTGATAGAAAAACAAATAACATTAGTTCGTGAGGAAGTAGCCTGCTGTACACGCGAATGATGATTTATGTCCAAAAGTTTTTATAAAAGTTTCTAGGTTATTATATCCCTTATATTTATTAATTAAACCTCGATAAAACTATTTTAACCTTAACCATGGTAATGAATTTTTTTTAGTTTTACTATTCAAAATGATAAAAAAAATATGTCAAAAATATTAGATAATATAAATTATTCTAATTAAAAATATGGAATACATTTTTTCAAATTCCATTAATAGAAGTGTGGAATTTTAATTTAAAATTAAATCTGTGGATGTCATGAAAAAGTGGTTTTTCAAAGATAAGTTTCAGAAGTTTGAACTATTGTTATATTTCCAATCATGTAATGAAAGGATATACCAACTTAATATTTTGTTTGTGATATTTTATCTTATGAATAATTTTTATCAAATTTATCCATTTACATGATTTATAATTTTATGAGAATTATATATAAATAGTTATCTATTTCTTGATAAAACGATTTACACATAATCCAGTTATTTTATTCTATCTTGATTAAAAACTAATACATTTAATCTATTTGATCAGTAAAAAAAATTCATATGAAAAAAATACTTAACCATGAACTAGAATAGAATAAAATAAATATGTGACATAATCGTGAGATTCCTATTTTCAGTTTATCAAGAAAATGATAAACTAAACATTGACCCTACTGGAATAGCTATTTCAGTCGAGAATTTTTTGAGTTACAACATTCCAACTATTCAACTATGTATCTCTTTGGTTTGTTTCACCTCAGCACTATCTTGAACCATTTACACTCACCCAAGAGCTACTTACTTTACATATGTTTACACAAATACTGGTGAGGGGAACTATGGCATGTGATTACATTAAGAAGTTATAAACATAAATAATCAAACATAATAAGAGGTTGGGATGATTCATAGATCCTCATTTTTAATTTAATAATAATTATCAAAAAAATTTAATTATAATTAATTTAAAATTAAGGTAATACATTCATAGGTTGATAAATATTATGATTATCTGTACGTGAATAAAATAATCATATAAATCAAGTTAACGTTCATTTCATTTTTTTCTATATTAAGATAAAAAAATATGAATTAATAAATATAATTTCTTCTACTTAATTAATTCATTTATCTTAATTTAACATCTAAACATCCCTAAAAATACCCATCTTCATAATTTTAAATAAATTAAATGAATTTACAATTAATATACCCATGGCGTGTATTGGAAAGAAAGATGGTGTGTACCCTTTTGGTTAGTCTTAAATTATATTTAGAATTTGAAAAGATATGTACTAGAGGACCCTTGATGTGTATCCTTCTTCTTGTTGTGTACTATAATTTTCAATGAGTGTGACTATGGATTGTATAGTTTTGGTAGTTTATTATATACATACACATTATATTGTACATTTCATTTTCAGAAACTCTTTTTTCATGCATATTTTTAAGTAATTATCAATTAATTTTTGATGAATTTTCATTGAATAAATCCATTTTCAGAATGTTTTAATAAAAATTGAATTTTTTAAAATAAATAATTAAAATATATTTATTTTACTAATGGAATTTTGATTTTTTGACAAGAATCTTATTTACGAATTTTGGTCTATATTAGCTTATAGATTGTTTCTAAGTTTTTATATTTTTTTTTTCAGGTGTTCAAAAAAAATTAGTCCAAGGGAAATACCCAAACCAAGATAACCAAAAACCATATGGAAAAGCTTATGAAGAGGCTGATTGACCAACTGGGCTATGATAGGGACTTCTGAGGCACATGTCTGGCTCTGAGCATGTGGGGAGTCGTAAGTGAATAGGTGGGCCTAAGGATTATATGGGCCATGTGGTGAAACACATACCATTTATTGTGTGTGTGTGTCTTTTGGATGCCACCCTGCTGAGTAATTTTTCCATGAGAAAGTTGTGAAATACAATATATAAAATCTCTAAGTTTTTCATCTGTTCTAATGCGGGAAAACTGGGATAATGTCACTGTACATCCTTTAAAATACCACATCGGTCATACTGGCTTATAAACCACCATTCCCCTGATCTCTACCACTCACTTCCACCTTTGAATCACCAACAATGTTGATACTAGACAAGAACACCATGGTTGATTCCATCAAAGCTCATATTAAGATGGAGAACCACCACTACACCACAGATCTCCATGGGATCAACTCTTTCACCTAAAATGAACCCCATGATCTCATTTCAAGTGCCTTATGAGAACTTTGAAGGCTATTGGAGTTGAGGAAGAGGATACCACCACCATCACTTCCAAATCAACTATGCCCACTGTGTTCCATGCGGATTTTCAATGATCCAATTCCCTGATGCCATGCAAGGCCATCCTACACAACTATCCATGCCAAGGTCACCGTCTATGGAAGATATTATTTTTTAACAACTAATGTGTTTGAGTGTATATATTTCTGATATAATCACATAGGTCTCAGGGGGGGGGGATCTCCTATGATTTGTATTTTTGAATCCTTTAGACCCAATGCTTATAAAAGAGGTCAGGGTAGTCCTAATAGCCTATAGAAAGAGGGGAAGTCTCAACATAGAGGGAGTCAAAACTCACCAATTAGAAGAGAGGCCAATGTTCTAAGGCTACTTCCTTTTAAAATTTCTTTTTATATTTTTATTTTATTTTAGTTTGTTTAATTAAATTTCATTTATTTTTAATTCAAGCATTTATTTGTTAAAAGTGTTTTTAATCAATGTCATCATCTTATTCTTCTCATCATCTTCATTATTCTTTTTCTTCTTATATATTTTATTTTATTTCATATTCATATTCATTTATTTTTATTTTTATTTTCCTTGTTATTTAATATTCTCTCTCTCCCTATTCTCTCATTCTTAGTTTTATTTTATTCTCTTTTATTCTTTTTATTTTAATATTATTCTCTCTATTATTTCTATCCAATATTGTAAACTCTTACACTTTTTAATGAGAAGATAACCCAAGGCTTGGTTCAGTGGAGTTAAATGTAGTCTTGAATTATATTTTAATGTTTATTTCATGTTTCTTATATATTTGAGTGACATGAACAATGTAGAGATTTTCCAATATGAAACACATATCAAATCCATTTATATTATATTATTTTATTTATTTTACCTCTATTTAATTGGTTACATATTCACACTGTGGAACTGCTCTAGTCAATGAATGAGATGAAATTTCAATGGAGCTCGGTCTTTGAAGATATCACACCTTTGACTATGGTGTTCTATCCACCATTATTATAGGAGGAGGTAAAATTTTCATTTTTGAAGGAATTAAAGATTTAAAAAATACTAAATAAAAGGATAGTGATTCATGCATGAGAAATCATAGATGAATTCTAAAAAAAATTTAATCAAATAAAGGAGAATAATTATCGAACCCAAAAACCGAACCTAAGACAATGTTCTTTCCTT
Source organism: Viscum album (assembly GCA_963277665.1). Lineage (NCBI taxonomy): Eukaryota > Viridiplantae > Streptophyta > Magnoliopsida > Santalales > Viscaceae > Viscum > Viscum album. Next base: position 2,060,666,291 of record OY728148.1, read on the forward strand.
ATAATCACATTTTCTAAGAATTTAGTGTTAGTTTAAGTTTAATATTTCAATTTATAATATAATTTTATCATTTTAGAAATTATGAAAAAAAAATCAAATTCAACTTTATCAGTGTTTCAATAAAATAATAAAAAAAACAAAAATAAATAGAGTTATGTGAACTGATTTGGTAAGTGAATCAATTGAGAATATCCTTAAGTGAGATTACCCTGATCAAACACTATGTTTCACTAGGAATATAAATTTTCTTTTTCCACACCCTATGATAGGTGTGCATCAAAACTAGTACTATTTTTATTGGTATAATAATTGGTTTAATTATTTTTTTATATTTTTATAGTAAATAGTTTTCTAATGTCTTTTTAAACCATAAAAAATATTTTTCCAGGATGTTTTCAAATTATTAGTTTTTTTAATTCATGGAACAATTTCTCTCATGTTAATGAACAAGATACAAAATATAATGGGAAGGCCCTCTAGTGAATCATTTTTTATCTTATGATAATGGTGAATAAGAAGAAAAAAGTCCAGATATAATCCTCCCACCTCAAGGTTTAATGATCATGGTTGATCAACTCTGAATTGACTTTTAAAGATTCTGGGACAAGAATGAAGCACCACCGGTTTTCCACAAATTTATTGAAGATATCCATTGAGTTGGGGCCAAAATTTAATAATATATATAGCCCAAAAATTTGAAAAACTATATGCAAGATGACCATGATGAGCTAGAGTGTATTCATAATGAGGAACACTTTCCTACTAGGCTATGTGTGGTAGATCAACATCTTCTGGATAAATTCTGGAATGAGTATGAGGTACAAATTGATCTCCCCATTACTTAAAAATTAGAATATTTTGTACCACTACATATTTTTTTATTCATGGAGTAATATACTACCCAAGTGGTTGAATTTAATGAAAATATTGAGGACCCCAACTACCTAACTCCACTTGATATGATCCAACTTCTAGAGGCACTCACCACTGAAGAAGAGATTGAAGATGAACCAATTTTGGGAGTCAATCTTATATCAAATTTTTATTTTATTTTATTTTATTCAATATGAATTGAGAATTTCTTTTCACTACATTGAATTTTATATTTGTAGAACCGTTTATATTTCCTAGAGGAAGATGAAGAAACAACACATGAACCTATTGAGGAACACATGGAGCTCTATGACTTTTTTCATCATGTATTTGAGAAGACCATTAATAATTACAGGTGGATGAGCCTTAGAAAAACAAGACACATGATTATCACTTTTAAATGGATAAATTTATTATTAATAGTTCAAATTCAATTTTTTTTCTTGAAAAAAATAAAATTTTTTACTTTACCTTTGACTATTCAATTCAGGCATCCCATATTGAGTCTGCACTAGACAACCAAGAGGAGGATGAAAAAGTATTAACCAAGGAGGATTATTCATAATAAATACTACCCCTACCATGTAATCTATACTTTATTATGGAAGTATGTGTCTGGTCTACTTTATCCATGGATGAATCCTTCAAAACAAGAAGAAGTGAAATTTGGGAAAAGACATATTTGGTGGTTAAATACAAAGAATCTCCACCCACCATTAGACTTTTAATAACATTTGGTACTGTCTTTTTTAGTTAAAAAAATTTTGGTCCCACTTATGGGATCATAACAAGGTTATTCTTGTAATTTTTTTTCTAGTAATTTAGATTTAAATTTCTATCTTAGGAAGTTGTCCAGAATAAATCCCACTCTCTTAATTCTCTGTGAGCTTAATATACGCTAAAATTCTACTTAATGGAGTGATTATATTTTTTTGGTTCATGATAGAAGAAGTTGTCCTCTAAATAGTTGATTATAAGGACTAATTTTAGTAACTACAAATATTTTCTTCTTACATTCAGAATGTTCAAAATCCTTAAATTTTTTTCAGGAACCTCTATTGAACATAAACTGGAATTGTATACTCATATTTGTATTATTTCTTTAATTAACATATCTAGGATACATGAATTTTTTAGGAATACTATGATTCCATGTTTTATATTTTAATGATAATAATGTTTAATAAGTAAAATGGATAATTAAATTATTAATGGGAAGAATGGATATTAAAATGATGACTCATGTTTTGAGGTAATTAGTTGAGTCATGTAAATTAATTTTCCTAATAATTTTTCATGCCTTGAATTTTTAAAATTCATGTGAATTTATTGGGTATTTTTAGACATTCTTTGATTTATTATCCTAAATAAAATGTCCCATTCCCATGAGGATTTATAGACTAACAATTTATTATGTTATCTTGAGAATATTTATTGTGGGATATTTAGAAATTTTACCCACTAGAACATGAATATGAACTTATCAATGTTATAAATATAGAAAAATAACCTTTAAAATGATTTAATAGTTTATTGATAAGCATTTATCCATTAAATAAACCATTATTTTAATCCTTTCTTTACTTATAGAGGCATTTAATGACTTTTTTGGAATGAACCAAGTTTCAATCCATTTTTATCCATCCTAACACTCCTCTTAGTATTTTGATGATATTTTAAGTTTAAGAGTTGGGGTTAAGGTATTAATGAATAAAATTATTATTTACATTTTACGAAATAATTTTGGGGGTGATATTGATGGTTATTTATATTTTTTTATATAGATTGAACTTTTATTGTTTTTCCTTATTGAAAAGAAAACATGGGTTGTGACTCATAAGAATTAAAAATCACCATAGTTGGACTAAGGATTTTGATCATATGTGGTTATCTTGTGTATGTGAGGATTATTTGAATAAAAAATTTCAAAAAAGTAAAAAAAAAAATTAAAAATTACATTAAAAAGGGGTATAAATATAGAGAAAAAACAAAAATGTTCACATATTTCATTTTGATTTCATTATTCATGACTTTTACATTGAGTTTCAGGAAAGTGGGAGTTATCAAAATTTTAAGGTTTGATTGTTGTTAAAATTTTACTTTTGATATCACACATTTTATTTAATAGATAAACCTCCTTGTCGAGACTTATTTATACAAAATCAAATCATACCAAACCAAAGCCTCAGAGTAATTAGATCCTTGATTAAAAAGTCCTCATGATTTTTTGTGTCTTTTATACTTCATAACATGTATAAAATATTTCCTTTAAAAACATTTGTATAATTAGCATATTCTAATGATATGATCATAACTCTACTTTAATTATATCCGGAGTGATGATAGAAAAGAATACATTGTGAGGAAGATCATTATTTTTAATGTTTAATAATAAAGATTTAAGTAACTTAAATGTGTGAAAGGAGAATTTCAATCTTTTTTAAAAGGGAAAATAAAAATTCATGAATTTGTTGTTTCTTAGAGAATTGGTAAATTAAATTTATATTTGATATGCATTTTTCCAAAGTTTGATTTCCTATTGATTTTTTTATATTATTACTTTGAAATTTTAATAACAATAACATTGGTTCCCTCCAATTTTCAATGTTCAGATTTTATGCAAGAAGACATACACAGTATAAGTGCGGGGGTATTTGACACAGTCATATTTCATGCAAATATTATCTAATTTTCAATGATTTTTTGATGTTTTTAATGAAAAATACTAGATCTTTCAATGTTTCAATAGAATTTGGGTATTTAAAAAGAAATAATTAAATGATATTTATTTGATTAACGGAACTTTGAATTTTGGAAGGGAATTTTATTTAGAAATTTTTCTTGATATTTTTTTTAAAATTGATTCTATGTGTTTATCTTATTTTTTAGGTGCTTAAAAATATTGGCCCAAATGGATAGTCCTCCAATAGGTTTCCCACAAGTGACATAAACAAGAATATGAAGAGGTCAGATGGCCAAGTGTTCCATGGGAGAGCCTACACAAGCCACAGGTCAGGTGAGTGAGATCTTGAGGAGCCACAGGAGTAGAGGTTGGCTGAAGGCCCACCCGGGCTGAGCGGTGGAGGTCAACCTATTTCATATCTATGCATGTTTTTCAGAACCCACCTTAATGTAGGATTCTAAATTCTGGAAGAAGTGGAATAGATTATATACATTTATTGAGTTGAGCCGTCGTTATGATGTGGGGAAACAAGGATGATGTTACAGTCCATCATTTAAAATCTCGTTGTGCCTATGCTCTCTTTTAGCTCATCAAAGCCCTGGTCTCTACCTTTATCCACTACTTTTGACTCCCTAATGCAGCTAGTACTCCTCAGGAACACTGTTGCTGATGATTCTCTAAAAGGACGAATCGAGATGGATAAGCCCTGCCACAACACTGATCACTAATGGATCAATTCCCACACCCTGACCAAACCCTATGAGCTCATTTTGAGCTCCCTCTCACTTTGAAGGCCAAATGGGTTGAGGAGGAGGAGATAACCACTTCCATTTCCACATCATACATGAACACCCTATTCAAAATGGAGTTCCCATGATCCCAAATCATGCCACTATGTAAATCTATCCTCAATGAACATTCATTCATAGGCCACCATCTAGGGAAGATCTTATTTTTTAACACCGATTCTATTCGAGTGTTTCCATTTTTGATGAAACCATGTTGGTATCAAGGGGGGCAGGGACTTCCAATTATTTGTATATTTGAAGCCCAAAGACTCAGAGCATAGAATAGAGGTTGAGGTAGTCCTAGTTTCTTATAAAAGGAGAGGCAGACTCGTCTTGGTGGAAGTCCACACCCACAAATAGTTGGATGGGCTAATTTTACGAGTATAATTACTTTTAAATTTTATTATTCTATCTTTTAGTTTTAGTTTTAAATAAATTTATTTCAATTTCAATTAATTAATTTCCTTATTCAATGTGTTTTTTCCACCAACATAATCATTTTATTCTCCTCATATTATTTATTATTCTTCTTCTTATTTTCTTTTTTATTTTATTTCTTATTATTCTTCTTTTATTTTTTGTTTAATATTTTGTGTGATTTGATTTCTCTCTCTCTATATTCTCCCTTTGTTATTTTTATTTAATTCTATTCTCATTTTTTTTATTTTTTTCCTTTTCTCCTTCTCATTTCTATCCACCATTGTGACATCTTACTCTTGATAATTGGAGGATGAACTGAGACTTTTCCAAGGGGAGGTTACGGTGATATAAAATTATTTCTTAACGATTATTTTATGTTTGTGATAGAAGTGAGTGACATGAATGGGTTTGGAAATTTTCCCCCAAGACATGCAACTAAAATATACTTATAATATATTATTTTATTTATTTTATCTCACTTATATTACTTATATATTCACATGATAGAGTTGAGACAATTAATCGATGAAAAAAATCAATGGAACCAGGTCATAGAAGATTTCACACCTTCGACTGATGTGTTCCATCAACCATGATTACACAAGGAGGTGGAATTTTGACAGATTAAGGCATTTTATATTTCACAAACACTAAATAAATTGACAATGATTCATTAATTTGATATCATATCTTAATTATGAAGCTAAATTTAAAAAAATAAAGAAGAATAATGATTTAAATAAAAATTTATCCTATGATAAAGTGATTTCCTTCAAATCACATTCTGTTATTTAATGTTTAGAATTTACAATCTTCATGTCTTTTCATAATATTAAAAATTAAAAAAACAAGAATCAAATTTATCTGTATTTTTATAAAATAATAAAACAAATAGTTTTAGGTAAATTTTATTAAGAATTTTAATAAACTAAGAAGATCCTCAAGTGAGATGAGCATCATCAAACTCTGTGCTACACTAGGAAAATAAATTTATTTTTTCCACGTCGTATGAAAGGATTGTTCCACATTTAATGATTTTACATGATATGTAGTTACATGAGTCAAGATGATTAGTCCACACAAAATTTATGACACATGGAATACCATTAATATATGTTCATGTTCTACTTTTAATGATCATTAAGTACATGGTGTATATGATGATCATAAAAGATATTTAGTTTTAAAATAATGTTGAAATTATTTAAGAATTTAATACACTAAAAATCATTGTCACTTGGTGTGTATTCCAAATAAATATTGTGTAGTTTGGTTTTAATGAAATAAAAAATATTTATTCTTTGTAATTAATTCATATGGTATAGTTTGATTCAACATGTACTCCATATTATCGGGTATGATTTACACGATATGCATACCCGACTAGATAGTGTGTACTCTATTAGGTGGCCATAAATGATGAAATTTAGATAATAAAAAGGTATTTTATTTTAAAATTTATGTTTTAAACAATGTTTATGCAAGCTAAATGTTGTGTAATCTCAAATTTCTTATTTTTCTTGGATGGTGGTCAATACATTACATGTGTTCACATTCCACACACTTCGAACACACAGATTTTACGATTCCTGTGAGGGGAAATCATGTGATTTATAGGGTGTGTAAGCAATGTAACACATAAATCCATGAACCATTATGCCTGATCAATATAATAAAAGTAATGATGTTTCATACTATTCACCCACTAGATATTCCAATATTCCCAAAACATGTCTTAGTGTAGTAAAAATAGGTACATGATGTGTAACTTTTGTTTACATAATATGAAAAATGTCTTCGATACAAAATCTTTAGAAACATAGGATAGTATATTTAATAATTATTTATATATTATTGGACTATTCATGTACTTGTTGACATAAATTATCATAATATCCCAATTTTTTTATTAAATAATGAATAGATAAGAAATTAGAAACTAATAAAAAAGTTTAAAATGATAAATTATTAATAAAACTTACAAACAAATATGTGACTACTTTGATTCCATTTAATTGTCTTATGGAATATTAGAAGCAATCATACCTATGCCTAACAATTATTTTTGATCATTTCTTTCAATAAATCCTTAAACAAATAATATATTAACCCAAAAAAATGTATACAGTGGATCTTTTCACATATAATTTATAATTAATTTATATAAATATGAATTAACATCACTTGAAATTATTTCTTCCTTATAAAATCTATTGAACATTCTTATCAGAACATCATTGCGATGAAGGATCTATGGGAAGAATCCCTCTTATAGTATCCACATGTGTTCTATAAACCTTATAATGTCTTTATAGAATCTTTGGGTGCTATCAATGAAGAGCCAAACCACTTTAACCAGTCACCATTGATCACCGAAATAGTCTATTTAGGTATTGATAGATTCAATCCACTTACCTAAGGGGATTGAGAGTGAGGAGAAGGATCAATTCTCTTCTTTACTCAGAGCATTCTATTGAAATTTATCCCCAACAATAAAATGAATTCTTAACAAATAATGTTGTAAAAAAACTTATATAAATAAATGATATAATTGTCTTTATATACTTTGGTTAGAGAATAAGTTATTGAATAAAGTCCCTCAACCATCTTTTAATTATAAATAAACCCCACATTAAATAATAATAATAATAATAATAATAATAATAATATTATTATTATTTATTTGACATATACTAAACATATGGGTATAAAATATCACTTCAACTAGTTCATTAACTCTTGTTGCTAATCATTGATATTTATTGAACCTTGAATAATAATTATATATTAAAAATAATAATTATCATTGTATTATTCCTTCAATAAATATTTATTTAACTGAATTAACATGAAGAATTATTATTCCATGGAGTTTGGAAAGAATATTCATTCAATTATTAAATCCTTATAGAATTTAATACAGGTTATGTACAAACATAGTGTGTGACACTCTAGGCCTCTTTCTGAATATCTTAGTCACACTATACTAGTGTCTAAGATCAACATTTAACAACATATCAAAGTACCCATATAGAACTAAATTAATATCACAAAATCAAAAAAATCCTACAAATGATCACTATAATATAATCTCTTAATATAAATATCTCATCAATAATGTTGCATTACTAATATCATTAACCTATTTTCTTGATATATCATTCTCTCACTTTCCATAAATGAACTTTTCAATAAAAACACCCTGGAAAAGGAATCAATCTCATAGTTCAATTTTAACCAAAGGTCTTGAGATATTTAATTCCATTAACTCAAAAGATAAAAATAATTTCTGGACTTATGTATTAATTTCATTTCAGTTATGATGAACCCAAGGTATCTTACCTCACCCTGAGTATATGTCATCACTATTTTCATCTATACAGAATATTACATGACTCATTCTAAAAATTAATAATAATATCAAGTATAAGGACCAATACACGCATCTATATAACGGAATATCCTATGAAAAAAATAACATCTGGAATTCTTATTGGCATATACGCTCTCAAAACTTCCACTCTTGGAGATCACCAAATAAAACATTCTCGAGAGGAATTATCAATGTCTAATGAGCCTCAAAAACCTAAAAGAAGACATCATTTTTACCCCATAAAATTGATGTAATCTAGTCCTAGAACACATATTTTAGAATATTATCATAACATTTTAATGTTCCCAAAATAATTGGAAACTGATATGTTCTTTGAATGTGACAGATACATTAAAGAAATTAACACCTTAATATTACATAGAATAAAATTCATAATAAGATAATATATATTAGTATCGAAGACTTTGAATATATAGGTAATCAAAATACAAAGTATTCGGTTCTAGTGAACTGGCTCAAACAACAAGAAAGTGATACATGGTCATGTATTACTTTTTTGATTTCATACCCCCTCTAATCCTATGAAAATAATTTTCCTATAAATACCTATTGGAAAATGATATTTAAGAGATTCAAAATTTTATAGAGTAACCTAAAGCCCCACTTGTCTATGTAAATCACATACACATTGGGATAAATTTACATACTCCCATATGTAAATCCCTGGAGATTAAATGCATGATGAAAATATGCCATTTCACATGAATCTTATTTTTTAATATATAAAAATTCTCAACTGGGTAGATACAAATGCATAACATATTTTATGGACATATAGTCACTACAAATTGAAGTTTACTTACATGTTAGAACCACTATGATCCCCCATTTCATGGGAGGATGATTTTGCCTAATGTATTCCAGATCCAAAATCATTACACTTTCATATAACATATATTGATTTATATATATATGAAAGTGGGAACTCAAATCATATTCTATAAATGGATATGTATAAAGAACATCATGGATTATTATTACCTTTATTAATAATTATTTTGAGTTATAAGCCACTTGCATGCATGACTTACACAATAGTGTATCCCCTTACTAAAGAAGATTTTATATCCTATAAAAGATATCCCTATGATTCTTCTCCTCAAACCTTGTGTCCTAATGTTTTATCCAAATTTTTTAACCCTTGATAATTAAAACCATTCATCTTTAAGAGCCCATAGTGAAGTTCCCAAAAGGTTTTTGATGAAGCGACTTGTTTTTTAGTTAATATGTCAGTGAGGAGTAAATTCAATATGTGTTGATAGTTGATGGATATTATGAGTGTAGAGTTTGAAGGATCCTATGATTGATTAATAATATTATTAAAAGGTTTATTGAAGAGATAATTGGATATGCATGTGGGAAAAAATGGAGTTCACATAGGTCACTTGAATTGAATTTATCCTTTATTAGAGATATTCAGGAAGATGTATTAAAATTTATTCAATAAAGATGGATATTGAGATATATACATTAATATTGGAGAAGGTATAGTTATTATTGGAATAAAGGAGCCTTTAAATATTATAAAATTAGAGCTAGACCATAATTTGAATTGATAATAATTTATATTGTTGGTTGATGTATCAACAAAATGATTATTGATAAGGATGAGTGATGACCATAATGGAAAAGAATCAAGAAGGATGGAATAGTTCAAGTGGGAAAACTAATATTTTAAATCATGAATGTTATTGAAATAACTAGAAAATATCCCTTAAATGATGATTAGGTAAGGATTATTTTAATGATGAAACTATTGAGGTAGTGTGTCTTGGATGAAATACTCAAAGAATATCATTTATATGATTTAATATGCTTAAGGATTTTTGATTAAGAGTTCGATGAATATTTGATAAATTATTAATTATATTTAGGGTGTTATGAAATGATTTTATGAGGTTGAGAAGAATTGAGGATGATTTGATGTTCCTAGAGATAAGATCTATAATTTCAAAGTTGTGTATTATTAAATAAATTAATAACATGTTATTTATATAGAAGCACCCTTTCATCTAAATTATGTACATAAGAGTACCTTAGAAATTACACTTGATATATAATAGTGACTATAAATTTCCTGGGAATACAAAAAAATAACATGGGATTATGTATGGAAAACTAATATATTCTAATGTATGCATAGAGATGATACATAATAATTTGTGGCAAAGTAAACACATAATGATAATATGTGTTTTTCAGTATGTATGTTTGAGTAACCATAATATTTCAAAAGATATGTAATATCCTTCAAGATAATATGATAGTGTAAATTTTCCTTCTATGGAAAAATGTAATGGTAACGAGAATCTCAAATAATGTTCAGATAGATTTTCCAAAATATGAATTAGGGTAACCAGATAGGAATAGAGAATGTGAAACTATGAGTTCTCCAAGACCCAAATCCTTCATCCACAAGATTTTAAACATTGTAATGTCATAGGAAGTGAAAAACAAGCCTCCTTAAATAACATTGTTTTTCCAAGAAATAGGTATTTTGACAAAACATTAAATTCATACCCTAAGTATACCTACATTTCCAAACTCATTATTAATAATAAAACCAAGAAAAAAATAGAAAAAGTAAAGAATGAATGATGTTATGCGGTTCAAACAATATGTCTTATGTCCATGAGAGAACAATGTTTCATTTTACTTCTATTCTATACAAGATAATTTTTTTTTCAAGAATTATAAGTATTTTTTCATATAGATCACTAAACATTCAATCTTTGCATACCTTGTGTGAAAGTGGTCCCATGTTTATTTTTAGAGAATTATAGAATTTCATATTTTATAACTGACATATGACTTTCATGGGGGTCCTTCCATTGAGTTTAAATGATTACTAATCCCTTATTGAATTAATTAGCATGACCATTGATTTACAGTATAAGAAATAAATGCACTATTCTATATGACTAAGCCACTCACATAGAAACATTCATCTTAACTGAAAAGTGTGCACATATCCATCAGAAGTTATCAAATTTGGAAGATCCCTCCACTGTAAGGAGTTTGTTGTTACAAGATATAACCCTTAGGGGAATGAAATATTTTAATTTCTCTCCCACATGTAGAATAAATTATTAATTGAAACTAATTTTATTTTTCCTAATAATATATTATATAAATTCTATTTTATGTAATTCTAAAGACCTAGAAACACAAATTAATTCTTGAACAAACACATTTCTTCCACAAAATGCAATTTCATCCACCACTTTCTGGTCACCCAAATCCCATCAAGGCATATTATTGACTCATTATTTCTTAAACCTATACCATAGTGCACATATCTACTATATTCTTCTTCTAATATTTCATCCATAACTCTAACTCCATATTTGAGAGAAAACTAAAAATCCATAACTCTTACCCCTATAAATTGCAATCCCATGAATTTTATTTCCTTTTTCAAGATATATCATTTTAAAACATTAATACAACTAATATTATATCACTTGAATCCATTGAATGTTGGGTACTACAAAAATAATATCATCAAAATAAAGGAGAATGGTGATAAAAAATTCATCCTTAAACACCTTATAATAGAAATATTTGTCTCATTTACTCCACATGAAACCATTCATAACTAAAAATTCATGAATTTATAGTCATGTTTTCTTTGTGATTGTTTTATGTTAGAGAGACTACAGTTTAACTTTCACACTATTCCCTTGTTTTGGTCAACCTTAAAACTAGTTGGTTACTTCTTGTAGATTTTCATCTATAAATCAAAATAATGTAATGATGTTTTTACATACATTTATTCAATGTACAAATAATTAGTAACAACCATACTCAGCCTGGTCTATATAGTAGTGTGTTTAACAACTCGTGAAAATATTTCTATGAAATATATTCCCTCCTTCTATTTGAATCCTTTAAACAAGAGCTAAGACTTATACATTTTATTACCATTGACATATTATTCTAGATGGTAGACCAAATTATTCAAAAATTATTTATTCACATTTGGTAAACTTGTTATATCCTAGGTTTAATTAGAAATAAATTAGTACAATTCGTCTTTCATATATCAATCCCTCTTTTTAGGATATTTCTGTATAGTCCATTCTTCAAGGATTTTAGGTTCTCAACTATCTATTGAAAGTAAGTATTTTATGTCATGAACAAAACAATGTATTGGTTTTATAACTCTTGAAGATATTTGAAATGAAACCTATGATTCTTAATTTTCTAATATTTCATATTTTTTTATACTATCTTTGTGAGTACCAACTTCCGGAACAATACTCAATGCATCTAAGATTTTTGATAATTATGGTACATCATCTTATGGACTATTTTTTAGACAACTAGTGTAACCATCTAAACATTATGAACAATCTATTATTTAGAATATTATATCTAGATCCACTTGAATATTATTTTTTATTCTATATCATAAATATCCATATCCTCTAAATCCTAGTTTTGAACAAGAACCACACATCAATGAGAATTCTTTTTTATTCTTAATATATTTAAATGATCATCATCCAAAAGATAGAATAATTTTTTTTTCATCTCAATTTAACAAAAATAAATAAAGTTGTTACATAGACTTAATATTCTTCCTCTCTTTAGTATCAATGTGAACAAATTTCTTAATTTTTAAAAAAATTCAGGTGATTAATTTCGACTAGTTTCTTGGATCAGAGTAGCTCAAGAATATCCTCCTCAATGGTGATGATGGAGTTTTGATAACAATGTATGTTTAATAATATAGAGATTCAAACCTAAATTATTTTGACATTCTAGAGTTCAATATTATTCTTCATGCCTTTTATTCTAATGTTCCATTAATTATTTCAACCGTACCGTTTATTTCTAATTATATGGGTACAGTCTTTGCTATTTTGATTTTGTTCTTTTGGAAGAAGTTCTTAAAGTCCATTTTTCTATATTATCCTTTATTATAAAAATCTATATATTTAATCATTCATATGAATTACTTTTCCACATTTAATTTCCAATTTATGAATACACTAACCACATATTACATGTGTTTCATGAATTATACAAAAACCTTTTTAATAGCATCATAAAAAAATCTAAAAAAGTGAAAGGATCATTCATGAGATCAGAAAAAGGATATTACCTCGACATAGGAATGAACAAGTTACAATTTATTCATCACATTATTAGTTATTTCCATATTAAATTAATCTTACCTACTCTTCCCCAATATAAAACTTTCACAACTTTAGATTTCAATATGATCAAGATTCAACAAACCTTTTCTATAGTAACTTTTATGTTATTCTCCTTCATATGACCAAGTTTATCGTATAATATCTCATGAATTTAAAAATTTCTTATTCCAGCCATCATCAAACCATATGAACTTTCAGTCTAACACATGGTCCCATCCTTAACTCCTCTAGCCATCAATATGTATCCATGTGAAACTTTCTATACATCATTGGAAATGTTTCCCTAAAACCTTCTTTATTTAGCTGTCCAATAGAAATAAGTTTTTTATATAACCCTGAGATGTTTCAAACTTCCTTAAACATTAATAAAGTTTATTAGTTATTTGGATAGTACAATCTCACTTTAAAATAACTATAAGAGCCTCCTCATCCACTATGTGTACCTTTCTGTATCTTTCAGTAATATGTTTCAACATGAACCCTTTCTCTATTATGGAATAAAATGGTGAACCTAAACCAACTACCAATGGTTGTAACAGGATATTAACACTTAATAGAAAGAGGCTACATCATTCTCTATAATTAATAGAACGTGAAATTACAGAATCTTTTCATTTATAGTTTATCACATGATCCTTAAAATACTTCTTGAGATTCCCTCTTTTATCACAATTCTAGTATGTGTGACCTGTTCTAAAAAATTTACATTAACTCCTATCTCTTTACTTATCTTCCAATTTCTTTTAACATGTATTTTCATTTGGTTACCATTCTATACCATATGCATTTAATGTGTTTATGATATTTTTTTAACTTCCATTTGTTTGAGATCCATATTTAATATTATGTTCCTTAGATACATAAACACTCAATTGGGATTTACACAATAATTTAAAACTTTAGTAACCATCACCTCCCAACTCTATAGTAGAGATGACGTAAAACGAACTTCCCATAAATAATATAATAACATTATGATTACTAATTCAAGTTGGATGTGTATTACATTGAAGTTGTTAACACGGTTTTCCACTATTCTTCCTTTTGATAAAATTATGTTGAAAAACCATAGTATCATGAATATTTTATTCAATACAGTATGATTATCATATTTGTCTTATAAGGAATTCATCCGTTAAACTTTAGATTTATTCTCATGGATATTGAATAAAAAATTCCTTTCTAAATAAAGCATTATCAGTTCTAGTGCCTTATAATCAAGATAATCCCAATCCATATTTTCTATATTCTCCAGTTTGATCTCAGTCGAATAATATTCTCGGTCCTTTTGTATGAAATAATCTCCCATCTATATCCTTGATAATCCATAGTCTATTTTTTGAATATATCAACATAAACCCTACCATAATAGAATTTCATACCTACTAATAATAGTAAAATCACAAAAAAATGAAATCTTTCTATAGAAAAAATAAAGATACCTGAGTATGATTTGAGTGTATATGATTCATAAACCAAGATATGAATCCACTTTTTAGTGAGATTTAAGGTGAAGAAATGAATTTAATAGAAGAAACTTCACCAGAAATAGGATCCTTGATCGACCAAAACATCAATATTTGGACATCATATTTAGTGGAACATGATCATCCTCCACTGAGATTAGTCTACATGAACATATGTAACATGAAAGAACCCAAAATCAATAAAACATGTTTTATAGACTTTACACACTCAGATAAATAGATATAACCAAGTGAAAACTAGAAAAACTAAAGAACATGTGATTTTAAGTGGGTTTGAAATTAATTCCTATGTTCAAAATAAAAAAATCTATTATATTTTATTACAATTCTTAGAATGATACAGGTGTTTATAGTCAATGTATCTAATTTTACTAATACATCTCAAAAACATTTTGTATTCACATACCATGTGTGATGGTGGTCATACCCTTATTTATAGTGATGTTTATTCATCCATCTAGTAGACCTAACATCTGATATTCATGGGGGTAATTTCATTATTTTGATATAAATATAGATCTATTATAACATTCCTTATATATAATACTTATTTTTGATAAAAAAATCCAAACCTTTTCATACAACTGAACAAATTTCACATATAACATCTATTAAACTGACCAGTATACACACCACAATCCAAAGATATGAAATTCTATCTAACTTGAAGATATAAAGAGTTTACATATCTCAATCTAGAACCCTCAAGGTCAGCCAATATTATGATTTCTCGGTAATTAGTATAATTAATTGGAACATGAAACCAACTTCACAATTTTTTAACATAACCAATAAGTAATGGAAGGGTAGTATATTTATATAAATGAGAATATTTATAGAAGGATATTTTGAAAGGGTAATTATATCAAACAAATCTTTGATGATCTTTATATCATTAATACCATGATGTTGGTGATATATTCATTATTATATCTTGGAAATGTGTAATTAAATAAAAATAAATTCAGAATATCATGACCTAATTATTTTTTTATTTTCAAATATAAATATTTTTAAATCATCAATGACGATCAAAGTTAGTGTAATCCCATGTGATCCTTTTGAGAATATTGTGAACATCATAGTGTCGAATATAATTTAATTTTTATATTAAAAATATGGAAATAATATTTATATGATTCTATAAATATATGGGTAAAATAAGAATTAGGAGAGTATAATAGAGAAAATAGAAGAAAGAAATATTTTATTTAACTAAATATCCTAAATATCTCAGAGAGTAAAAAATAAGTTTATGATATTATCAAAAAAAGATCCCACTTGTTGAATAATAAGAAGTGGAAGAAGAGATTTGAGAAAAGATGACATTGATTCTTCTATGTTTATGATATTTGTGTGAGAGATCTTGATGAATAATAAAGGAGAAGGAAACTTGGAGAAAAAAGATATCTTCATGCATTTATCATTCTAATAATGATTCGAGAGAACAAGGACATAATACATTATTCTATATATTTTCATGAATTGGTATTCAAGGAACTGCTTATGAGGAATAAGATCTTACAAGTTGATGTCGTGAAATTCCAAAACATATTTAAGATCATTTTTATAAGAGTTGAAATGGTATCATTGAAAACTTGAGGGATCCATTAGAATATTAGACAAATATTTGAGATATTATAGAGTTTATTGTAGAGAACAATTATCCAGTGATAGCTCCACAAGATTCTTGGGTGTATTTTTTTCCTTTAAAGTACCCTTGGATTGGATTTATTAATAGTTTAAGGTAGTTCCCATCATTGGTAGAGAATTAGTGATGTTGAGATGAGATGAAAGTGTTTTAGAATGTTTTTGAGATGATTGTAGTTGAATAAAATGTATTTAAAGTAATTGTTTTGAATACATTGATGATTCTGGATTTTTTCCTGCATTTGTACCTATAAATGATCTGTTATTCATGAATTTGATCAACTATTTTTTGTAAATTTGATCATTTATTCATTTGGATGATCTGTTTTGTTTTTGTATGTTTGATTAGTTACTCATGGAGTTGATTAGTATTTCATGTTGTCGATCGAGTCACAGTTAGTGGTTTATTCAAGATGTTTATCCACTACCTTATGGTCCATCCATATTGTTAGTTTAAATTGTCACTAGATCCTAGTGTTTGTCTTAATTTTCAGAATTATGTTTTTACATGACTTTTAAAATTTTAATAATATAGAAAATTCTTGATCATATATATTTCTAGTCAAATTTTATGAAATAACATTGTATTATAATTAGTTTCAAACATAAGTATTTCTACAGATCGTAAGTCTTTCTTTTATAAAAAGCTTTATGCTACAAAACATAAGTCTTTTGAGACCCTATGTAATTATTTATTTTAGGCCTTACTCATATTAATTATCCATTAATAATCATTTTTGTACCTAAATGTTCATCTTCCCTGATAATATGAATTCAATACTTGTGAATGTTTTGGTGAAGTTCATAGAGTAGAAAATCTATATTTATAGAATTTACATATTACAAAGAAATTATTGCATGATAGTTCCCAAGTTATTATTCAAAAATAAAATCAACACATGTAATATTTGATTCAATCTATTTCATGCGAGGTTTTGAAAATGAGGATTTATGTTGATATCTCTTTGATGTTCTGAGATGATATACCTAAAAAATGAATGTTACACTCAGAGTTGTGTCTACAGAATTAGAATATCATTATATTAATTATGGAATGTTGTTGTGAAGATTCTATGATATTTTTGGGTTAAAATTATCACTGAAATCTAGATATAAAGTTATTCTTATTCTATTTTTAATGGTTGATTATTTTAGTTGTTGTGAAAAAGTATAATGACGTGATGGTAGGTTAAATAATGTAGATATTGAGTTTGTTAAAGTATGGAAAAAGAGATGTGTATTATTGGAATTAAAAAATATACTTATTTGTGAATGGTTTTAAATGATGGTTGAATCTTGAAGGTTATAAAATGGTTTTATTGAGTTTTGGAGAAATAATAAGGTTATAAATGGAAATGAGTTGGAGACACGCAATAAATATAAGAGAAGAATATTTTGTGGTCATGGTAAATGATCTTGAGCTTATACCAAATGAGAAAATCATGGAGGATCATGTTGTACGATTACAGTAAATAATGTTTCAAGAATTTTGAGATGTATTTGATTTATTTGGAATTATATTAATTCTAGGATTTATCTTATGTGATGAATTCCTAGAGATAAAAAGTGATAGTAGGTATATATGTTGTAGATTTTGAGTTTTTTTAGAAAAATTTAGAGAATATAAGTATATTCTAAAGATTGATGACCAAGATCATTGAAAATTAATGTGAAATTGTGAATTTAGGAAAATTGTATTGGGTTTTGTCTTTTAAATGGAAGATCATCATCTGAACAGACATTTAGTATGAAGACTATTCTATCATTGATGAAAGATCATGGGGAAGATCATCAAAAGTTTCTGAAGTAACTGAAGTATCGTGAGATATTTTTGATAACATTCTAATCACTATATAACTAGTAGGATTCTATATAAATACCAATGGTATTCTAGTGAATAAAGATCCATGATGATACCTATAATATATAGTTCTATTTGATCATATTATTTATTAGACAATCCAAGTATTTTTATGACTAAAACATTTCAAAAAGTAGGATTCCACATGGTTTTTATGCCTTGAAATAATTATTTGTTCCTTGCCTAGTTTATTTGTTCATTTTATATGAGTAATATTGAGTAGATAACTTAAAGAAATCATGTATTAACTAGATGAAAAGATTTAATTTAAATAAAAATAAATTATAATAGAAAACCACCACTGATTTACCCCATTCTCATTAGTATATTAGTTCATGGGGAATATGATGTAGTATTAAATTTAATATTCTCTATATCAAATCCATGTATTATTTTTTATGGATAATATTAATTCAGTTGATTCTAGAGGTGTTCCAACCATTGATGGAAAAAACTACCATGTATAGAAGAACATGATTCTTTCAATTGTTTTATCTATCATCCTTAAATACATCGATACATTTTCATATTGTTTTTCACCAATTTATTAAAGTTCTTAAATGATCTTCACTGGTAGATGAAACAAGGAGACAGATGTAAAATCAATAAATTCAATTTGAATGTCTTTATTCTGTAAAGTCTACACTAAGGTAAATAGATTACAAATTGAAAAGTAAATATAGAATAACCATGCGGGAAACTTTGAATGTTATTTTAAAGTATATGAAAATAAGATAAGAATATAGATATTCCAATTTTAACATATCAAGATGGTTAAAGATGAAAAAATTTATGAACTTACAAGGGTCAATTAAATTGTTAGTAACATTTGAGGTTTTAGCGAGAAGCTGAATGAATTAACTTTTATCATGAAGTTAATGAGAAGAATTCCAAATAGTATTTATGGTAAGATTAAAGTTTTAGAAGAAAGATATGGTCTAAACCATTGCGATATTTACTATATTCTCATTTCATATCAAATTATTAAGTATCCAACATTTAAAAATAAATAAAACGATGAAATAAAATTTGAATCCACGAGGAAGCTAGAGATCAATGATGAATAACAATTTGGACCAAGTGACTTAGATGGAGAATATGAAAATGATGGTGAAAATAAAAGAATCATGTCACATATCATAAGGTACTACCTGGAAAGGCAACTCTATGATAAAAATTCCAAATCCCACTTAAATTCATAATCTATTGGGATATTGGACAATTTTACATTAACTATAAAAAAGAAAAAAATTGGTGAATATTATGATAATGATGATAATTATTAAAATATATTTGGAAATAATATAAAGGAACCCTCAAAATTATTTGGGAAAAATAATAAGTTCTTGATTAGTAAAATATTAAAACTATCACGTTTTGAGGAAAAAGTTGAACTCTCTTCTTATTTCTAATCAGGCGAAGAAGCTGATAATAATTTTAAAAATTTCATCGCACACGTAGTGAGACATAGTGAATATTCTTCTTGTGGTTATGAAGATACTGATGTTTTACACATAGAAGATATGCTTAAATATGAATTATAATCATTCATAGGGTTGACTAGGAATCTAAAGATAGAATTTAGACTCTTTCAAAAGGAGAATAAAAGTAAAAATGATTCTTAGAGTATATTTTCCCTAGAAAAATATTAATATATTAAATATTTTAAAAGGATTAATATAAAATTTACTGAAAATGGTATTATTGTGAATGAACTTGAGGGGAAACTCAAGTTAAAGAGAAGGATATTTTCATAACAAAGTCAAAATCCTTTAAAGCTAAAAAATTATTGATGAAATTTAGAGACTAATCTAATATACCCATAAAGATCAGGAGAAATACATTAAATTATACATTAAATATGAGCTCATAGTAGTAGGTATAAACCTTATCTGACTTATCTAATTATAAAAATACTTTTTCTAGCCATCCTTGTTCAAATTCAATATCTTTTCATATATGGGATAATAAATGTGATGGGAAACACTCTCCCTTATCTAAGTAAGAAAATAAAATCTAAAGACACAAAATCTCTCCAATGAAGAAGAAATTTGCATCGATGACAGCAAAATGATAACAAAATTATGGATATAAGTATCATTCTTATTGAAGACCTATATATTTTTTATTATACAATTATTGTGGATTTTTTTTACACAAGATTTATTCATGATGGAAAATATAACTTTAACGTGAACAAAATATGAAATAAGGATACAAATTTTTTAGAATAATAAGTGTAATTAACTGAGAAATAAAAATGTTTGTATGAATATAATTTATCCACCCACACACAATATGTTTAAATTATTGGATAAAGTAAGTGGGAGATCTGAAAATAGTGAAATATAGATAATACTTTTATGACTGGTCATCCTAGAAAACATCATTATAATGAAAAGTGGAAATTAAAACATAAGACATACCATAGAGAAAGATAATTTATTATTAATGATTCGTTGAATTATAGTAAGAGTGAAAAGGCATAGTTATTCAAAAATGGTTTATATTCATGTATGTGATGTGATACATAAATCCTGAAGAATATTAAAGAACATCATCAGTGAACACTGACTTTTGTAAATGATAATACTTTATAAAATAGAGGCATGGGTTCTACTGATATTGAATAAATTAAGATCAATTGAATATATGTAGTTGATTTGGAAGGGATTAAACATAATATCCTGAGTGCAAGTCAATTATGTGATGAAGTAAATTAATTTTCATTCAGGAAAAAATAATGTTTCATAAGAAGTTATAAATATGGAAGTGTCATCACTATAGGAGAATGAAATAGTGGAAAATTATTCAAAATTAGTGATCTAACTAACTCATTCTACTTGATTTATAAATAATAATATCAATTATAGAATAATATACTTGGCTACCTTCGATAAAGGACTATGATTAAAATCTATAATCTTGAAATGGTAAGTAACCGTCCACTATATGAATTGAAAATAGAGGTAGTTTGTGATATATTACAAACATATAATATGGTCCAATGAAAAAAAAAAATTGAAATAAAATAGTTAAGACCAATTGAACTCATTCATTTGGATCTGTATAGCCTTATGGGAAATTATTTTACTATAGGTGATTTATATTTTATTACATTAATTAACTATTTAACTCAGATGATAAGAATCACGTACATGAAGTTAATGTTAGAAGTCGTTAACATATTTAAAATATTTAGAAGACATGTTAAGGAAGATTTGGGAGTGTACATCTTGAATGTAATAACATCTTATTACAAAGTGGTTTTCAAAATGAATAATGTTGTATACAGATTCAAATTTGATCCAATGGTTTGGTACTCCAAACTAGATGGATTTATGGAAAAATTAAAATTTATAAAAACAAAAATTGACAGAAACTTGGTTGTGAAACAATACACCATGTGAAATCTATTTTTTATAATCTCTATTGAAGATTTAATATTTAAAAATGATTATAAGTATATATATTAATATTTTTCAAAGAAAATAAAGAATAATTTTAAGATATATTTATTATGGAGATGACTTATTTCATGGGGTTTCATATTCTAAAAGAGTTGATTATATTTTATTATCTCAAGAAAAATATTACAAAGTATAATTAAGAAGGTTTATAATGAAGGAATAAATGGAGGATTCTAATCCAATATCCATTATCACCAATTTCAAAATATATTAGAATGTAAAAAGTTTTAATTAAAATGAATTAAAAATAATTATTGGTTTTAGGATTTACCTCATCACTTGAAAGAAATATATTTTATTTGATGGGACTCTTTATGATAAATTCTATATTCAACAAAACAATCTCATATGATGAAATCCAATAGGATCCTAAGATATATCAAATAAACAATCCATATGGGATTACTTTATAAAAATAGATCATATGTACAATTGAAAGGTTTCAAAAAAGAAGATTGGGCAGGAGATTTTGTAGATTTAAAGTCCACATCCAGTGTAGCTTTCTTCCATGGTAATAATTGTGTGATCTAGAAAAAAATAAGCAAGATTTAATAGATTTAAGTATAGATAAGGATGAGTACATTATAGTTACATTTGATTTTACATAGATGACATGGATATAAATCTTCCTGATTAAATTGAAAGTATATTTTGATTAACTATTATAGATTTTTTATTATAATGCGAGTGTCATAGATCTTTCAAATAATTATGTGGATCACCCGAGATTCAAACATATTGATATTAGAAATCATTTTATTAAAAAATGGTGACAAGTCATGATATAAAGATTGATTATATTATAACCAAGATTCATTAGGAATAAATTATTTGAAAGGAAATTTCAAGAGGTAGATTTAAAGGGATATTGATGAAACAACATTTCCATCCATATCCTCTTATGCAAGGAAGAATTAAAAAAAGACCATTATATACTTTGGATTGTGTTGAAGATCCCTAAGAAAGATGCCAAAACTATTATCTTAAATGGGTGTTATTTATTATTGAGAATTTTCACTATCTTTTTATTATAATATATGGATAATGATTAGTGTGGGGATTGGTTAAAAGGGATATGTTATTTACGAATTTAGGAATAGTTAATCTATTTCACTTGGCCAAATTTTCTTCTCAGAGAGGGGATAATTTCTTTCAAAAACATAAACGTATCTGGGATTGTAGTTAAATATCCTTCTAATGGGAGATATGTTGTGATTTTATGATTGAAATAAATCATGATAAGTTCATAAATATATATGATAATATTCATGAGATTTTATTATATTGGAATGAAAATCCAAAAGGGGGATATTGGAAAACCATTGGATTCGAGTTGTTGATGGTTTGATATTATTCATCCTTGGATGAGAATCAATGAATGTGAAAGAGATGTGTTAAAAGTTCTCTGGAATGTTTTCGAGTTGATTCCATTTGGATTGAAATAATTTTGAATTAATTATATATGTTCTCTAATGATTCTTGAATTATATACATGTTTATAGTTTTGGTCGATTAGTTATTAATCTGATTTCTCTGCTATTTTTTCAAACGATCGATCAATTTATCATGTAGCAGATGAATGGGTCCTATTGTCAATACACTATTGGTTAGGTTGTTATTTATTTTTTGATCCACTACCTCATTGAAAATAAATAAAGTTATTTTAATATTCTTTTGGATCCAAAAATAAGATTTAGTCTCCGTGATTTATTTGTAATATGAATTTATGAACTGGAAGAAGATAGAAAATTCACAGTAATAAGCCACTCTAACATGATCATATCAGTTTGATCATATCAAAAGTATTTTGATAGAAAATTTATTTTTTAGATTTCTTGTCTTTAATCCAATATAATACTTTGATCACCAAACAGAAGACTTTTGAGACCCAATGCGAGTCTTTAATGCAATTATTCATCATATGACATAGAAAATAATTTGAATTTTTTCATAGAAATAAATTGACAATTATTTCATGATGAAAATACATAGAAAAAGTTTTTTTAAGTTCATAGAGTGAATATATTGACTTCCAAAAATTTAAATACCTTGATGAAATAAAAAACTGATGATGGTCAATATTTTATTCAAAGAGAAAAATGTAATATCTAATATGATATTTAAGTTATTTAATGTGTATTTTTGAAAAAGACAATTAATGATGAAATATGTTTTGTTTCTTGAGAATAATTTTCTAAAAATTTATTGTTATGTTCAAAACTATGTTTACTGAATTATAATGTCTATATATTAAATATATAATGTTTCCTAATGACGCTCGGTTGTTTTTGAGTTAAAATAATCCCTAGAATCTTGATATGTAGAGATTCATTATTTTTTTGAATGTTTGAGTTTTTAAATCACAAAATTATTTTCAAAATATTTTGTGTTGTGATATCAAGTAGAATAAATTAGTGATCAATATTTTTATGAAGGAATAAGAGATGGGTATTCCTAGAAATCTCAAAGCCATTTTTTATGAATTATCTTTAATGATGGTTTCATTGGGAAGGTTATCAATTTTTTTGTCAATTTACTAAAAAATAATTTGGGTAATGATGAAATTTTTTTATAGACATGTAGTTAATTAAAGAGAGGAATATTTTGGGATCATGGGGAATGATGTTGAGTTTGAAACAAATGATAATATCATGGAGGATCATATTGGAAGATTATATTAAACAGTGTTTCAGGAATACAAATCTTGAATTCATATATCTAGAATTATCTTAATTGTATGATTTTGTCTAAAGTGATAAATATCATTATCTATCAAATGGATAGTAGATGTGTTTGTTTTAGTTTTTTTGTGATTTTCATAAAAACCAAGAGAATATGAATAGAGTCTAAATGTTGAAGTTTAGAAGCTTCGATCATCTATGTGAAATAAAATATTCTAAATAATTAAATTTTAGTTAGAATTATGAAGAGATAATCATCATATGAATATACAATGAGTAAGAAAATTATTCTATCTACGTTGAATGATCAAGGTGGAGTTCATCAATAGTTACATAAGGAACCATATTCTCAAGATATTTTATCATATTATTTTGATTATTGTATAACTAGGGTATTGTTGTATAAATTCTAGTAGGCTACTAACAAACAAGGATTCTGGATAGTAATTATACTATGAACATTTATTTTATCATATTATTTTGTGGAGAATATATGTATCAGGGGGATTCAGATATTGAAAATATTAAGATCCACCACTCGGTTTGAACCTTGTAGAGACTTCCTATGTATTGTATATTTCTTTCTTTCTATCATACAGGTAAGGTTGAGTGAATAACTTGGGGGATTATATCCCAATGAAAATCAAGGGTTTATTTAGAATTGAAATAAATTTTAAAATATAACAACTACATATTCAACCAACCTCTCTCAGTGGTACATTTTTTCGTGGGGAATCTCACACTTATCATATAATCACATATACATTCTTATAAGTGTCGAAGATGTATTATTCCCCTATATTTTTGACATGACTAGATTCACGGATGAAATATAACCTTTTCATGTATTCAATTGAGTAATATATTTTATATGTGCATCTTGTAATTGACCTAAACACAATAATAAGTAGATACCCACATTAGGATCATAAATTATAAACATATTGGGTGTCATTATCTCTTTACTTTATGTCATGTATACAATGTCGATTCAATAAGTAAAAAATTTTCCACTCAACATATCAATTTTATAGGTTTATATATTATGTTTTTAAATTGAAAAAAATAAAATTGACTAAATAGGGTCACAAAACAAAACCCCATCCCCCTCTTAGAGAGGCTGCATGATCCAATTGGGGAATTTCAAGTGTTATCAAAGATAATATGAACACATTATGATTTGATATATTTTCTACCCTATTTGTTTATATGAATCATATATGAAGTGTATTTTTGAATAAATTTTAGAGTTCCCTTAAATGGAAAATGTAGTTTTTATTCCTGTAAAAGAATATTTGGAGGTTTCTGTTAAAACCCTAAATATCATGAAGAAGAAAGGGGAAAAGAAGTTTATAAATATCTCGAAGAATAAATTGGATTAAAAACTTCATTAAGGAAATAAAATTATTAATTATTATGATAAATATATTGAGAAAAATCATTTCAATGAATCTGGTTTAGATAGTAGTGAGTATGATTCAATTAAATTAGTTGAAGACCTCTACTCTGATGTTAAAGATTACATGAATAATGTTACTATTGAAGTTATTTCTAAATTATTTGACTTTATTAAAAAAATAAATAATGAGAAAACATAGCTTGTAATTTATGGGGAATCTATGAAAAAATATTTTATTATGAAATTGAAAGAGTGAAACACTCTCATCAATAAGGTGAAACCAAAATATAATTCACTACTAATCCATAAAGAATAATTATTATTGGAAAAAGAAATATTGAGAAATATTATTTATTAGAAAGTTGAGACTAAAGAATTATGTGAAGAAAGGATCCATGTATAGGAATAAACAAAAAGGGATTTGATGTGTTCCAAGAATTATTAATTGGAGATCAAAGATAATAGGATAACAATTCTTGAAAATACCTTGGAAGAAATTGGAAAGGGTAAATTAGATCGCATTGAGAAGATAAAAAGACAATATAAAGTAATAATGAGATTAGCTAAGGATGAAAATAACTCACTTAATTTTATGTGTCTTGAACATGAAGTTAAACTGATAAATATAAATATTTTTAGCATAAAACATCTCAAAAAGTGAAAATAAGTGGTTTTTCAAAAAATTCTTATCATAATAGACATTCTTATCAAAAGGATCATCCTAAATATATATATATATATATATATATATATATTTATATCATCTAATGATACATCTACCATAAGATTAATGAAATAAGTAACCCTAGATTAAAAAAATATTTCCACTAATATAGGTAACATGAAAGGTATATGTTATTAAATTATTTTTTAGAAAAATGTGTGGAAAAATTAATGATAAATCAACCACAACTTCAAGGGTGAATTTAAATAATATTCTAAATCATGGTTCCCAAAATTGTTTCCAAAATAATGCAGCCTTCACTCAAAAATAAAAAAGTTTTCATGTGGGTCAAATATTATATGATGTATAAAATAAGGGTTAATTTTCCACAATTGGTTATGTGGAAGGCTTGAATGGAAGTCTGTTGAATACTGGAAAAGTACTTTGGCACCTAAATATCATATAAGGATTGGATTTTTGGGGAGCATTTTTGATGAAAATAGAGATCTTATGGTGTAAATGTAAAGAAAATAGAATCATGATTGTCTTTTCATAAAAAAACATATTTGAATATATTTAAAATCCATTTAAATTTAAAGATAGGTGGTCATAATAATGAATAGTAATGGTATACATCTAACAAGTAGTACAAAAATATTTCAATAAAATAATATCCTAAGATCTATGAAGAAACAATGAAAAGTTAAAAATGCGTAAGCCTTGTGATGTATTCAAAAAAAGCATATTGAAAAATGTTAACCTCAGAATATTATAAAATATTTTACACCAAAGAATAAATGTTTCTACTATAGAATAAAAGGAAACATTATCGACCACCATAAGTAAGAAATTTTGATTAATGACAAAGGGATAAATCTGGAAAAAAATAAGGAAAATAAATAGTAGAAAGATATAATAGGATAGTTTTGTGGATGAAATATATGATTAAGAATATGAATTTCCAAAGAGGTTTATAAAGAAGAGTGATCCAGTGATTCTTGAGAAATCATGAGAAATACCTAAAAATATGCATATCCCAAAGGCATACGTGATCATATAGTCGAAAAAATTGTAAAAGGAAAAAACATTGAGTAATCATAAATGAATATATGTTCCATGATTTGTAATGTGGAAAATATAAATCCATATGAAAAGAATATAGTGAAAAGGAAGTCTATTCCAACTAAAGAATCTTAATTTGATAAAATAAATGGAGGAGAAAACATGAAGGGTTCACACCAAATAGAATGTAAAAATCCTAAATCTAGTAACCTAGAGTTTGTGCCAACTTTATTTCATTATTAAAGATATAATGGTTTTAATCTTAAAAGGCCAATTAGTATAGTTTTCTTGGATATTTAGATATATATGATACTCATTTTACATTATGAATAAAATATAAATATATGTAATGGGAAACATTGGACATCCTTGAACTCAATCAAAGAGCTCTTCTGTATATCATATGGAAAGGCAAATAATAATGGTGAGATCAACTTGAAAATAATGTTTACATACCATAAAATATATAATTAGCAAGTAAGGAAATCTAAATAAGGAATCTTTAAAAACTGAAAAAAAAACCCATTTAATCAATATCTTGAGTATAAAATGCATCCACTATAAGAAATCGGAGTATTTGGGACGAGATCCCGTACCAGAAAATGGCATCGCAATTAAAACAATTAGCGATGGTCCCATCGCTAATATTATTAATAGTGATGGGAAAGATTACCATCGCAAATACTTTTCACCGTAATTCATTGGATTAATTTTATAATAATTTTAGATATATAAAAATTTTATTGAACTTTTCACCGTCTTTTACCCACCTCTTAGGAGAATTTGAAAATTTACATAAAACTTAATTTTACCGCTTCTATGAGTGGAATTTTAAAAATCCGAGAGACACGGTTGATGTCAGTAAGTAAAATGTGGTTCAATGAGATGAAAATAATTTTTGGTGAATAGTAACTTTTTACTTTTATTTACCACGGTTAAAAGTAAATAGCATAATTAAGGGTAAAAATGATATTATTATTACCCTAAAACATGTCCTAATTCTATTGGATAAGTGTAATTAGACCAAAAACAACCTTAGGAATACAATATGACCATTTAGGCCAACTTGGATTAGATTAGGACATTTATTATTAATTTATTTAAAGAAGGGTTAAAATAGTTAAAATCAATGTTTAATAAGTAAATAAATTTTAATATAGGGTTATACATAAGATAAATTAGACTATAAATATTCATTAGAAAGCTAAAAAATATTTCCTACATAATGGTATTTTATTTCTAATTTTTAGACGTTAAATAATTTAATTTATTTGTGACACAAAGATGATGTAGTAATTAACTTATTAATGACAAATTGACATAATTGATGTTATAAATACCCAAATAAATGTAATTTGAACTTTTTATGGATTACAATAATTTTCTAGGCTACTATGACATGTTAGTATTGATTTAATTAACTTTGTTCTGACTAATCATTCTGTTATGAGTTTCACAAAAATCAATTACTAAATAGTTTCAAATTTGACATAAAATGGTTTCTAAAACAAATATTATATTATTAATTGTTATTTTATTCCTACAAAATCTAAGGTTCAGAAAAATGACTTAGATAAGGTTATATATATTAATAATAAACAACTTGGGGTTCGTTTGGCTTGTTATAGTAAGTTTATTAACCTTATAGTGTAAGAACACAAAAAGACACGGTAAAAGTAAAATTATCTAATTTAAAGTTAAATCTAAATGATAAGGTTAAAATAGTAAACTAAACTTGTCTAAATTCTATTGGATGAGAGGATTTCGACCCATACCCACTTTAGCTTAGAAATAAATCAATTTGGAGCTATTTAATACCGAATATGGATTTATAATAAAATAATATTTTTAGTTTTTCCAAAGGTGCCCCTCTCCTCCCTTATAAAAGGGCACCTCATCCCTCTCTTCCTCACACCACTTTGAGCCTTCAAGCTCGGAACACCCCTGCCAATTTCTCCTCTCCACTTCCCTAGAAACATCCTAGTGGTCCTGGTCTTCTTCAAAGACCAATTTTAGTGCCCTAAAAGGAGGTCTCAAAGAAGCGCTTCAAAGAAGAGGTAATGCCCGTAACTGATTCTTTCAACTTTATTTCTTCTTCCGCTTATTCTTCTTTAGTTGTTTCATTATAAATTAATAACATCCATATCACTCATATACTGATATGTTATTATAAGTATGAAACAACCCTATTTCAACATATATCCATCCTACGGAAAATGAAATCACCGCGCGTGCGTACGTACAGAATACCGTCTCCACGCTGTGGTGTAATCTATTTTCCACCACCACCTTACTTGGATGGGTATAATGGTGTAAAGAATGAATATAAATTATTATTGTAAAGTTATATTTATTCTTAAATAGTATACATACACTCCAATACAATTCCACGATCATGAGAACGATATCATCGCTCGTGCGTACGTACGGAATACCGTCTCCACGATGTGATGTGACTCGTTCTACATGATTTTCATTGCATAATGATTACATAAATGAATTGAGTGAATAAATATGATATATATTACAATAATACCATTCTGTAAATGAGGTATCTATAACCTAAAAAGAAGAATAAGAATTTATTCAACAAAACACGCATAAGAACAAAAAGTAATAAACACCCGAATAACAAGTAGCAATGAAATATTACTAATAATAAGCTAAGAATATGACCATATATGATATCATAACAATTAGTATGATTCTGGAATAATTCAATGACATTATTTAAATCATTATAGAGGAGGTTCAGACACTTACGAAGCAAATCAGACCTAAGGTAAGGGAAAATATCACAATCTCATTTTTATCCGAGATTTTTTATACTTTGGTATTTACTGGGGTGTATTTTATAATCCACATCCATGTTTCCTCAATATGTAATATTATTTCCATCCACCTACAGTTGTTTAAATCCAATTTTACCCTTCGGTGAGTTTTTAGTAAAATATATGAAATGAATCTTTTGTCATTTTTCGTACGAGGTACTTTTCGACTTTTCCGACAAAAGTACGAAGAATGTTTTTTTAACTTATACGACATGAATGGATTTTTAAAACATTATTTCCAAGAAGCTTCCTTTACAAGTTTTCAAGTTTATTTTCAATCAACTTCTTTTAGTTTAGAATTATATGACATGTCAAGAAAGGAAAAGTGTTTTTGAAGTAGAAAGGATATTTTCCTCAAGAATGGAGTTCAAGTGTTTTATCAAAATTATTTTCAATCTAAGATAATAAAGGGATCTGTTTCTATCACTATTATTAAATTGATTTTATTATGTTGTGATGGAAATATTTTTATGAATTCCTTTATCTTATATGAACTTTTCTATGATGTCACGATGTTTAAGATTCCCATTTTTATTACATGGGTTATGCTATGATGTATGGTTTATGATTTTGTGGAACTCATAAGAATGGTATCATTATGAGATGGGTGGGACCTATATCTCCCTCCAATGCATTGGGTAAAGATTTTATATCTCATGAGATTGACATGGCTGGAATGGTAGGTTAAACCAGTTCAGTGAAATTGGACTGAAACGAGGAGTGAACTCGGTTCAGAAATGGACTTTGTCCACTAAGATAGTCTTGGAAATGAGTCTTGACTAATAAGAAATGATTCTCTATGATTATGTGTGTATGAAACAAAGTATCATGTTTTAAGTTATGATTATTGTGATTACATTTCACTAACATGATTTATCCCATGTTATGAAATTATGATCTCTTTTGCAGGGTAAGATTTACAAAATGTTATGTTCTTATGAATATGATGTGATTGATATTTCTTTTGTTTACCCTTACTGAGCATTTGAGCTCACCCTTTTGTATGTTTTCTTTCCCCAGGTCAGGAAGAAGGTTATTAAGTAAGATATGCCCAAAGGGCCTATAGATATGATGAAATAAATGGGAGACAATGTAGACGCTTTATGAACCAGTTGTTTATGTTTCCCAGTTTCTAAAGACACTATACCTATATGGTCCTTTCATGGTTTTGTTATATGTTTTAATAAGTGAACTTTAATTTTGAAGTACTAACAATGTATGTAAAGTATGGGTCGTTATATTTGACTCATGAGGCCTTTCAACACATCGAGGTCCTATATATAACAAGCACCCAACCATCACTGAATGTCCAATGAATTCCTCATATATGGAATGATAAATTCAATTATTAAACAATATTACTTATCAATAAATTTCATTGTTGAGTAAAAAAATATTTAACAATATTTTCCTTGTTCAATAAAATACCTTTTATAGTAAAACAACATTTGTATAAATGGAATAATTTTTAAAAAATATTTACATCCATGATGAAAAATATGGTTAGTTAATAGAAATTAAATTTTAAATGATAATAATAAATTTAATATTTATCATAAAGTTAATGACCACAAAATTGATAAGATATTAAATATGACCATAGATTCATTAGAAACACATGTATTGAAATAAAATCGTGACCTTTATAGAAATAAAGAAAAGAGAAGATAAATATTAAAAAAGTTTTAGTTTTATATATTTATTTGTAAAACAATTTAAAATATGTATAAGAATCTAAATATCATAAAATTGTTATGGTGAAGGGAATGTTCGTTAACTCTATATATGTTAGAAAACTCGTTTTGGATTTTTATAATGAATGCTGATAAAGAGACTTTTAGAAAAAATTTGAAAGATTAATTTTATAATTTTTAAAAATTCTAGGATAAAATGAAAAGTCATAATTATAATATTTTAGTAATATAAAGAACATCTGTAAAATAATTTTGAAAAATTCAAACCTCAAAGAAAAATATTATAGATGAAAATAGAAATAAAATAAGTTTTTTGTTTAAAATATTAGTTTTATTGATTTATATTCTAAAGTGATGAAAATTTTCAAGAAATAAGGAAACTACTCAAAAATAAATAGCATAAATAAATAAATAAATATTTTATGATGGGTGTATTATAATATCTATTCATAGAAAATTAAGGCAATCCCCAAAAATGAGATTGTAAAACAAATCCTTACCACTTTGGTATATTTTAAACTACAACCCATTGAAAGAATAAAATTTAATTGAAAAATTATTCATCATTAATCAATAGGTGTTAGTCTTATATATAAAAAAGTATAAGTATATAAACTAAATAAAATTAAATGGGTGTATGATATCTAATATTGATCAATAGAGTGGAAATTGAGATGAAATTTCATTACCTCAAACATTACTTTAGTTTAATGTGATTTAAAACCCTATATAATGGTCTTAATCATGTTATTAATTTATACTAGAACCATATTATTATTTATAATACCATATATTATCCTTTTAT
Organism: Viscum album; assembly: GCA_963277665.1. Taxonomy (NCBI): domain Eukaryota; kingdom Viridiplantae; phylum Streptophyta; class Magnoliopsida; order Santalales; family Viscaceae; genus Viscum; species Viscum album. Next base: position 2,060,699,218 of record OY728148.1, read on the forward strand.
AACATCTTCTCATCCATTTTTTAATAATATTTCATTATTACCTCTATTTCAGGTGTTAACTGCTTGGTTTTCTCATGCATGTTTTTCCATGGATGTTCCGATTCTTGTGAATAGAATACAGTTAAATAATATTTATAATAATATTAATTTTATAAATATCATATTTTTTCTTTAGACACCATTTTATAATCATTCTTGAAATTTGATTGTGGAAAATGAATCACATCGCTTTGTGAAGATGATAGTCTGTTTGTACGCACGAGAGACACTATCATTTATTTAATGGATCGAAATTTAAGGAAGTATAAGATATATTAAATTTAAAAAATCAATATTATATGGAAAAAATATTATATATATTCATTATTTCCATAATTATGACCATCAAAGTGATTCAGGGATGGAAACAAAATTACATCTGTTCGTGAGACGATAGTCTACCGTGCACAAGATTGATGATTTTTTTCCCATTTGATGGAGAAAAAGATGGAAAAATATTCTGAAATAAACACAATAACATATAAATATATCTTAGATAATTTTGATACAATATTAAAAAAATTAGTAAATATTTAATGGTTGTAAAATAATAAGTAAAAAAGAAATATCTTAGTGAAGATAATTACGTTTATATAGAAAAGCCTCTTTAAAATATCTTATTAAGGACCCTATATTTGTTATTTCTGGTACCCCAGAAGTTATATTATTTATATAATTATTTTTAGGAGATATTACTTAGTATTTTTTATCTAACTTAATTGAGAGGTGTTAATAAGTCACGGGAAGAGGCACCCTTTTAAAATTGAGGAGAGTAACACATTTGTAATTTTTCAAAGTTTTATAATAATGTCATGTCACTTTATTGGAATTTGGATGAAAAATAGATCAAATTAAAAGGGGGTAAGGGTAATAATAAATAAAATTAAAAAATTTCATTTTAAAATTATTTAAATTTAATCCCATTTCTTTACAGACTAACCACCAATAAACCATTTTTCATTAACCATAGTAATCAATTCTTACTACATTTACTAATCATTATGACCAAAAAATAAATTTAAATTATTACCTACAATTAATTATTATGATGAAAAATAATCGATCAATTTCATATAATTCAATTTATAAATTTTTAGAATTTAATTTAAAAATAAACCTTGAAAACATGTCGAAAATCATATTTTCAAGAAATGAATTTTTCAGGCATAAGATAATATTTAATTAACTATATGACTAGAAATAATATGTATAAGGATTCAAATACATAAAATTAGATATATAATATATAAATTTCATTTAAAACATTCGTCATTAAATATTATTTTAATTCATTTAATTGGAATGAAATTATTCCTAAAAAATAATTTTATGAAAAATATCAATTTTACATCCAAATAACATGAACTTTATTTATATAAAATTGATATTAAATATATTTTATATTATACATATTGTAACAAATTATTATAAAAAATGTATAAATTGTGAAGTTGTATATTTTTTATTATTCATAAAAAAAATTTAAATGAAAAATTTCAAAAATTCATTTTCAGTATATTTTGATCTATAAAGTTCCAAATCAATATTAATAATATAAGAAAAATAATTTTAATGCCTTAATATATTAAACATGAATTGTATTATAGATGTTTTTAAATATAATTTTAACATACTATAATTGAATCTCAAGTTTTATATTTTTCCATTTTAAAAATGTTTCGTCATATAAATTTTCATGGATATTACTTTATAAAAAATGAGGGTGTTTCATCATCATAAAATCCTCTAGTTCTCATGTTTCTTCTTAAATTTTATGATTTATGAAAATTACCTTTACTAGTTAAGTCATATGATTCCTCAATAATTTTTCCCAAGTTTCATGATTCTGGATTGGCTCTTTACCGATAGATCAGGTTCCAATTCTATTTATTTAGAGGTGAGAACATGCATTGGGTACTTAATATACTTACGTAAAAATGATACATTGGAAACATCATGTGTTTAATATAGAGTTGATGGAAATTCAGAATGATAAGATATAGATCCAATTTTTTCCAAAATTTCAAAATATTTTATGCATCTAGGGATTATTTTCCCTTTTTATCGAAGATTATAACACCCTTCCATGACGATACATTCAAGAAAACACGATCTCCCACGTGAAATTTCAAAATTTCCATTGGTTACTAGCATAACTCAATTTCCTACATCGAGTTAATTTAATATGAGTTTTAGTAGCCTTTACTAGTTTTTGTTGTCTCCTCAACATGTTATGGACTTAAAGATTCCTATCACCAACTTCATGAAAGATGTTGGTGTATGACATATATTTTCATAAAATTCTTTATAGAGTGCCATTAAATACTTGAATGGATACTATTATTATAGGAAAAATATATAAAAGGTAAATAATGATCCCACATACTATTATATTAAAATTATAATAATCTCAATATATATTTTAATGTTTGAATATTCCTTTCAGAGCATCCATAAATTTGAGGATGGTAAGTGGAGCTCAAATGAAGCTAAGTGTCTGGAGCCTTATAATGAATTTTTTATAATTTTGATATAAATTTGGAATCCCGATGAGACACAATTAAAAGAGGTGAACCACAACTAATTTAATTAATATAGAGCCATATAAGGAATTATAAATATTCTCTTACATAAAGGAAATGTGTAGATTTTGTTTAGAAATCAACAATAACCTATATTTTATAATTCCTTTTAGGATTATTTTGTAATACACTGAAAAAATTCATAGTAATTTCATCCAATTTCCATATAGGAATTGGTGGCAGTTACATGATTCCTACACGATGTTTTTCTTAGACTGAAATTATTGAAAAACCAAGATTCTTGATACATAATCAATAATTTTTAGCTTCATATTATCCCTTAAAAATTATTCCCTCAAATCCCTATACATCTTTGTGCTACTAGGGTGTTTAGATAAATTCAAACTATGAGACCCATCTAATAATTATCTTTTTTATATCATGTATACATGGAACAAAAATTCTCATTCCAACATTAAAAATTATATTCTCACAAATGAATTCTATCAATTTTCCATCATTCATGACTTTAGTTTTCTTCAGAAAAAAATTATCATCAGATTGGGAACATTTTATATTTTAAAAAAAACATGGTTTCATGATCATATGAAAAAAATGATGACTTGGAGGTTTCATCATAATAACTCTGATTCCATAGATTTTATTACAAAAAGATTCATTCCTAAACATAATAATTGAAATTTTTTCTACTTCAACTCTTCCATCTGTCCGTCCATTATACAATCCTTCACCAACATTATGAACAATTCATGATGGATGGTCAGTACTAACTCCTCAATGAAAATTTGGTTTGATAACTGGACTGGGGTTCCTTTAATCTTCGTGCTCCCTTCCACTAATCCTCTCGACAACATCAAATTCACTATTAGGGATGTCGTAGTATCCCATTTCACCATTCTCCCCAATAACATCAGTCATGTTATCGACAATTATCCCTTTTCCAACTCTGAGGATTTCCTCATTTGGGAACCTTCTTGCAATGGTGTTCTAGACTCTAAATGTTTTTACCTCAACAATTTCATAAATTTTGACTCTGATATATGTTGGTTGATTGCCTTTAATAAACCCTGGATCAAACCCTTGATATTTACTCTTATTTGGAGTATTTTTTATAATTGGATCCATATGGAAGATTTCCTACAATATTTTCTGATTTCGATTTGCTCAAGATGCCACTTGTGCATCCATAATAGAGAAGATGCTAATAATTTGTTTCTATCGTGTGCTATAGATTCAGCCCTTTGGAATTACATAATTGGAATATTTGGTTTTAGATGGTTTTTTATAAATTCTATTAGTTATCAATTGTAGCATTGTGTTGGTTATAATTCTTATCAACAAATCACAAATCTTTTACTAACTACGGTGGCTGAACTCCTACATGTGATCTGGTACGATAGAAATAATATTCTTTTTAATAACTTCTCATTCAGGCTTAATGTTGGTAAGGCATGAATCCTCATTTCCATATTAGATGCTGACTCAATTCAGAAAGCTTACTGTGACAACACTATTGGTGACTTTGAGATACTTCACTGTCTATAGATTGTTGGATCCTACAGGCAACCACGACACACTTTTTAAGTATTCTAGAGAGCTCTGCTTCTAGGATGGATCAAAGTGAATGTTGATGGTGCTTCAAAAGGAAACCCAAGACCTGCTGGATTTGGATCAATTTTCATATATTATCTTTGTAGGTGTCAAGGTTGTTCATTGTAGGTTGTGGTACGACCTCATCACTGGAAGAAAAAATGATGGGGGTTATACCTGCCATTTACCTGGATAAAAAAAAGGTTAGAACAACCTTTGGACTAAAATTGGTTCAACTACAATAGTCCAAAATTTTTGGAAGGGGGTGACACATCTTTCTTGGCCTCTTAATTCCTATTGGATGAATTGCCTTGCTTCAGTCTCGGATATCAACTACATTTCCACACATGATTTTCGTGAAGTGAACATGGTTACTGATGGTCTTGAAACTAAGGGGGTGAACATGAAAACTACATTCTAGGATGATTTTGCTGGTTATTTTCTCCCCTTTTATGATAAATATTTGTAAGAAACATCCATATTTCAGACTTTTGTAACACGTTTTCTCTTTTTTCAATTAATTGTGCCTTGGCCTTTGAACGAGGAACGACCTCTTTTAAAAAAATGATCATATGAAAAAAGTGTAATGTTTTCCCTTCCGTATTAATTCCCATATCTATCTTCATTAAATTAATGGACACAAGATACCTATCAATCCTCTTTTTTTTCTGGACTCTATGATCTATCTAGCTCAATGTATCTGCTATATTAGTTTTCCAACCTGGGTGGTAGTTTATTAAGAAATAATTATCCTTGAGTAACTCAATCCATAAAATTTTTCTAATATTGATATATTTTATTGAAAATATGTATTTTAGCTTCCAATTTTTTATTTATGTCTCTCATATATCACCATTGAGATAATGTCTTCATGTCATCAAAAGAAATATTATAGTTGGAAACTCAAGTTCAAGAGTTGTATTGTTCGGTTCATGAGTCATTATATTCCTTGATACATATTTAATAATGTTATCTTTATTTATTAGGAAACAATAAATTACCTTATTCAATTAATTACTATATATCACAAATCCATCATTTCTTATTGGTAGAGTCAAAATAAAATCATTTAACAATATCCTCTTTAATTCCTCAAAACAGTCCTCAGATTCCTTTATCTATATAAACTTAACCCCCTTACATGTATGTTGGGTTAGTGGTTCAGCAAATCAGGATTTTTTTGAAAAAATGACCAATAGTAACATTCCAATACAATAAAACAACATACATTAGTTATGTTTATTAGTGTTGGATATTCAATTTATACCTTTATCTTCACAAGATCAACTCAGAATCCATCCATAAAGAAAATATAACCATGAAAAGAAACTTTCTAAATCCAGAATTTACACATTTTTAATTTTAAATATAACTATTTTACTCTAATAGTATCGATAATGATCCATAAGTGACTCTTATAATCATCATATCTTTAAAAATACACTAATATATAATAAATCAATTCCACAAAAAATTATCAAGACATTCCTTGAAAAATATATTAATTAGATCAATAAAAATTGATAGTGTATTAGTCAATCCAAATGGAATTTATGTAAACTCATACACTCTATACCTCATTTAAAATAATTTCTTTATAATATATTCCTTATTTAATCATAATTGATGATACACAGAACAATGTTCTGTATTTGAAATATATTGATCTCTATGAATTTGATTGAATAAGTTATCAATGGGAGGTAGAGGATACTAGTTATTTATCCAGAATAAGTTTATTTCTCTATAATAAATTTGAATCTTCATGAATAAATCTTTATTAATAATGAAATTAATATGGGATTCCCGAGGGGAAACACTAGGGTGTATGAATCCCCTGTCACAAAACTCCTCTATTTTTTCTTAAACTCCACTAATTCCACAATGGCTGTTCTATAGGGATTCATTGATATTATACTTTTTTAGAGATAATATTTTCATCATTTTTTATATGTAATTAAATTTTTTAATCCCTAAAAATTGAACATGTTGAGTTAATTACATTAATTTTTTATTTATGATGTGTTTTGGGCTAAAACCGGAAAACCGCTTAATGTGGAAATATTGACAGATTTTAATCAGTTTTGTAACTCACGCATATATTTTACATTATAAATTCAATTAATGTGATTATATTTTTATTAGGTTCATATATTTATTGTCTTCATCTTTTATTTTTGGACCATGATTTAATTCATCCATTAAAGGGTCCAAAAAATTCAATCAATGTGGACAAATATTTTGGACGACCGCGTGGACCCCACCATAACAAATTGATCATAACTCAGTCTACACACCTCATATTGAGGGGATTCTAAATGGATTTGAAATCCTGTTAAATTGGGTGTTCGGATGTAGAAGGGGTTGATGATTTTCCACAATTAAGGCGACCAATGGATGCTGATATTTTGGGGAAGGAAAAAGGAGACATTCCTATGGAATAAATGCTCAGTTTAATTGCACATATCTCGTACCACACATAGAGGTTAATATGAAATTTTGTGATGAAACGTAAAACATATTTGTGAATACCTATAAAAAATACATCATTCCCAAATTTTTCAATTAAATTTTCCTAAATTAGTCAATCTTTCGATGGACAGAATTTGCTGGAAATCATAAAGAGGAATTAAGAAGATCTTAAATTTGAAGACCAGAGGATGGAATCCCCTTGGCATATATAAAGAGGAGTTCACCCATTCTGGGAGGGGAGTTGGATACCACAATCGGAGATGGGAGGAATCCAAGGGACACTCAGGGAAATTCTCCCTCAGCATCATTCTGTTTCTTTCTCTTATTTTTATTTACTTCAAAATGTCTCTCCTCTCCAATATAATCTCGCTTACCCCATCAATGGAGGGTTAGTTTCATTTGAGTGATCATAAAGAGGGGAAGTTTGACCTATGTGTTGTTTTTGTGTTCTTGTGCTGAAAATGATTCAAATTTTTTCTTCTTTCTTATTATGGTTTTAATTCTTAATTCATTATTAAATTCAAAATTCGGTAGTGTTAGGTTTTGATTCTGAAATTATAAATTACTTTTGTCGATGATCACATCTCCCTCCACCCAATTATAATCTTTATATGGTGGAACATGATTAGGGTTGGGTGGAGATTTTTCAGTGGTTTTCAAGCATGTGTGTAGGATTGTATGTCCGAATCATGGTTTATTAGGGAACAACAATTCCAGGTCTGGGATTGCTCTAATTAATCAAAATACCTTCTACAACCTCGAACACATTGGAAAGAGGATAGAACAATCTAAGGTTTTTGAAAGTAAAATTTTCATCACATCTATCTGACCAAGGGAGAGAGAGGACTCGGTAGATAAATCTCTCTCTCTCTTACCAGTTTAAGGAAGAAGAAGATATAAAATTTGGAAACTATGATGGTAGAACACTAGGTCTAGTCGAACCCAATCCGATCACCATCTTTGTCATTTGTTAAAATCAATCAATTTCAGCTGTTTGTTTCTCTCATAGCCATTCAAATTAATTAAAAGGAATATTTTTAAGAAAACCAACAAAAAGTGACAACCTTATTTTGTGTGCACTCCTCTTTGGGAGACTGCCTAGGATCAACATCTATACTATACTTAGGTAAATATAATATTGTTTTCCCATGCCCCATGACCGGCGTGCGTGAAACTTGGAGACGTTTCTGGGGAAGCACTGCCTCAAAAACATTTAAAAAAACATTTTTTTCTTCTTCCTTTTGAATGACCCGTAGTTCAAAAAAACAATTTAATTGAATTTGATCTCGAAATTGAGCGAAGAATATCTCAATTGAGAAAGAAAAATTTGCGATTAGAGTTTGAAGAAATTCACCTTACAAATTCAAGTGACACATCCAGTGATCACTTTGAACCAACAATGGCTGGCAATCCCTACAAAAAATTGCGCGATCTTTGCGCCCCACAATTCACTAACCAACGAAATAAACTGGATGTTCCTGCCTTAGAAAATGATTTTTAATTGCGCATTAACATGATTAAAATTCTTCCTAAATTCCATGGTCTTATAGGTGAAGACCCCAATAGGCATATCCTGGAATTTACAAATGTTTTCTCCAACTTGAGACCCAAGGTTTTTCAAGAGAACAGGTAAAGTGGAGGGAATTCCCTTTGTCACTCGAGCAAGAAACAAAATAATGGTTGTACAGTCTACAACTAGGAGAAGTACAAGACTGGGAAGATCTTCAAAGATGCTTCATGCAAAGGTTTTTTCCCACATCCAAGAGCACAGCTATCCAAAAAGAGATCTATGCCACTCTCCAATCAACCGATGAAACACTTTACGAGTACTGTGAGTGATTCAAGAAGCTCTATGCCAGTTTTCCACACCAGACTATGGAAGAACACCATTTCATTGTTATCTTCTATGAATAATTACATGACAATGATCGAAACTCTCTAGATGCGTCATCTGGGGGAGCCTTGATTGACAAGTCACCAACGGATACTAGAGGATTGATTGAAAAGATTCCACATAACTCACATCATTTTGGCACCAGAGGTACGATCACCAGAGGAATCCATGAGGTAAGAATATCTGATTCAGTAGATTTAATTAGAAATGAAATGGGTGAACTCACCCGGTTAGTGCGACCAATATATGAGAACCATGTGAAGGAACAACAAGGACCGAATCAGGTATTCGGTTTATGCTCTTCTAATTCTCATTACACTGATCAATGTCCAGAAGTGCACGGGACATAATGTTGTGCCGCAACCTGTCAACAAAAGAAATACTAGCCAAAAACCCAACCAGGCTATGGGTTTCAACAGAACCAAGCTAGAGCACCTTTTAAACAGAAATATCAGAAACCGATAGCAACCTTATAATCAACCCTTACAATAATAAAAAACATTCTAACCACCACCTTTCTAGCATAAGAGTTATGAGAAACCATCCACAAGTGTACCGATAACTGAAGATCAACAGCTAAAGACAAGAGTTGCAGGATTTGAAGATAAAATGGGCAAGCTAGCTGATCAATTTACAAGAATTATGGATGATCTCACCAAAAACCAAGGTAAACTTCCCTCACAAACAATTCCCAATCCAAAGGAGAATGTTAGTGTAATAACCACCCGAATCGGGAAGGAGCTCACACCCCCAGAAAAAAATAAGGAGGATGATTCTAGGGAATCTTCTGAAACTCTTCCTGTCCAACCAAAAGATGGAGTCGAAAAAAAGGAGAAAGAACAATGTTTCAGAAGGAATGAACAGAAATTCCTTTTTAAAAAAAGGGAGAAAAAGTATATCCCAGCACCATTTCCATTAGCATTGGTTGAGTCAAAGAAGGGTGAAGAAGAGCGAATTAAATAGGAAATTCAGGAAACATTCTGCAAAGTTGAGATTAACATCCCACTACTGGATTCAATTAGACAAATCCCTAAATATGAATTTTTTTTGAAGGAGCTATGTACTAAAAGAAGAAGTCTAAATGGAAATGAAAGAATCAACATAGGAAGAAGTGTCTTAGCATTGGTCAGACCAATGATACCGCAAAAATGTCAAGATCCGGGGACTTTCTCTATTCCCTGCACTATCGGTTCCTTAAATTTTACTGATGCACTATATGATATTAGAGCTTTGATAAATGTGATGCCTCACTCAGTGTTTTCATATTTGCAGATTGGAGAAATAAATCCAACTCAGGTGGTGGTGTAATTAGCAAATAGATCAACCGTTTTCCCAGCTGGAGTCGTTGAAGATTTACTGGTAGGAGTGAGAGGATTAATCTTTCCAGCATACTTTTATGTCCTCGCCATGGAGGCAGACTGAGCACCAGCCCAATATCTGATCATCTTGGGGAGACCATTCTTAAAGACTGCGAATACCATCATCAATGTGCACGAGGGAACACTCTCAATGGAGCTCAGAGATAGTCGAGTGCTTTTCAATATACTCAAATCTATGAAGAATTTTTTAGATGTTCATTCACTAAAAGAAATCTACCACAAAGAAAGAAAAGAACCAACGTAAAATTTATAAAAGACAAACTTATAAATCTTGGATAGTTTGTTAGAAGAGGTTGGTGAATCAAATTCGGGAGAATATGTTGAGATCAATAAGTATAAACTCAAGGAGGATGAACATGAAAAAATTATCATAGATCTCCAGAAGGAACTTGCTATAATGGAAGAAGAACTTGCTAAGAAGAATTCCATATGCCTTTCAATGGAACATGAGCTGAAGAAGGTCAAGGAAACCCCCATTAAAAATGCAGAGTGTAAAGGAAATTCCCAAACCAATGGGAAGAGTGGATCACAAGAAAAAAAGGAAAAACCCAATACTAGGTTCGTATGGGTAAAGAAAATTGAGGGTCAATCTCCTTCTTCAAGAGAAGAGGTGAATTTTCAAAGGACATCACAACCCCTTAAAAAGAGTTATATTCACATTGCAATAAGGAAGCAAGAAATATCAGGAAATATTGAAAACAATTCCATAAGAACAAGATTTCTAGGGTTTTGCTAGTGTTGTGGTATCCATGGACACAAATCATACTCTAATTGGTACAACATGTCTTTACCAGGAAATAGAAAAGATCCAATGTATATGATCATACTCCTCCATAATGTTTGTAAATAAAATTCATCAGGTCATACCTCTCCTTTAGATTTTTTTCTTGATGTGATTCATTTTAAAATTTTCATACAAATTAAATCAATTTAAATGAATTCGGGACACTACATCAATTAAGTGTGGGGGGGGGAATCTTATAGTCTAGGATTTTTCAAAAATTATATTTTTTTAGTCAAACCAATGACATAAAACAAAGGCACTACCAGGAGTCAACCCACATTTTCCCCCATTGTCAACTTTTCCTCTTTGTCATTTACCAGTAAGATTGAACATGCCTAGACTATCAAATGTTTTCATTCTTATATTTCAGGTGCATTAATGAAGAGGCTGTAGTAGGATTACTCGTCGTGAAGAAAAGAATCCATTTGAATGGGGAGTAAGAGTTTTAATTCTATATTATCCAACCCTATTCCCTACATTTTTAGTCATTTAAAGAGTTAATAAAAAAAATGCATGCCCACACTTGAATTAATGTTTTAATTGACTTATCTGGGAGACCTGAGATTCATAGGAATCTGATGATTCCATGTTTTAGATTTCAATGTTAATGAGATTAAATGATTAAAATGGATAATTGGTTGATTAAAGTGATGTAAGGATATATAAATAAGGACTCATGATTTGAGGGAATTAATTGATTCATGTAAATGAAATTTCCCTTCTAATTTTCATTCTTTGAATTTACGAAATTCATGTGAACTAATTTGTTATTATTAATCATGACATGAGTTATTTTCCAATATCATATTCCCATTCCTAAGAGGATTTCTAGACCAAATATTTCCTATTTTATCTTGAGCATATTTCTTGAGTCATCATGGGACATGCCAGCTACTAGAACTTGTATTGAAACTTGTCAAAGCTATGACTATGCAAAAAATCATTTAAAATGATTCAGGCACTACATTGTCTAGCCACATATTTACCTGATACCCATCCTTACAATTATCCTTCATTATCCCATAGAACCTATGAATTTCCTTATAGGTTTAATCCACATTACAAGCTAATATTTGCTTACCTATCAGCACTTTTATTATTTTTGCATGAATATTTCAAGTTTGAGTGTGGGGGAAGGTCCTTCCGTGTGTGTTCATTGGGATGTATATCATTTTTGGTTGGAGTAAAGTGTGAGTCATCATATTGGGAATTGTATTATTAGAAAATTGGGCATGAGTTATCTTTTCATTTTGCTTCTTTAATTTCATCCAGTTATCTATAAAGAAATGGAATAAAAATTCAAAATAATGTTGTGCCTGTCTGGATTTTTTAAAAAAAAGAGAAAAATAAAGTTGTGCCTATCTGGAGATTTAAAAAAAAGGTAGAACATGGATGATATCATTCATTATAATCATTTATTGACTCATGTATCATGTCATTTAAAGGGGGGTGGTGTTGTGATTCACATTATCAAGGGGATTTGAGTGAGGTTCATCCTCTGTTTTCACTTGATTAATAATTCACTGTACATAAGAGTCAAGCGTCCTACTTCTGGCCTTAAATTATTTCAATAATTTACCCACCAACCCTAAGCCACAGATTCACATCTCCTATTCGTAGAAAACTGCCTCCTTTTCTCCAGATCCACTGTTAATGAATGCCGAGTGATCAGCCAAGCAATCCAGCAATATGAGCGGGCGTCTGGAATGTCTGTTTATCACGGCAAATCGGAACTCTCCTTCAGCGCTGGGGTGACTTCTGAAAAGAGAGCTGAGCTTTATGCATCTGTAGGCATCCATTTGGTCGATAAACACCAGAAGTATCTCAGACTCCCTATGGTGATCAGCCGGTCCAAAAAAGAAATCCTTTTAGCTCTGGTGGACAGGATTGAGAAAAAAATTCAGGGCTGGACCCCAAAAAGAATCTCTAAAGCTGGAAAAGGAACCCTCATTAAAGCTATCATTCAGTCTATGCCCAGCTACTTTATATCGATGTTTAAGCTCCTGGTGGCCATCGTCAACCTGATCCATTCACATACTGCAAACTTCTGGTTGGGGAAAATGAGGGAAGAAATCGACCCCATTGGTTGGCATAAGAGAAACTCTACAAACCCAAGTCAGAGGGAGGGATGGGATTCCAAAATATTTTTCTGTTCAATGACGCACTATTGGCCAAGCAAGGATGGTGCCTTCTTAACCATCCATCATCTTTATGTGCACGGATACTCCATGCCAAGTACATTCCCCACACAGAATTCCGTGGTTCCTTTCTTGGCCCCCGCCCTAGCTTCCTCTGGAAAAGTATTTGGGGGCCCCGAAATCTCCTAGAAAAAGGACTGGGATGGAGGATTGGAAATGGCTCATCTGTCAACATCTGGACCGATCCCTGGCTTTTCAATAAGGATGGTTTGCGGGCCACATCCCCCGCCCAACCAGGTCTCGAAGACGCCACTGTCAACTGCCTCTTTTCAGACCAGGGCCCGGGATGGTGTTTGGAAAATATCCAGGAATGGATTAATGATATAGACCAAAGAATTATTCTGAGCATCCCTTGGGTCCCAAATGCAGGTCCCGAACATCTTTTCTGGACGAATGATACTTCAGGAGAGTACATGGTGATATCCGGGTACAGACTGGCTCTTGGCATTCACTCTCGAGACCGTGACGAGGGACCATGGAAAGTGCTCTAGAAGCTCAAAGTCCCACAACAAATACGCCAATTTTGGTGTCAAGTGTGCACATGCACTCTCCCTACCATGAGCCTCCTTGTTTACCGACATATGGACAACACTGAATCATGCCCTTTTTGCCTGAATATTCCTGAAAATCATTGGCATTCCATCATTCACTGCCCGGGAGCCAAGGAAATTTGGAATAAATGGGGCTCGTCTTCGGATGCTTCACTGGATATTGCCTATGAACTCCCTAATCTTATGATGCGCTGGTGTTCCTCTGTTTCATCGACTAATGAAATCTCTCATTGCACCCTGGACTGGATCATTTGGGTTCGGCATAACGATTCAGTTTTCCACCATGTTCATCAGCCTCCCGAGTTCTGGATTGAACGAGCCCCTTCTTGGGTTGAGGGCTGGAAGGTCCACAAAGGACACTTTTGGCTAGGCGTTACCCCTTTTATCCCCCTCATTGGACCCCCAAAGGATGGGAGTTTTAAGCTTAAGAAAGATGCTTCACTCCCCAAGGATGGGCATGTTGCTCTCAGCCTCCAGGCTCGAAATCATCTAGGGCATATCATTGCAGACAAATATGAACCACAACATGCCTTCTGGGAACCGGTAGTGGCTGAGGCCTATGCCATTCTTGCAGGGATGATGCTCGCTGTGGAACGTGGATGGGATGATATCATCATCGAGTCTGACTGCCTTTCTGTTATCAATGATATTAACCACAATGACGCCATACTTCAGGCATTTGGATTCATCGTCAGGAGAATTCGCTCATTGTGCCAAATCTTCTCTTAATGCACCTTCTCCTTTACCAAAATGGAAGGAAACAATGCATCCCATCAGCTGAGGGCCTCAGGCCCCTTCGATGTCCACCAGCTATGGCTGGACAATTTCCCTTCTTGGATCTGCTTATTTACTGCTGGTGATATTCGTCGTCAATATTATCCTTCCTTCTTTTCAAAAAAAGTGGACAAAGTAGTTCCTTTACAAGCCTATGGATAAGGATCATGTTCTCATGATATGATCATAACTACACTATAAATTTCATCATTAGTGATGAGATAAAAGATTCAAAAGAGAGGTAGATCATGATTTAGCATGTTTAATAATAATAAATTTAGAAGCTTGAATGAATGAAATTGGAAGATCCATCATTTTTTCAAATGGGAAAAGTAAAATGCATGAATTGATTTTTTATTTTCAAAATGGGAAATTAAATTGATATTTTTTTGTGGAACTTGAAAATTTGATTGTGCATTGATAAATGTTTTATTTTATTGCATTAAAATTTAAATATTGGTAACATTGGTGCCCTTTGAATTCCATGTTGAGATTTTATGCTTAAGGACAAGAATAGTTTAAGTGTAGGGGAATTGATAGAGGTAATATTTTCATCATTTTTTATATGCATCTATTTTGGATTTATAATGTGTTTTGGGCTAAAACTGGAAAACTGCTTAATTTGGAAATATTGATAGATTTTAATTACTTTTGTAATTAACACATATCTTTTAACATATAAATCCAATTAATGTGATTATTTTATTTATTCGGTTCATATATATATTGTATTCATCTTTAATTTTTGGACCATGATTTAATTCATCCATTGAAGGGTCTGACAAATTCAATCAATGTGGACAAATATTCTGGACGACTGCATGGACCCCACCACAATAAATTGATCATAACTCGGTCTACAAACCTCCGATTGGGGTGATTCCAATTGGATTTGAAATAATATTAAATGGGGCGTTTTGATGTTGAAGGGATTGATGATTTTCCACCATTAAGTTGACCCATGTATGATGAAATTGTGGGGAAAGAAAAATGAAACCTTCCTCTAGAAGAAAAGATCAGTTTAATTGACCATATATCATACCACACATGGAGGATAAATCTGAATGTTTTTGATGGAACGTAAAACATATTTTTGAACATATTTATAGAAGACATTATTGCAAAATTCGGCCATCAATGTGTCCGAACACAGTCAATCGTTTGGTGGACATAATCTGCTGGAAATATTAAAGAGGAATTATGAAGATCTTAAATTTAAAGACCAGAGGATGGAACCCCTTTGGCCTATATAAAGTTGATTTCACCCATGATGAGAGGGAATTTGGACACCACAATTGGAGATGGGAGGAATCCAAGGGACACTCGGGGAAATTATCCTTTAACATCATTCTGTTTCTTTCTCTTATTTTTCTTTACTTTAATATGTCTCTCCTCTCCCGTATCATCTTGCTTACCCCATCCATGGAGGGGTAATTTCATTTGAGTTATTGGAAATAGGGGAGGCTGGAAATATGTTTTGTGTTTGATTTCTTGTACTTAAAATTAATAAAATTTCTTCTTCTTTCTTATGTTGGATTCAATTCATAATTCAGTATTAAATTCCAAATGAGGTAGTGTTAGGTTTTGATTATGAAATTATAAATTGATTTAGTTGATGATCACACATCCCTCCAAACAATTCTAATCTTTGTACAGTGGAAAATGATTAGGGTTGGGTGGTGATTGCTCAGATGTTTTCAAGCACGTGTGTAGGATTGTATGTCAGTACCATGGTTTATTAGGGATCAACAATTCCAGGTCTGGGATTTCTCTAATTAATCAAGAGACCTTCTACAACCCTAAACCCATTAGAAGTAGGATAGACCAATCTAAGGTTTTAGAAAAGAAAATTATCACCACATCTATCTGACCAAGGGAGAGAGAGGACTCGGTAGATAAATCTCACTCTCTTACAAGTTTAAGGAATAAGAAGATATAAAATTTGGAAACAATGATGGCACAACATTAGGTCTAGCTGAACCCAATATGATCAACATCTGTATCATTTGCTCAAATCAATAAATTTTAGCTGTTTGTTTCTGTCATAGTCATTCAAATTAATTAAAACCAATCTTTTTAAGAAAACCAACAAAAATTGACAATCTTGTTTTGTGTGCACTCCTCTTTTGGAGACTACCTAGGATCAACTGCTATACTATACTTAGGTACATCAATATATTTCTGTAAAATAGGTTCATAATCAATTTAGAGATTACCTTTTCTATTTATAGTTTTTTCTTCTTTTCAACCCCAATAATCTCTCTCATAAGAGCTTTTGGGGGTGGATCGAGACATTGTTCGGATGATGAAATATCTACTCTAAATATATGAAATTACACCTTTTCATCATGAATAAAACATTTATTTTCCTTCAAATAACCATTTTAATCATAAATTAAAATCTAATCTGTACTATGAATTATATCAAATTCAATAATAGGTATAATAATAAAGTCATAAAATAGAGAATATTTATGTTTTATAATGGTAATTTCCAAACACGGCCTTATTGTAGTGATATTTTCACAAGTATTTTTGACTGAATTTTTTTTCGTAACGTTATAAGTAAGTATATAATATTATTTGAATATATAGAATTTATAAAAGAGTGAAAGAATCTTGAATCAAATAAGTATTAGATAACTTTATGTCTATGATTAAAGTACCTTCTACCTCATCATTGGGAACTTCAACCTCTATTGTAGTGATCGTATAAGTTTGGCCTTCTCCCATTGGCCTCTTATATGGTAGATTCACTTGATGCATGAGATATTGGTTGGATAATTCTTACTTTCATTATATCAGATTCATTTTATTGTATTTCTCACTTTATTTCCCTAACATTCATTATCCATATGGCCCTTATCTCTATACATGTAACAAACTCCCATTCCCTTCAATAATTTTTTAGGATTATTCTTTATACAACTTTCATATGTTAGAAATTGATTCATATTTTTATTATTATTTGAAACATTACCATTTTCTTTTTATTCAAATAATCTATTCCCCTGTTTTTTCCATCAATTTATAGGATCTATAAATTCCATCACTTTTTAATAGAACATAAACTATTTCATATTATGATGAAAATGTTTTAAAAACTAGTTCCCTATAGAGACTTGGCTTAATCCATTTAAATAAATAGTAAATATTCTATTAATAATTACATATATAATCCATAGTATATATAGATTGTCTTTTAAAGGTATCCACATACACCACACTACTTTATAATTTATTTTGATTTAGGATGAGGAACTTTCTATTCATTTTAATTCATTGATCATGAGGAAAATAATTGTAGAAGAATGTTTATTTAAAATATCTCTATTCTATGTGTTCTATTTTTTCTTCCTCCCTAGTAATATTTGTCAACAACAACTATTAATATATATCTACCATGAGAAAATATACTTCTATTATAACATTTTCCCTTTCATTGCATCCCAATGTTAGAAATACCTTTTTCAAGAGACTTAACCCATTTATCATATACCATCAGATTAGCAATTACACTAAAAGATGGGGGATTATATCACATGAAATGAACCAATATAGGTGTATCATATCATGTAAAATCATGTTTGTCAATATTTTCAAGGTTATTTGTCATAACGTGGGTTATATTTACTAAAATATACATGTTCTGCTCAGCTCCAACACTATTTGTATTAGATTGCTCTGTTGAAAATTTTTTATATTGTTCATGAGTATTAATAACATTCTCTTGGCCATGAATGATTCATAAATAATATAATATAATGGATAATATCCTGAAATATTGAATTTTAAGTCATAACATATAATTTTGAATATAGTGTAACACTTAATATAAACTGAAAAAGTATGCATTATTGAACCCAAAATCCTAAACATAGTTTCTTTGGGAATATACCTAAGGCAGAAACATATTTTTAAATCCATTATAATGGTTTATAATGAAATGTGAATTTTCCAAATAATATCTCTGAATATTGTCAAACTAGATGTGTAGCATGGTCCCATTCACTATGCACCAGAATGACAGTTGAGATATAATCGACTGACTCTTTTCAGGGTTACTTCCCCAAGAAGAATATGTGATAAAACAGTGTCCACTTATAGTATGTAGATAGGGATGTATTACTAGAAGAACCATATAATTTCATCTTTAAAAATACATTAGGATGTTATCCTATACTTTAACTTATCATAAAATTTAATCATAGGGTTATCTTCCCTAATATATGTTTTCGTAAATACAGTTCCTAAGGTTCATAAAAAACATTATTTGACATAAATTGTGACAACCCTTAATCTTGTATCCTTGAGTTAGTGTCAACTTTATTAGATTGGTTGAGATACAAGGGTTCTAATCCTAAGTTATTAATATGTTTATTATTATTGGATATAAATATATATACATGAAGCCCATGTGACATAGGGAATAAAATATAAGGAATAGTAATGGGAAAAATTGAAATCCTTGAACATAGTAATAGAATTATTCCTAATATCCCTGGGAATGGAAATAAAAATAAGGTGAGCTGAAATTATTAGTAAACATTACATCTCATATAATCAATCTTGAGTAAATAAGGAATAATCTATATGAAAAATATATAACTAAAGACATGTACTATTTAATTAAAAACATGAGTATGAAATGCATCAACTAATAATATCAATACAAAAATATCATATATAATAATTATTGAATTTAAAATGAATGAAATATTTAATATTAGATGTCATGATCTCATACATCATGATATCTATACTATAAATTCCTTTGACCAAGATAGTTTAATCAATGGGTAGGTGTAGACTAAAAACCCTTTTAAATTGGAAAGTCGATTTAGATTATGAGACCTATTGATGAATCAAGGATCTATATATAACTATTTCTCACCCATCATTGAAAGTCCAATGCATTCCCCATATATTTAATTATCAATTCAATCTGTAAAAAATATTCCTTATCAATAAATTTTCATATTGAGTAAAGAATATTAATTTATCAATAACTTCCCTGATAAATCAAATAAAATTCCTAGTAATGTACCATACATAAGATTTGTATATAGATTAGGAAATAGTAATATCTGTTGATACCAAGCTGATAATAATGGTGATGAATGTTTCAAGTGTTGTCTTTTATTGTCAAGTTATGTTTAGAAGAAAAGAAATCACGTCACATTGTTTTGTGGAAACAATTGTTTTGGGTTTGTATTGAAAAGAATCATACCCATGTTAATTGTGATGATGATTTGATGGTTACAATTTTTGAGTAAAAGTGGGTTAAGATTTTTGATTAAAATATGGTTATGATATCAGAGTAAAAGACAGATACGATTTAAGAGTAAAAGATGGTTATGATTTCTTAGCAAAAGGTGGTTATTATTTTAGAGTAAAAGATGGTTACGATTTCAGAGTAAAATATGGTTAACTTTTTTGAGTAAAATCTCTTTAGGATTTCAGAGTAAAAGCTGGTTACAATTTCATAGTAAAATCTTGTTACGATTTCTGATTAAAAGATGGTTATGATTTCTGAGAAAAAGATGGCTATAATTTCAACGTAAAATCAAGTTAAAATTTATGAGTATAATTTTGTTATGATTTCTAAGTAAATGTGGGTTATGATATTATATTAAAATCTAGTTAGAATTTCAGAGTAAAAGCAGGTTACGATTTCTGAGAAAAATGTCATTACGATTTCAAGGTAAAATCTGGTTACGATTTAAGTGTACAAGCTGGTTACAATTTCAGGGTAAATGTTTTTTATGATTTCACTATAGTAGTGTGGTTAAGACTTAAGAGATTTATCTTATTGGGAAATTATCATATCTTGATGTATCGTAACCAGTTAGTAGAAAGAAATAAGTGATACCGATTTAATGTGGTGATGATGGAAGAGATGGTGTCGATTGAGAATGAATGAAATTTAGATTGTTTTGTATCTTACCCAGAATGATCATAACTTGATTTGATCATATTATAGATAATAGTTTCTAGACCATTTGTATTTAGAAAATAGCATTCTTGGGATGAGAAGGAATGAAATAATAAAGAATGGATTGAATGTTACAAAACATTCCATGTGAGTTTAGACAATGCAAAAACATATCCTCAATGATTTCAAAGTCATGAATGTAGTCACAATACAAGCACGTGTAGGTGAATATAGTGCAATTTTTCTAGAGGGTAAAGAGAAAAGAAAAGAAAAGGAGACTAATGAATGAATTTTAAAAGGGGGAGACTTTATTTTAAAAGAGTTATTGAATCTTTCGTAGAGAACTTCATTTCTTCAAACACATTCAATTGGATTTGTATCAAGAAAAAAATCAGTATGAGAGAATCAGATTTAGACTTATGTATTACTCATCAATTGTAACTGTATTGGAAATTGAAATGGGAGTTTGAAAAAGAAGAGGTGAAGACTGTAGAAGATTCTAGAAGAATCAAGAAGAGTTGACAAAGTCATAATTGCTATGATATTTTAGGATTAATTTATATTTGTGTGAATTTAAGTGAGCAGGAAAGTGTTTTAGGATTCCTACCTAAACATGTTTTGGGTTACCTATAAAAGGCATGAAGTACATTATACTTGTGTGACATGCATAAGTGAGGGAAGCTCCAGGTTTCTATAGAGGAGTGGAGATCTATTCCGTTTGAATTGATAATTGTTTTGGGTGGTGCTGATTCATTCTTATTCTATTAGACTCAACAATTGTATTTGGGAATTGATGTGGTGCTGATTCTACTCTATTTTTTTCTATTAGTAAAACTGAATGGAAGATTTCCATTGAAAGAATCAGAATGGGTGATTTGTTTCAAAAGAATCATATTTAGAGAAGATTGGACTCAGTGCTTCATAAAAAATTCCATGCAGGTCTTACCTTTCTTCTGGGTACGTAAATGTAAAATTATTTTACAATTTGAATACATTTGTTGAATTGAAAAGAAGCACTAGTAACATGAGTTTTTACAAAACAATTGTTTTAATCTATTGTGCTATGAGGGCGGACACGTACTAGTGGGATTGTTTCATAGTGCTACATGAGTGAAAGGGTACACCCTACTTGTTGTAATCCAATGATTGTTTTATTAGTAGATTGTATGGTATTTGATCATTTTAAAACCATACAAAGGACATAAATATTCTTATTGAATAGCGAACCTTGTAAATCATTGAGTTTTTGTGGATGGGTATTGATTTTTTTTCTCATCAGGTATTTGAAATCCTTAACAGGAGGTGAAATTTGTTTCAATTGAAAAGACACATAAAATAAAGAGTATCAATGATTCACCCCTCCCCCTTTCAGTGATACAATACTCCCACTGGGCACTTTCAATTGGTATCAGATCCAAGTTCCCTTCTTTATTATTTGCTAATACAGAATATGAAATGTTGGAAAATTATAGGTATTCATATCTTTGATGGAAAGAACAATCATATTTGGAAAGATAGAATGATTCTATATCATATATCTATCAGTTATGATGTTATTGAAGCTGTAATAGTTGGGGTTCTTCCCATTGAGTATAGTGCTCCACTTGCACCTTTTGACAAGAACTTTCTTTAGAATAATGGAAGCACCAAATATTATATATTATCATCAATTTATGAAAGAAAATTACTAAGGGTTAAAGGTGTTTCCACAACTAATGGTATATGGGATAATTTAGAAAACATATACAAAGGAAATAAAAAATTGAAGAAGGCAAAGTTACCAATATGGAGATTGATGTATGATTATTTGAAGATGGGTGAACATGAATCTATTAGAGAATTATTTACCAAGGTGAATTACATTTTGAGTACTATCAGGTGTCTTGGTGAAAAGAAAAAAGACCCTACAATTGCTGAAAAGATCATGAGAGTTCTACCTGACAAATTCAATGGAAACGTTTCTTTATTAGAAGATAGTGATCCGGAAACATTGTCTCTTTATGATTTACATAGCACTCTTATCACTTATGAAATTATAAGAGATAATTCTATGAAGAAGAAAACAAAGGTTGATAGAGAAATCTCTTTCAAGGCTATGAAGAATGAAAAGTCAAATAATATTGTTATTGAAGATGAAGCTGGTGATTCTGATTCTGAAAAAGTGGTAAGTAAAAATCTCAATGAAATCTTATCCTTGTTTTCTAAAAATGTGAAAAGAGGTACATAGAAATACAAAGGAAAACATCCCTTTAAATATTTTGAATGTGGTGGTCTTGGTAACTTTGTGGCTAATTTTACTCAAATAAAGAAAAATGACGATAGTGAAATTGAAGAAAGAAAGATGAGGATATCATAGAAGAAAAAGGAAGAAAGAGGAAAAGAAAAGAAATCATTCATATAAAAAAGGAGAAGTTTCTTTTCCAAATATGACGAAGAATAAGAGAGTGATGTTGAATCCAAAAAATCCATTGAGTATGGTAATGAAAATGAATTCATTGCAACCGTGAATGATGAAGAATTTGGATGCAGTAGTTCTAAAGAAGAAGAAACTCAGCATGAAATGCATCTGAAAGAAGAGTTAAAATAATTTCAGGGAAAGAAAAAAAGGCTTAAAAAGGAAAACAAAATGGTGGAAGATTAATGGTCAAGAAACACATAATGCCTTACTGTTGAGAAAGAAAATCTAATTAAATAGATTGATGATTTAGAGAAATCTCTTGAAGAAGAAAAGAATTGTAATGTGTATTTAGAGGTAAAGTTGAATGTAAAAGGGGAGGAGTTGGAATTTTTTCAACAAAAACTCTCTGAAGTTGAAGAGAAAACTCTATGTCTACAAAACACTATCACTATAGTTGGTGAATGTTTTTATAATGAGAAACTTGATAAGGATCCATAAAATATACCTTCAAATGGTGAGAATAAGAATGGAATTGTATTTGAAATGATGAAAGCAGGGAATGTTATGTATGTGGCCAAGACCTATAAGGGTGGGAATGTTTTAAAACATTCTGAATCTAAAAATATTTTCAATGCTTCTAGTTTTGATAATTTTTTAAAAAAAGAATAATTTTATTGATAATAAAAATTCTGTTGAATCAGAAAAGAAATAGAAGAGGTTGGATGAGAAACACATTTAAAATTCTAATCAGTATTGAGGTTTTAGAGTAAAACACTCTATTTCCGACACATTCACTGGGGCACACACATTCTTCTGCTTGAGTATGGAAGGAATGGTTTTGTTGATGTAATGACCCATGTTTTGAACTATGTTAAAAAGTGGGGGAAAATTAAACTTTTTCAATTACTGAAAAAACCATTTTTAGAATCGGACATCGGAACGAGGTTTCGAAGGTTTGAACCCTTCTTTTTAATGTTTTTGGGATTAGTAGAAGGCCTGAGAAATTTCCCGAGTGTCTCAAGGTGTTTTTCTTGTGTCTTGCCCGAAGGTGGCTGGTTTTTAAGCGACAATAGAAGGCACACAGTTGGTGCACGGTTTCCCAAACCGTGCGGCCCAAACCTTGCAGTTTAAAATAGGTAGGCAAAGGAGTCCACATGGCCTGTGCACGGTTTCCCAACATAGTGCGACTAGCCCGTGAGGGGGGCTTGGGGTGTCTAGTAGAGACCCCATGGTTGGCACACGGTTTGGAAAACCATGCGGGTAAAATCGTGTGCGGCCCTCCTTTTTGGTTTTAGATGTTTTAAAATGAAATTAAAAAAAATAAAAACTTAAACTAAATATAACCTCTCCCCTCTTCCTCACAGAACCCACATGAACCCCTCCCCCTTGGATCCGCCGGCCTCACACACAAGCCCCCTCGGCTGCACCTCCTTCTGCCTTCGTTTCTACTTTTATCTTGTCTTTATTTTTCTTAATCTCCATGGTAAGCTCCTCTTTCCTTCCTCCTCCCTTCTTGGCTGATTTTAGGGCTCCTCCTTTCCCTAATTTCATTCAGCCAAGAACCCCTAGGTTTAGGGTTTGGTTGATTTTGGTTTCCTTCTTGTTCCTCTTGTTCCAGTGTTGTGTGGAAGGTCACCTGAGACCTTGTTGTTGTGCATACGACATTCGCCACCGAATGCGAGGTGGATTGCAGTTGTTTTGTTATGCCGGTTTGATTCCGAGAGGCTATGTGTCCTTAAGTGCATGTGAAATCACATATGTGTCTCATGGGGGAGCAGCATCGACTCTTAGTCAGAAAGCGTCAAGATCTAGAGTTGACTAATGGATCTACCTTGAGGTAGGATCCATCTCATTGCCTTTAATTTAAAGTGAAGTATTAGTGAGTTATTTCTATACTGGCTTAGTATATTAATTATTCTAGTTTAGTTTCAATTAAATGCTTTTGTGCAAAGAGTGTGAATTGCAGGGAAAAGATTAAAATGGTTTCTTTGTCACTAAACTAATGATTTATTAATTAAACCCTCTCGATCAGAGGTGCGATGTCTTCAAGATAAAAGTAGGAAGTAGATTATTATTCTTGCCTACTAAATTCCTGTTATGCTTTGTTGTTGATTTATGATGTCATGTTTCCTCTAAATTATACCAAATGGTTAAAGCATTATAGTTGTGCTCTTTTGATGAAATGGTGAAATGTTAATGAAATTGATTAGGGTGATAAGTCGATGACTTAGGATAATGGAATAATCACGACTTATGTTAATGGAATGGATATAGTGAATGAGACTTACCTAGGAGGGGTATTCCATAGTACCTCTGTATGCTTTGTAAATCCCTATTTGTCTTTGAAATGATATAAGAGTAATGAAGAATGAATTGGGGGTTAGCCAATACCGTACATGAGCGGGATGCCTCATGTGCCTTTTATAAATCTTGATAATGATACTTGATATGGTTTGCCTTAGGTATATTTGTATGAATAAGATTATAACCTTTTATGTGGATATGGGATGTATGATTGTTTGGGATTGCAATATGACTTTTGAATGGTTATGAGGTAATGCCATAAGCAGTATGATATATCCATGTTTGTATTGTAAGTGTGCACATGATGATGCAACAAAATGAAGTATAATAAAGTTGGGCACATGCTGAGGCCACCTATTGATAATACGTGTGTGGAAGGGAGGCATTCTTTCCCCTTTCTAGTTGACTTTGGTGATGATTGCGTGTTTGGATGGGAGGTAGTTATACCCCATGATAGAGTGATGAGTGTGAAAGATACGTGGTTGGATGGGAGGCAGTTATACCTCATGCCAGTGTGACAATACGTGTATGGATGGAAGGCATTCTTACCCCTTGCCAGTATCTTTTAGGGACGAGTGGCATTCTTACCTCGTTGCGATTATATACTAGGGATGAGAGGCATTCTTACCTCATGCCCACTTTTTATTACTAATGGGTGGGAGGAATGATTACCCCACACCATCCTTTATCTACATGTATATGTTATTTAGCTATGGTGACACGATCAGACTAATACTCCGGCATCGACCTGAAGCTGGTATAGCCGTCAGGTTTCCTTTGGGAAACTTGGATGGGTGTTGTTATTCTATGTCGTTATGCTTATAGAATCCTGCTATACCTGGTTCCTACTTTAATTCATATTACACTGCCTGGTTTGGGTTAGACATTGGTGTTGATGGCCTACTGGGATTTATATCTCACACCCTACTCAGGCTGCCATTGCACTAGGGTACCCAAGTAGAATTTTTTTTCTTACAAGACCTAGGTTGTGTGCTGTGCTGTTTGTACCTGAGGAGTTAGGAACAATGGACAAAGCGACAGCTTGGGATGCACAGGAGATCACCCGTTGGGCCTTACTGTATTTTCTTTATTCCTTTTCACTGTATTGTGAGCATGCTGCATTGTTTGTTATTTTTACCTTGTATCATTCATAATCCATTCATCGTGTAAACTACCTTTTGCCACCTTTTATAAAAATGATCACTATTTGTCTTGCATTGCTATTTGTTCCTCTTTTATCTATTATTACATCTGCTACTAGTGTTATTTACTCTGAGATAACATTATGAAACTCTAATAAGAGGGTATAGTCTCCCCACTATCACCTCCCGAGACCCTCGCTGCTAGTGGGCAGCCTCTGGTGTACAAGGAGACGTGATTCAGGCCATGTGGTGACCGGTCCGACCATCGGGTCGATGGTGAGCCGGGTCGGGACGTTACAGTTGCCCACCATTACCACTTTCCAAAGGTGGGTAACATCCATTCCTTGTTCAGGGATGTTTGCTCCTTGATCAAAACAGGATGATGGGATGTCGGTTCTTCCTTCCGTGGATTCCTCCGTGGAACTGGTCACCTAGTCTTGGTATCAGTTATAGATTTAAGACATTATTCGTGAAACTTTTCCCAGTGCCATATCTTCATGGACACCAGTTAATTACACTGTTTCTGTCGGGACATTCTAATGGGTCTGGCCAGGGTAGCAACCTTCGGTCAGGGGAGTAGTCACGTTGGACATCACGGGCAGGTCTGGATACAGGGACACTGGCGTTTCTGGGTTTCTTCCCCTTATTATAGGGCTTCTCAGGGTCGCAGAAGCCTGACACATCCCACGTCGAACGTCGAGAATCATATTCCATAAACATTTATCCAAGTTTTTCCTTATCTTTCCATGTTTAACACTAGGAATGTTTCATGTTTGACATCCAACCGAGATGGATTAGACTGATTAGGACATTGATTAAAGTGGATCAGATGGGTGCAACCTCTGGAGGGAACACTAATTTTGGGGGTGAGTTGTCATGACCTCACAGGGATGTGGTGGCCCGGGTAAGAATCAAGATAGATGATAGAGTTTTTGAATGCAGTGGATGGTGGATGGGATGGAACTGCAGTGAGGACGACGATAATGCTGGGCCTGAGTCTTGAAGATACCTTCTACATATCTTCTTGGCAGGGAATCAAAGTCCTCGTAGTTCGGTAGGGTAAAGGGATGCCTAAGGAGGTGGTCCGTGAGAATGGACACTTGTATTGGACCAGGAGGAAATGGAACCTCTGGGTTGGGTCATGAACTTCCTGAAACACAAAGGCTCGAAGGGAAGACCGAGAAATGGACATGAATTGGGAGCGTACACATAAGACGACAACCCGATGATCTGTATGGGTCTCCCAAAAGGTTAACATCCCAAGTTGGTTTGACACCACTAGGATGGAACAAATATGAGGGTCCCTGCAAATGGGATTACAACAGCTTGCCACTGAGTATGGGACGCAACAACTTACCGCTGATTGAGGTCACAACGTCTTACCACTGGATAGGGTCACAACGACTTATCATCATGTGGTGTCACAACGGCTTACCACTGGATGGAGTTGACAATGGCTTACCGCTGAATGGAATTGCAACGACTTACCACTGGACGAGGTCGACCCTCAGGGAGGCTTCCTATGTACCTTATATAGGAGTCAAGGATCAACATCCACGTAGTTCGGGTGGGTGTAACGGCTTTCCGCTAACTGGGGGAAACAACGGCTTACTGCTAATTGAGGGAGATAAAAAATTACCGCTAATTGAGGTTTATAGTTTAATTTCAAGCAGGATGGGGGTAAACCAACATGAAGGAGGACCCGAGGTTTAGATAGATGGTGGGATTTAATCTCATGGAGGCTTCCTATGTACCTTGCCTTGGCATGGATCGAAGACCTCGTAGTTCAGGTGGTGTGGCAACCGACGCGAAGGGGGTCAGAATGACCGGGTGTTAGGCTTAAACCTTAGAGAGGATTCCTACATACCTCACCTTGGAAAGTGTCAAAGACCACATAGTTCAGGTGGTGGGAACCGGCGTGAAGGTGTTCGGATTCAATGGGGTGTTTGTCTTAAACCTCATGGAGGCTTCCTACATACCATTCCTTGACAAGAATCAAAGACCACGTAGTTCGGGTTTGCTTTGGTGAACCGATGTGAAGGGGGTCGGAACGGCTGGGTGATGGTCTTGAACCTTAGAGAGGCATCCTATGTACCTCACCTTGATATGGATCAAAGGCCATATAGTTCAGGTGGTGGGAACTGACGTGATGGTGGTCGGAACCAATGGGGTGTTGGGCTTGAACATAAGGGAGGCATTCTATGTACCTTGTCTTGGCAAGGATCAAAGACCAAGTAGTTCAGGTGTGGCTGGGGGGCTTACACTCTAGGTGGATCGGAGATGACGTCATGGTTGATGCTTGCTCTAAGAGCATGTGAGTCATGCTCGGTGTGAGAAACAAGAGGCTTTAAAGACCTGATGATCACATCGTGAAAGGTGATTCCGTGGGAAGTATAGTCGGGCTTACATGTGGTTAGAGGCCTAGGGCGATGGAGATTGGGACTTACTCTTGGATGGAGGCCCGAGTGGTGACAAAGCCCAGCGGGAGAGGGATTTGGCACCCAGGAAGAGAGGAGGAGCAGGGGTGTAGCATCCTACAAGGAAAGCTAGGGGCTTACACCAGGGTGTTTTACCTTTCCCTGTGGACAGACGTCACTCCGATAAATAGGATGTCATTCCATGTGAGGAATGATTTCACTCCTGTGGAGAATAATGGGCATAGAGAATGTATGAGATAGGTCACCCTACATGAGAGGCACAAGGAAAAGTCACAGTTTAATTTCATGTTCTGAGGACGATGGAACCTGATAGTTTAATGTACTGTAGCTTGGATGAGGTGGGTTTACTCCGCACCCCTAGGACTTACGTAACCACCCCCTCTACACCTTGGTGAAGCAAAGGGACCAGAAACACCGTGGTTGGGGGGTGTTATGGATTGAACCATTGGGGGTCCATGTTAGTGTGGCTATATGAAGAAGCAATAGCCATTAGCAAGCCTATGCATTGAAGAATGAGGCGATGCAACACAACTTCCAATACCATTCAACGGACTTTGAAATTGCTTCGTGCAAACCTGAAGGGATACATGGGAAAAAGAGTTGAACATGAGAGGGGTTCATATGTAGATGCCTTGTGAAGCTCTTGTTCTCCATGAAGTGGAAGGGCTTTGTAAAGGGATGTGCTTTGTGAAGTTATGTCTCCTAACCTAGGCATATGGCATAGGTGAATATGGGAGGAGCTTTATGAAGTTTAAAGGAATGTGTGAAGGAATGGCTCGCGAAGCAAGGCAGCCTCACGAGGTAAGGTGTTGTGAAGAAATATTCTTTGCGAAGCACATTGACTCTACCATACCATGTGGATCGTGTGTGTGTAGAGGGTGTTTCGTGAAGAATTAATGCTTCATGAAGACCCGAGTCCCCATGGGGATATTCTTCTTTCGCGAAGGTCCATGGGATTCACGAAAGGAATTCCTCTCAGAAACTGGGTTCGATTAATGCCAATGGGGAGGCACTTCACAATGAAAAATGTACCTTAAGGAGCTCATGGTTCACAGATCAAGAAGTGATTCATGATTTGAGAGCTTAGAATGTGAAAGGTAGGATGATCAGTCCTTTGGGATCAAGGGGAACCCTGTATTTATAGGAAAGAGGCACTGTGAAGCAGAGATCGCTCAGTATGAAGATAGAGGTTTCCCCGCAGTGGTTTCGTGAATATCAAAGTAGTTCGTGGGGCATCCCGCCTCCTTGATCTGCAGTAGGCTCACGAACATCAAATCAGCTTGTAGAGGGTCCCACCTCCTTGCTCCATGGCGGTATCACTAACGCCAAATTCATCAGGGGAGCCCCTAGCCTCCTTGCTCAGTAGCGGGCTCATGAACATCAAATTTGTTTGTAGAGCCTCCCGCCTCCTTTCCCTGCGTTGGGTGCAGGGCCATGGGGCTCCGTGAAAGGTCATCATGAGGTAGCCTCAAATACTTCCATGTTGTTCTTCTTCTTCCCATATTTTGGATTCAACATATTCTTTCTGTGGGTATTGCTGGTATTGTGGGGGATTTAGGCACACAACAAGAATGTGTTGATTCAATCAACAACCTTTCTATTATCCCACTAGTAACGAAAAGAAGTGATTGAGGGGGAGTAAATCTTCTCAATGAATGAAAAATGAGAAGGTTGTCGCGAAGAAATATGAATAGAATTATGTGAAGACTGAAAATAGGTTTGAACCATTAGAAACTATTTTCTAAATATATGAACAACCTGAAAACCTTACAAAAGGATGTCTTATTTTGTTACCGAATCAGACATAGATTCTAAATTCTCAAAAGATGAAGGATAATAATGAAATTAATGTAGAAAATGGAGTTGTTGTTGAAACTAAAATAAAATCCATGAATGGTGAACAACCCCAGATACTTGATAGTGGGTGTTCTTCTCAAATAACAAGATATTAGAAAATTTTGTAGGATGTGAAAGATTTTAAAGAATGAACAGAGTCATTTGGAAATGGAGAATCATTGAAAATCAATGGTTTTGGGTCAACCATCCTTGGAAAATAAAAGATGAAATCTATGAAAACATTGTATGTTGATGGGTTGAAACACAATTTGCAAAGTGTTTCACAATTGTGTAATGCCCCAACCCCAGAATCCCATAGTCAGTGAATTATTTTAATAAATTGGATTGATTACAAAGAATCATGCCCCAAAATACCGATCAGTTTACCAATCTTGGAAAATAGATTACATACATGAACATTACATTACACATTATAAAATGAAACACAACATAAATGATCCTTTTCGAACACCATTAATCCCATAGCTTAACCCTGCTTATCAATCATAATACCCTACTTGTAATCCTCAGAAAATAAAACATAAGAAAGTGGGGGAGCTCAGATGGTTAGTAAGGATAACAATATAGAAGAACTTTCATAAATTAGAATTAACATTTAAGGAAATGTATAAGACTAAATCATAATCCTGTTAAACTTAAAATTCAGCATAATATGGAAAATATAAATCAAATAATGTCATTTAATTATTCTCATGGAAATTATACTAGTCTAATAATCACATGTAATATCAATAGCCAAATTCATAATTATAGAATTCATAATTCCAACTTTATAACCACATAGTCAAGGCCGCGTGCCAAGACTAAAAATAAGATTTTTTCCAGGCCTTGTGCTGAGACACTAGTTTGTCTCATGAGACCCACCGATGAATCAAGGAGCTATAGTGGGCTCCACCCATCACTTACTAAGTCCAATTCATTCCTCATATGGAAAGGTTTAAACATAACATAAACATTTGTATTAAAACTAGCTTAAAAAATGTCAATACTTTATCCAGAAACCAGGAATGGTATCAACATAAGACATACACAGTCAAACATATCACCAAACCTTCAATACAATATAGAAGGTTAGTATAACAATAAATCATCCTCGATCAAGAATAGTATCCCGTAAAGGATGTTGACATAGTTGAAAATTATCAGTAAAAATATTTGAGATAAATACCCCTTTTTCATGAAATCATTTTAAATTCACAGAATTTATATAGGAAATCATTTAAAAGATAGGTTGGAATCAATGTTTCCCATGCCACTTTGAATCTTTTAAAAGGAATTAACATTTTAAAACATTCATTTATATATAAATAAATCCTTAAAAACATTTTCAAAACATGGAGATTAATGAGAAAGGTTTAGAAGAATAAATCATTAAAAAATTTAAAATGATATTTCAGTAAAATAGTCCCTTAAAAATAATCTATTTGAAAACTATTTTATGAAACATGGACATGGATAATAAATATATCCCAGAAGGTACTATAATAAAAACAACCTCAGATAATAAAGAGATTGTGAAATTAACCATTACCTTGTACATTTACTTGGTAAAGGGTACGCTAACCTCCTGTATAATTGCTAAATCATTGTTATTAAATTATAAAATAACCACATACATAAATATGATATCATATATGATCTTTTAATATTGTTTTGTTAATAATATTTTAGTAGTATCGTCGTTACGGGTGTTAAGTGATCTGTTTTCATTTATATGCTTGGTTACATAAGCCATGATTGTTATGGATAGGATATATTTGATTCATATAGAGAATGATATTAAGTTCTTAAAAATTATTTTTAATCAGAAAATGAAAATTATTCTTGAATGATTATGATGGGGAATGAATCTCATCGCGTTCGTGGAGACGGTAATCAGTACAAACGCACGAGAAAAGACTTCATTATATTGTTGGTATAATTTTATGTAATTGGATGGTATATCATATATACAGAATAATTAAAATGTTATACTTATTATTTACATTAGTTATAATCATTATTATACCCATACAAATAATTAAGTGTTTGGATAACAAACTATACCACGACGTGGAGGCTGTAAGCCGTATGTACACACATATGGTGACTTTGTCATTTATAGGATGGATAGAATAATGAATATGGTTGTACCATATTTATAATAACATCATATTATGTAGTAGGTACTTGATTTATTAATTTGGTTTGTAAACAATAAAGAAATAGGATGTGGAAGAATAAAATAACTTGAAAGAGGGTGATGAAATTATTACCTCTTCTTCGGGTGTTTCCTTTTCAGTTGATCAAAAGGGCTACTTTGGTTGGATTTCTGATCATAGTAAGGACTTTAGGTTAATGTGAGTGAAGTAGGGAGGATATTTGGGTAGGGTTGGTTTGATCCAAATGGCTTTGGAAGTGTGATTTTCAGAGAAGGAGAAGTACCATTTTATAAGAGAGGTGACAATCACATTAGGAAAAGCTTGAATTAGTATTTTATAATAAACTAATTTTCAGTTTCTAATGGCTAACAAAACATTTATTTCTAGGATAAGGTGGGGATGGGTCTAAAAACACTCAACCAATAGGTTTTAGATAGGTTTAGGTCACCATATTAACCTTATCTTATAGATTTAACTCATAGTTAAATAGTTTAACTTTTACCATGTCTTCTGGTATTCTTACACTATATGGTTAATAAACATACTCTAAACTTCAAAGAGAACCTCAAGTGGTTCACTAATTACATATATAATATTATTTAACCCCTTTGGCCGAACCTTAGTTTTTTAGTAATATTATATCATTTAATAATATAATATTTGTTTAAAAAAATAATTTTGACACTATATAGTATTTGGTTTTTGAGAAAGTCATCAAAACATGATTACTTTGAAACAAATACATTTTATCAACCCTAACATGTAATATTCACCTAGAAAATTTGCAGATGGAATCAAAACCTTGAAATTGTATTTATTTTAATATTTATAATATCAATTATATTAATATTTCATTAAGAAGGTAATTACTGCATTATCATTGTGTCATTAATTATTTTAATTATTTAATGACTAAAAATTATAAATAAAATACAATTGTATAAGAAATATTTTTATCTTTCTATTGGATATTTATATTTGAATTTATCTTATGTATAACCCTATATGAAAAATGGTTTTGTTAATAAACTTTGAATTTAACACTTTTAACTCTTCATTAAATAAAATAATAATAAATGTCCTAATCTAATCCAAATGGACCTAAAGGATCCTATTTTATTCCTAATGTTGTTTTGGGTCTAATTAAACTTATCCAATAGAATTAGTACATGTGTTAAGGTAATTATAAGACTATTTTTACCCTTAATTACCCTATATACATTTAACCGTGGTAAATTAAAGTCCAAAGTTACTATTAACCAAAAATTATTTTCATCTTATTGAAACAAATTTTACTTATTTATGTTAATTGTGTCTCCTGAATTTTTTAAATACAACTCACAGAGGTGGTAAAATTTGGTTTTATACAAATTTGTAAATGCTCTTAGAAGATGGGTAAAAAATGGTAAAAAGTTAAATAAAAAATTATATATCAAATTTTATTATAAAATGTCTCCAATTAATTAAATTGAACTTATAAAGGTATTATATATCTATTTTTAATTAAAATAAATTTATATAAAATAAATAATAATTTAAATATGAATTCAGTCTTAAACAATAACGCAATGTTTTTCATTATTCATCAAAAAATTGAATATTTTCAGAAAAATACCAAAAATTCACCCTAAGTTAATTTTGATATTCTGAATTAAAAAATGAATTCTATTTTATAAAATTCAAAACACAGAAGTTACATTAATTAATTTGAAATTAATTCCCATTGTCAAAACCAAAAAGTGGGTTTCTAAAAATAAAAACTATCAAAATATTGACATGTGTTTATGTCAAATTTAAATGTGAAATTAATTATAATCACCTAATTTGTGTTAAATTATAAAAATATAATCTAATTATACTTCAAAACGATTCAAATTCATAATTTAACACTATAAATTATTTGTACTAAAATAGTGTTTTCAATTAAAACATAGTATTTTTCACTATTCATCAAAATATGGACGTTATCAGAAAAGTACCAAAAATTTATTCGAACTAAAATTTTATGTCCCGATTGTAAATAATAATTTAATTTCATTAAATTGAATATATAAAAGTGTCAAATATCGGTTTTAAAAAGTGTACAACATTAAAAGGCTGTAAAATTCAATTTTTTGAAAAATAATTCTTTTATCTGAAAAAAAATGAATTTGTTCTTATATTATGTCTAAGAAACAAATAATATGGATGTTAAAATTATATAGAGTATATAAGATTCAAACTTAAATTAACACTATTCATAACTGCTTTTTGAACGGCTAGTTTATTAAGTTGTGGTGTGCTAGAACTTGGTGTTGCGTGTAGCGCATGCTATTGAATTACATTATTGAGATAACATACTAGGGAATCATGGGGTGGTATATTCTACCCTCCATCAATAAATTTCATCCTTGCAATTTTAAATTGTTCTTTTAAAAAAATAGAAAAAATACCTTGGTGGAAAACCCGCATCGGAAATTGGGATTATAAAATTTAGTCTTAATAAGAGAGCAAAGGAAATGAAAAAGTCACCACCAAATTATGATATCAATTAGAAGAACATTGGTTGAAATTAGAGACACATAATTGGAGGTAAAACATAAATATTTATAGAGAGTGATTGTGGTCATCAATCATAAACAAGTGTACAATTGAGGGCCTCAAATCCATCAATCTATGATGATTTAAAATATCACTAGTTCAACAAAACATAAGGTATTAGGATAACACATTTTTGGTTTTAGATCTCTTCCCTAAAATTGAAGAATTAATTTCTTCATAGAATAAGAGAAAAAATATATATATACTTGACAAGTATAGTTCCATCCTTAAACTAATTCCTACCACAAACTCATCTTTCACTCGAAAAGATAATTAAATTAAAAATATTCAATTTATCCTAATCGTATAGGTTTCAAAAAATAATGAATTAATAATTCATTTTTCATACTATTTAAAAAACAAAATTACACAAACCAGGACATCACGTATGAAAGTGGTAGGTGATCCACCAATTTTTCCCTTCGATTGCGAGTTCAAGTCTCGCGGCCTTACCAGATGCTATGGGTTGTCGCTCGACCTCCGTGTTGTCCTTTTTATGACAATACAAAAATAATCTCAAGACATGATTTAACCTTATAAATAGTATCCAATGTCAAAATTAATGGATTCCAACCTTTAGACTAATCCAACATACTTCTGTCCAAGCTCACGATCCAAAATTTATAATGAATGTAAACACAAAGAAGATCCTTTTTTCCATTTAATAACATGTGAATACCTTTATCATTTTTTCCATTAAAACACTGTAACACATTAAATTACCATAGAACCTTATTGATTACATTCATGCTCTCTTATTCCTTATAAAATACTGGATATACTTCTTCTATCAAAAAATGTTGTAAACTCCAACAATGATGGAATATACAATCATTAATCAGTTTCAGATTAGTCAAGAATATCCAATATAATTTATCCAAATCAATCATATTTTATTCCAAAATCACTTCCTCAGCATCAGAACCATATTATGGTTGATCTTTCTCTCAACCAAATTTTTTCCAAAAAAATAACCTTCTATTGATTTACTTTTCTTGGTTTCACACAATCTCAAGTCCTTAAATAAATAGTACTACAGTACAATCCTTATATACTCTATAATTATTATAACATGTACATCATTAACAAAAAACTCAAATGAAAAAAATACTTTAATAACCACATATTAAATCTAATCATTCCTCTTTATCTTCGGTAGTATCATAACTTGATTATTATTCAATAGAAACATTTGGGATATACTCTAACGATTTGGAAATTGATTTGCGTAGTGTCCCAACTCCTTGAAGATGAAACATTGTACATTTGAAACTTTTTTCTTTCCCTTTCAATCACATATATGGTGTCATTTTTCTCAACACTTAAAACAAACTCCCATTCCCTTCAAGAATTTACCGATTTGATTCTCTCCACAGTTATCACATATGGGAAAATCCTTCTTTCCCCTCGTCCCTTTATCCATATTTCTCTCTTCCATACTTTTATTCTCTTACTTCACTTCAAATCCATAAGTCTTAGAGAATTCTTTACTTATCTTGTTAACACATCATACCATTTCTTCAAATGAGGAGAATATATGGGAGACTATTTCCTTTTTAAATGTTGGATTAATACCATGAATTATATGATCCTTCTAAATATTTCGATCATGTGTATTGTTGGAATTATCATTTCTTCTACTAGGTGAAATTTCTAAACAATTCCATACACTAGGTTCGTTTATGAATCACAATTCATAATTCCAAACTTGTAAAATAACCAATGTAAATTGAAAAGAATATTCATATAATCTATAGTCGTAAGATGTTTTCTTTGTAAAAATATTTACTCATAAATCCTTCATAATGGATTTTAATGAAGATATGAATTATTCTAATCATATCCCCTAGGAGTGTTGTAAAAAAGAGTGCATCAAGGACCGTTTTCATGTACCAGGATACCCCAGTTCAAGCTCAAAACTCCTTGTCAATGTTTTCACTACAAGGTACATCTATGTCAGAGCCACCTCTACCTTCTCGTATCCAGAGAGGGATGCATTTATTTGAAAATACACAAAATATCTACATTACCAAAATTCTTGGAAGTTATTCTATACTAATACTCAAGCTCTATCTTAAGGTAATGTTCTCTAATCAGAGTTTATCTAAATCTATTTCCAAGGTTGTTTCTAAACTTCCTCTGATACCAACTATCACACCCCGACCCCAGAAGCCTAGAGTCGATGCATTATTTTAATACATTTGCATGAATACATGGAATGAAGTCCCAAAAGACTGATCAGTTTACCAGTATCGGAAAACAGATTACATATATGAATGTTACATTACAAATTAGAAAATTAAACACAACATAAATGATCCTTTTAGAACCCCATTAATCTCCTAGCTTAACCCTTCTTATCAATAAAAATAAACTTCTTGTAATACTAAAAAAACATACCAATGGGGTGAGATTGGATGTTCAGTAAGGATAACTATATAGTGGATACTTTTATAAATAAGCATAAACATTTATGGCAATGTATAAGACTAAAAAATAATCCTTTTAAACTTAAAATTCAGTATAATATGGAAATTTTAAATCATGTAATTCCATTTACTTATTCACATGTATATTCTAATAGTCGAACAATGACATGAAATATCAATAGAAAATTTTATAATGATGTAATGGATAATGCCAGACTTCATAACCACATAGTCATGGCCTTGTGCCAAGACTACAAATAAGATTCGTTCAAGGCCTTGTGCCAAGAAACTAGTTTTTCTCATTAGACCTACCGTTGCATCGAGGAGCTATAACGGGCTCCACCAATCACTTACTAAGTCCAATTCATTCCTTATATGAAAAGGTTTAAACATAACATAAACACTCTTATTAAAACTAACATATGAAATGTAAATAATTTATCCATAAACCATGAATGGTATAAGAATAACACATCCACAGTCAAACATATCACAAATCCTTCAATTGAATATGGAATATTTATATCATAATAAATCAGCCACGATTAAGAATAATATCTCGTAAAGGATGTTGACATAGTTGAAAATGATAAGTAAAAATCTTGGAGAGAAATATCCCTTTTTCATGAAATAATTTAAATGTCACATAATTTATAAAGTAAGTCATTTAAAAGATATATTTGAATCAAAGTGTCTCATACCACTTTGAAACTTTTGAAAGGAATTATCATTTTAAAACATTCATGTCCATATAAATAAATCCTTAAAACCATTATGAAAACATGCACATTAATGACAATGTTTTAGAAGAATAAATCTTTAGAAAATTTAAAATGATGTTTTAGTAAAAATGTTCTTTAAAAATAATCCCTTTGAAAACTCTTTTATGCATCATTTATATGAATAATAAATATGTCCCAGTAGATACTTATGTAAAAACTACCTTGGATAATAAAGAGATTGTGGAATTAACATTACCTTGTACATTTCCTTGGTCAAGGGTACGTTAACCTCTGGTATAATAGTGAAATAATTGTTATTAAATTATAAAATAACAACATAGATAAATATGATATCATATATGATCTTCTAATATTGCTTTGTTAATAATATTTTAGTAGTATCATCAATTCAGGTGTTGAATGATCTTTCTTCTTTTATATGATTGGTTTTGTAATCCATGTTTTTTATGGATAGGATATATTTGATTAATATATATACTGATATTAAGTTCTTAAAAATTATTTTTAATCATAAAATGAAAATTATTCTTTAATGATTTTGATGGGGAATGAATCTCATCGCATTCGTGGAGACAGTAATCTGTACGTATGCATGAGCGACAATATCATTATATTGATGGTGAAATAATATGTAATTGGATGTTATATCCTATATAAATAATCATTAACATGTTATAATTATTATTTACATCATTTATACTCATTACTACACCCATCCAAATAAAGAATTGTTTGAATAACAAACTACACCACAACGTGGAGACAGTAAGTTGTACGTATGAACGTATGGTGACTTTTTCATTTAGATTATGGATAGAATAATGAATATGGTTGAACCATATTTATAATAAAATGACAGTATATTGGAGGTACTGGAGTCATTATTTTTGTATGGAAACAACCAATAAAGAGGAAGTGGAGGATGAAAAGAACTTCAAAGAGGGTGGTGAAAATATTACCTCTTCTTCAGGTGTTTCCTTTTGAGTTGATGAAAATGGCTTTTTTATGCTGGCTTTATGATCAATGTAATGACTATTGGTTGATGTGAGTGAAGTTGGGAGGATTTTTGGGTAGGTTTTGGATGAGAAAACTGGATTTGGAGGTGTGATGTTGAGAGAAGGGGAAGTACCCTTTTATAAGAGAGGTGAGGGTTGCTTTAAGAAAAGTTTGAAATATTATTTTATTATATAATCATTTTCAATTTATAATGGATCCAAAATGATTTATTTTTAGGATAATCCGGGTATGGGTCGAAAAAACCTCAACCAATAGGTTTTATATAGGTTTAGGTCACCATATTAACCTTATGTTTTAGATTTTACTCTTAGTTAAATAGTTTAACTTTTACCATGTCTTATAGTATTCTTATACTATTTTTTTAATAAACATACAATAAAATTCTAAGATATCCTCAAATGGTTCATTAATGACATATATAATATTATATAATCCCTTTTTCAGAATCTTAGAGTTTTATGAATATTATATCATTGAATAATATAATATTTTTTTGAAAACTAATTTATTTCAATTTTGACACAATTTAGTATTTGTTTTTTCTGAAAGTCATCACAACTTGATTATTTCTAACCAAATAAATTTAATCAACCCTAAAATTTCATATTCGCCTTTAAAATTCTTGGATGTCATTAAAACTTTCAAATTATATTTATTTTAATATTTATAATATCAATTATTTCAATATTTCATTAGGAATGTAATTACTGCATCATCATTGTGTCATTAATAATTTTAATTATTAATTGTCTAAAAATTATAAATAAAATACCATTGTGTGGGAAATATTTTTAGCTTTCTAATGAATATTTATTATCGCATCTATCTTATGTATAACCCTATATTAAAAATTGTTTAGTTAATAAACATTGAATTTGACACTTTTAACTGTTCATTAAATAAAATAATAATAAATGTCCTAATCTAATACAAGGGGAC
The DNA here is from genome assembly GCA_963277665.1 of Viscum album. NCBI lineage: Eukaryota > Viridiplantae > Streptophyta > Magnoliopsida > Santalales > Viscaceae > Viscum > Viscum album. Next base: position 2,060,739,365 of record OY728148.1, read on the forward strand.
CTAAAGGGTAATATTTTATTCCAATGGTTTTTTGGTCGAATTAAAATTATCCAATAGAATTATTACATGTGTTAGGGTAATTATAATATTAGTTTTGCCCTTAATTACCCTATTTACTTTTAACCGTGATAAATAAAAGTCAAAAGTTACAATTTACCAAAAATTATTTTTATCATATTAAAAAACATTTTATTTACTGGTTTTAATTTTATTTCTGGTATTTTTAAAAGTCAACTCATAGAAGTGGTAAAATTATATTTTATGAAAATTTCTAAATTCTCCTAGAAGGTGGGTAAAAGTCTGTAAAAAGTTCAATAAAAATTTATACATCTAATATTATTATAAAATGAATCCAATTAATTACATTGAACATATATAGGTATTATATATCTATTTTAACTTAAAATAAATTTATATAAAATAAATAATTATTTAAATAAAAAGTTGGGTTTAAACAATAACACAATGTTTTTCACTATTCATCAAAGATTGAATGTTTTCAGATAAATACCAAAAACTCACCTTAAGCTAATTTTGTTATTCTAAATTCAAAAATGAATTATATTTTACCGAATTAAAAACATATAAGTTTCATTAATTAATTTAAAATTAATTCCTGATTTGCAAACCAAAAAGTGGGGTTTTTAAAAAGTAAAAACTATCAAAAGTTTGACATGGGTTTATGTCAAATTTAATTATAAAATTAATTATAATTACCTAAATTGTATGAAATTATAGAAATATAATATAATTATACTTCAAAACCATTAAATAGCATAATTTAACACTATAAATTATATCAATTATAAAAGTTCTTTTCAATTAAAACACAATATTTTTACTATTCATTAAAATATGAAAGTTATCAAAAAAATACCAAAAATTTATCCAAACTAAATTTTTATGTCCCGATTATAAAGAATAAGTAAATTTCATTAAATTAAATATATAAAAGTGTCAAATATTGGTTTTAAAAATGGTTCTCCATTAAAAGGATATAATATTGCATTATCAGAAAAATACTTATTTTATCTAAAAAATGAATTTGTTCTTATATTATGTGTAAGAAACACTTAATATAGATGTTAAAATTATACGGATTATGTAAGATTATAAATGAATTTAACACTATTCAAAACAGAATTTTGAACAGCTAGTTCGGTAAGTTGTGGTCCCCTCAAACCTGATGTTGCGTGTAGAATTAGCTATTGAATTACTTCAATGAGATAATTTACTATGAAATATCAGTGTGTTACAGTTGTGTGATGATGGTAACAAAGTAATCTTCAAGAAAGATGATTTTTTTGTAAATATTTTAGAAGTTGTATTGTTTTTTACCAGAGGTCAATTTTGTTGAGCAAAGTATTGTTTTCAACAATACATGTTACTGTTATTTAAAGGGGGATATTATTGAAAATAACACTCTGTCTCTTTATGATAATTTTGATGCTCACAAATACCCATAGTTATTTTTTAATGATTTTATATAGTATTTTTCAATAATTTATTAATTTATTTTACTCTTGAAATAACGAGAATTTATTACTTATTCGGAATCTGCTTTAGCGCGTTCTGGAATTATTGTTCATACCTTACATAGATAAATATAGCACGAAATCTGCTTTAGCGCGTTCTGGAATCACTGTTCATACCCTACGTGGATAAACGTAGTGTAAGGATGAAAAGCATGTATAATTTTTGAGATAAGAGAAAATTATGGTTAAACAACCATACGTTTTATGCAAAGTATGGAAGGAGAACCTTACGTTAGGAAGGAACCTTACGTTTTGGTTATCATCAAAGTATAGAAGGAGAACCTTACATTAGGAAGGAACCTTACGTTTTGGTTATTAGCAAAGTATGGAAGGAGAATCGTACGTAAATTCTTAGCATTACATTTGTTTCTCAAAAGTATGGTTCATCAACCTTACTTTTCTAAACAACCATACGTTCTTGGAAAAGTATGGATCATTTGCCATATGTTTGAGTGTTGAAGATAATGTATAGATTGTCAACCCTACGTTTGTGTTCAACATTACGTTGTGAACCCTACATTTGTGTTCAAAATTACGTTGTTAACCTTACGTTTGAAGACTATGATATTAACCCTACGTTTTGAGGCCACATCATCAACCATACGTTTGACGTCAGAAATTTTGACAGACGATATTTATGTGCAACGATCAGTAAGCTAATTTATGGGCGGATTTCAAGCTGGATTTATATTCGTTTTTAAAGTACGACTTTGACTAATTCAAAGAAGTTTTATTAATGGATTTAAGATCGAATAAAAAGGGGCTTTTTATGCCGAGTCTTAAGGGAAGTTACGACTTCTCTGTGATTTCAAATTTTTGAATATCGCAAATCAGAAGGAGACTATTATGGATCTAAATGTGCAGGAGATATGACTTATTATATATGTTCTCTCTAAAACACCAGGTTCATATGTATGGTGATCGATCTATTTTTGAAAAAGGTGGAAAACAGAGATTGTAACTATTCACGTTGATCTGCTGATTCAATAGGAGCGTCAAATCTCTGTTTATTCAAGAAGAAGGAACTCGATAGAATATTCACCCGTTCTACATCGAATCTCAATTGTAGATCTACTACTGATGAAGTTGTGAACTATATATCTATATCTACTGCAACTGGATCTACTCAGAACTGCTTCCTCTTGAAGATCAATATTTCTAGCAACTTCGATCCATCTGCTATAAATTGCATTCTGTTTCAATTGTGAAGATCAACTGGAAAATCTCTTTCTGAAATTATTTTTATTCCTGAGTAACCAGCTTCTCATTCTAAGAAGTATAGGTTCGTGTTTGAACCTGAAGGCTTTGTTTTTCCCTGGATTGTAAAGGTGTCAACTGCCTGTAATCAGTTGTGAATCAGTCTGTGGAAAAGAGGTCCAGATAGTGAAAATCACTAAGCTCGTGGAGTTGAGCATTGGTGGAGTGGACTAGGGGCCTTCTGTTCCCCAAACCACTATACATATTTGTGTTCTTGATTTTACTTATTCCGCTCCATGATCATATCTGATTAAGTATAAAGGATAGAAATCGTTCTAGAAAAGAGTTATCGAAAAACTACAAAAGACCCAATTCACCCCCCTCTTGTGTATAATCTGTAGATTTACATCCAACAATTAGTATCAAAGGCAGAGCTTTTGATAGATCCTTAGCAAGCTAGAAGAATTTAAGGATTATACAAAAGAGCATCATGAATGATATAAGAGAAGGGATGTCGATGGTCAGAGCACCATATTTTAATGGAGACAACTATGGTTGCTGGAAATCGCGCATGATAATATATCTAAAAAACTTCAGATATAGAGTCTATTCAACAATTCTGACTCCTTATGAAATTCCTGAAAATCCTGAGACATGAAGTGCTGCTATAGAAGTAGAGTATGATATTAACTCAAAGGCTATGAATGCAATTATCTGTGGTCTAGGACCAGATGAATTTAACAGAGTATCTCAGTGCCCGATAACATATGAGATGTGGAAAACAAATGTTGTGGCATATGAAGGAACATATAATGTGGGGGAAATGAGATATGGAACTGCCAAATTGAAATTTGATACTTTCAGAATGGTTAAAGATGAGAGAATTACCCAAATGAATGAGATATTGATAGAAATTTTCAATAACATAACTGCTATAGGAGAACCTATCAAGCAGGTTGATCAAGCATTAAAAGTACTGAGAGTACTTCCTACTCGATGGAATGGTATCTCTTCTGCAATCAGATAATGAACACCTATCAAAGATCTAACTATGAGAGAGCTGATTGGCACACTGATGATGTGTGAAGCTGAAATGAAAGATGAGGCTAATGAACATATAGTTCTTATCAGAAGAGAAGATAATTCCTTGAAGGTAACTTCACAATAAAAGAATAGAAAGATGAAGAAAAAATAAGTAAAATATAAATCAGAAAGCTCTGACTCATCCAACTTAGATGAATAATTGGCTTAGCTGGCCAGAAATTTTGAAAATTCTTCAGCATGAAAAGAGGCATCAAAAAATCCTTTAATGGAGATAATAAGGACGTAAGCTGTATGAATGAAAAGAGATGGGGCATATCAGACCAGATTTCCCACAATTGAAGGATTCAAAGAAGAAGAATAAATTCTTCAAAAGAAATGACTTTGATAAGAAAGACAAGAAAGCTATAAAATCCACTTGGAGTGTATCTGAAGACTCCAATAGCTCTTCTGAATCAAGCTCAGATAAAGAAGAAGTCAATCTAAAAGCAAACATGTGTTTTATCGCAAAAATTGATGAGGTGCACTCATATTACTCCTCTGAATCAAATTCTAAATCAAGATACAGAAATGAAAAACTTGTAGCCTACAACAATATGCTTGAAGAAAAATATGACTCACTATTTAAGAAACATATGCCACTAAAATATATACATAATTCCATTTCAGATGAAAGAGATACAATGCTGAAACAACATAAGGAATTTACTGATAAATACAATTCAATTAACAATAACTATATTAATTTTGAATCAAGAATATAAACACTGTAGGATGAAGTAGAATCTTACAAACAGGCTACATTTGTTTTTACAAAAGGAGATAATTCATTAAATGAAATTCTTGGAAAAACTGTCATTAAATAGGTGAGATTTGGAATTGGCAGTAAAGGAGAAAAACTAAATCTATATAAAAATTATTTTGTTCCTAGCTCAAAAAAGGTTAATTGTAATTTTTTTGGAACAAAGGGAAATTCTTGGCAAGAAACACAAATCATCCTTCAAATCTGTCAATTATTTTGTGATGCATGTCATCTTGGCAAGAAACACAAATCATCCTTCAAATCTGTTAATAAGGTTTCTACATCTAAACCTCTAGAACTGATTCATATGGATTTGTTTGGACCTTCAAGAGTAGCAAGCTTAGCAGGTAAATTATATGTATATTTTTTAGTTGATGACTATTCAAGATTTACATGGATTTTATTTTTGAAATTTAAAAATGAAGCTTTTACTTTATTTGAATGTTTCTGAAAATCTGTTCAAAATGAAAAAGGGTTCAATATTATCTCAATGAGAAGTGATCATGATGGAGAATAATGTAATTCCTTTTGCTCAAATATGGGTATTAAACACACCTTCTCTGCACCAAGAACACCTCAACAAAATGGGATTGTAGAAAGATGAAATAGAACTATTTATGAAATGGCTAGAACTATGTTAAATGAATATAGCCTACCCATATATTTCTGGGCAGAAGCTATGAATACATCTTGTTATATAATTAATAGTTTTTTAATTAGACCTATTTAAAAAAAAACCCTATGAACTATGGAATAACAGAAAACCTAAAGTAAATTAGTTTAATGTTTTGGATGCATGGTTTACATCTTAAACACCAAGGATAATCTTGGTAAGTTCGATACAAAATATGATGAAGTTATTTTCATAGAATATTCTGCTACCTCCAATGCTTATAGAGTATATAATAAGAAGTCAAGGATTGTTGAAGAATCAGTTCATGTGAAATTTGATGAATCTGATCCCTTTGAGAAAAGGACAGAACAAATAGATGAACTTGACTCTAATGATAACATGAGACTTGAGAATTCTAAGAATGATTTTGAAAATGATATAAAAGAAATTCAGTCCAGTTCAGAGGAACATGATATTGAAGAACCTTTAAATATATTACCTAGAAAATATAGAACCCTAAAGAACCACCCTTTAGAAACTATAATAGCTGACCTAGAAACTGGTGTTCAAACTATATGAAACTTAGGAAACCTATTGGAATTCTCTGCCTTCCTATCTCAACAAGAACCCAAGACTATAGAAGAAGCTTTAGATGATGAATGCTGGGTAATAGCAATGCAGGATGAATTAAACTAGTTTAAAAGACATGATGTTTGGAAATTAGTGGAAAGACCTAAGAATTATCGTTTAATAAGAACCAAATGGGTCTTTAGAAATAAACAGGATGACCAAGGAACAATAACTAGAAATAAATCAAGATTAGTAGCTAAAGGATATAATCAAGAAGAAGGAATAGATTATGATGAGACTTTTGCACCTGTAGCAAGGTTATAAGCCATTAGAATCCTTTTAGCCTATGCATCTTATATTAATTTTAAATTATTTCAGATGGATGTTAAATCTGCCTTTTTAAATGGTTATTTAATGGAGGAAGTTTATATTGAGCAACCTCCTGGTTTTGAAAACTCTCAAAAACCTAATTCTATTTTTAAACTTACTAAAGCTCTTTATGGCCATAAATAAGCACCTAGATCTTGGTATGAGAGATTAAGTTCTTTTCTTTTGGAAAATGATTTTACTGTTGGAATGGAAGACCCAACAATCTTTAAGAAAACTTTGAAAAATAATATTTTATTGGTTCAAATTTATGTTGATGATGTAATATTTAGATGATCTAATAAAACTCTTTGTCCTGAATTTTCAAAATTAATGCAAGAAGAATTTGAAATGAGTATGATGGGAGAATTAAATTTCTTTTTAGGTCTTCAAATATTTAAAAAATATTTTTCAAATGTTTTAAATCAAAGAAAATACATTACTGATTTACTTAAGAAATTTGGACTTGAAAACAACAAGCCATTTATAGATCCTATGTGTACTAATATAAAACATGATTCAGGTGAAACTGGGAAATCAGTTGAAAACAAGTTATATAGAGGTATGCTTGGTAGTTTGTTATATCTTACTACTAGCAGACCAGATATAATGTATTTAGTATTTCTTTGTGCTAGATTTCAATCAAATCCTAAAGAATCTCATCTAACTACTGTTAAAATAATTTTTAGATATTTAAAAGGAACTGTTTTTCAATCTCTTCTTTATCCAAAAACTTCTGATTTCAATTTGATTTCATATTAAGATACTGACTTTGGAAGTTGCAGATTTGATAGAAAAAGTACATCAGGTACATGTTACTTTTTAGGAAAGTCTTTAGTATCATGGTCTAGTAATAAACAACATTCAGTTCCCCTATCAACAGCTGAGGTAGAATATGTTTCTGCTGACAGTTTTTGTGCACAAGTGTTGTGGATGAAAAACACTCTTATGGACATTGGATTGAATTTTAATAATAGACCTATTTTATGTGATAATATGAGTGCAATTAATATTTCAAAAAATACTATTAGTCGTTCTATAACTAAGCACATTGATATAAGGCATCACTTTTTAAGATATCATGTTATTAAAAAAGATATATTTTTAGAATTTATAAATACTAAAATTCAATTACTAGATATTTTTACTAAACCACTTCCCACTGCAAGGTTTGATTTTATTAAGGGGGAGCTAGGTTGATGTAATTTTAAATAATTTTTATTTTTAATTTACTTTTATTTATTTATGTAAATTTTAGTTTGTTCATTGAATACTATTTAAGATTTTCTTTCTTTCGTCATATGAAAATTTTATTTTTTTTAAATATATGTAATGATTAGTGATTACAGGGGAATCAAGGCTGTCAGAGCCTTTTCGACTTCTAAACCCTTTTACTTCTATCAAAATCCTTTTAAAATCCAAAAATCATACTTCCTCTCCTAAACCCTAACCTTCGAACATCTAAAACCCTAACCTTAAAACCTTCAGAGACTCTCACAGAAATGGTAAGGACTAAAAGAGCCAGTGAAGCCGGGGCAAGAAATGTCAAGAGACAACACACCGAGGGGAGAAAAATATTACAAGGCAACGTAATCGATCTTGACTGGTTATTTCAGACAAATCTATTGCTAAATAAAGAACTGTCATTTCAAAATCTTGAACAAATTTTCATGATTGAAAATATGTAATTTCTATAGGAAGTAGAACTTAGATACATCTTCAAATATATATAATTTAGTCTGGGAGATATCGAGGACAGTATGTTGGCTAAAATAGAGGATAGGGATTTCTCAATCTCTTTAGTAAAAATTATTTAGATTCTCAACTTCCCTCATAAGGGAGTTTTTAATTTCGATTTGAAAAATATTGGAGATTCTGTGCATAAATATGAAGACATCATGTCTTTTCTTTTTTGTACTAAGACAATAAAGAAAATGTTTGTCAAGTATATGGAGCCTGATCAGAAGATTTTGGTCAAATTTATTCAGACTAGAATAGCTCAACGAATGGAAGAAATGGAAAAGATTTTGTACCCAGATATGTATATAATGTTTCTTTTGTAAAGCGATATTATGTTTAACTTTACAAGATACATGATAAGGTATCTCAGTTACGGCTGTCAAAGTGAACCCTGGATGAATTTCTACACTTTTGGTCGATTTATTTCTAAACTGTTGTTCAAGAAATACATGGTGAGATTAGTGGATACTCGAGTTAATTTTCATCAAAGTAATACGTTTAATGATGGAACTTTGAGGAAAGTTGGATATTTCTGGAGAACAATTAAAGGAATTTTTTTGCTAGTAGGAGCTGAGGAAGACTAAGAGAGTGCTCAGGCTCAACCTGCCAAGTCTAAGGAGTGACAAGCTGAATCCAGAGTCAGCAATGTAGCAAGAAGTATTTGCTTTGAAGCGACAGATGTTGAAGAAGATAGAAGTCAGGAGGGACTTCAATAAAAAAAGAGGCCAGTAAATGAGGAAGTCACTTCCCCTACTTTGGAAACGACCACATAAGCTTTATTTTCTTATTCTTTTGTAAGGGAATCTGTTGTTGATAAGACAATGGAAGATGTTACTCAATGAAAAACACCATTAGAGGGATCAAGAGTTCCAGAAGAACATCGAAGGGAGAATCAGGAACAGATTCTAGCTGATGTTGAAGTTGTACTTCAACAGGAACAGGAGATGGAGGCAGTGCCTAGTGAAGAAGTGGCAAGACCTCAGGAAACTACTGAAAATATTGTCCTTGAAATTCCAGTGGCAGAAAAAGATGCAGATGAATGTGATTAGCATGCTTCTGAAGCTCAAACAGAGGTACTTCAAGAGGATTTTTCTATGGAGGAGTTTGTAAACTCTGAGAAAAAATCTGTAGACCAACCTTCTCAGGAAAGAGAAAAATAAAAATATGATACTGAATCATTGCCTTTGGTATTGATCCATCAACCTGAGACTGTGAATCAAGCACAAAGTGCATCTAATTCATGGAAAGAATAAGATAAAGAACTGTACAGAAAGGTATCTCAGTTGGAATATGAGAATGTTTCTTTGAGAAATACCTTTGACATAGAACATTTGAAGTTTCAAAAGATGAAAGAGTGTACAGTTTCAAGGAAAGAAGTTGAAATGTTTAAAGAGAATTTTCTGACTACTGTTACACAATTGAAATCTAAAATGGTTATGAAGTCAGATTTATCAGATCTGAAGTTGTTTATGGAGAACCAATTTGCATCAGTTGCAAATAATGCTGTTAGTGGATCAGGTACTTCACCAGATTTAATCAAAAGGTTTCAGGCTATCACAGCTGCGATGAGAAACATGAATGAAAAGATACAATATCTTTAATGTAACAGTGCTCCTTTGTCAGTGTTTCTGGACAATCAGAAGTTCTTAGTGGATCAATTGACATCTAGTGAGCCATCGATCAGAATTCTATGAAATCAGTTATCAGAGAAGCTGTTAATATTTGTTGAAAAATCGGAAAGGATGAATGAATTTTTTAGAGTTAATTTAGTTGAGGATATTCATATGACTCAAGAGAACAGAGAGCTCATTATCAAGCCTTGATATGGGATGATGAAGATACTTTGGGAACAGTTTACAGAAATCAAGTCAACAATTCAGAGGAGATAGAACATGTTGCCTATCTTACCCAAACCTTGATTCCTGTGTATATCATTGTCATGTATATACTACTGTTTTTGAATTAAAATTTTCTTCATTGTTTATTTGTTTCTTTATTTGTATTACATTGTTTTATATTCCAGTACTCCAGATTTAATTATTGGTAAACAGTTCATAATTGCATTTACTAACAGTTCAGTGCAATATTAAAAGTGTTAAAATCAATGATTTGTCATTCTTTTTTATATCAAAAAAGGGGGAGAATTTGGATAAACACAACATCAAAACCTCAAAATTTTATTTAGGGGGGGAATTAAATGAAAAATTTGGATTTATAATTATCTTTTTGGTGGAGTTGTTTTTATTTAAAACTTTCTAACTTATTTTGAAAGTTAATTTTTGTTTAAATAATTTTAATTATTTTATGGGTTTTGTGATCATCCAAAAGGGGGAGATTGTTGAGAAAGTAATTGTTTTCAACAATACATGTTAATGTAATTTAAAGGGGGAGATTATTGAAAATAATACTCTGTCTCTTTAGGATAATTTTGATGCTCAGAAATATCCTTAGTTATTTTCTAATGATTTATTTAGTATTTTGTTGGAATTTATTAATTTATTTTACTCCTGAAATAATGAGGATTTATTACTTATTCGGAATATGCTTTAGCGCGTTCTGGAATCATTGTTCACACCCTACGTGGATAAATTTAGCGTAAGGATGAGAAGCGTGTAAACTTTTTGAGATAAGAGAAAGCTATGGTTAAACAACCATACATTTTTAGCAAAGTATGGAAGGAGAACCTTATGTTAGGAAGGAATCTTACGTTTTGGTTATCAGCAAAGTATGGAAGGAGAACCGTACATAAATTCTAAGTATTACGTTTGTTTCTCAAAAGCATGGTTCATCAACCTTACTTTTGTAAACAACCATACGTTCTTGGAAAAGTATGCATCAAGTAAAAGTATAGATCTTTTACCGTATGTTTGAGTGTTGAAGAAAAAGTATGGGTTGTCAAACCTACGTTTCTATTTAACTTTATGTTTTCAACCCTACTTTTGTGTTCAACATTACGTTGTTCACCTTACGTTTGAAGACTATGATATTAACCCAACGTTTTGAGGCCACGTCATCAACCTTACGTTTGGCGTCAGAAATTTTGACAGACGATATTTATGTGCAGCAATCAGTAAGCTGATTTTTGCGTAGATTTCAAGCCGGATTTAAAGTCTTTTTTAAAGTACGACTTTGACTGATTCAAACCCATTTTGTTAGTGGATTTAAGATCGAATTAAAATGAGATTTTTATGCCGAGTCTTAAGGGAAGTTACGTCTTCTCTGTGATTTCAAATTTTTGAATATCGCGAATCCGATGGTGACTTTTATGGATCTAAATGTGTAGGTGATATGCATTATTATATATGTTCTAACTGAAACACCAGGTAAGTATGTATGGTGATTGATCTATTATTGAAAAAGGTGGAAAACAGAGATTGCAACTATTCACGTTGATCTGCTGATTCAAAAGGAGCGTCAATGCTCTGTTTGTTCATGAAGAAGGAACTCGATAGAAGATTCACCTGTTCTACATCGAATATCTATTGTGGATCTACTACTGCTGAAGTTGTGAACTATATCTCTATATCTACTACACCTGGATCAAATCAGAACTGCTTCATCTTGAATATCAATATTTTTAGAGACTTCGATCCATCTGCTGTCAATTGCATTCTATTGCAATTTTGAAGATCAATTGGAAAATTTCTTTCTGAAATTCTTTTTATTCTTGAGTAACCAGCTTCTCGTTCTAAGCTGTGTAGGTTCGTGTTTGAACCAGAAGGCTTTGTTTTGCCTTGGATTGTAAAGGTGTCAACTGCCTGTAGTCAGTTGTGAATCGGTCTATGGAAAAGAAGACCAAATAGTGAAAATTACCAAGCTCATGGAGTTGAGTGTTGGTGGAGTGGACTAGGGTCCTTCTATTCCCCGAACAACTATAAATCTTTGTGTTCTTGATTTTACGTATTCCGCTACATGATAAAATCTGATAAATTATAAAGGACATAACTCATTCAAGAAAAGAGTTATCGAAAAATTGCAAAAGACACAATTCACCCCCTCTATTGTATTATTTGTAGATTCAGATCCAACAAATTTATTAGAAGAAAATTGTTTTTGGTTAGTGACTCACAAAAATCTTGATACATCAGTATGGTGGAAGGGAATCAGTTATGGCATAAAAGGCTTGGAAATATGTGTCAGAGAAACATGAGCTTGTTATCTAAAAGAAATAGTGTTTGAGACATTCATGGTTTTCCAAGAAGTAGAGATTAGTGTTTCACTATTGTCATAAAGGAAAGATTACAAATGTTGTCACTAAAAAAGCTAATTTTTTTTAAAACAACCCCTGAAGTTGATCTATTCTGCTATATGTGGGCCAATTATAAGACAATCAACACATAGAGATATGTACTTCATTACTTTCATTGATGATTTTACTCGCATTACTTGTGTTATGTACCAGAAACCCAAATTAGATTCTTTGAAAATATTTAAATGTTCTAGAAGAATAGATGAGAAAGAATATGAGTATTCTATGAAGAAGTTGAGAACTGATAATGGTGGTGAATATAGAAGTGAATATTTTGAAAACCATCTGGAGAATCATGGAATTCGGCATGAGTATAACTCTCATACACTCCCTATGAAAATGTGGTTGCTGAAAGAATGATTAGAATCCAGGTGGAAATGGGAAGAACCATGTTACTTGAGCATGTTCTTTCTAATTAATTTTGGAGGCAAGCCATGAGTACTGCTGTTTATATTTGTAACCATTTCTTCTATAGGCCTCAATTAGGTATGGATCCTTATGAGTTGTTTTATGAAAAAACCCCAAGTTTGAAGCACTTTAGAGTTTTTGAGAGTCCTTGTATAATAAATAAGAAAGGTGGAAACTATTATAAGTTTGAGTAAAAAGGTAAGGATTGAATCAATCTCAGCTACACTCGAGAAGGAAGAGGATACAGATGATACAACAAAGAAACAAAAAGAAATATTGATTTATTTTATATGATGGTGATTGAAATATATAATAAAGAGAAACATGTTCAGGAAAATAATGATGTTGAGCAAGTTGAAGAAAAAAATTTGGATAAGGATATAGACAAGTGTATTCCTTCTCAACAAGAAAAATAGGACTCAGCTATTTTAAGTGATGAAGATGATCAAAAATCTTATCCAAGGAGGAGGAAACATGTGGAAGCATGAAATATAATTGGGGATCATCATTAAAAGGTTCAAACAAAAATAACAACCAATTCCATTACACATAATTATTTGTATTCAAAGGTGGAACCAAATGATGTGAAATAATCTTTTGAGTATCCGGAATGGGTTCAAGCCATGAATGAAGAATTGGATCAGATTGAAAATAACACTATATGGGAACTCGTACCGAATCCTAAAAACAAAAACATCATTGGAACAAAGTGGGTTTAATGTAACAAGGATACTGAAGAAGGTGATGTTATAAGAAACAAAACAAGATTGGTTTGCGAAGGGTATTCACAGAATGAGGGTATTGGATTTGATGAAACCGTTGCTCCTATGGAAAGACTTGAAATAATCAGAATCTTTCATACTATTTACGCACAATGTGGCTACAAGATCTTTTAAATGGATGTTAAATCTATATTCCTAAATGGTAATTTGAAGAAGAGGTTTATATTGAACAACCTTGGGTAATTTTTATTGGAAAATATGAAGGTAATGTGTGTAGATTGAAAAAATTATTTTTTTGCCCTAAAACAAGCTCCGAGGGAATGGTATTCCAAATTGGATACATGCTTAAGAAAGATGAATTTTAACAAATGAAGGGTTTATATAAATCTTTACATCAATGGAAGTCGATAGTACTACCTCATCATATTTGTTTATGTTGAGGATATTAAATTTGATGGGAATGATGACAGATGCTATGAAATATTTACTGAAGAAATGAATTTTTTTAAATTTCCATGCTGGGTGTAATGAAATACATTCTTATGTTACAAATCCAGAAAAAGAAAGAATACAATTTCCTTTCTAAAGAAAATTATGCAAAATAACCTCTCAAGTGGTTTGGCATGGAAAATTCGAAACCTATTTCCACACCCATTTTAGTGGGAACAAAACAGAGTAAAAATGGAGATGAAAAAAAGTGGATCAGAAAGAGTATTAGAAACTTATTGGAAGTATATTATATTTTACTGGATCAAGACATGAGATTGTTTATAATGTTAACTAATGTCCATGACTTCAGAGTTCTCTAATAGAATCACATATTTTTCTAGAAAATTAATTCTTAGATACATTAGAGGCATAACAGAATTCAGAATCAGGTATTTCAGCTCAGATAGTATTGATTTATTTGGGTATTCTTTTGCCGATTGTGTAGGAATGGTTGATGATAGAAGATCTACATCTGCTTGTGTATTCTTTTTGGGAAAGAATTGTGTTACTAATAATTTGTAGAAACAAAACTCAGTAACACTCAGTATAGATGAAGCTGAGTATGTTGTTTATACTCAATCCGCTACTCAACTTATGTGTATGAAAACAAAACTGTAAGACTTACTTGTTGATGTGGATTTACCCTTTCTCTTAGGTTGCGAAAATCAAAGTACAATCAATCTCACCAAAAATCTAGTGAAACATTATTGTTCAAAACATATTGATATCAAATATCATTTAATCAATGAGCATGTGGAGAAGAGTGAATTGATGTTGGAGTATGTTCCAACATCGAAACAAGTTGATGATATCTTCACAGACCCTTTATTGAAGGAATCATTCTAAAAAATGAGGTTTAACATGGGTGTCCAACCTCTTTCTCTTCAAGGTTGAGGTATGTGTATCATTCCCCTATCTCATATTACCTTTGGATTGTTTTGTGAAGGGGGAGAATTTTTTTATTTCATAAATTTGTTTCACAAAACAGAGAGTTGTGGATAGGTTGTGAATTCAACATTTTTTAGTGTGTGAAATATTCTCACTTTTAGTTAGAGTGGTTGTAGGAAAAGAAATTGAATTGTTTTCTATGAAGATTGAAGAAAATAAAGCGGTGTTATTGATCAATATTTTAGATAGAATGGTTTTTCTATTAATGATTCATGTTTCTTTCAATGATTTATCTCATACAGGCTTAGACTTATTGATATGTAATCCATTTCTTGAGTTTACAAAGATCCATGAATTATGAAACTTGATTGATAAGAAAATACAAAGGGGTAGATTTTTGGGACCAAGCTGATGATAAAGGTGATGAAGGTTTCAAGTGTTGTGTATTTATGTCAAGATATATTTTGAAGAAAGGAAATAACTTCAATTTGTTTTGTGGAAATAATAGTTTTGGGTTTGTTTTGAAATGAATCAGACCGATGTTAATTGTGGTGATGCTTGGATGGTTATGATTTCAGAGTAAAATCTCATTAAAATTTCGGAGTAAAAGCTGGTTACGATCTCTGGGTAAAAGATGGTTACAATTTCTAAGTAAAGGTTGTTTAAGATTTCTGAGTAAATTCTCATTACAGGTTTTGAGTAAAATCTTGTTATGATTTCAAAGTAAAAACACATTAATATTTCTAAGTAAGAGCTGATTACAATTTCTATGTAAAAGATGGTTAAAATTTCAGAGTAAAATCTGGTTATAATTTCAGAGTACAAGATGGTTACAATTTATGAGTAAAAGCTTGTAACGATTTCTGAGTAAAAGGTGGTTATGATTTCATAGTAAAGGATGCTTATGATTTCTAAGTAAAATTTGGTTATAATTTCTTAGTAAAAGATGGTTATGATTTCAGAGTAAAAGCTGGGTATGATTTCAGAGTAAAAGCTATTTTCGATTTCAGAGTAAAAGCTGGTTATGATTTTAGGGTAAGACATAGTTACGATTTTAGTGTAAAAGATGGTTATTATTTTAGGGTAAAATATGGTTACGGTTTCATTATAGTAGTGTGGATATGATTTAAGAGATGTTTCTGATTCGGAATGAATAATATCCAGTTGTATCGTAACCAGGTAGTAGAAATAATGAAGTGATACCAATAGAAAGTGGTGCTAATGGAAGAGATGGTGTTGATTATGATTGAATCAAATTCAGATTGTTTTGTATCATACCCTGAATGATCATAACCAGATATGATAGTATTAAATATAATAGTATCAAGACCATTTTTATTTATAAAAGGCCATGATTGGGATGAGTTGAAAAGAAAGAATCGGGAATGGATTGAAAGTTAATATACTTTCCAAGTGAATTCAGATAATGCTAAAGCTGATCCTATATGATTTCAAAGTCATGAAGGTAGTTATGATACAATCACATGTTGGTGAATGTAGTGTATTTTCTCTTATGGGTAATGAGAAATGAAAATAGGAGAATACTGATGAATGAAATGTCATTGGGGGAGCCTTTCTTTTCAACGAGTGATTGTATCTCATATGGAGAAGTGCATTTCTTCAAACACATTAAATTAGATTTGTATGAAGCATTGTTTTGTAGAAATCAGTATGAGAGAATAAGATTCATAGTTATGTATTGCTCATAAATTTTAATTGTATTTAAAGTTGAAATGGGAGTTTTAAAAAGAAGAGATGATGATTTTAGAAGATTTGAGAAAAATCTATAAGCCTTGACAAAGTCATAATTTCTCTAAGATTTCATAAGAATTTTATATTTGGATGAATTAATGTGAGCGGGAAAATGTTTTTGGATTCCCTCCTAAACATGTTTTGGGTCACCAATAAAAGGCATTATGTACATTATACCTGTGTGAATTGCAGAAGAGAGAATATCTATGGGTTTCTAGGGAGAAGTTTAACTCAATTCTATTTGAAATGACAATTGTTTTGGGTGGTGTCGATTCATTCATATTCTATTCGACTCAACAATTGTATTCGGGAATTGATGTTGTACTGATTCTACTCTACTATTTTCTATTAGAAAATTGGAATGGAATCTTTTTTATTGAAATAATCGTTGTGGGATCTTTTTTTTGAAAGAATCGTATTAAGAGAATATTAGACTTAGTGCTTTATAATAATGTGCAAGTGGTACTTACCTTTGTTCTGTGTAAGGAAAAGAAGAATTATTTTACAATTTGAATACATTTGTTGAATTAAAAATAAGTGCAGGAAATATGAGTTCTTACAAAACAATTGTATTACTATATTGTTCTTAGAGGGTGCACACACACTAGTGTGATTATTTCATAGTGCTACATGAGTGAAAGGGTACATCCTATTTGTTGTAGTCTAAGTATTGTTTTATTTGTGGATAGTATGGTATTGGATCATTTCCAAACCACACCAAGAGAATAGCTATTCTTTTTGAATAGTGAAAACTATAAATATTTCTTTTCTTGTGGATGTGTCTTGTTTTTGTATCTTAGTAGGGAATTGAAATCCTTAACAGGAGGTGATGTTTTTTTCAATAGAAAAGAAACATAAAAGAAAAAGTGTATCAATGATTCACCCCATCCCCTCTCAGTGATACAATAATATGACAAGGCACTTTCAATATCTATGATACATATAATATGGACATTCAAGGGAAATTAAATTTCCAGTGACCACAATAAAATGAATGTTTTATGGGAAATTTAATGACTACAAAATTAATAAGTGATAAGTAGTGACCATTGATTCATTAGAAAAATATTTTTTAAAATAAAATCATTTCATTTATCGAGATAAATAAAATAGAAGTCAAATATTAAAATAAGATTTCATTAATGAGTTTTCTTTCTGAAAACATTAAAAACATGTAAAATATACTAAATACCGTAAAATGATTATGGGGGTGGGAAAGTTTCTTAACGACCTATTCTTTAAAAAAATTTATTTTGAATTTTTCTAAAGTAATATGAAAATTAATATTTTAGAAAACAAAATAAATATTCCATTCATACCTTTTAAAAGGAAATGGATAAATTCAAATTTCCTCAGTAAAACATTTGAATAATAAAATGACTTTTTTAAAACAATTTTGAAAAATATTGACATGGAATAGAAAATATTTGATTAAAAGAGAAATAAAATGGTTTTTTATTTTAAAAACATACATTAATTAATCATGTTAAAAAGAGAGTTAAATATGGAAGAAAATTGGGAAACTCTTTAAACATCACATGATAAGGATATAAATGGATTCTATGAAGAGTGGATTATAAGATTCCTTTAATGAAAATTAAGGCAGTCTCAAAAAAGGAGATTGTAATATAAATCCATAGAAATTTGGTAGCTTTTAAATTATAATAGATAAAAAAAATAAACATTAATTGAAACATTAATTATCATTAATAATTATGTTTTCATGTTAAATATATAAAATCTATAGTATATACATCACTTAAAAGTAAATAGTTGTACAATATCAAATCTGTCTCAACGGAGTGGAAATTTTTATGAAATTCCCTTACCTAATGCTTTTATTTAGTTGAACATGGTTTAAAATATTACATTATTGTTTAAAAAAATTATTAATTTATAAAAAACCATATTCATATTTATAATATTATTCATGATCCCCTTATAAAATCTTATCACCAGTTTATTTATAATATTTCATAATTACTATTGTTTTGGGTGATAACTGCTTCATTTTTTTCAAACATGTTTTGTCGTGGAATTTAATGTTATCATGCAGAGGATATAGTTCCATCATTTCTACATTTATATTAATGTAATTAATATGATATTTTGTAAATATACACCTTTTTATAATCATTCTTGATATTATAACAGGAAAATGAATCACATCGCTTCGTGGAGATGGTAGGTCGTACATATGCACGAGCGATGTGATCATTTCCTAAATGGGTGAAAGGGTAAGAAATTATATGATATATTAAATTAAAAAAATATAATGTCATCATTATCATATATATTTATTAGTTCCATCATTATTACAATCAATGTGAGTCGGTGATGGAATCCAATTTGATCGTTTTGTGAGGCAGTAGTCCTCCATGCACATGAGCGATGGTTTTTTTCCCATTTGATGGAGAAGTTGGTGGATAAATATTATTTATAAAACATAATAGAATATAAGTATATGTTATATAATTTTTTTATCATACTATAACTTTTAAGACATAATTGAAGTTTGTAAAAGAAGAAGTAAAAAAGGAAATATATCGGTAAAGACAATTATTTTTTCTTAGAAAAACCTACTTCAGATATCTTATTAAGGAAACTATGGTTGGTATTTTGGGAATTAAAGATGAACAATAATGAGGATAATGGAGTTTTGGAGATATTTTGGTTTGGTATGGTTGACCTAAATGTTTTGATAGGTGTGAAGAAGTGATCTGAGTAGGTTCCCTTTTATAATGCTGGTGAATGGAATATTTATAATTTTTCAATGTATAACAATAATTTCATGTCACATTCTTATAATTATGGATCCAAAGTGGCTCATATTTAAATTGTTTAAGTTTAAGGATTATATAAAACAATATATTGTGCTGAATTATTTTGTTTTGGCCATTTTAAACCTTTTCTTTATAGATTAGCTTCATCCTTTAAAACAACTTTTAACCTTAACTATAATAATTAATTTTTACTATTTTTACCATTAATTATGACCAAAACATAAGTTTTACATATTACCTAATATTAATTATTGTGATTAAAAATATGGAATCCATTTTATAAAATTCAATTCATATAAGTGGATGAATGTAATTTTAAAATAAAACCCCAAAATGGGCTGACAAAAAGATTTTTTCAAGAAAGAATTTTTTCAAGCATAAGATGATACCACATTAACTATATAGCTATTAAAAATCATTAAAAAGTTTAAAATTTATATACTTATACATAATATAGAAATTTTATTTAAATCATTAATCATTTAATATTATTTTAATTAATTAAAATGGAATGGTATTATACCTTAAAAATATTTTTTTGAAAAATATTCTTTCTCACATCCAAATGATCTTATCTTTATTTCTATAAAAGAATTTATTCAAAATAATAGAAATCGTTATTATAAATAAAATGAATAATAGTTAAATACTATAATTTTTATTATTCATAAAATTATATTTCTAAGGGAGAATATCAAAACTTAATTCTAGGCTTATTTTGACCTATCAAGTCTAAATTTATATTTATCCTATAAAATTATAGTGTTTGTGAATTTAAATATTAAAATTTTCACTGAATTATGTTTTTATTAAAATTTAATTTTCACTTACTATAATATAATATTAGATGTTTCTCTGAAGCTAAAGGGAAGAGTGTTTCTATGTTCAGAACCAAATCTCAGCAAAGTTTATCTAATTTAAAAGTAATGGAAGTACCAAAATATTCCCTTATTTTTTATAAGGTTATTTTCATAGGGAATTGAAGGTGTTACATAGAAGGTAAATTTTAAGGAGCGTTAAAATTACTATAAAGTAGGAAGAGAGATCAATCATGGAGATAAAAGGAATTGAAAAGTTGGTGCCTCCTTCCCACATTTTAAGTAATATCAAAGGATTCCTTATTTTCATTTTGAAGAAGTAAAACCATGATAAATATATGTTGGAGTGAATTACTTGAAGGTGTTTTAGTAGATAAGATACTATAATATCATTATTTCATGTGAATCTACATGTTTTGGACAGTTTTGTTGATGAGGTATAACAATAGATTTTACCATTCATGTTTTTAGTTAAATCAAATCATATTATTAATGGGGTGTATGTAAAATTATAATTTATATTGAAAGGGGAGAAATATGATTTCCCATCAATAATTTTTATGTGTTTTCTATGTTGAGACTAGATTATAATATTTATTGTGTAATTTTCATAAAAGACCCCTGAAAAGAGTATTATGAGTTAGAATCACACGTTGAACAATTTTATGTCTAGTTATGATGTCTTTGTTAGTCACCGTTTTTTATACACCGAGATTTCATGTGTAAAATTAGAGTCAATTGATTTAATAATCATTATTTTAGAGAAATGAGATACCATAAATATCACAAGCAGATTAGGGTTTACTAAAGGGGGATAAAAATTTAATCTTAAATTTTGGGAAAATCATGAGATGAGTATGATATTCAATTACCCTTTCACAATTAATTATATTATCTATAAGGGTAATAATGATATTGAAATTATAAATTCAGTTGAAATAATTTAAAAGGACATTTAAAAATATAAAAGGTTAATATTCAGGTAACAAAATTGATTTTAATGAAGTGAGTTTTATTTGTTATCAATATATCAATGATCATCAAAGTCAAGATGTATTGAGAGATGGTGGAAAGACCAAAGAGTCGAGGGTTTAAATGACCCAATTCTGGATTAAGAGTACCATGAAAAAGGGGTTGAAGAGCTCATTAGATACATATGAGGTGAAAATTATAATTCTTATGGATCACTTGTTTTGAAACTATCATTAATTTGATATATTAAGGAAGATATTTTTACATGTTGTAAATAAATGTGAAGATTGAGATAATAACCTAGAAATTTGGAAAGTTATGATGCTTCATCGTAAGAAGTATTCTATAAATATAATGACTATTGAGTATTGATTTTATATGAATTAACATAATGTTTTTTGGTTAATGAGAGCATTGTATATAATATGTTTCTTAATGATAATGAGAGATGCCAATGTTGGCGAATAAACAAGTTGGATAAAAGAGTTGATGTGAGAATCCATCCTTGGATTTTCAATCATTAAGAATAATATAATAACTAGAAAATATCCCTCTTATGATTATTGTAAGAGGATAATTTTGAAGATTTAATTATTGAGGTAATGTATCTTGAATTAAATACTAAAAAATAATATTTATATATTTAAATATTAATTAAAAATATTATTGAAGTGTTATAAAAATATTCGAAATATTCCTAATGTTGTTTGAGGTTATTTGAAATGAATTAAAGTGTATGAGATCAATTAGAGATGATTTGATATTCTTGGATATAATATCTAAAAATTCATAGGGTCAGATTATTAAAGAAATTGAAAAAGTACTATTTTCATAATGGTACTCTTTTATTTGGAATAAGTATGTAAGAGTACCAGTTAATTTACTCAAGATATATAAGTGTGACTCCAAATTTATAGGGAATATGGAATAGTTATAATGGGATTACATAAGGATAAATATAATATTCTAAAAGAATATATTGGATTTAGTGGAGAAGAATATATGGAAAATGAAACATGTAATGGTAATATCGATTTTCCAGTATCGATATAATATTAGCAAAAAAGTCTCAAATGATATGTAAAATATTTCAAGCTAATTCGTGCGATTTAAATATTCTTCCATAAAGATATATTAGTGTAATAAGAAGAACATTTTAAGGTAAGATGGATTTTTTAAAATATGCATAAGGGGAAGACGTTGTCTACATATGAGTTGTCTATTCTTAAAGATGACAACATTTAAAAAACTCTAATTTGAAAGAGTATTTAAGTCCAATAATACACCTATCTTGAAGTATTAAATACCACAATACTAGTTATTGGTCCATGATATAGCATGAGTCAAAAGGAGAAGTAAATTTCATAAAATTGAGATAATAAATTCTTAATTATTTAGGGTTTATAAAATATAGTGATTTAAAAATCATTAAAGGTTATCAAAGTAGAATCATGGCTGCATGATTCTATTGAGTATATTTTGAAGATCATGGTATCGAATACCATGTAATTTTTATATTCAAAATATGGAATTCATATTCTTGTTAATCTATTAATATATGAGTGAAATAAAAATATTGGTATATTAGAGTGAAGAGAAGAAACTAATACATTATTCTACTTAATATACTAATGATCAAAGGAAGAGTGTGAAAGAAGATGTTGATATTCAAGAATCAATATTTTGTGCATCATGAAAGAAGAAGAATATGTGGAGAGTTGAGAATGTTTAACACTATTTTTTACCTATTCACAACTTGTGTCTCAAGGATCGTGTACTAGAATGAGGAAGAAGATATGGTATAAAAACCCATTTTCTACAAGCGTTAATCATTATGAGATTGAGTCAACAAAGAAGGGATGATGTGAATTAATACATAGAATTTTATGAATTGGTAATTAAAGACTTATTATTTAGGAAGAAGATCTTAACAATTGATATATTGAAAAAAAGTTTAATATTTACGTTTCTGTTCATAATTGTATAGGTCATCACATTTAATATTGGTGGGATATGGTATAGTCATTTCCAAACTAGTTGGGAAACTATAGAGCAGTCAAAATGATTTTGTTTTCAGGCGAGTACTTATCTACAGTTACAAATGTATTATAAACTTCTCCTATTCACATTGAAATATTCAAGGATTACATATTCCATTCTATTGTATTCACTTGAGTAATATATTGAATATATGTTTCTTATAATCAACTTGAAAATAACGAGTATATACCCACCTTATGACTGATCCTTTTAGAAAACATAGTGTGTCTTGCTCTATTTACATTCTATATTACATGTTGTGTCAATGCATTGATTGAAAAAAATGAGTTATATTTATCTTAACTGATGTATAAGTTTGAATATTAATATGTGAAATTAAAAGTAAATTGTATTTAGTAAAATAGGGTCAACTTATTCACCCCCTTCCCCCTCTCATAGTGACTACATGTCCCCAATGGGTTATTCCATATGAAATACCTCCTTCCCCAAATTTTATCTTAAAAAGTTTTTAAAATAAAAATCACATGGGATTCTATATCATCATAATATCTATCCTTATCTTGAATAATGTATTATATCCCTTTTGTGCTTCTCATATGTAAGTCACATATTTGTGCTTTTGGGGTCCTTTCTTAGCGGATCACTCAACACAATTGGCCATCCCATAATCATGTTTTCAAATCCATGTATTCTCATGTGTATGTATCATTATCATATAATTTCTAGTAATTTTCACCATTTTTCCTCGTCATATGAACCAAATCTACAGGAATTGTGGTTTTTTCAAATGAACTTTAAAGGTACAATAATGGTCAATCACATACGAACTTAAACTTCAAGGAGCATTCCATAAAGCATATAATTAAATAGTATGGGCTAACTTCATCACCATATTGAAATAAATTATATGATACATATTCTTACCTACAATTTAATTATAATACTAATTATCAAGGATGAGTTTAACACCCTAATCATACTACATTAAACTGCATATTATGGCTTCGTGCGAAGATAAAATTTACAAGGCTCATTTTTCACGGACATGTCAGCTGACATGTCATATTGATTTAATGCATGAATCTGGATAATGTGAGTTTTTTTTTTCAATTTTGGATATATAAAAACTCCTTTATGGTGTTAATACAAATATCATGGCATATTTTTCCTCTTTTTAAATTTTCTTACTTCTTAGATGATGTAAATCATAACGGTGAAATTATCACTGACCTAGGAGGTATAAAACTACATCATAAACTCTTTATATTCTTGGATTAAAAAAATCTAGTGTAAAGAATAAATTATTCTTTAATTAACATAAAAACTATCATAAAGCTTACACTTTCCTAGCTGATACAAAGCTTCATTGTAAAATTTTCCACTTCCATTATTAAACAAAACCCCAGTACAATCATTAATGTATTATTGAAAAATCCTAAACATCAATATAAACCAAAAACCATCTTAGAATACACAAAACACTAGTTTAAACCTTTCAAATTTCTAAACTATATTAAATTTTAACATAAACATGTTCAATGTATCTCTCTTGGAGTTAATCTCTGGGTTGATTTTTTATATAACTTTATACTATACCATAACCATTCTTCTTTATTATATAACCATAATATTAGTCATGCCTCAAGTGTGGGATAATATAATTTCATATGTTATCATTTCAAGTTCATAGTTTCAATTAGTTCCATTCATCAAGGGTAAAAAATATTTTTATCGATAATGATTTCATAAACATGACTTAAATCTATATGTGGACACCGAAATAAAAAATAATCACATATGTAGGATGAATAGATCTCTCATCCTATGAGTTTTGGAATGTATTCCCTAATATACCCATTATAATTTTTCCTTTTTACAAAGAAGGTAAATCCAAATGATGGTTGATAAAAATACAAAAATAGCTTCCCAATTCCCATTGTTAGCTGAGGAGACTTTAAATTAACATTGGGCTAAAGGCCTCACTTACCCTCTAGGGATGGTCAGGTGACTCCGGCACCCAAATATATCACCTATAGGGGATAACATCTCCCTAGAGTTCATAACCATGATATTGATATCAATTTTCACATAGGTTCTTGATTTTATAATGAATGCATACACCATGGAAGATCTCCCCATAGAAGCACTAGTATCCATCACGGATGTCCTCCCCATGACAATGAATAAATCTCTATTAAAACATATCTAACCCTATTCACATACATCATATAACCAACCACATATAGAGAAATAAATACCTAAAACATATTCAAGGTAACTCATACCAAATATTACCCATAATATAGAGATCTTATACCACGAGAATGACTATAATAAAATCAAATCAGAGCAATAATATGTGAAAATGAAAATTCTGGTTTTAATTTATTAGTACACCCATAATAGTTTATTTGGGAAAAATTATCAACTTATTATTGATATTATAATTAATTTAAATGTAATTGTAAACATCTGTCCCAAATCCGTTCTTTCCCATAAAACATTTCATCCTTCAAAACCTATTTTATAAAAACATTTTTTAAATTTTAAAACCATTTATCACTCATAAGTTTTCATGAACAGATACATATATACATACATAACAGGAATAATTATTGAACACACACCTATTCCCACCCACAGTTAAGATTATAATTATAAAAAACATCCTCAAATAAAAACACCATACGTGAATAAATATCTCAATCATAACTGAAAAAATTATAAATAATTATTATATACTCGGTAACATATAATTTCCATATATTTTATTTATCTAATACCATACATAGGATCTAGAAAAAGTTTCTAACAACATCTTATCTTCATATAAAACCTCCATAAATATTGAAAAGGGGAGAAAAGGTGTTAATTCTTTTTTGTAATCCCTTAACCTGAGTACCTTACTGCCACCTTGATTTAGAGAACTAAATAACATCAAGAACTCTTTCCTATATTATAGAGGTTGTTGATTAGTGTGAAGAGTCTGTGATCAAAATTGAATAGACTATAATCCCAGTATCATCACACCAAATAATTGGCTTTTAACAGAAATTTCATATACCAAAAAAGTACGCACAAATATTTACAACTAAAATCTAACCATAAATAATACCCAATATCAGTGAATGATACAACTATATAAAATCATATAATTATAACTATATACATTGGTGACCACCATTTTGGTCAATCATATATGAATTCTACTAAAACAAATATAGGTGTTGATTTGACTAAGAACTTGAGCCACTCCACTATTATTATCTTCAAAACTGTTCCATCCACTCTATAAGGATCCCTTATACAATATATTAATTGAAATAAATTTATAAGGTTTTCATTTGAAAATAAATTTTTAAGAAGTTTTTGAATATATAACTCATTGGTAAACCACCTATGGGGTTCCTCATGTGCGTTACAATACACAATTTATGTTCGTATTAGAAAATAAACAAGCATCACACAAGATATCACATCAGGCCATCATCTGCTAACCAGGTCACCAATACTCATTTCCCCTCCAATATCATATAATGTGAATAATAGATGAATTTTAATGAAATCATTTATGAAGTCCATCTTGGGAATGAAAAAAACAGAACCAGACCATGGGCATAAAGTATAAATAGGGATCCTCCCACGATGATCTCTAGTTCAAAAGTGTGACTAGGGATCCTCCATAAATGATCCTTGTATGTTAGGACTAGGGATACTCTATAGGTGATCCCCAATCTAGAATAATATTTATGTAATTCTATTTAGTGATACATGGTTACTAAAAGTGACTAGGGATCGTCTCTTGTTGATCCATAGGCCAAAATATTAAGTATAGATATTCTCTTACTGATCCTTAGGCACACAGAGCTACTAGGTATCCTCTCTATGTGATAAAAGGGTGTAAAAACTATTATATATCATCTCAATGTGATCTTTAACTACCCATAGAATGCTAAAAATTATTATCACATGGGCGGTGTAACTCTAGAACCTAATACCAATGTCCTCAGGCCATAAAATGCCATGTTGTTTTGTATTCTAAAAATTAAACTAAAACTTGATAAGGATAGAAATAACAAAACAGTGTAGATTTATACCACAACCTAGCTCTCAGTAATTATTTAAAATATTCTTATCACAATTCTAGGGGATAAATTAAGATTGATCACACCCACCCCTTCTTAACCCAACTCAGAAAACTTAATTATATCCCCACAACCTGTAGCTAAACAATAACATATAATTTTCTTTAATCCCTCTGGTCATAATCAATCCACTCATCTCAACCTACCAATAATCATATACATATATCAAAACTAATCCCATTTTACATTAATGTTATCTACTAGTGTCTCACCAGATTCACCCAAACCCCTATCATTACACTCTAGGAATTTGGAGGAAAATCAAACATAACCCATATACTCATATTACTATTATATATTGGCCTTATTAGGTTTATCACTAGTGTTCCACAATTATCTCTATATCAAATCTCTCTCTTAAGGGAGCTCTATATTCAAGAGGAATCACTCCCCGGTCTTAACATCTCCATGTGATAGTAGGAACATTCAACGTGAGCGATCACACTCCCAAAACCCTTTAGACAACCCATCAATAATAAAACTCTATGATAGATAAATACTCAAGGTATAATAGTTATTTTTTACCTACTCCTTTAACAATAATTTTTCAAGGTTTTAGGTATGTTTCTATTTCCTTACAAACATTATTTGTGAATCTCAACACTAATTTAGGCCTCCACCCAAGGTATTTAACATTTTATGTCCATAAACAAATATGTATGGCCTTGAACTAGACAGTTTATAACTCATTATAAAATAAAGGACCAATCATGGGTTTCTTAAACCCAACCAGTGTTCAATTCTCTTGGAAGCATAGTGAGAAGACATCCTCAAAATCTCTAAACCTTGAATGTAATATTGAATTAACTTTTTAAGATTGTCAACCCTATCTCATAATTAAATCATGTAACTGCTCAACCCCATTTTATAAAATTCTATAACTAAGAACACCAAAGGAACATGGATTATTTTCCATATATACACTCAATATATTATAGGATAATAAAGGGACTAACTACCTATATTTATGGCGTTAGCACTCCTTAGGCCATGACAATATAAGATTTTCCAAAGAAACATAAATCATTTTCAAGATTAAAATACATTTTCTCATGAAACAATTAGCCATTATTTAATTATAAACATTTATAATTAATTCTTCAAAATTAATAAATTAAGAATAATATAATAAATTTCATTGAGCATTGAGGAGACACAGAAACTACCACGAATGGTGTAAATATGAGGCATAGAATAAACCAGAAACTCTAATAAAAATGAATTCATAATGATTGATAAGGAATAATTCAACAATAAATACCCAATTTATTGAAAATAAAAAACAAGATCTATGATTGATTTTCTATGAACGAGATGATGAGAACCATTGATCATGATTCATTTTTAATCTCCCACTTTTTAACCCAAGTAAATTTGCCATCATATTTAGATGATTCAACCATGATATAGTTGAATCATTAATATATCCCTATGTAGAGAAGTAAAAATTAGAGGAAATTAGAAAATGGGAAGATGGGGGAGGTTACCTTGATCTAATATAATAAAATAATCTTTGATCAAACCTAAAAAAGCGATTTCCAAGGAAAATAAATGAAAGAGGATATGGAAGGAAAGTTGCATCTCTCTATTTCCAATACAACCAAGGAAGAGGTGGGATTGGAGTAGATAGTTCTAGCCCTGGCTAAAAAACCCCTAACCCTTTGTGGGTACCTATCCATCTATCACTAGGTACTTTGTTCTTCACCATACATTATGTTCCAAACCACCAACTAGATAGTGTGGCATCCAAGGGTTAAAATTATTTAGAGTGTTCACTATGTAAATGATGGCCTACACCAATTACACAGTATAATCTTTCGGTTGATATTCAACAGTAAGAAAACATGAAATTACTCTAACCAATCAAAAACAAAAAAAAATTATTGAAATCATTAAAAATAATAGTCAAATTAATTCCTAAATCCAATAAAAAACCTTTAAAACATAAATTAATAACTTTTTATATTCCCCATCCTCAATCAATCAAATCACTCCATCACTTCATGACTTCAAATGATGTATGATGTTATATTTATTTATCTATTAGTGTCTTCACTCTATAATTTACATAATATATTTTTCATTTTGGATAATTATTTATCATTATTTCTACTAAAATTATTTATTACATGATAGAGGATATCATCACCCCTTGAGTTATTCATTGACACTCACTACAGATCAATATCATGTAGTATAGGAATAATAATAGTTGGGGATACATGGAACCCTATATTAGTGTTGTTTAAGGATTGGTTTAAGAATATTCTCTAGATATAGTCAATTTGGGGTGGTTTTTAAATCAATATATGTAGATTACAAGAGCTGGAGAAAAGGGTGAGGTGTTGAGGTGAGGCAATGAGGTGATGAGACATGTGATCAAGGTTGGGTCATGGTTTACAGATATTTTAGGTTATGGTTGTGTGAGGAGAAAGATGGGTTAAATGGTGATAAAAATATCTACGGTCAAGTAGATGAGAACAAGATGTGTGTATGGGGATTTATTTTAGGGTTTTGTTACCATTTAAAGATAATCATTCAACATCTAAAATCATGTGATTGGATAGGAAACCAAAGTGGGATATAATAGGTGGGATTCAAGGTCTTTTTCCATGAACATAAACATTAGTCAAATATTTTATATGTTTAGATTTTATTTTTCATTTATGTTCAATTTTATTAGTTGTAGATGCTATCATTTACTTGGAAAAGGAAAATTGTAATTTAAATCACATTTCACTATTTTAAAAAATGTATAGTTGGAAAAAGAAAATTAAAAATGAAGTATATAAATTCTTTCTTCATTGAATTGCTGAGGTGAGCCTATTTATAAAAAACACTTTTTATGTCAACTCAATTAAAATATGATCACGTTAAATAAAAAAATTATAATTAATCTCACACTAACATTAAATAAATAGGAAATAAATAGATAATATAAATTTAATTTTAAATAATTTCAATCGATACACTATGTAATTCTCCTTTGGGGGTGGTCTATGACCCCCACTTCTTTCCAAGAGGTGGGATTTTAACCCCATATATTTCACTTTGGCATAGAAATTTCATGATGGTTGAATTGACTCCACTAACAACATGTTGAATCATGGATGAGATCGTTTTTTCTATTAAACATGGTGTTGAATTTAAGATTTCAGTTTGTTAACCCTTCATTTTTTGGTGTAATATTACACTGAGAAAATAATTTCTTGTTTATGTCTACTTGGTATAAATATCCAAAGTTTTTTAAAAAAAATTTATGCCTATGATAAATTTATTTAACAAAATGGGTCACAAAAATATAAATTCACTTCATGATTTTGTTTTTTAATTAGTACTTTTATTTTTTTGTTTTATTTTGGTTTATTATATATTGAAATTATTTATATATTTAATTTTTTTTTATTTTAATCTGAATTAATTTAATTAAAGTAATCCAAGAACATAACTAAACCCCCACAAAGGGCTCCCTTTTATAAGATATTACAACTTAATATAGTTTAGTGATTTTCCATGTTGGATTTAAGCTCCACTTTTCTAGAATTTCAGAAATAATTATTTACAATAAAAAATAAAAAATAATATTTTATTAATAATATAATTTATAAATAAAAATATAATTAATAATAAGTGATACAGTTAATCATAAATAATTAATAGTTAATGATGAAAATTATAAATTATAATAAACATTAATAATATATTTAATATAAAAAATAATAAAATTAAAATGGTCTAGGCATCAGGGACACCAAGTCCTAGAAATGTATAATTTAAAATGCAAAGAGACAAAACATTATTGAGAATCTTTACAAATTTGGGTGTATAATTCACTCTTAGAATCTAAATCCAACAAAGATGAATAGAGAATGGGTACACCAATGGACTATATTTATCTAACTTATATAATGGATATTTTCAATAATGAAAATGATTCTGGGTTCACCTCTCTATGATATTATCTAAATGCATATGTATATTATCAATAGCTTTAATACTTTCTTACAATCATTGAAGAGACCTTAATGGGTCATTCTTGGATTTTATCCTCCTAATATCCACAATAAGTTTTGAGTTTGATTTGAACAAAAGATAAATATATCTAAAGTAATAAATATATTTGATGGAATGTATCATCACCTAATGTTTTTCCTCAAATTCAAATCCATTTCCATGTTATTGGAAAAATCAGCCTTTATCAAATCCTAGACATGATTGAAAGGCACCTTCACAACATGAGGCATCTTTTTCACCTTAAGTCTCACCATCAACATTCTTTTTGAAACACGATGGAATATAATTAATAATATAATTTTTATAATTAATAATTAATTATAATTAACAATAAAAAATTAACAATATAAATTAATATTAAGTGTATAATAAATATTATAAGTAATAATTAATAAAATAATTAATAAAATAATAATATAATTACAAATAATATAATGAATTATTTATATATTTACTAATTGATAATATAATTACTAATAATAATATAATTAATAACTATATGATTAATAATATATAACTAATTAGGCGGGATGATGGGTGCTTGTATCAGGTGATAGTAACAATTTCAAGGTGTTCATAATAGTGTTTGATGATTTTGGTTGATGTTGTTTCATCATTATCTTGATTTTGATCTTGAAAAATATTTCACTAATTGAAAATCTATCCATAGTCAAGATAATAATAAATCTCATATGGACCTTTTGAGGAAAGAATATAATTTAAACTTTAGGGTTATGGGTGCTTGACCTTTTTCTAGTTTAGAGATTCATCCAAGGGAACAATTCTCAAGAAGGGAACTATGAATCATTTAAAATAAAATTTAGGTGATTAATATAACATATTTTAAATGTGAAGGTTTTCACTTATCTCTTGGTTAATTCGACCAATGGGTGTAAAACATTCCAAATTGGATGATTTGGTAACTTCTGTTTCCCCTATATTTATATTTTTGGATTAGAGGTGAATTTATATCAGGCATGAATTCTTCCATTGTTTATTAACATCAAAGGTATTTTCAAATAATGGTTAGGGATCTAGGTCATTATACCTAAATTCATGATCTTTTTAAATTCAATAATAGTGTTTAGATTTTACTCCTTTCACTATTTAGAACACCTTTATATAGGTGTGGCATAATATTTTTTGTTTTTCTTGGATTATCTATAATCCAAATATACATTATGGTTTTGTTATAGTATTAATAGTTCCAATTCATATAGACAAGGAAGCCAAATTAGTTTGGTATGGGAATTTTTATAGCGTCTTAGTGGTTGTTGAATTCAGTGACACATTGAGTGAAAAAAATATATTGTCCAAAAAATGATAATATTAATTTGAAGATAGAATATGAGAAATATACTTTGGTTTTTACTATTTAAATTAAATTGGTATCTCTATGGAATTTTTTTTTAAAATCCTTGAAATGTGAATCCTAATCAATGAGAGGGGGTCTAGAGAAGGATTATAAGTGTAACCTTATACGAGCTATTCAGGCCTTTCTGGAGGTTTGTAGGGTTTAGTTTCTTAGGAGGATTTCTCGAATGGGTAGTGTAATGGTGCCTCAAATTCTGAGAATATATGGATGAATAATATTGTGAATTAATAGGTGGAAGGCCTTACTATCAATGTTGGTCCTACTATAGGGGATGTGATGAGACTATTCATCCATGGGTGGAACCTGAATGATGGAGGAATTAGCTAGTTGTACATGATTAACATGGATTGTATTTAACATTTACTAGGAAGGAGAAAACTAATATTGATTATGGTCAGTGGGTGGTGGAACCTATTGGGTTATAGGTTAAGGTTAAATCTACTTAGGAAATTTATTATGGGACATGAAACCTTTATAAAAGAAAATATATCAAAATATTTCTATTGGGTAGATTGATGTTTCTTGGGGTAATGCTGTGGCTAAGGTCTTGGAGTCTCTTTATAGGGATGTAGGAATGAATTATAATAATACTAATTTTATTACTAATGGTAAATATGATTGTGAACAAGTTGTGTAAGAGGATATTTATTATCTAATGTAGTAAGAGAAATTCATGGTTTATTAAAAGGATCACAAATAAAATAAACAATTACATATGGATTACCCTAAAATTCTATGGCTATTAATGGTTCTCACTTCTTAGATACTAAATATGGAAAATAATTAGAAGGACATAGGTGAATAAAAATTGGGCAAGACCTGACTCAAGATGTTACTATGAAAAAATAGAATGTTTATGT
Source organism: Viscum album (assembly GCA_963277665.1). Lineage (NCBI taxonomy): Eukaryota > Viridiplantae > Streptophyta > Magnoliopsida > Santalales > Viscaceae > Viscum > Viscum album. Next base: position 2,060,772,705 of record OY728148.1, read on the forward strand.
TTTAAGATTCGTTGTTGGGTATAATTATGGCCAATAAGGGTAATATTTTGGTCCTTTTAATGTTGGATACTTTACATATTCTACATATTAATATTATATATACATGACCAGTAATGATACTAAGGTGATTCCTTTGGAGAAAACTACTTCTATTAGTGTTCTTATGATAGGATCAATGAGCTATCATTCGATGGGTGATTCAAATTCTAATGGTGATGAATTGCTAGGTCACATGGATAAAGAGATGGGGGATATAGAAGTAGCATAAAAAATAATAAAGGATACCTTGAAACATTATTTTGAGTCTAGAATACAATATATTAACAAAATTATGGAACAATAATATGTTTTACAGGAACCAACCAATAATAACGTGAACTCTATATATACTATAATGGGAAGGGATGATAGTTCATCTCAAAATTTGTTAGCCTTTAAACAACGTGTTACTCATTTACCTAAGGAGGGATATATTGATGATTATTTCATTAAGGTGACCACTAATTTGAGAATAATTCTAAGTAATAATGTAATAATTCATATTCCTACATCTAACTCCATTTAATTTCTCGACTCTTGTGTTGTTCGTACTAATGAAGAACCCTTATTGCTGATAGATAACACAGTCTCTCTAGAGTCTATAATTCATGTTGTTGGTGTTGCCTACATGGTTAAAGATATACTACCTATGGGTTATCTCAAGGAAAACTAGGTTTTGGAGAATCTGGTAGATGTTATGTCCTACATGGATGAATATTGAGAGGGTACAAAAAATTCCTGGAAAAAATATTAAAACTAAGAGATAAGGATAATGTCCACATAGTCTGGGTGGTCAAGGGCGCTTATCATAATACGTGTCCTCATTCTCAAAATGATTATTTAGAGAGTTTAAGAAGAATAATATTGCATGATGCATGTCAAAGGTTGTTCTTAGTACTAATTATCCAGAGATTTTTTTTCTTTAGTATTTTTTTTGTTTTATTTATTGTCTTTGGCTCTTATTATGAGATTATATTTTCATTCTTTAATGACATCCTCCATTCATATTTCTTTTTATTTTCATAAATAATGGGACTTCGACCCCAGATTATTTTGAATATGTAGTCAATAAAATTATAAATAATATTTATAATTATTAATAAATAATAATAACAATTAACATATTTTGGGAACAGGGGATTATAAACGACAAATAGACATGCACCCAAGAAGCCTAGTGGGTCAAGAGTCATTCATACCCATAAAGAATTTCAAACACCCAGTAGATATTTTTTTATTATAACTAATGGCCTGAAGGCCTGACTTTTTAGAGGCACACATGACTCCAAGGAGATAGCTTAAAACCCCAGTGGCCCAATTCCATTAGTGTTCTAAGGGGCCCTATTTTGTTTTTGTTTTTTTGTTTTCAAGGAACTAGTTTCACGCCATATGGACCTCATGTCTGCCCCACCAACACCAATACATGTGCCCACTTATGTCATAGTCACTAGTACCTCATTCCTAACCCTATCCTCCACAAACCACAAGCTAGCCACCATTTATTAAGAGTGTAATTAATAATTGAAATGAAAAATAATAATTAAAATAATAATTAAATTTATAATTAGTAATACAATTTAATAATTCATAATTAGTAATGAATAATTTATTTATTTAATGTATTTGAAGTTAAATTAACAATGAATAAATAATAATATATTTAATAAGTAATAATTTAATTAATAAATAATATTAGGATTATAATTCTTTAATTTAATTTTTATTTTAATTCCAGACAATACATCTTATTAATTTTGTTGAGAGAGAACTCTTACATGACCTGTTTTTTGGAATTTATTGGTTTACATATAAATTGAGGGCAACTGATTATCTAAACCCATATTCTACTTTCTCACAACATTTTATATTTTTCTTCTTTAATATTAGGGTTAACACCAACTTGTTATTAAAATAATTGGGAAAATTATTAATAATAAAATTATTAATTTATAAATTATAACAAAAATTACATTATAATAATTAATTAAAAGAAAGTGGCCCTTGAAATCCTTTAAGTATGTTTATTTTTGGATTTAAGATACACTTTACTAGCATTAGAATAAAATATAATTATAATCCATAATTAAAAATTGATAATATAATTGATAATTAATAATTAATATTATCATTATAATTAAGAATAATGTATCCTAATAATGTAATTAATAAATGATAATAATTTATAATGTAATTAATACCATAATTAATAAATAATTGTTTAATAAAAAATAATAAAAATTTATTTTATTATTAGTTTTTAATTAATTAATTATCAAATATTAAATATATTATATTATTTTTAATTTAATATTAATTGTATTCTTAATTTCCATATATTATTATATTTTTAATATATTATTATTATTTATCTATATAATCACTAAGATATAATTAATAAAATAATTATATATAATTAATATCAATATAATTAATATATAATAGGAAAGGTAGAGCTAGGAGAAAATGATCTGACCCATTTGTTAAGATAAAATGAAATAGAACAAGGGGTGTATTCCTTAAACCTCCAAGGCATCATAGATGAAAAACATGACACCTGATAACAATTATGTAACATCAACAAAGAACTACAAGACATACAAAAATGGGGAAACAATAATAAACTGAAAAGAATCCAAAATAGAATCATAAATAACATTATCTATAAATAGATAAAATGGACACTCTTAAATCCTTGTCTAACACCAAGTACCCATGTTGGGATGTGAACCACGTCACCTTGACCATGAGGGTGTCTCTATTTTGTAATGTTTGATTGTTTAACATGGAATTTTTTCATTCTATGTGTCCCTTTCGAAAGGTGAAACATATATATTAGGAATCACATTCTTAATATCAACATGCATGAGTGGATCCCCCTTTTATCCGTAGACTAACTTTCATACATGAATGATTTTTCTCTATCAGATTAAAAATCAAGTGAAATTAATATTTTAAAAATAATTAGAAATATTCCCCTTACTTTTAACCATACCCATAATTGACCTTCTCATATCAAATTTAACCAAATTATATTGATTATTCCCCCTTTAAGAGGAGAATTAGTGAGTTTTTTGACTCCCTATATTATAATTTTGTGAATAAAATATAAAATGAGAGTTGAAACTCCAAACATAACTATAGGGTTTCTTAATTCAAATTTCCTTGATTTACTAGAATCATGATCAAAGTAATGAGGGAAACATTGAACCTTTTGGTCACTAACTTCAATAGGATCAAGATAATTATTATTGGATATAACCATATTATAAATAAGAGCATCTAGAAGGGTTTGAAAATATGTTGAGGCCATCCATGCATGGGATGAAGAGGATACAACATTCCAGAATTAATTTAAAGAAAATTTTCAAGCATAGTGGTCTGAATTATGAGGGAAACCTTGAACCTAATGAGAAATGACATTAATAAGATTTAAGAAAGCTTTATATTCCATGGGATACTAATTTACAAGAATAACTAAGAGGGTTGACTACACTTTTAGTCCATGCAAGTCTTGGATGAAGCAGATGGAATATACATATCTCTAGATGAAGCACATTTCCTATGGAAAAAGGATGAATAACTCTTAGACAATGAAGAACACATCATAAAGTCATAATGAGAATAATGAACCTCCGAATTAATGGATTTACCTAACTATATAGAAATACTAGCATCATATTTCTACAAATAAAGTTACTTAATAACATCCAGAACTAATTTATTGATAGAACACCTCCTGGATTTTGTTCTTAAAGATAAATAAACTTCCAAAATTATTTTACCTTTAAAACTTTTTATTAGATTATTGTCTTACCATAATTAATGTTCATCATCCTCTGGATCAACTAACTCACCATATGTATCATCATAATTATCATCACACTCTTCGGAACCATTGTCATTAAAAAGGTAATCCTTAAAGGTGACCCCTAAATTAAGAAATTTCTCTCTTATTCCACATAAGATAAATACAACTATAATTTTCCCTATTGTATGAGTGAATTATCTTGATCTAGAGAAAATTAAGATTTTCTCATAGTAAGACCACCAAAAAAATTTAACCCCTTGAGGTTTATATATAACTTTATCAACCACCAGAGATATTCCCTTATTACAACTATGGACACCTATAAGACCTTTATCAGGTATATCAGCCCTATTAATAGTGGTTACTAATCAAATGATCAATATAGATTAGTATATAAATCTACTTAATATAGTTTAATGACATTTGGGGTCCTTATAACTAAAATAGACATATCCCCCTTGTCCTTATCAATCATAGTTACAACTAGTACTTGAGATAACTATTCATTCTATTCTAAATCATAATTAACATGGTAATACATCTTATAACCTATAATATTTTTTTGAAAAATCCTCTCCTCATTCCCCTATAAAGATCAAAAGTAAAATTTTTAATTCTTACTACAATTTTCCAACAAATATCCAATTCATTCGTATGAAACAAAAAAGTGGAGAAGCTTTTCATAGTTAACTGAAGATCAATATCATCCTCATTAGTTTAAAGCATAACCTTTTCAATCATTGTTGAGTAAAATTGACCTATATAGGAATTATAGAAAAATAAAAAATTGAAGATTCATTTGTGGATTTATCCATATGAATTAGAATACCTATCATAGAAGTAATTTCATATAAATTTCAAGGATTCCAAAATATCCAATTACTTCCAAATATTCTAATATAAATTTTCACCATAGTATTTTCTATATTTAAATGATTCAAATGAAAATATAAATCATTAATCATAATCCGCCCAAGATTTACATCGATTAGACTAATCCCCCCAACTTGATTCAATTCATATAATGAAACAAAATATATAAATAAACCTTATAAATATGTATGCACTTCCAATATGATAATCCTATGAAGTCCAATATACAATGAATTAAGTCATTGGTATTCCATGGATTCCCACCAATAGATAAGACTTTTATTCTATGATTGACTGCTTATAAAACTATAATATATCATCAATCACATCATGTTTCACTATTAATTGAGTAATGGAACCATTTAGAGCAAGTTGTTATGGTAGAGAGATCTTTAATGATAAAAAATGTCATATATTGACATCCTCTACTTATTGTAATCTAATGTGAGGGGGAACATTTTTATGCCCCTTCAAAGGTTCACTGATGAAAGGTAAATCCAAAAACATTCCTCTAACCAGGGATAAAATCTAACATCATGTGGGAATTCCATAGATAAAAAGAAACACTAGACATCATCACAATTTCCAAGAAAAAACTAGAGATCCCAACCCATCATACCCCAAGATCATAGTATAAATTATATAATTAATATATATAATTAATTAAATAATACTAATTAGTAATCAATAATAAAAATTTAATAATATAATTTTTAAAATAATTAATAATCAATATTATTAAAAAGAAATATTTAATAAAATATAATTAAATTAATAATATAATATAATATAATAAAAAAGTGGTCCTTAACATACTTTAAAAATTTATCATATTGGATTTAGGAATAAATTTTTAAAAATTAGAATAATAAATTAGAAACAATAACATATAATAAATGATATATGATTACTAATATTATTAAAAAATAAAAAATATAATTAATAATAAATTATATAAAAATAATAAATTATATAAAAATAATAAATTATAATTTGTCATCAATAATAAATAAAATTGGATAATTAATATGATTATATAGAAAATTAATTAATTATATGATTAAAAAGTAATATTAGGATTATACTTAAGTATAACATTTACTAAAACTGTAACTAATAAAAAATATGATTTAATAACTTATTTAATATTGATTTCTAGACTAATGAGCATAATACAAATGGGGGATGTTCTCATCCGATAATTTCTCGACATTATAACTTCAATGTCATGCTCCCAATTCATATATATTACATCTATTAAACCATATTAAGATTATCATAGGAAGAGGATTTCCCCAAAAAACATAAGACATAATGCTCTCTACTGCATTAGTTGTGGATGAGCATTATAAGATCTATTACCTGACAGTCCTACTTCCCACCTGAGAAGTTTGTTCAATGGAGGTTTGCCCAGGGACTTAGTGACGTTTTTTTGTCTTTTCTAACTCACAAGTTGATGTCTTATTTGTAAAAATGGTATATGGTCTCTTCAGATATAAAGACAACCTTGCAAGCATGGAGTTTATATCATCCAAAGATGAAGTCAAAATTTGTTCTTATCCATGGATGGACATTCATGAAATATCATTGAAATATAGTGACCATTCCACTGAAGACCATTAAGACCTTTGGAATAATACTAAACCAGGTAAAGTAGTTTGATATTCTCATATGGGTGGACTATGAAACAAGGTTAATATATAATTTGGGGTTTATCACGCTTGTATGACAGTCACGATGATTCTCACTCTAGATTCATTACTTTATACTATTTTTTTGGTGGATATATATTCACCTTAATTTTTTTATCACAACCCTTTGTAGAACCTTTACTTTTCTCAATAAGAGAATCACAGTCTTGGTTTTCCAAGCACATGGTTCATGCTATTTAAAATTACATTAATAATTATTTGTTATATTAGTAATTATTGTTATTATGATGTATTATCTTTATTAATTATTAATTATGTTATTTAATTATTTAATCATTATACATTATTAATTAACTTTATAAAAGGGACCCTTGAGTATATTTTTTGTAATATATTTCGATTACTTTACTTCAATTAATTATGAATAAAGAAACAAAAAAAATTAAAATAAATCAAATTTGAAAAATGGTTTCTCAGATTTTATTAAACTTGGATATGAAACGTTTTTATGTTGCTACATAAAAAGAAAAATAAAAATACTAAAAGTGTAAAATGGTATCACATTCTTAATTAAATTGGAATGTTCAATGGTTTTTTTTCTTTCGTGACCAATTATAATGTTTAAATTTAATGTAATTTTTTTTAAAAAAATTAATTAACTTACCAAAAAAATGACATTGATATTTCCATAATCCCTTATATTTTATTTGGGATTGTTTCATAATTAAATAGTGTTGAATAATTTCCCACCACATAAATCTAGTATTTGATCTTCATCATCCTTTTTATGACAGCAAGATGTTTTGGTCAAAACTATTCTCTCACCCATCATCAACAAATGTATTTTCCTCCTCCCATGGCTTATTAGAATCCATGCCCACCCCCCTTCTGGTTCTCAGTAGAGAACCTATCAGCACTGCAGCTTCGTGAGACCTCACCTATAATTGGTTGTACCTCTAGAGATGCCCGATTTGAAGTTGGGGTGTGGTAGACACCCTGCCAGACCCTATCAGGGAAGATACTCATCTTCTCTTCATGTGCATGGTGCAACCACCTTTAGGGAATACAAATTCCCCTCTTGTTTCGAACACATGGAAGAGTGCTGCATCAAATGATACTTTTTTATGGATTCATGTGGTTTCTAACTTCAAAATCTTCCTCATCGATGGAATCGTCATATGAGACAGGGGAACCATCACTACCACAAAATGGGGTAAGCGAAGCACCTCATTTTCTAAGTGCTAAGCAGAAAGCCTTGAAGGGGGGGTTATCAGTGCTCGCTAAAAGCGTTGATAAATGTACCCTTTATCTATGATAAAAATTGAACTGATAAATGTTTCTAATAATAATTTATATAAAATTATTAAATTTATATTAAAAAAAAATTAATATTTGTACACTAAATAAAAAACGTATGTTTATAATTAATATTTTTTTAATAAATCAAAAATATATATACGGTTTTTAAAAATTATTTCGAAGATTATATATATAAATTTAAATAATTATAATATTATAATATAATTCATTATATAATAAATCTATTTTTTAGATTTATTATAGATTTATTAGATTTTTATTTATTATATTTATTATATTAATTAATTATATTTATTAGATTTATTAGATTCATTAAATTTTTTATATTTTTCTAAAACCCAAAGATTCCATGGTATGTTTCCTTTTGAATAATGAAATATCTTGTGTTGTATGCAACTTATAGTTTTAACACGCCACGACCAATCAAACTAGCCGTTATGAATAGTAATACCCACTTTTTAGAATGTTATAAATTTTAATTTTCAAAATGGACTTAATTTTTGGATTTGGAATATTTAAATTTACTTTGGGTGAATTTTTGGTATTTTTCTGAATACTTTCAATTTTTGATTAATAGTGAAAAATACTACGTTATTATTTAAAACCGAATTTTTATTTAAACAATAAGTTATTTTATTTAAATTTATATTATGTAAAAATAGATACATAATACCTATATATTTTCAATGTAATTCCTTTGAGTAATTTTATAATAATATTTGACATAAAATTTTATAGAACTTTTAACAATCTTTTACCCAACTTTTAGGATCATTTGAAAATTTTCATAAAACATAATTGTACCGCTTCTATGAGTTGAATTTCAAAAATTTGAGAAACACGGTTGATATCAGTAAATTAATGTGGTTCAATAATATAAAAATATTTTTTTTGGTGAATTGTAACTTTTGAATTTTATTTACCCTGGATAAAAGAAAATAGGGCAATTAAAGTTAAAAATGATATTATAATTACCCTAAAACATGTCCTAAATCAATTGGATAAGTGTATTTCAACAAAAATCTACATTAGGAATAAAATATGATCCTTTTGGTCCACTTGGATTAGATTGGGACATTTATTATTATTTTATATGAAGAAGAGTTAAAATTGTTAAATTCAATTATTAATAACTAAATAATTTTTAATATAGGGTTATACATAAGATAAATTTGACTATAATTATTCCATAGAAATATAAAAATATTTCCTACATAATAGTATTTTATTTATAATTTTTAAATATTAGATAATTAAATTTATGACACAATGATGATGCATAATTACCTTATTAATGAAAGATGAAAATAATTAATATTATAAATATCAAAATAAAGTAAATTTATAATTTTTGTGAATTACAAAAAATCTCTAGATTAATACGAAATGTAATGGTCAATTCAATGAATTTATTTCAAAGTAATCATGCTATTATGACTTTCACAAAACAAAATACCAAGTAGTTTCAAAATGGAAATAAATGTGTTTAAAAAACAAATACAATATTTTTAATTGATATAATATTCCTAAAAATTTAAGGTTTGGAAGAAGGACTTATATGAGGCCAGATATATTAATAATGACCCACTTGGGGTTCTCTTGGGATTTTATAGTAATTTTATTAACCAATTATTATAATAATACAAGAATATATGGTAAAAGATAAACTATTTAACTAAGAGTTATATCTTAAAGATAAAGATAATATGATTACCTAAACCTATATAAAACCTATTGGTTGAAATTTTTTCGACCCATCCTTACATTAGCCTCTAAATAAATCATTTTTGAGCCATTTAAAACCGAAAATGATTGTATAATAAAATAATATTTCAAGCTTTCCCTAAGGTTCCCCTCACCTAACTTATAATAGGGAACTTCCCCTTCTCTCCAAATCACACCTTAGAATCCATTTGGATCGGCCAAATCCTACAAAATATCCTCCCAACATTCCTCACTTCATCCTAGAGTAATTACATTGAGCATAAAGGCAACCTATGGAGCCTTGTTTTAAATAAAAAGGAAAGACCCACAGAAGAGGTAATTATTTTATCAACACTTTCAATGTTCTTTTCTTCATCCACTAACTCTTTTTTGTTTTTCCCATACCAAAATAATTACTCCAGTACCTTTTTCATTCTGTGATTTTATTATAAATAGTGTACAACTATATTCATTATTCTATCCATTATATGAATGAAAATTCACCATACATGCGTATGTATGGCGTACTGTCTCCACGTCATGGTGTAGTTTGTAATTCAAACACATAATTATTTGGATGGGTATAATAATTAGTATAACAAAGTTAAATAATTAATATAAAATTTTAAGTATTATGTATATATGATATAACATCCAATTACATATGATTTCATGATCAAAATAATGATATTGTCTCTCGTGCGTTCATGCGGATTACCGTCTCCATGAACGCGATAAAATGCATTCCCCATCATAACCATTCAAGAATAATTTTTATTTTATGATTAAAAATAATGTTTAAGAAATTAATATCATTATATATATTAATCAAATAAACACTATACATAAAAAAATGGCTTACATAACCCAGTATATAAGGGAAAATGAATTAGTAAACTCCCGAAATGATGATACTACTGAAATATTATTAACAATGCAATATTTGATGGTCGTATATGATATCAATATTATGAATGTCGTTCGTTTATAATTTAATAACAATGATTTAACTCTAATACAAGAGGAAAATGTACCCTTGATTAAGTAAAAGTATTAGGTAAGGGTTAATTCTACAATATGTTTATTATCCGAAGTTGTTTATACGTGAGTATCTACTGGGACCTCTTTACCATCCACATTTTTGTTTCTTAAAATTGTATTTCAATTTTTTTTTCTATTTACAACACTATGGGTTAAATTAATTTATACAATTTGTTGAATTTTTATAATATGTTTATATAGAAATCTTTCCATCGTTTTCCAGATAAGGTCCTTTACAACATTTTCGACAAAATTAAGAAAAGAATGTTTTTTAACTTATACAGCGAGTGCAGCTAATTTTTTGCCATTATAACACCTTTGAAACATCCCTACCAAGACTATTTGAATATTTTCAAATAAATGTTTTCTTTTATAAATATGTGACTTCTAAATGATTTCAAAATAGAAAGAGATATTTCTCTTAAATGGTTTGGATTTCATCTATGTCATCATCTTTTGATGGATTTTACACTTGTTTGAAGTTGATTTATTATGATACAATCTTCCATATTGTATTGATGTTTTTCTGATATGTTTGACTATGGATTTGTTATTTTTATACCATTCATGGTGTATGGTTAAATTATTTAAATTTTGTATGCTAATTTTAATACGAATGTTTATGTTATGTTTCAACCTTTACACATGTGGAATGCATTTGACTTACTATGTGACTAGTGGAGCTTACTATAGTTCCTCGATTCATCGGTAGGTATCAAGAGACAAACTAGTTCTTGGAATAAGGCCTGAACAATATCTTATTTGAATTATTGGAAAGAGGCCTTGACTATGTGGTTATGATGTCCGACATTATGCATTCCATCATTAAGAATGTGTCTATTGATATTACGTGTGATTATTGGACTAGTAGAATATCCATGTGAATAATTAAATGGAATTATTTTGATTTATATTTTCTATATTGTGCTGATGTTTAAGTTTAAAAAGTCTTTTGTTTTAGTCTTATACATTTTCTTAAATATTTATACTTATTTATGAAAGTTTCTGCTTTATTGTTATCCTTACTGAGCATCTCACCTCACCCCTTTCTATGTTTTATTTTTCTCAGGATGTGAATATGTTTTTTATGGTTGACCTGCAGGGATAGTCTAGGGATATATGTGTTTTCAAAGGGTAAAATTTTTTGTGGATGTTTTTATTTCATTATGCAATGTAAAAGTTATGTATATATATAGTACTTCTAAGGATACTAAACTAATCAGTATTTTAAGACTTGATCTCTTGTGATCATTTCAATTTCATGCAATAATGAACTAAATATGGGTAACTAGGTTCAGGGTGTTATAGTTTGTTTCAGTGGAATATTAGCACAAAACTTGAAACCTAAATTTTTAAAAACAATGATTAGAAATCATTACCCGATAGATAGACTTTGAGGATTAGTATATAAGAACTTCCTATATTTTATTTAATGTAGAGATTTTGTGTATTTTACAAGAAATACATCCATGTCTTGTTTAAATTAGGTGGGGGCAGCACTGGAATATATGTAACTAGGAGTGAAAAATCTGACACGGAGTTTTAGGCTAGACCCGAGGTATCCTAGTAGACGACAATGGGCCGTGCTACATTCTTGGTTACGACTCTCCTAGGGGATATGCTTAAGATAATTAAAATTTTCTTGACAAACCATTATGAAGGATTTATGTATATATACCTTTTCAAAGAAAACAATTTTTTTGATTATGGATTATATCCATAAACTGTTCAATTTATGTTATGTTATTTACAAGTTTGGAATTATGTATTGTCATTCATAAACTAATCTAGTGTATGCCATTGTTTATAAATGTAACCTAGTGGAAGGAATGGAAACCATATCAACACACATAATCCATGTAGGTATTTTCCTCCTATTGATGATAATTGTTGTGGAGCTGGTGATACATCTAGTTCTGATCATCTTATCACCATATTGGGACAACTCACTCAGGTTATTAATTATAACCTTACCCATATGGAGCACCTTTATCCACAATGAAGAGGATCAATGTTAGACCACTTAATGAGGCAACAACCACCAATATTCAAGGAGACTACAAATCCATTTGTAGTTGAGAAAAGGATAATTTACTTAGATAAAATATTTCATGCTCTGGGGAGTAGCGAAAGAGAAAAAGTTGTCATGGCAGTTTATCGCCTCACAGGAGAAGCATATAAATTGTGGTCATTAATTCAAAACACAAATGAAGTTTAAGAAGTATCAAATATGGAATTCAAGAGTTTCAATTGATTTTCTTATAAAAATAATTTTTTCTTGTCCATTGAGCAGATATGGGAAGAAAATTTCTAAGTCTAATAAAAAAGAAGGATAATAATGTCACAAAGTATGAGGCTAACTTTTCAAAGTTATCAAGGCATGCATCAAATTATATACATAACCCAAGTAGAAATATTGATCAACTATTTGATAGTTTAAAACAATTTCTCCACCAAGAATTAGTCTCACAATCCTTCTCATCACATGAAGATATTGTCTCTTGTGCTATGAAGACTGAAAAGAAATTATATAAGCTTTACGAATTTAAATAAAAGAAAGAGAAGAAGAGATCAACTAAACACTCTAGAAATGGAAATAAGGGGAAGAAGGGAAATGTTGAATATACATCCTGTAGTAAATGTGGGAAGAAACACTAAGGTACTTGCCTAAACGGAATGTGAGTCTGGTACAAGTGTGGAGAAAAAGGCCACCATGCTCATGATTACAAGGGAATGAAAGAGGATGCCAATGTGGAATTTTTCAATTTTAGAGAAAATGGGAATTATGAAAATGAATGTTCTAAGTATCAAGGAAAATTAACTCAAAAAATGCCAAGAGAGCAAGTTTGAGCTTATAAGATCACTACTGATGAGGTTGAAGCTCTGAAATATGTGGTGCAAGAAAATTTAATGGTTTCCTCATGTTTAGCCAATGATTTATTTGATTTTAGATCATTGAATTTCTCCATATATTCCCAGTTTTCTACGAAAATTAGATATTTCCAACTTTATTTAACAAGGGTGTTTTTAGTCAAAAGTCCTATAGGAATTATATTTGCAACAATGTTTTGTGAATCAGTTCCCATTAGATAATATAAATGTTATTTATCAGCTAATCTCAACGTCTTACCCATGAATGAATTTGTTATAATCATCATAATGGATTGGATTATAGACTCTGATGAGAAAATTTATTATAAAAAGAAGGTGGATACAATTTTTGTGGATGAAAAGGATTACATTATCTTAAGAGTAGAAACATCACCACCTAATTTTTATCTAGATCCACCTCTAGTAGCTCTACTAAATTAAATTATTTGGGAGGAATAGAATAAAATAACCATGGGTTGGGGAATAAATGTTTAAATTGAGGATGTACCTATTGTACAAGACTATGTTGATGTGTTTTTAGAGGATTTACCTGGACATCCTCCAGAATGATAAATTGAGTTTTCCATTGATTTAATTCCTGGTTCAAGGCCCATGTCAAAGACACCTTACATAATGAACACTATGAAATTAGTGGAACTAAAAAAAACTAGAGGAATTGAGTAATAAAGGATTTAATTTCCCAAGTGTTTCTCCATGGGGAGCCCCAGTTCTTTTTTAAAGAAGAAAGATGGATCTATGAGGTTGTGTATTTAATACGCGGAGATCAATACAATAAAAATAAATAACATGTATACCCTACCTCACATTGATCATTTATTACACCAACTTAATGGAGCTCAATATTTTTCAAAGATTGACCTTCAATCTGGATATCATCAGTTGCATGTGAAGAATGAAGAAATTATGAAAACAGCATTTCGAACCAGGTATGTGCATTATGAGTTTATAATAATTCCTTTTGGATTGACTAATTCACCCTCTATCTTTATTGATCTAATGAGTATATTTTTCAAATAATATACCTATATTTTCTTATTGTTATTTATTGATAATATCATGGAATACTAAAAAATATACTAAGATCATGAAAATCACTTGCACACTATTATGAAAACTGTCATAAGAAATTAATTATATGAGAAGATTAGTAAGTCTGAATTCTGGCTTCAGGAGATTTATTTTCTTGGCCATATTTTCTCTAAGGATGGAATCTATATTGATCATTCTTATAAAAGATCAATAATTGAATGGCCAGAACCGACGTGTATAACTGAGTTACGTAGTTTTATTGGTTTGGTAGGTTATTATCAGCACTTCGTCCAGTATTTTTTCTGATTGGATAACCCATTAACAACACTCCCACGTAAATGGGTTAAATTTATTTAGTAAAAATATTTTTAAGAATGTTTTGAATAACTTAAGAGAAGATTAGTCAATGCTTTTATCTTGACTCTACCATTAGGGAATGATGGGTTTGTTATTTATAATGATGCTTCAAAGAAAGGAATTGGTTGTGTCCTTAGGCTGAATGATAGAGTTATTTCATATGCATCACAATAACTAAAAATTCATGAACAAAACTATCCCACTCATGATCTTGAGTTAGCAGTGGTAATATTTGATTTAAAGATATGGATAGACTATCTATATGGTAAAAAATGTGAGATATATACCAATCAAAAGAGTTTGAATTATATTATCTCAGAGAAAGAACTCGACATGAGGAAAAGATGATGGCTTGAACTAATCAAAGATTATGATTGCGCTATACACTACCACCTGGGGAAGACAAATAAGGTGGTAGATTCTTTGATAAGAAAGGATCATGGAGTTTTGAACAAGATGAGAGTTGAAAGGAATCCTATGTTCATGGATCTAGTAAATATGGATATGGGAATAATAAGGGAATGTGAAACATCAATACTATTTCAAATGGTTTCCAAACCATCTTTATTAGAGAAGATAAAAAGTTCTCAGACTGATGATGATGAGTTTTAAAAGAAAGTTAAAGCTATGAACAATGAGAGATTGATGGACTTCGTATATGAAGATGGGATTTTGAAATTTGGTAGGAGACATTGTGTTCCTGACATACAAGATCTAAAAAGGGTATTTTTGGATGATTTTCAAAGCTCCAATTTCTTTATACACCATGGTAGAACTAAGATGTATAAATATTTGAAGGAACATATTTGGTGGGACAACATGAAGAGAGAGATGTCTGATTATGTGTCAAGATTTATGGTTTTTCAACAGGTCAAGGCTAGAAGACAACATACTACCGGGGTGATGAAAACTCTTCCCATACATGAGTAGATATGTGATGATATTACAATGGACTTTTTCATTGGACTACCAAAGACTCCTAGAAGGAATGATGCAATATGGATCATTGATGATCATCTTACCATGTCAACAATTTTTATTGTTATAAGAGAATATTCACCACTATAACCTTTAGAAAGACTTTATATTAATGAATTTGTAAGACTTCAAGAATTACCCCTATCAATGGTTTCTGATCGTGATCCCCATTTTATATCAACATTCTGGAAAAGTTTTCAAGAGGCCTTGGATACTGAACTCTGTTTTAGCACTGTATACCACCGTCAAACTGATGGACAATCATATTTGACAATTAAAACCTTATAAGACATGTTGAGATCGGTCTCACTTGACATTCAAGGTACGTGCGATCAATATTTACATCTAGTAGAATTTTCCTATAACTATAGCTTCCATTGAAGTATTCAAATGACCCCATATGAAGTGTTATATGAAAAAGAGATGCTGCACACCAACTTGTTGGGATGATGTAGGTGAAATAAAAATCATTGACCTAGATCTTGTTGAGGAATCAGTGGAAAAGGTGAAGATTATCCAAACCCGCATCAAAGCAGCTCAAAGTCTGCAAAAGTGAAATGTCGATAACCAAAGGAAGGATTTGGAATTTCAAGTAGGATATCATGTTTTATTGAAGGTATCCCCATGTAAGTGTGTTCTATGTTTTGGTAAGAAGGGTAAATTAAGTCCCTGGTACATTGTAAATTTCGAAATTCAAGGCGAATTGTAATTGTAGGTTATCGTTTGGCAATGCCGCCAAGTCGCTCCAAAGTTCATGATGTGTTCCACATATCACTATTGAGAAAATACATGCCTGAACCAATGCATGTACTGACCTATGAAGAAATAGAACTGGATCCCAACTTGTCTTATTGTGAATACCATATCATAATTCTTGATACTAGAGAACATGGGTTGTGAAACAGGACGACTCATCTGGTAAAAGTTCTATGGAGAAATCATAAGATGGAAGAGGCAACATGGGAACTTGAGGAACTTATGAAGAAGAACCACCCAAATATTTTTATGTAGTAATATTCTAGAAATTTTTAGGATGAAATTATTTTAAGGAGGGTGAATGTGACACCCCAAGCATCCACTATACGTTTCCGTTTGAATAATGAAATACCTTGCATTGTACGCAACGTGGAGTTTTAACACACCACGACCAATCAAACTACCAGTTATGATTAAAAATACCCACTTTTTGAAATTTTATAAATTTTATTTTTCAAAATGGACTTCATTTCTAGATTCATAATATCAAAATTAACTTAGGGTGATTTTTTTGGTATTTTTCTGAAAACATTCAATTTTTGATGAATAGTAAAAAGCACAACATTATTGTTTAAAATAGACTTTTTATTTAAATAATTAGTTTTTTAATTAAATTTATATTTGGTAAAAATAGATACATAATACCTATATATGTTCAATGTAATTCATGGGAGTAATTTTATAATAATATTAGATATATAAAATTTTATTGAACTTTTTACCGTCTTTTAACCACCTTCTAGGAGCGTTTGTAAATTTTCATAAAACATCATTGTACTACTTTTGTGAGTTGAAATTCAAAAATCCAAGGTAAAAAATTGAAATTATTAAGTAAAATGTGGTTCAATAAGATGAAAATAATTTTTTGTGAATAGTAATTTTGGACTTTTATTTACCACGGTTAAAAGTAAATAGGGTAATTAAAGGAAAAAATGATATAATAATTACCCTAACACATGTCCAAATTCTATTGGATAAGTGTATTATGATCAAAATAAACATTAGGAATAAAATATTATCCTTTTTTTCCACTTGGATTAGATTATAAAATTTATTATTATTTTATTTTAAGAAGAGTTAAAAGTGTTAAATTCAAAGTTTAATAACTAAACCATTTTTCATATAGGGTTATACATATGATAAATTCGAATAAAAATATTCATTAGAAATTTAAAAATATTTCCTATATAATTTCATTTTATTTATAATTTTTATACATTGAATAATTATATATATGACACAATGATGATGCAGTAATTACCTTATTAATAAAATATTAAAATAACTAATATTATAAATTTCAAAATAAATGTAAATTGATACTTTGGGTGCATTCAAAGAATTTTATAGATTAATATGAAATTTTAGGGTTTATTCAATGAATATTTTTGAAGTAATCAGGCTTTTATGACTTTCATGAAAAGAAAATACCAAATAGTGTGAAAATTGTCATAAATGAGTTTTTAAAACAAATACTGTTTTATTAATTGATATAATATTTTTATAAATATACGGTTTGACCAAAGGACTTAGATAAGGTTATATATATTAATAATTAACCACTTTTTTCGATTGTAATTTTATAGTATGTTTGTTAACAATTTATTATAATACTACAGGAATACATGGTAAAAGTTAAACTATTTAACTAATAGTTACATCTAAAATATAAGGAAACTATGGTGACCTAAACCTATATAAAACCTATTGGTTGAAATTTTTTTGACTCATACTCACCTTATCCTAAAAATAAATCATTTTTGAGACATTTAAAACCTAATATTATAGTACAATAAAATAACATTTCATGATTTTCCTAAGGTTCACCTCACCTCTCTTATAAAAGGGAACTTACCCTTCTCTCTAAATCACACCTCCAAAGCCAATTGGCTTGGAAAAAACCTACCCAAATCCCCTCCAAACATCCCTCACTTCATCCTAGAGGCCTTCCCTTGACCATAAATCCAACCTAAGGGGAATTTTGTTAAAATCAAAATGAAACACCCAAAGAATAGGTAATTATTTTATCACCTCTTTCAAAGTAATTTTCTTCTTCCACTTACTCTTTCCTTATTTTTCCCATAAAAAAATAATAACTTAAGTACCTTATACATACTATGATTTCACTATAAATATGGTACAACCATATTCATTATTCTATCCATCCTATGAATGAATGGTCACTATAAGTCTGTACGTACGATTTATTGTCTCCATGTCATGGGGTATTTTGTTATTCAAACACTTCATTATTTGGATGGGTATAATAATGTGTATAATGATTGTAAATAATAAATATATCATTTTATGTATTATGTATATATGATATACCATACAATTACATAGTATTTCACCATCAATAGAATTATATTTTCGCTTGTTCTTACGTGCGGATTACAGTCTCCATGAACGTGATGAAATTCATTCCCCTTCATAACCATTAAAGAATAATTTTCATTTTATGATTAAAAATAATGATTAAGGACTTAATATAATTCTGGATATGAATCAAATACATCCTATGCATAACAAACATGGATTACATAACCAATCGTATAAAGGAAAATGAATTAGTTCATACCCGAAACGTTGATACTTCTGAAATATTATTGACAAAGCAATATTAGAAGTTGATATATGATATCATAATTATGTATGTGGTTCCTATATAATTTAATTAAAATGCTTTTTATATTATACATGCGGTTCAAATACCCTTGATCAAGGAAAATCATACGATAATGGTAAATTCTACAATCTCTTTATTATCCGAGGTTGTTTATACATGAGTATCCACTAGGACCTCTTTATCATCCTCATCTGCGTTTCTTAGAAATGTATTTGAAAATGATTTTACTATTTCTTATAATATAGATTAAAGTCATTTATACCCTTGTTTTACTTTTAATAGGATTTTTATAAAGGAATCCTTCCATCATTTTCCAAATAAGGTCCTTTACGACCTTTTCGACAAAATTAAGGAAATAATGTTTTTTTAACTTATACGGCGAGTGCATCTATTTTATGCCATTATAACACCTTCAATGTTTCCCTCACAAGCTTATAAGAATATTTTCAATATAAAGGTTTTATTTTATTATTAAGTGACTTTTTAATTATTTCTAAATATAAAGATATATTTCTCTTAAATGGATTGGGTTTCATCTATGTCAACATCATTTGATGAATTTTCCACTTGTTTGAAGTTGATTTACTATGATAAAATGTTCCATTCTTTATTCAAGGTTTTGTGATATGTTTGACTATGGATGTGTTATTTTTATATCATTCATGGTTTATGGTTAAAGTATGAAAATTTCATATGCTAATTTTAATACGAATGTTTATGTTATGTTTCAACCTTTTTGTATGAGGAATGCATTGGACTTAGTAATTGACGGGTTGAGTCTACTATATCTCTTTGATGCATCGGTAGGTATCCTGAGACAAACTAGTGTAATGGAAAAAGGCCTTGAAAAAATATTATTTGTAGTCTGGGCACACGGCCTCGACTATGTGGTTAGGATGTCCGGCATTATGCATTCCATCATTATGAAATTTTCTATTGATATTACATGTGATTATTCACCTTGTAGAACAACAATGTGACTAATTAAATGAAATTATTTTGATATATATTTTCCATATTATGATAATGTTTATGCTTAAAAAGGATTTTTTTTAGTCTTACACATTTCCTTAAATATTTATTCTTATTTATGAAAGCTTCCACTATATTTTTATCTTTACCATGTAGCTGTGCTCACCCCTTTCAATGATTTAATTTTCCCAGGATGTGAAGAAGTATTTTATGGTTGACCTGCAGGGATAGGCTAAATATATAAGTGTGTTCAAAGGGGTCAAAATTTTGTTTTTGTATTTATTTAATGATGTAATGTAAAGCTTATGTAAATATCTAGTACTTCCTAGGCTACTAAACTAATCGGCCTTTTTCAGCTTGATTTCTTGTGATCATGCCAATGTTACGTAATAGTGAACTCACTCTTGGTAACTAGTGTAACACCCTGACCCCAATTACCAAGAGTCGGTGCATTATTACATAACATAGGCATGATACAATGAATCATGACTCGAATGACCGATAAGTTTAGTTTTCTTGGAAACAATATAGATATATAAATTCAACATTACAACTTGAAAAGAAATACAACACTAATTTGTTCTATTAGAAACATCCAAGTCTCCTAGATTATGCCTAAAATTCACTCAAAACTAAATTCTTCATAACATAAGAAAATGATACATAAGAAATGGGTGAGCTCAAATTCTTAGTAAAGGTAATCAATATAGTAGGAGATAACATAAACATTAGGCATGATGAATAATTCAAAACACATGCCTTTAAAAATAATAAACATGAACACTTTATATCAGGAATATGTGATTAGTAAATAATTCCATAATAAAACATAGTAATGGATATTCTACGAGTCGAATAACCACATGAACTATCATTATTATTTTCATAATGGGGTAATGTATAATGCCAGAAATTCTGAAACATCTTATGGAGGCCTTGACCAAGACGTCTAAAAATGATTTAGGCCTTGGCCAAAACCATATATCAAATTGGGAAAGTCCTCATCCAATTCCATGTCTAATTTTCTTAGGAAACCAAACAATGAAAATATGATCTATAGAAGGCTCCACCTGTCACATACTAAGTCCAATACATTCTTCATATTAAAAGGTTGAAACATAACATAAACATTCGTATTAAATCTAGCTTACGAAATGTCAATACATTAACCATAAACCATGAATGGTATGAAAAAAACACATCCATTTTTTAACATATCACAAAACCTTAAATACAATATGGAATGTTTTTATCATAATAAATCAACTTCAAACAAGTGTAAATTTTATCAATGGATGTTGACATAGATGAAATCACAACTTTTTGAGAGAAATATCTCTTTCTATTTTGAAATAATTTAAGAGTCACATAATTATAAAAGAAACCATTTATTTTGAAAATATTCTTATAATCTTTTAAGGGAATATTTTATCATGTTATAATGGTGGAAAATATCTTCACCCTTCATACAAGTTAAAAAAACATTCTTACCTTAATTTTGTCAAAAATGTCATAAAGCGCATTGTATGGAAAACGATGAAAAGGTTCCTTTAAAAATACAAGGTCAAATAAGGGTATAAATGACTTTAACCCATAATATTTTAAATAGTAAAAATGTTTTGAAATACACTTTTAAGAAAAAACAGAAGTGGATGATAATGAGGTCCCAGTTGATACTTACATAAAAACAACCTCTGATAATAAAGAGATTGTGAAATTAACCCTTACCTTGTAATTTTCCTTAGTAAATGGTATGTTAATCTCATTAAAATAGTTAAAACATTGATATTAAATTATACTAGAAATATATAAATAAATATGACATCATATATGATCCTATAATATTGCATTGTAAATGATATTTCAGTAGTATCATCGTTTCGGGTAGAAACTGGTTCATTTTCATTTATATGATTAGTTACGTAAGCCATGTTTGTTATGGATAGGATGTATTTTATTCATATATAGAATGATATTTGGTTCATAAAAATTATCTATAATCATAAAATGAAAATTATTCTTGAGTGATTATGATGGGTATTGAATGTCATCGAGTTCGTGGAGATTGTAATTCGTACATACGCACGAGTGAAAATATCACTCTATTGATGGAGAAATTGTTTGTAATCATATAGTAAATAATATATAAATAATCATTTAAATGTTATATTTATTATTTACATCAGTTATAGTCTTTAATATACCCATCCAAATAATGATTTGTTTGAATAACAACTACACCACGACGTGGAGACGGTAAGCCGTATGTACACACGTATTGTGACTCTGTCATTCGTATGATGGATAGAATAATTAATATGGCTATACCATTTTTATAATAACATCACAGTATATATAATATACTGGAGTTTTTATTTTATAATGGAAACCACAAAGAAAGAGGAAGTGGAAGAAGAAAAGAACTTGAAAGAGGTGACGAAATATTTACCTCTTATTCAAGTTCTTCCTTTTGATTTGATCAAAAGAGCTCCTTAGGATGGATTTATGAAAAAAGTAAGGCCTCTATAATTAAGGGAGAAATGTTGGGAGGATATTTGGGTAGAGGTTGGCTGAGCCAAATGGGTTTGGAGGTGTTAAATTAAGAAAAGGGGAAGTACCCTTTTAAAATAGATGTGAGGGTCAATTTAGGAAATGCATGAAATTTTATTTTATAATAAAGCCATTTTCGGTTTCTAATGGCTCCAAAATGAATTATTTCTAGGATATAGTGGATATTAGTGTAAAACCTTTCAACCAATAGGTTTTATAAAGGTTTAGGTCACCATATTAACCTTGTCTTTTTGATTTAACTCTTAGCTAAATAGTTTGACATTTACCATGTCTCTTTGTATTTTTATATTATATGGTCAACAAACATACTATAACAAGAAAAGAGAACCCCAAGTGGTTAATTATTAATATATATAACCTTATATAATTAATTTGGCCGAACCTTATATTTTTATGAATATTATATAGATTTATAATATAGTATTTTTTTAAAAAAACAATTATGTCAATTTTGACACTATTTAGTATTTGGTTTTTGTGAAAATCATAAAACATGATTACAGGAAAAATATTTATTTAATCAACCCTAAAATTTAATATTAACCAAGAAAGTTAGTGTAATTCAAAAAAATTCACAAATTACAATTATTTAGATATTTATAACATCAACTATTTAAATCTATCATTAATAAGGTAATTAATTCATCATCATTGTATCATAAATAAATTAAATTATTTAATTTATTAAAATTATAAATAAAATACCATTATCCTGTAAATATTTTTATAGTTCTAATTAATATTTGTTTATGATTTTATCTTATGTGTAAACCTATATTAAAAATGGTTTAGTAATTAATCATTGAATTTAACTCTTTTAACTCTTCTTTAAATAAAATAATAATAAATGTCCTAATATAATCCAAGTGGGCCAAAGAGGATCATATTTTATTCCTATGGTTGTTTTTGGTCGATTTATAATTGTCAAATAGAATTAGGACATGTGTTATGGTAGTTATGATATAATTTTTAACCTTAATTACCCTATGTACTTTTAATCGCAGTAAATAAAAGACAAAAGTTACTATTCACCAAAAATTATTATCATCTTATTGGACCAAATTTTACATACTGATATTAACCGCGTCTCATAGATTTTTGAAATTCAACTCAAGGAAGTGGTAAAATTATGTATTATGCAAATTTTCAAGTGCTCCTATGAGATGGGTAAAAGGCGTTAAAAAGTTCAATAAATTTTTTATATATATAAACTTACTATAAAATGACTCCAATGAATTACATTGATATTATATAAGTATTATGTATCTATTTTGACAAAAAATATATTTAAATAAAAGAAATATTTATATAAATAAAAATTTGGTTTTATCCAATAACATAGTGTTTTTCACTATTCATCAAAAATTGAATGTTTTCAAAAAAACCCAAAAATTCACCCTAAGATAATTTCGATATTCCGAATTCAAAATTGAAGTTTATTTTGAAAAATAAAATTTTTTAAATTTAAAAAAGTGGGTATTACTATTCATAACAGGTAGTTTGATTAGTCGCGGTGTGTTAGAATCTCGAAGTTGCATACAATGCAAGAAATTGAATTATTCAAAGGGAAATGTTCTTTGGAAGCTTGGGGTGTTATATTATTTACTCCCTCAAATAATTTCATCCTTTAAATTTCTAGAAAACTACCACACAGAAAGATTCGGGTGGTCCTTCATCATAATTTAATCTGGTTCCCATGTTGCCTCTTCCATATTATATTTTCTCCATAGAACTTTTACTAGACGATTCGTCCGATTTCTCAACACTTTTTCTCTAGTATCAATAATCTTGACAGGCTCTTCACAATAAGACAAATCAGGATCCAGTTTTATTTCCTCATAGGTGAGTACATGCGTTGGGTCAGGAATGTAGTTTGTCAACAGTGATACGTGGAACACATAATGATCTTTGGAGAGGCTTGGGGGCATTTCTAAATGGTAAGCTACATCCCCAAAACGTTTTAGAATTTTGAAAGGTCCGATGTACCTGGAAATTAATTTACCTTTCTTTACAAATAGTATAACTCCCTTCCATGGAGATAGCTTCAAGAAGACATGATATCCTACCTAAAATTACAAATCCTTCCATCATTTATTGGCATAGATCTTCTACCTACTTTGAGATTCTTTGATGTGTGTTTGGATAACCTTCACCTTTTCTATCATTTCCTCAACATGTTCTGGTCCTATAAGTTTTCTTTCATTAACCTCATCCCAAAAAGATGGTGTGAGACTTCTCTTTCAATATAATGCTTCATATGGTCCCATCTGAATACTTGAATGGAAGCTATTGTTATAGGAAAATTATACCAGAGGTAAATATTAATCCCACATACCTTGACAGTCATGTGCGAAAGATCTCTACATGTCTTCTAAGGTTTGAATTATCCGTTCTGATTGTCCCTCAGTTTGAGGGTGGTGGGTAGTGCTCAAACGAAGTTCAGTATCTAGGGATTTCTAAATACTTTTCTAGAATCTTTATGTAAAATGGGGATCATTCTCAATAATAATCGATAGGGGTACTCCATGAAGTCTTAAAACATCATTAGTATACATTCTTGCTAAACGTTCAAGTGGTAAGTCTTCTATTATAGCATGAAAAGGTGCTCACTTGGTTAGACGATAAACAATGACTCATATTGCATCATTCCTTTTAGTAGTCTTTGGTAGCACCATGAAAATGTCTATCATAATATCATCCCACTTACAGTCATGTATGAGAAGAGGTTTGATGGCTCTTCTAGGATGTTTTCTTCCAGCTTTCACTTGTTGGAAAACCATACATCCTGACACAAAATCAGCAATCTCCCATTTCATGTTGTCCCGCAAAAAATGTCCCTTCAAATATCTATACATCTTGGTTCTCCTAGGGTGTATAGTTAAATTGGAGATATGATCATCATCTAACAATTACCTTTTTAGATCTGGTATATCGGGAACACAAATTCACTTCCCAAATTTCAAAATTCCATCTTCATATATGAAGTCACTCAATCCCCCGTCATTTACAGCTTTAATATTTTTTTGAAAATCTTCATCATCAGTCTAAGATTTTTTTTTTCCTTTCTAGTAAAGATGGTTTGGAAACCATTTTAAAAAGTATTGATTTCTCACCTTCCATGGTTATTCCTATATCCATATTTACTAGATCCATGAAAATAGGATCCCTTTCGACTCTCATATTGTTTAAAACACCATGATCATTTCTGCTCAAAGAATCTGCCACTTTATTTTCCTTACTTGGGTGGTAGTGAGTTATGAAATCATAATCCTTGATTAGTTAAAGCCATCTCTTTTTCCTTATGTTTAGATCATTTTGAGAGAAAATATACTTCAAAATCCTGGGATTAGTATAAATCTCACATTTTTCACAATATAGATAGTGTCTTCATATCTTTAGAGAACAGATTATAGCTGCTAACCCAAGAACATGAGTGGGATAATGTTCTCATGAATGTTTAGCTGTCAGGATGCATTTTCAATAACTCTATAATTTTTCATAAGGAAACAACCAAGTCATTTCTTTGAAGCATCACTATAAATATCAAACTCATCATTCCCTGATAGTAGAGTCATGATAGGAGAGTTGAGAAATCTTCTCCTTAGTTCTTTAAAACAATCTTCAAACTCTTCTATCCAAACAAATTTAACCCCTTTACAAGTGATCTTGGTTAATGGGTTCGTCGAACCATAAAAATTCTAGACAAAACATAGATATTCCATCCTTAGAGACAATATGCCCCAGAAAAAAAATCTCTTAAAGACAAAATTCACACTTGATAAACTTCCCATATAATTTATTTCTTCTAACAGTATTTATAATAATGCAGAAGTGATATTCATGATCTTCGTAGATTTTGGAGTATACCAAGATATCATCAATAAATACCACTATAAATTCATCAAGAAATTCATTGAAAACACTATTCATTAGATCCTTGAAGACCTAGGGTGCATTAGTTAATCCAAATGGCATTACTATAAACTCGTAATGCCCGTACCTGGTTTGAAATGCTATTTTCAGAATGTCTTCCTTCTTCACACACAACTGATGATATCCAGATCGAAGGTCCATCTTTGAAAAATATTGAGCTCCATGAAGTCTATCGAATAAATCATCAATGAATAGTAGGGGATACTTCTTCTTTATTGTTATAGCATTGATCTCCCTATAGTCAATGCAAAACCTCATAGATACAACTTTCTTCTTAACAAAAAGGACAGGGGCTCCCCATGGAGAAACAATAGGGAAAATAAATTCTTTATTACTCAATTCCTCTAGTTGTTTATTTAGTTCCACTGATTCCACAATGGCCATTCTATAAGGGGTCTTCGATGTGGGCCTTGAACCAGGAATTAAATAAATGGAAAACTCAATATCTCATTCTGGATGATATCCAGGTAAATCCCTTGGAAACACATCAACATATTCTTGCACAATAGGTACGTCCTCTATTCGAACATTCTTTTCCTCACCAATAATTATTTCATTCTCATCCTCCCCAATTATTGAATTTAGTAGAGCTATTGGGGGTGGATCTATATAAGAATCAGATGGTGATGTTTCTAATCTAAAGATAAGGTATTCATTATCATCATATAGAATTGTAACCTCCTTCTTCTTACAATAAATTTTCACATCATGGTCTGAAATCCAGTCTATACTGAGGATTATATAAAATTCAATCATGGGTGTGATTATTATATCAATAGATAAATATCATTTATATGCCTTAATGGGGATTAATTCACAAAACTGTGTTGCAATGATACTTCCCTTATGATTTTTTACTGAAAACTCCCTTTTTAAATCAAATTGGAAAAATCTAATTTTCTTAGAAAACTGGGAAGATATGAAACAATTTAATGACCTAGAATCAAATAATGCATTGGCTAAACTTGAGGAAACCATTGAATTACCTACCACCACGTCTTTGAGAGATTCAACTTCATCAGTAGTGATCGCATAATCTTGGCCTTGATCCTCTGGCCTTTTATGAGGTATGTTTCCCTGACACTTAGAATATTCATTTGCATAACATCCCATCTCCTTATAATTGTAGCATTGAACATTTGTAGCTTATTTATTCCCCTTATAATCACTAGCATGATGACCTTTCTTTCCACATTTGTAGCATAATCCTTTTCCTTTTAGACAGAAACCAAGGTGATTCCTTTCACAATTATCATAGGGTGGAAATTCAACTCTTCTCTTCATCCCTGTTTCCTTATTTCAATTCCCAGAGTGTTCAACATATCTCTTCTTCTATTGCTTTGGATTAAAGTCATAAGACTTAGAAAATTCCTTTTCTATCTAGATAGCACATGAGACAATATCTTCATAAGATGAGAAGGATTGAGAGACTAATACTCGATGGAGAAACGGTTTTAACCCATCAATGAAATGATCAATCTTACTTCGTGGGTTAGGTATATAATCTGCAGCATGCCTTACTAACCTTGTAAAGTTAGCTTTATACATTGTGACATTATTATCCTCATTTTGTCACAGAATTAGAAATTTCCTTTCCATATCTTCTCAATGGCCATGAGGAATGTATTTTCATATGAAATTATCTTTAAACTACATCCATTCCATACATTATGATTATTCATCCTCTTTTGTGTTTTTAATTAATGAGAACCATTTATCTACATCTCTGGTGAGGTGATAAACTGCCATGAAATTTTTTTCCCTTTCACTACTCTCTAAACCATGAAATATTTTCCCTATAGAACATACTCATTGTTCAGCTACAATTGGATTTGTAGACCCATTGAATGTTGGTGGTTGTTTCCTCATGAAGTGATCTAACATTGATCCTCCACGTTGTGGATCAGGTATCTTCATACGAGTAATTTTATTATTCATAACCTATGTAAGTTGTCCCAGTATGGTGATAAGCTGATCAGCACCAATTGCATCATGAGTTCTTTTATAATTATCTTGAGTAGGAGGGAAATCCCTACATGGATTACATGCGTTGATACAGTTTCCATTCCTTCCACTAGGCGTCATTTCTAAAAAATGGCATACATTAGATCAGTTTATGAACAAGAATACATAATTCAGGACTTGTAAAACAATTAACATAAATTGAACATTTTATGTATGTAATCCAGAATCATAAAAATGTTTTCTTTGAGGAGGTATATACGCATAAATCCATTATAATGGTTTTTAATGAAAATTTAAATTATCCTAAGAATATCCCTCGAGAGTGTTGTAACCAAGAGTGCAGCAAGGCCCGTTGCCATTCACCTGTTCCCGTTCGAGACTATATCAAAGCGGTGTTCTTAGGTTTTACCCCAAGGTACATCTATGCAAGAGCTTCCTCTACCAGCTCTTATCCAGACAGAGATGTAGTGCCAGCAAAACTCACAAAATCTCTACAATACCAAAATTCTAGGAAGTTATTCTATACTAATCCTCAATGTCTATCTTAGGGTAATGTGCTCTAATCATAGTTTTTCTAAATCTAGTTTACAATGTTTGTACTAAACATACTCTAATTCCAACTGTAATGCCCCGACCCTAGTTACTCAGACTCGATGCTTTATTATATAACATTGGCATTACACAAGGAATCATGTCCCAAAAGACTGATCAATTGAGTATTATTGGAAACAAGATACTTACTTAAGTTCAACATTAAAACGTGAAAAGAAATACAACACTAATTTGCTCCATTAGAAACATCGAAGTCTCCTAGATTATGCCTACAAGTCACTCATAACTAACTTCTTCATATCCTGGGAAAATAAAACATAAGAATGGGGTGAGGTCAAATGCTCAGTAAGGGTAAGCAATATAGTGAACGATAACACAAACATTAGGCATAATGAATAATTCAATACATAAGCCTTTACAAATAATAAACATACACACTTTATGGAAGGAATATGAGCAGAGTAAATAATTCCATAATAAAATATAGTGATGAGTATTATACTAGTCAAATAACCACATGAACCATAATTAATATTTTCATAATGAGGGAATGTATAATGCCAGAAATTCTAAAATATTTTGTCAAGGCCTCGACCAAGACGTCAAAATATGATTTAGGCCTCTGCCAAAACCATATTTTAAATTGGGAAAAGCCTCAGAAAATTCCATGTCTAATTGTCTTATGAGTCTGTCCGATGCACCATGGAGCTATAGCGGGCTCCACCTATCACATACTAAGTCCAATAAATTCCACATATGAAAAGACAGAAACAGAACATAAACATTCGTATTAAAACAAGTATATGAAATGTCAATAATTTAACCATAAACCAAGAATGGTATAAATATAACACAAACATGGTTGAACATATCAAAAAATCTTAAATATAATATTGAATATTTGTATCATATTAAATAAACTTTAAACGAGTGTAAATTTTATCAAAGGATGTTAACATAGATGAAATCAAAACTCTTTGAGAGAAATATCTCTTTCTATTTTGAAATAATTTAAGAGTAACATAATTATAAAAGAAAAAATTTATTTTGAAAATATTTTTATAAGCTTGTAAGGGAAGCTTCGATGATGTTATAACAGCAGAAAATAGCCGCACCCTCTGTATAAGTTAAAAATACATTCTTACCTTAATTTTGTCGAAAAGGTCAAAATGTAACTTGTTTGGAAAATGACAGAAAGATTCCTTTAAAAACATATAAGTTCAAATAAGGGTATAAATGAATTTAACTCATAGTCTAGTAAATTGTAAAAAAGTTTTGAAATACATTTTTAAGAAAACACGGATGTGGATGATAAAGAGGTCCCAGTAGATACTTACATAAAAAAACCTCAGATAATAAAGTGGTTATGAAATTAACCCTTACCTTAAACTATTCCTTAGTCGATGGTTTATTAACCTTGTGTATCATAGTTAAAATATTATTATTAAATTATACATGAACTATAAGCATAAATAGGATATCATATATGATCCTCAAATAATGCTTTGTTAATAATATTTCAGTAGAATCATCGTTTCAGGTGTTAACTGATTCATTTTCCTTTATATGCTTGGTTACATAAGCCATGTTTGTTATGGATAGTATGTATTTTATTCATATACAGAAATATATTATGTTCATAAACATTGTTAATAATCATAAAATGTAAATTATTTTTGAATGATTACGATGGGGAATTAATCTCATCATGTTCGTGGAGATGGTAATCCGTACGTACTCATGAGTGAAAATATCATTATATTGATGAAAAAATAGTATCTAATAGGATGTTATATCATATATAAAAAATCATTAACATGTTATATTTATTATTTACATCATTTATACTAATTACTATACCCATCTAAATAATGAAGTATTTGAATAACAACTACACCATGACGTGGATATGGCAAGCTGTCTGTACGCATGTATGGTGACTTTGTCATTCATATGATGGATAGAATAATGAATATGGTTGTACCATTTTAAAAATAACATCATAGTTTATAGAAGATACTGGATTTATTACTTTATAATGGAAACTACAAAGAAAGAGAAAGTGTAAAAACAAAAGAACTTGAAAGAGGTGATGAAATATTTACCTCTTCTACGGATTCTTCCTTTTGATTTGATCAAAAAGGCTCCTTGGGTTGGATTACTGACCAAATTAAGGCCTCTGGGATGAAGGTAGGAAAGTTTGGAGGATATTTGGGTAGGGGTTGTCTGATCCAAATGGTTTTGGAGGTGTGAAATTTAAGAGAAGGGGAAGTACCCTTTTATAAGAGAGGTGAGGGTTACTTTAGAAAAAGATTGAAATATTATTTTATAATTAAATAATTTTCAGTTTCTAATGGATAAAAATGATTTATTTTAAGGATAAGGTGAGGATGGTTCGAAAACCTCTCAATAAATAGGTTTTAGATAGTTTTAGGTCGCCATATTAACCTTATCATTTAGATTTAACTCTTAATTAAATAGTTTGACATTTATCATGTTGCTTTATATTGTTTTATTATATGGTTAATAAATATACTATAATAAGACGACATAGTCCCATGTTGTTCATTGTTAATATATATAACCTTATCTAAGTCCTTTTTCTGAACCATATTTTTTTAGAATATTATATTAATTAATAATATTGTATTTGTTTTAAAAGTCAATTATGTCAATTTTGACACTATTTAGTATTTCATTTTTGTGAAAATCATAACAAACTTATTACTTCAAAAAAATTATTTAATCAACACTAACATCTCATGTTAACAATGAAAATTAGTGGAATTCATCAAAAGTCACAAATTATTTTTATTTTGATGTTTATAATATCAATTATTTTAATCTTTCATTAATAACATATTTACTGCATCATCATTATGTCATAAATTAAATAAATTATTTAATGTATATAAATTATAAATAAAATACCAATATGTAGGGAATCGTTTTATATTTCTAAATAATATTTAAAGTCGAATTTATCTTATGTGTAACCCTATATTAAAAATGGTTTAGTTATTAAACATTGAATTTAACTCTTTTTACTCTTCTTTAATTAAAATAATAATAAATGTCATAATCTAATCCATGTTGACCAAAGAGGATCATATTTTATTCCTATGGATGTTTTTGGTCGAATTATACATATCCAATAGAATTAGGACATGTGTTAGGGTAATTATGATATCATTTTTACCCTTAATTACACTATTTACATTTAACTGTGGTAAATAAAATCAAAAGATACTATTAACAAAATATTATTTTCATCGTATTGAACCAAATTTTACTTACTGATATTAACAGTGTCTCTTGTATTTTTTATATTTAACTCACAGAAGGGGTAAAATTATATTTTATGAAAATTTGCAAATGCTCTTAGGAGGGGGGTAAAAGACGGTAAAAAGTTCAATAATATTTTTATATATCTAAACTTATTATCAAATGACTCCAATTAATTACACTGTACTTATATAGGTATTATGTATCTATTTTTACCTAAAATAAATATAAATAAAGTAAATAATTATTTAAATAAAAAGTCGGTTTTTGACCAATAACGCATTGTTTTTCACTATTCATAAAAAATTGAATGTTTTCAGATAAATACCAAAAATTCATCCTAAGCTAATTTTGATATTTCAAATTAAAAAATGAATTCCATTTTGAAAAATAGAATTATTAAAATTTCAAAAAGTGGGTATTACTATTCATAATGGCTAGTTTGATTGGTCGTGGTGTGATTGAATCTCGAAGTTGCGTACAATGCAAGCTATTGCATTATTCAAAAGAAAACGTACCGTGGACGCTTGGGGTGTTGAAACTAGGGTCGGGGTGTTACAATTATTTATATTATTTATATTATTTATGTTTAATATATTTATTTTATTTATAATTAATATATAAAAATAATTTTTAAATATATATATTTTTTATAATAATTATATATATGTGTGTTTCCAAAGAATTTGGTCAATAAATATATTGATCATGCATGCGTATATGTTATGTATCATCATGAATGTTCATTTATACATTAGACCCTTCTTATTCTTCGTGTTTTCCATTTGTGGTTCGTTTTTTATTATGAATATTTTAAAAAGAACATGACTAACTCATGTTACACATATTTAAATTTATGGTCTCAATAATAATTATAAAATTACATTAAATATATTTAAATAATAAATATATTTATAATATTTATAATTATTAAATTTCAATTATATATAAAAACTTTTTAAATATATTTATTTGTAATTATATTTATAACTTTATATAAATATATAAATAATTATAAAATTACAATAAAAACATATATTATAATTTTATAAATAAGTAAATATATTTATTTATAATTATATAAAAATATTTATAAAAATATTTATTAATAGTTATAATTATAAATTAATATATTTTTAAATAATTAAAAAATTTGAATAAATATATTTGTTATTCTACTTATAAAGTTATAAATATATAATTAAATAAATATATTTATAAATATATACAAATACTTATAAATAAATGAAAATATTTATAACTAAAATTCCTAAATAAATATAAATCAATTTAAATAATTTAAAAAATATAAAAATATATATTAATTATATATATATATATATTAAAATATTTATGAATAAATACAGATAGTTATAAATATAATTATAAATAAATGAATATATATTTAAATAATTAAGAGAATATAAATAATATATTAATTATATATATTTATAAAATTATAAATATATTTCTTATAAGGTTATAATTATATATATATGTATGTAAATTTGTTTATTTATAATTAAAACTATAAATACAAAAATATTTATATTTATAGTCATAAATAAATACATATATATATAAATAATTATAAAATTATAATAAATATATTTTTAAAATTATAAATATTAGAAACAAAAAACTATAAAAATATTATAATTATTAATATATATATATGTATATATATATATTCATTTTTAATTATAATTATAAATAAATATATATATTCATTTATAATTATAATTATAAATAAATACATATTGATATAAATAATTAAAATATTAGAAGAATTTTTTGTATATATATCTATAATCTTGTAAATATATATAATTAATATATTTATTATATATATTTCTAAGATTTTAAATTTAATATGTATATTTCTTATAAATTTATTATTATTAAAATTATAATTTTATAGATATAAATAAATAAACATAGTTATAATTATAATTATATATATATATAAAAATATATTTATCATATATATATATATTTTAAATATATATAATAATATAAATAAATTAGTAACGTTATATATTTATCATTGTTTCTTTACTACTGATAAAGATATGCCTTTATCAGCGTTAGAAAAGTGCTGATAAAATGTGTCTTTATCAGTGCTAAAATTGTAGCGTTGATAAAACATACCTTTATTAGTAATTTTTATCTAGAACTAATAAAATATTCATCAGGTTTTATAGAGAAACCCTCACATTCTCCTCCTTCCTCTCACCCCTCAAGCTCTTGTAGAAGTGGATCCTTACTTCCAATACTACCTCTTCCTCCTCTCCCACAAACTCCTCCATTGCACGCCTCTCCTACACCATGTGTCTCTCCTCAACCGTGCACCTCTCTTCTACCAAAGGAGTTCTCTACCATGAACCTCTTCTCCACATGAGTACACCTCCGCCACATGCTGAACCACACATCTATGAAGAGTTTTATCTTCTTCCCCATATGTTTCCTGTTGTTATTTCCCTAGAATTTGTTGTGGCATTGTAGGTTCGGATGAGGTTCATGTTTTGGAAGTGTTATGATAATCTTTTGGCGTTGAATAAGATGATCCACTTTTTTAGTAGTGCAGTTGTCGCGTACAGGCATCCTAATTTTCCCTAGAGTACACGGAGGAGTTGATAAATTTGTTTGAGGTAGGGATTCTCCTTAGGTACTCTTTGTTTGGGTATCATGTGGGAGGGATCTACTCTTTCTTTCCTATGGTTTATATTTGCGCCACACTAATCAAAGATAATATATGGATAATAAAATATAAATGGGAAAAAGGGATTTTTTTCATGTTATTACAATTTGATATTGATGATGATGTTGTGAATTGTATGGGCTAAACGCCCTGCTCAAAATCATGGCTTTGGTTTTACTTGTTTATGCATTAAATGAATTCAATGTTAGTTAGTTCCTATTAAAAAATTGAATATGGAAATTGGTAATTCATGTATACATGGATAATGAATGAATTCATCTGGATGATACAACTTTTCTGATAAACATATAATTAACTTGAGTAATTGAATAATGGATGCTTTGTAAAATATGAAATTGTGTTTGTTTGGTTTGTATGGTGTTGCGGTTGTGGGAACAGTGATGTGTCATGACATTTAAGTTGATGAATCCATCAAAGGTACCTTAATAAGAATTTTTATGAAACTTTCTTTAAAAGGATCTAGAATATTTTGGGACTTGATTTTGTTAACTTTATGAATGTGTTTTGGAGAGGTAAGAATTATGTTGAGACTTATAATGATACTCTCATCACATTGATTCCAGTGGTTACTGATATGATTGCAGTTAAGGATTTTAGAATGTCTAGTCTTTGTAATGTTATTTATAAATCCTTTTTTATGATTATAGAGGACATACTATAGATGGTCATACCATCTATTAGTTTTTTACTATAGTTCTTATCTTGTGTTAAAGAGTTATATGATTTTGTAGTCTCCATGAATTAGTCTTCAAGATTGAAAAAATATTTCTAATATGAATCCTTACTCATTTTTTGATTGATTCAACCAAAAGGAGAGGCTTCAGAACATAGCCTCATTTTTTATATAGGATATGAATAGTGAAATATCCTATATATGTGGTAATTTTGGAAGATTTTTTTTAGAACTAGATTGTGTAATGGTAAGCAGTCCAGAAGTTATCAATAGAAGTTGTGGTTTTTTAAATATGGGTTATTATTGGTGATATGTTAAGGTATTATCCCCATTATATTGAGATTTTTTTTAATGTAAGATTCATTCATTGATATGTAAGAGTGACATTAACCATTAATCAAAATTGAAAGGTTTTAGCTAGACATGATATCGGTGTTATAAAGTCCACATGATCAATGGGAAGACTTCTATGAAATTTTGGAAGTTGGTGAAATTCGGTGAACAAAGAATACATTATATAAGAAAGTGGGACAACATGCATAATAAAAATGTTATAGAGGTGTTTTTGAAATACTCATTGAGTATTAAGATAATTTCACAAGAATCTTTGGAACATGAAATAATAATTTTATTATAGTGATTTTGTTAGGGGTTCACTTTTATTACTAGAGGGTCAACTGGGATTCTTCTTGATTTCAAGCTCTAAGAAGGCCTTAAACGAGATTGTGGTATGGTTCCTTTGCATAGATGTTCTTGATATATCCTTCTAAGACCTTAATGATAGATTTATGAAAACACCAATCTTAACCACAAATTATATTGGTAATAAATATGGATTATATTGTGATGTATCAGGAATCAGGATTTGAACTGTTCTAGTCCATGATAGTCATGTGGTTTCTTATGGGTCTAGACAATTAAGAACACATAAGATAAACATAGAAAATTATTTTTTATATTTATAAATAGTGGTTCATTTCATGATGTGTTATTGGAATACACTTAAATTTGTTTGAATTTTGTTTAATCACAAAGTGAAATGAACAGTTTATAGCGAATATGGTATGGGAAACTATAGTCATTTAACATTGAATTAATGTATACCCTCAATAAGGGGAATTAGTTTTTCTAATGTACCATATTGGAAGGATCAAGCTTAGGTAGTACATTATTCAAGAATCATGTGTATGATGGTTACCCACTTTCAAGAGATATGACTTTATATTCAAAAGTATCATTGTCAATGAAATTTATGTTTTTATCTATCACTTATTAACTTCTCAGTAGTATCATGGGAATAAACTATAGGATTCATAATATTTATTCACAAGAGACATTATAAGCATTTTATAGCTCTATATTTTATAAAATGTTGGTTATTTTTTATCTATGTATCCTTTGTAGAGTTCCTCTATTGGGATATATGTCTTTCTGAAGAGGCCTAAGTGGATCTTTTAACATGGTTCAAGTGTTTTGAGTTGATTCTTAAAAAAAATATGTGTTCAACACAAATTTTTTGGTTTTAAATACCTTTAAAATTATTTAAACACTTGAAATGGACATTGGTTACATGCCAAGTGTTTTTCAACTCATTTGACCGACTTTCATAAAGGGATGTGAATGTTTTGAATGTGTATGTAGGGATGGTTTAATTTTAAAAAGGGGTGTGTAAAGTTTTAAATGAAATTTGGTAAATTATAGAGGGTTGTTGTTCATTTTAAATGATTAAGACTATTGGTTCATGATGTTTTCTTGACATCTTTTAAAATAATGAATTGGAATTTTGAGAAAGAGTGTTTGAAATAGAGGGGATTATTTTAAAAAGGGCATGTTATTTTAATGAGGAATTTATTTAAATGGTTGTTTTTTAATGTGATTACAATTGTGATTTGAGAAATAGTTTTCAAAGGATACTTAAAGTCTATATATATTTTCATCCTTGGTTAATTTTTATATTAATGTTTTGGGTATTTATTAAGTTAAATATTAATATCGCCAAATCAAATAGGATAGATAAGAATAAATAATGGATATATGCCAATTTTTTGAAAAAACAGTATGAAGATAGTGTGAAAGAGTTCATCATGTTTGAAAAAGATCATGTATATGACCCTTCTGAAATCCTGTGTTTGGGTTTATGCTGTTGTTATTGAACACAAGTTTGTCTATAGAAGTTGTAAGACCACTTGATTCTTCATGGAATGGATAAAAGTTATAAATTTTGGAATAAACATGAGGAATAATAGAATGTAGCTTGTGGGTGGGATAACACTGCATTTTATAGATCATCTGATATGATTACAAGTGTGGAAAATGAAGAAGACTATATAAAAGATGTGATTATAGATGTGAATGTTGATGGAGATCGTATTGAGTATATGACTAGGACTATTGAAGATAAACTTCATGATTTTCCAAAATTGTTAGAGTAGTTAAAAAGTTGTGAAAAGACACAAACTTATGGTGGTTTCACTAAATAAACAACATTTCTAGCACTACTAAAGTTGTATAATTTGTAAAAAGGAAATGTATGGAGTAACTCCAGTTTTGTGGAATTACTTTCTCTCTTGAATGACATTTTCTTAGAAGATAATGAGCTCTCGAGTTTAACATTAAATGTAAAATGAATGCTATGCTTGATGGGTATGATCTCTGAAAGAATACCCACAAGTCTGAATGACTATATACTATTTCACAAGTATAACCTATCACTTTGAGAATTTCCAAAGTGTGGTGCTTCTTGATACTAGAAAGATGAATCTGGTCCTATGATTTTTGTTTTGGAAATTTCGAATCTTTGCAGGGTATAAAACCTATTTATAAGTGAGAAGACTACAGGGCAATTGATGTGGCATGCATATTGAATAAATAATGATGGGAAACTATATCACCTAGAAGACACTCCATTGTGGAAGAAAATTGATCTTGGATTTCTTGAATTTGTAAACATTTATAGAAACTTTCTTCTTACATTATATATATATATAGAGTGAATCATTTTGGTTTTCAATAAAACACTCATAGTACATGTCTGATTATGTTGGTAAATTATAACCTGCCACTGTGGTTGTGCATGAAATGAAAAAACATCATGTTATCTATGATTACATCAGGACCAAAACAACTAGGTAATGATATTTATTTTTATTTGAATCCATTAATCAAGGGGTGAAATTATTGTGGGATTCATGTGTTACATTGTATGATGCTTACAGAAATTAAAATTTCACAAAGAGATCCATGTTTTAGGGGATGATAAATAAATTTACATCTTTTGTAAATTTGTTAGGACACAACAATAAAGGAACGCCTGAGAGTCGCATCATTGACCAAGGTAAACAATTAATTAGTTTGAAACATTCATCTAAAACTGTTTTTCAAGGGCATCACATATTTTTACCCCAATGAAATATGTAATGATCTTGGACAAAATCATCCTATGGAAGGTCAAAAGATCAAACATCACCATCTCCACTAATAGGTGATCAAATGTTTGAAAAATTAATAGATATGTACAATAATTTTGGTAAACCAATTTTGAAAAGCCTTATAAAAACCAGTTGGAAGAAGAGATCACTTTTTTTTGAATTACCATGCTAGAATTGTCTAAATGTCAGGTACTTTATAGATTCTACACATGATGAAAAAAATTTATGTGATAGTGTCATCAGCATGTTGCTAAATGAACATGAACAAAGGATGGAATTAAGACTAGGTTAGACCTGGTTGACATGGGAATACAAAAAATGTTAGTGCTAGTGAAGGGTGAAAAATGAACTTTTCTTCCTCCAACTGCTTACACTTTTTCCAAGTAGAAGAGATATCAGTTTTTCAACATCTTGAATGATTTAAAGGTTCTAGAGGGGTATTAATCAAATACCAAGAACATAGTGTCAATGAATAATTTAATGTTATAGGGTCTGAAATGACATGGCAACCATATTTTGATGCATGATCTAATGTTTATAGCTTTTCGTTGCATTTTCCCAAGAATATCCTTAATACATTAAACAAACTATGTTTCCTCTTCAATTCTACATACAACCAAGTTATAGACCTTACAGAATTGTTGACTATGGAATGATAAATTTCCATCATATTATGTGAGTTGTTAATGTTCTTCAATCCAATTTTTTTTTGATATGATGATTTATTTGTTGTCTCACATGGTGAGAGTGAGTCGACTTTGTGGTCCTGTACGCTATAGATGGAAGTACCCCATTGAACGATATATAAATATTTTGAAAGAGTATGTCAAAAATTGAAGTCATGTAGAGGGTTGTATTGTAGAGTGATATATTATTTAGGAAGCCATTGAATTCTGCACTGAATACCTATATGGTGTGAAAATCATTTTTCTATAGAAATATCCTCTTACTGGGTGTATTGTGGTCGAAGGATGTTTTGGAAGAGATATTTTAACAATCAATATTAAATATTTTAAGGAGGCCCACCATTACATTTTTCATAATGGTTTGTAGGTTTCCCCATATGTTGAAACCCAAAAATAAATTCATAGGCAATTAAATCCATCAAGGGCTTAAAGTTGGATATCAAATCCATATAATCAACAGTTTATAGGATGGTTTTTGTAAAATATTTTAAAGGAGTCAGATGAAAATCTAGAGCAAATTTCAAAATTAATTAGATGGAAATCCTGAGTGTAATATTATATATTTTCATATGGTGTGTATTTGTTTATGTTCTGGTTTATGTCTATTAGTTTTGTTAAAGAGGTTTTCCCCAAATTTCATGATAATGCTTGGGGGTGTTCTGAGTATTCTCAGCTTGAAAGAGAAGGAGACAATAGTTTTCTGGGCATGTTTCATGGTTAATGAAAACTGTTGGGATTTTCCCATGTAACTATGGCCTAGTATAGAGGTTTTCACATAGTAATTTCTTTATTAAGATAAACTTGAAAATTTTCTAGGAAATCATGAAAATGGATGATTTTGGGAAAGTTCTACTTACACAGTTTGGAAAACTATGCGGGTAAACTATGAAGCCTATTAATGTTGAGAAATTTACAAAAAATACAATTACGTGTTTTTTAATACAAACTCAGGATTTTCATCATTTCTTCCCCTTTCTACCATAGTGATGAACCAAGATGTCCTAGATCTTACAAGGATTTATATCTATCGTTTCTATGCTATTTTGGATCTCGTTGGTTGCAAATTGAAGATATCGGTATGTCTAATCTTCCACTAGTTTCTCTTTTCTAGATTATGGTTTGTAGTTTCTCTCATCTCTTTCTGAAACTGTAAAACCATATTTTTCTGGTGGTACCTAGGTTGGAACTTAATGTTGGTCTTGATTAGGATTTAAGGCTATGCTTAGGAGTGCGTTCATCATCAGATTTGAGGTAGGTGGTCTACATGGTATTTCCCATTGTTTTTTAATATATTTTTTCATGTGTGTGGAGATATTTTTTCCCTCTTATTGGGTATTTATTTCCCTGAGTATGATTTTGGTAATTTTAATGCCTAAATGATTACCATAACCCGTCATGGTCCCTTTGAGATGTGTTGGGGATGAATCAAATGTTTTATCATCACCCATGGGTTGTGTTGACCTTATTAGACCTAAGAATTAGTAATATTAAATGTGAAATTGACATGTGATAACATATACCACTTGTTAAACAAGTGATATTTTTAGTTTAATTAGAAATGTAATGTTGATAGTTTTGCCTTGGTTGTCAATGGATTAAAGGGTTTGTTTGAAAGGACATGGAAAAGGGTTAATTGGGTTATAGGATATAGTGTCAAAAGGGTAATGAATTAAGTTGAGTTCCCCAAAATAATTAGTATATATGAAGTGATGAACATGTTAAATTGGAAATGGCATACGAATGGAAGAACATTTGAATGGGTTTTCATAATGGAATTGTTGAATACGTAGAATGGGTAAATACATGGGAATTATGAGGTAAAATAATGGGTTGAATGTGATAAATTTGTTTTTCTATGTGGTATAAGAATATTAATTGAAATGAATAAGTGATAGATTATTT
The DNA here is from genome assembly GCA_963277665.1 of Viscum album. Lineage (NCBI taxonomy): Eukaryota > Viridiplantae > Streptophyta > Magnoliopsida > Santalales > Viscaceae > Viscum > Viscum album. The sequence goes on from OY728148.1 coordinate 2,060,814,472, forward strand.
TGAAATGATAAATGGGATAATTGTGTCAAATGGGATTTTAAAAGTAAATGGAAACTATATTATTGGGTTATGGAATGGTATTAATTCCCATGTTGATTGTTTTGAATTTTAATTTCCATTTATATTGTCTATGTGTGTTCTTTTATAGTATGATTGTTATATGTATTTCTTTTGTTTGTTTGGGATATGATTTTGTGGTAAATGGATGGATAAGCATTTGCACATGGATTGAGGTGTGGGAATAAGGACTGAGTCTCCTACCATAGGTATAGTTGGTCTAATGCCCTATCACTACCCAAAATTCATGGGTTAGGGAAGGGGATTGAGATCAATTCCCCTAATAGTTACATTCCACATAAACTGAGGCTTTGAGGTGAGGATATTGTGATGTTGTGATGTGTTATCCCTTGGGAGATAAGAATTTGAATTATTCCCTAATGTAGAATGATAAATTCCTTGAACCTTGTGTGAATTATGTGAATTTCAACTTATGAACTTCCTAATTGATGATGAAATAGTATTAAAAAACACATAATGAATTGGTAATTGACTGACTAAAAACTATCAATTTTATTGATTTATGAAAAGCTATCATTCATAGGAAAACATAAGAAACTCATGGTGGCCTAATGTAATAATAACCCATAGCATCGCTGACAACAAATTTCAGACCCTCATTAGGAAAAGAACCCAAGAAAAAGAAAGAACACAAACTCTGATTAGCTGATGCCATAGATTCCAAAAAATCAGCAACCATATTCCCCTCCCACCATGTATGAGAATCCTCATTATTATTACCTCTGAGAAGATTGCATTTTCTCATAGTATAAGAGATGTGCCAAGGAATACTTCCCTTACCTATCAGTGAATTAAATAATAGCATGGAATCTGTCTCCACCATTTGAATATTTATCTGCCTTTGATTTCATAACTTCATTCCAGTAACCATAGGAAAAGCCTCTTCCTGTAGAACATCTCTTCTTCCAAAAAAGGCAGAAAACGCTGCAACAACCGAACCTCTTTCGTCCCTTATGACCCCACCCCCACACATCTCCCCCCTGATTAAGGATCCAAATGTATTGAGTTTTAGACCCTTACTTGGAGGATTCCAGCATACACATTGCCCCTGCCCAGAAATCCCTAGTTGACTATCGACTATGAGAGCCGAGACTAAAGAATGCACAATTAGAGAAGAATAGAAATCAGTGCACAACCACTGCAGATCCAGAAAGGAATTCTTCATTTTAAAATGGATATTAAATTGGGAGCTCGAGCCATTTTTGTGTCAAGAATCATTCCTGGCTTGCCAGATGGTCCAGCATCCAGCAAACAGGTTTATAGTCCTCGCTTTCCTCTCTTCCTCATGAGAACCCACTCCTCTAAACCACGAACACATGAATATTTCCTATTCCATTTCAAATGCAAACCATCCAAAGAAGGCCCCAAAAGTTTTCCAAATCCCTATATCCCATTCACTATTATAAAATAAATTCCCCACTGTTTCTTGGTTCGGGGACTTGCAACACCAACACCTGGAAGCCATATGAACACACATCCACATCAAATTCTTATCAGTAGGGAGAGCTTTGTTCCTCACATGCCACAACATGAAATTATATATGGAAGATACCTCCTTACACCACAATGTGACCCCACTGATCTTCAATTGAACTGTCCCTCGTAATATGAGAAAACTCTTTGATGGAAAAAATACACGACATCGAACTAGTGAATATAAGTTTATCTGGAACATCACTAGCACCAATGATATTAAAAACATCATGCTTATCCTCATCAAGAATGGCCCGGATGAACCTGGGATGACTGCTGGCCTCGCTGAAAGATATGTCTGAGGTGGGGTAGCCCGTGAAATACAGCCTACCCACCCCCCAGTCTTGGTGCCAAAAATTTATATTCCCTATACCCACTATCCACCGAGAATGCTGGTGAAAAATTTCCATGTAAGGGTGAATCAAATTCTATATCCTGGATGTCCTCGAACTCTGGACACACATATTCTGACCGTAAATGTCTTGCATAGTCTTGCCCCAAAGAGAACGACCTTCCATAGCCTCCCACACAAGCTTTTCATGAAACCCCCTCATGGTTGAGAAAACACTGCTCATATTGATACCCCAATCTGAGAGAGGTCTAGCGAGACATTTCCCTGATTCCCAATGATGTCTACCTTCTATTTGACCATCCCAAATTATAGACACCATAATCTTATCCAGATTTAAATTTACACTCATGAGAAACCTTCAGAGTGGAAAGAACGTGCATGGTAATGGAACCCAAGATGCTGTTAACTAAAGTAAGGCAACCATTAAAGGATAAGAATCTATTTTTCAAATTAAATATGCGATTATTGATCTTGTTCATGAGTTTATAAAAATGATGAACCCTGAGAGAGAAAGGACTGACTGGAGACCCAAGGAATTCCATGGGAAAATAACCTCTCTCCATACTCAAGCTATACCTCACAACCCTCACCCTGCTTTCGGAGACATTCTTGGTAAAGTAAAAAAGTGATTTTATTCTTATTAACCACCTTCCCACTCCACTTGCAATATTCCATGACAAGCTCATCAAACCCCTGCACTGACCGACTACTACCATTAATAAAAATAATTGTGTCATCTGTGAACATTAGATGCAAGATCCCCCTTATTGTAGGCCTGTTATGATAAGAAAGAACATTCCCCGTGTTGAGACCTTGGTTAATAAAACCGCTAAAAGCATTTTGGGAGATAATGAAAAATGTGGGAGACAACGTATCCCCTTGCAGAAGACCACAACAAGCTTTGAAAAAACCAAATTTCTTGCCCATAAACGAAGGAGAAATCCATGCCGAGCTGAAGCAGTAGAAAAGCAAGTCAGTAGTCCATGTTGAGAAACCCAAGCAGGCCAAGACTCTGAGTACAAAACCTCATTCCACTCTATCATAAGCCTTTTTCATGTCTAACAAAACCAAAAAATTTCCCCCAAAAGACCTGTTATTAATTCTACTCACAATTTCTTGGGCTACACCAATCGTGCCTTGAATTGACCTCCCTTTAATGAAACCATGTTGTTCCAAATCCATCCATGAATCAAGATAAAATGCCAATATCTTATTGAGAATACTTCCCAGAGTCTTTTATGGTATGTTAAACATAATAATAGGATGATACTGATTAACAGACTGAGGGTTACCCACCTTAGGAATAAGAACCATCTTTGTTGAACAAACAATTTGTGGCAGATCCCCACCATGAAAGAAGTCCTATATAGCTCTCACAAGACCCCCTTTGACACATTCCCACAAAACCCTATAAAAAGAACCGGGAAAACCATCGAGGCCTGGAGCAATCTTTGGGTTCAATGACCAAATCGCCTCACAAATTTCATCCTCCTCTGGATTCCTCCTCAAGACCTCATCAATTTCCATAGAAACACATCTAGGAATCCCCTCAAAGAGCTCAGAATTACCACACAGATACCCCCTTCCATATTTGGATTGGGGTCAGCCAGTAAAGATTTAATATCCCCATTAGTCATGACCCCTACCTCATCATGATCACTGGAGTAGGATCCATCTTCTCTACGAATATTAGGCCGCTGAACCCGGCGGTGTTATCTAATGCAAGCATGAAAGTATCCAGAATTTTGATCCCCCTCATGATGCCATTTCAATATTACTCCCTCTCTAGCCAGGCTCTCCTGCCTCAAAAGACTATCAGTAAGATTATTCTTTAAGATAATTGAATATAGACTCATCCCACACTTTTTCCAGACACCCCTCCATGTCTTCCACCTATTTACTTATTTCAACCAAGTCCTGATCACAAGAAGGTATATTCTTTTTCCAGGATCAAAGAAAAATCTTTAACCATCTCAGCTTATTGTGAAGTGAAATCCACAGATTCCCATGGTGATGTAAACCCCATGCTTCCGTATTCACATTTAGGAAGCATGGTTCCTCCATCAACAATTTAGAAAACAAAACATAATCCTCCCTTGACAACCCTGTTCCCAGAGAAATACGATGTAAAGAATGGTCCGAAAGACATCGAACCAGGTGAGCTACTTTGAAGTTTGGGAACATACTTACAGCTGCCTCATTCATCAAGCACCGATCAAGGCGGAAATAGGTTATACTCCCTCCCTGCTAATTGTTACACCATGCGAAACTACTGCCCTCATAGCCCGCATCCAGCAGGCCGTTCCTAGACATGAAAGAAACAAGGGCATGACTTGCATTTCTGGGAACCCCCTTTCTTCTCCTCAGGACATGAGATAATGTTAAAATCGCCCCCAACTATCCAAGGAACATCATGGGGACTCCACAAAGCCACTCTATCCTTGGCATTGAATTTGGCATACATGAAGGAGAATAAAAAGGCCTGATTCCCTACTGTAATTTTAGTAGTCAAGGACTGATTCGATGTACTCTGAAGATCAAAAAAGCATGTGATCCATCCAAAACATCCATACACGAGAGTTGGGAGGATCCCCGTGAATAAAGACAAGAACCTTTAGCCTCTGAGTATACTCATTGATGTTGTTGTAATTATGTTTTGTGTTTAGAATAGTTACCATAGAAACTTGATTACTATTAAAATCATTGAATATGAAATCAAACTTCACCCTGGACCCTAAACCTTGAGCGTTCAAAATAAGAACTTTGGACATTAAGACGAGCTTGTCTAGATTTGGCCCCATTATCCTGGCTCTTTTCATGAAGAGGCATGGTTGCACCTACCTACACACCATATTTAGATTGAGAACGAGTTCGCATGCTTGAATTCCCTTGAGGAGAGATTACCCTAGGAGAAACCAAACCATAAAAACAGGCCTTGAGTGAAGTATCTGGAGATGCAAAGTCATGTGCTGCCATCAAACTGAGATCCATCATCAGAACCACAGTAGGAGAATGGTAAGGGGAACAAGGAGGAAGCAGAGTTGGAGAAGATGGAGGGGAGGACACCATTGGAAGGGAAGATAGTGCCAGAGGGAGACGCTCCCCGGATAAAGTGGACAGGGAGAATTCATGAAAATATGGGCCTAATTCCACCATGATGATCTCTGAAATGCGAATGTAATCTGGATCATGGAACCAGTTTAGTGGCACTCGGGTCAAGGACATTACAGTGTGGTATCAGAGGGGTTATTTTTTCATTATTACTATTGGTGATGGTATACAGTAGATTAGGAAAATGTCGAGTCTTGTTAATGAGTTCATTCATGGGAGTATCTTACCCATGTATGAGGGAAAACCCAAGTCCCTGAGTATGGGAATTATTATTCTTGATGTGTGTTGTTATAGATAACTGATATTTAACCATTGGGTGATTCACATTTCATATGATTTTAATGATTTATGATATTTTCTCATGGCCATAATGGAATAAGGTTTTGAATTCATGCATTATTTTAGTAACCTAAGGATATAGGTGACATGCATCATGATAGGCACACATGAGATGGGTGTGTGTGGAATAGAAAGAAGAATACATTTGACTTATTTGGAAAATTTGTGGAAAATGATGCCCAATAATAGTAATGAATGTGAGTAAATGAAAAGAATTGGATGGATAATCAATGAATATTGTGTATAAATAAACATTATGACTCGGTTAAAGTTTTGTTTTGTGGTAAATTGTAAATAATGAATGGTGATTAAAAGATAAATATTTGAGTGGTTGTGATGAAATAGTTTATTAATTTACTCTAATGAAAAGTGTAAGTGAGTTAAAATGATGGTTATAACATGTTTTAAGATGAGAAATGTTCTTAGGAGAAAATATTTTTGTTTAAAAGAGTTAAATGGTTTAAATATATGTTTTATTAATGGGTTGTGATTATGTAATCTGGTTTTCCCCATACTGACTATGACCTATTATAAGAGGGGTTGTGGGTAGTAGAAGAGATATGAACACCTCTGTTGGAATAGTGTGTGTGGAGAGGGTTAAGTATGGGTGGTAGTGCATTCTCCTATTTCATTTTATATTGATTGGACTTCCTTTGAGAATTTTTTTGATGAAACTATTTGGGGGATAAAAATCTATATAAGTAGGGATTTTTAGAATTTTGGTAATTAGAATTTTATAAAGCATGAACATTTGACATTCCTCATTGCGTCATTATTTAGGCAGTGTAATTGATGTATTAAGGTTCTTTTGGTAATGTGAAAGTAGTAAACCTTGTGGGTTGTAATTTCATGGGTTGTATGATGAACATATGGATGCATGTCTTAGTTGTAGTGTCATTAGGGAAGGGTGTTGTTGTGGGTGTGGCGACCCATTTGGGTTTAGGCCTTGTGAGTTGTATCTTGGACTATAGAGTGGGGGTTTTGGCTTGGGATGCTGAGGTATGTGTACGATTACCTTTGTTGCGGGACCTAGATAAAATGGTCTCTTGGTGTGTTAGGAATAGTGTGAATCGAAATGGGGGTGAGATTTTCATTCAGAAACATTGATTTGTTTGTAACATAACATGTGTGTGAATCAAAGTCCATTTTCCATCATTACTCTTGTTTTGGGAACTGATATCATGAAACCTTCAAGGTGAACTATGAGAGAGTCCGGATGGTGTTCCTATTGCTCTTGGGTGTGTGTCACATGGGTGGATGTTAGACCATGACAGTGGGATGTGGAAGTTTCTATCTAGTGTGGGTTAGACAAGAGGGATAAGTGGCATGGTTGATGATTTGGTGATGTTACTTGAGTTATGGTGATTCATTGGTTGTTTTAGTGAAATCATGGTGACCTCATGGGAGGCTATCCTAGTGATATGAGTGCTTCAGAATTAGACGCATGGGGAATGCTCAAAGGAAATATTTATCCACATGAGTAAATTTAAGATTTGGTAAACAATATCACATTTATGGGGTTGTTTGTAGGAATGGTTGTTTTTATAAGATCAGATGTTGAGAATACCTTGTGGCCCAAGAGGCTGACTAACCAAAATGCATTGTTAGGTGAGTAAGTGGGTATTGGGATATGACCAGGTGGTGGTTGTCTTGTGGAAACTGAAGTTGGTATGAGAGTGGTCGAGGAAAGTGTGAAACATATAGGGATCTAAGGGGTCTAAAGGAGGGCACACACAGGGAGGTATTGATTTAAAATGGGATAAGTGGTTGTTATTTCTTATGAAACCAAATAATGATGCATGGTCATGAGATAAGACGTTGATTTTATTGTTGTGGAAAACCATAGTTCTGGGTCTTTAATTGGCCGGGACATACTAGAAGAACTCGACTTGTGTGGTGGAAGTTGTACTAAGGAAACCATTGGTTCACAACTGCTTGAAAGATGGTTTTAGGGTTGTTGTGAGTCTTAGTTTTCAATCACGGTTGAGCAGTGGAGGTTAAATGATGATGATACTTGTGTACCAGGGAGGCCTAAAATCCTCTACAGATCATGGTGTTCCATCATTGGACATGGTATTAGAAATAACAAAGTTGATGGTGGAGTACTTCTACAACTTCTTAGAATACCTTCGATAGAGATTATCATGCCTTTTATCTTGACATTATCCCAAGCACGTTGAGAAGATTTCGATTTATTTCTAGTAATTTGATGTTTCTTTGGTAGGATGAGAGAGATCATAAATTTTACAATCATGGGGGCGGTATAGGCGAAGTTGGATGGCGGGATTCACAACATCGATGGTTTTGGGTGAGTTCCATGGGATGGGATGATTGTTGAAAAACATCATGGTTACCTCCCATTGAAGTCAAGAGAAACCATTGGTTGACTTCCAGTCTCTTGTTCTAGAGAAGGCTAGACAACCATTTCCATATATTAGGATCCATCTTGTGATTAGGTGTCAGCCATGTTGACTAGAATCCAATGTGAAGAGTAATGGTAACAACACTCCTAAGGTGGGGAGTGACGAGTCAGTTTTGAATGATGGGAGGGGAACTTTCAGTTGATGTAGTGGCACTGGGATGCTAATAATGAACTTTTGAGGTTCATGTTGGGTCTTTTAGGAAGTCCAAGTGGTCCTTGACTATGATGGTTGATTAATCCAATCATTGGATTTAGTCTCCGAGTGGTTTTGAATGAAATTTTAAAATCTTGGGTTTTGTCGTCAAAGATTGTGGTGATATGTAACATTGGTTGGTGTCAGGAGAGTTTGGCTTTTATAACTCTAAGGGAAATCAAAATTTTCCTTGAGTAAGTGTCCTTCAATGGTTTGGAATGCCTTGAAGATTGAAGGCACCATGTCCGTGTGATTTAATGTCATGACAATGGTGAAGCTAAGCATTATTGGTTGATTCAACCTGGGAAACATGACTTGACTCAATGTAAGGGACATACTTGGAGAGTGGTAAGTCACCTTTGGATGATTATTTTAGAGGAAAAGTGTGTTTTAATTTTATAATGGGCTTGAGTGATAACATAGCCTCCATTAGATAGTGTATGGCTGGTAGGGGTAGTAGTGATAGGGAATTTTGTTTGGGATGATGTAGCATAATTATATTTTTGAGGGTAGTGGTTCCATGAAGATGGTATTCTACCAGAAGTCTGGGAATTACCACGATGGGTGCATCTGGTATGATGTGAAAGTTGAGTTGAGTTTTTGGTGGTCCTTCATTGAGAGTGGAGGTTCCATGTGTCTGAATAGGGTGGATAGAACCATAGTGGATGTAGAGTTTGTGGATGATATGATCAGAGATTCAAGTTAGAAGGACTCGAGTGGATATAGTTTGGGTGATTTTACCCTGGTAGTGAGCTTTGGAATGTGTTATATCTGTCAAGTACCAAAGTGTTTGGGTGGTGTGTGGATGTACGGTTGGGAAATGGGATCACTTAGACATAAGTGGGGGATCAATGTAAGTATTAAGTTGTGCACCATTGCCTATGGTTTCTCTATAAAGTCCTAGTGGTGGTTTGTGGTTGATGTTTCTGCCTACTTGAGGAGAATCAAGTTTGTGTTGGGCGTTGTGGTGAGGAAGCCTTGCAAGTCTAGACCATGACTTGGTTCCCTTTTTGTGGTAGCATTTTAATGTTAAATATGAAACTTGGGAAATGGGAATGGATAGGAAAAACTAGTGGTTTGACATGTTGTTGTATAAGATCAGTGATGAATGAGAAGAGTTGATCGAGGACGAGCCATTATAAGGTTGGGAGGTTATATGATCCTGGAGTTTTGTAATTTGTGTGATTTTTTATGTTCATGTTTAAGTGCCTTATTTTGGTTAAATAATTGTTTTCCAAAGATCATGAGAAGGCTCGAGGGTGTTATGGGGGTTCAGGGCATGAAATAAGAGGCATAAAGAAATTTCTGGGCATGTTTCATGATTTGCGCATGATCATTACAAATCGTGTGAATCATCCCATTTAACATTGAAACCTTGGATAGAGGCTTTCACAGGGTTATATCATGGTTAATCTAACGGTGAAAAATTCATAGGTAACCAGGTGAATGGATGATTTAGGGGCAGTATCTCTCACAAGGTTTGCGAACGGTTTGTAAAACTGTGTGGGTAAACCGTTTGGGTAAACCGTGCAACACAGTAAATTTGATAAATTTTCAAAAATTCCATTATAGAATATTTAGAACCAACTCGGGATTTCACTCCTTTCATTACCTCTAAACCCTAGTGACGAACCAAGACCTCCAAGATATTCCATGGATCGATCGATCTCATTTTTTGGCCATTTTTGATGTCGTTGGTTTCAAATTAAAGATACAAGTTAGTCTAATATTCATCTCGTTTCTATTTTTTGGATTATGGTTTGGAATTTCTTTCATCTACTTCTAAAACTCTAAAACCATATTTTTTTGGTGGAACAAAGGTTGGAACTTCAAGGGGGTTGGATTAGGATCTAAGTCTATGTTTAAGAGTCCGTTCATCAACATATTTGAGGTAGGTGGTATTCAAGCTTTCACATAGTTTTGTTATAGATTTATGAATGTGTGTTGAGATATTTCATCCCTAATGTTGTGTATTTTTTTCTCATGAGTATGATTTTGGTAATTTGGTTGTCTAAATGATTATCTGAACCCCTCATAGTCCATGCAGGATTTCATGAGGATGAATTAGACATTTTAGGGTCACCCATGGGGTGTGTTCTTCTTATCGGACCGATTAATTGGTAATGTTAAATGTGAAATTGAAATATGATAACATAGATCCCTCATTGAACATGTGATGTGTTTAGTTGAATTGTAAATGGAATGATTATTGTTTTTCCTAGGTTGTTAATGTCTTAATGGGTTTGTTTGGAATTACATGGTAATGGGGTAATTGAGTTAGAGGAGATTGGGTCCAAAGGGTTATGAATTATGTTGATCTTCCAAAATGAATTAGTATATATGAAATGATGAACATGTTAAATAAAAATTGCATTGAGAATGTAAGATCATGTTAATGGGTTTTCATAAGGGAATCAGTGAAGATGCTGAATGGGTAAATACATGGGAATTATGAGGTACACCTAATGGGTTGAATGTGATAAATTTGTTGTTTTATGTGATATAAGAATTGTGCTTGAAATGCAAGAGTGGGAATTGCTTTTGAAATGATAAACTGTCTAATTGGGTCAAATGTGATTTGAAAAGTAAATGGTAGATGTTTTAATGGGTTATGGAATAGTATTAATTCCCATCTTTATTATTGTGGATTTTTATTTCCATTGATATTGGTTTTTTATGTTCTTTTATAGTATGATTGTTATGTGTATTGGTTGTGTTTGGTTGTTATATGGTAGTGTGGTAAATTCAAGGCTAAGCATGCGCACATGGCCTAAGGTTTGGTAATAAGGACTATGGATCCTCCCACAGGTTGAGTTGGACTGACGCACTAACTCCACCCAAAATGCACGGGTTAGGGAATGTGACAAAGATATATTCTTTTAACAGTTTCATTCCACCCTGACCAAGGCTTTGAGTTGAGGATATTGTAATGTTGTGATGTGTTTTCTCTAATGAGATAGGAATTTGACTTATTACTTTTTATAGGATGAAGAATTACATGAACCATGTTTGAATGATATTAATTCCTAACTCATGAACTTTTTGGTTGATGAAGAACTAGTAATAAAGAAGACATAATGAATTGGAACTTGATTAGTAATATCATAGTAGAGATTGTTTAGTAGTGTCCCATCAATTTTCTTTCCATTATTTGTTATTTATTTATACATAAATGAACTATCTGTAAGACGGGATATTTGTAGACATTGTATGTGGTGTCTTACTGAGTTGTACTCACACCCTACTCAGGTAGAAGTTGGGTACCTAAGAAGATTTCATACTTGCAGGCCAGGACAAGGGAAATATTCCTATTCTAGGGAGTTGAATTCAACATGGGGTCTGAATGGATGAGGTTCCAGATGTGGAGTTAGGACCGTTTTTGGATTTCTATTGTTTTTATTATTTTGGGTTTTCTTCACTTATCATTGTAGCATGACATGGAATAATTATTATTGGTTGTGGTTTGTGTCCAGTTGGGAAATGGTTATTTATGCATGTTTATTGACTAGTTCTGTCATCATCGCTACTTTATAAGTTTATTGGTATGGATTACTCAGATCAAGCGGGTTTAATCTCCCCACATGACTAATATAGACCCTCACTACTAGTCGGTAACCTTTGGAATATGAGGAGGCGCACTTGAGGTCATGTGATAAACTAGTTTGATGCATCTGTTTAGTGGCGCATGAGATGAGAAGTAAGATGGTGGACCATGTGTGTATGTATTATCTTAAAAAGTTTATGTAATTAATGGTTATAGATTCTATAAAAATGAGCATGATGAATACAATACCATAAAAAATAGGGGAGTTACACTTGTGGAAGACACGATGTATGTGTCTGGTACTAAGGACAAATATCCCAATTACTCAAATATGAAATAATTTGGCATCATCATACAATTATGGGAGTTGGATTATATAACACTCCAATTGTGAATTTCTCCATGAAAGTTGGTTGATAATAGGGTTTCCATTAAAATAGATGAATTTGGATTACTAAATGTTGATTTCTATAGGGAATGGTAAAATGATGAACTGTTTGTAATGGAATCTTAGGCAGTACACGTATTTTATGGTACAGATCACACAAACCAAAAGTGGTCAATTGTTCTTTTATCGACCAAAACCACTGAAGGGACAAATGAAAATTCAACCTAGGATGAACCTTTCATTGATATGTCTCAATAATTTAATATCATCCCCAATTTAGACGGATTTTTTTAGGTTTGAGGAGAACACAATGAAGGGATTTGGATCATCAATAGAGGTGTAAAACCCTGTAAATTTCAAAGAATTTTTTTTCTTATATTCTTGGAGATTTTATGAGTATACAGTTCCTGACGACACATGACTCCAAGGTCCAGTGTGCCCGGAATAATATTATGAAGTTTAGCTCAGGTACATTCAGTGAAGGAACGAGTGAGTTTTTCTATCTTTTGAACCGTTGCTTGGAATTGAAATCTGAGGGCACCGATAAACTCGCAGCACCAGTAATTTCTTAGGGGAAACTTTACCGTAATTGTGTTTTCACGGGAGAATAAGTTACAATTTGTGGTTTAGATGAGAAGTGAATAAAATTGTGGGGAAATATTATTTTTATATCTTAAGTTGTTATATCCTACATGGGGGAGTTGGGATGGGTCCCACAAGCTCCTAACTAACCATGTGAGGATAATTGTGAGGTGGGGCCCACAGGAGACCCAACCATTCACATTCCCTAAACCCCTTAAACTTCCCATTAAACTTCTTTGTTTAATGTTGAAACCCCCCTTGAATTTAATTGAGTAACTCTTCCTCTCCCTTCTCTCACTCCATTAAAACTTTCCAACCTAACACTTAATTAATTAGACAACCCATGGTATAATTAATTAAGTGAATAGGAATTTGAATTTTGTAAATTTTAATGCATGGCATGATTTAATAAAATTAGGAGAAGTCATATTTTATTTTTGGTTTTCTTGTTGTGTTATGTTTTTGGGGAGAGAGCTCTTGAGTTTTGAGGAACACTTCATCTCCTTTGTTGAAGAACGCCAACTCTCCGATGAAGAACATCGACTCGACGACCCCAAATTCTCCATCCTCTTCTTACACTACAACAAGGGAGGAGACACCGATGCGGGAACTCACCAACGAAATCATGCCTTGTTTTCTTCTCTCCATGAAAAATGGAGAGATGCCGATTCCTCCTCGGGAACACTTCGTCGTCGCTTACGGAACCTGACCCCGCGACGCCATCTTCCGCAACGCTCGACGTTTGATATCTTTTTTTTGAGGTAGGGGTGTTTTTTGATAGAATCAACATTGAATCTTATTTATTTCTTATTGTTATCTTTAACCACCTTCTACCGAACTAATGCGGAGAGACCGGGCCAAACTAACATGGTCTGAATCCTCCTCCAATTTGTGATTGTTGGTGGTTCTTTTTGTTCTTCATGGGTGACGAACAACGGATCGTTACAGGTTCGGTATGAAATGAAAAAATCCCAAAATTGAAGACTCAATATCACGACAACCTAGAGGAGGTGCAACTACGATAGCGGGTGACGGTTCGTACTGGAACGGGATGGACCGTTCCTCGACCGTTCTTCGAGCAATAATTCAAAACTTGTTTTCAGAGCCGATCGAAAGCCCGAAAACACCAGAAACGACTTCAGGACAATGGGTCGACCTAGAGTCTGATGTTTCATGATGAATAAATGATCAGAATGAAGAACCAACATCATGGGAGGTACGCTGGCCAGAGGCGTCATTTCTGGAAAATTCTAGACTACATAGCATGTACTCTTGGAGAACACGCCGTGTAGTGCAGGCATTCTGCTGCTAGGGTTTCGGACATCAGACGACTAACACATGGTGTGCAACCTCTGTCACATGACGTGTACTCGCCACACAGCAAGGAGGTGGTGGCTGCGCGAGACTCAGTGTGTAACCCAGGGATACACAGACACTGTGTGAATTACACGGGCATGTACACTATCACATGACCAGACATGGCTATTGGTACGGCTAACCCGTGTTCCAATTACACGGGTTTGAGAACACGGGTTGAGGCCGGGTACATGCACATGGCCAGCGTACATGGAGCCGACCCCAGATGTTTGGACACGGCGTGTAAACATACCACATGCGGTGTACATACTCTTTTTACATGAATAACCCTTCGACACTGGATGTGGTACAAGGACAGTACCCAGGGTTTGAAGACATGGCGTGTAACCATACAACACGCAGTGTACTTACTTTTTCAATGAACAACCCTTTGACACGGGACGTGGTACATAGGCAGTACCAAAGGTCTGAAGACGTGGCGTGTAACCATACTAACACATGATGTACCTTTTGGAAAATGGCTTGGTTATCTTATAATCAGGGTCTTGGACACGTTTTTGTTTGGCTTAGCCCCCTATGACGAGGCTGACCTTCAGGATACATTATCTCTGTACTTTGTGACAGTTGATGTATCAACCTCTCTTTACTTGTGGAGCGGACCCTCCCAGAATCGAGTACGCTGTGTGCGTGATCCCTAGAGCTGGCTGCAACTGCGAGGACTACCGTTCTGGGATCCTCCATGGGTTCGACGACGAAGACGACTGTACTTGGATCCTCCGTGGGTTCGGCAGCGATGACGACTGTACTTGGATCCACCGTGGGTTCGACATCAATGACGATTGAAAATGGATCCTACGTGGGTTTGGCAACGATGGTTATTGTACTTGGATCCTACGTGGGTTTGGCACCGATGACTTCTGTACTTGGATCCTACGTGGGTTTGGTAGAAAAGATGATTCAGAGGATACATCTAATCATCTCCACCCCTCTTCGTGAGTAGTATACCTGTGTGAGCTGAGTCTTGACATTCAATCATTATCATGAATGTGATTGACATAATTTCCTATGTGGACTGGGTTGTACTTGGGCTCGTGAGTTGGAGAGAAACTGGAATTGATGACTTAGGTATATGTATGGGCATATACCTAAGTAGAGTTGGTTGATACTTCTTGTTTGTATCTTTCCTTTGTGGTTTATCCTTTGTGGATTCTGGGAGATCTTCGGGGGTCTCAGGGTTCCTACTAAGTATCGTATACTCACCCCTACATGGGGTATGCCTTCACTACATTGTGTTGGATGTAGATGATGTTTAACACTGATCGAGGTAGAGTCTTATGAAGTAGTACGGTACCTGGAGGTGGACGACTTGGAGGGATGTACACGGAGCGGACGGCCGGACGCGAGGAGATGAGGAGACCATCTGTACCCACCATTCAAGTGGGATAGATGGAGGACAACTCAGTGGTTGCTGTTTTACTTTACTGTTGCTATAAATTCTTTTTAGTTGTACTATCCTTTCAGTTGGGTTTGTATTCTGGCCAATTTACTTTTCAACACTTACTTTTGTACTCATTTTACTTTGTGTTTACTCTAGGTTTCGTACTCTATTGTGTATATTTACTTTTATAAAGGCAATTCCTTCCCTTTTATTGGGTTTTACGCCTTTGGTGCTAGTCACCAGCCCCTTGCCTATGGAAGGCGGGCTTGGGGTAGTCATGGCATGGGCCCCGAGGATTGGTCATGAAAAATTGGTATTAGAGGAGTCAGGTCTACCGTAGAACTCAGGACTCTGATAATTTTCTTCTCTGTGAAGCAATAGTGTTAAGAATATTGAGTGTGGTTTTCAGTCCATGGAGTTCATTATTGGTGCGACACCCGACGTATCCATACACCAGGACCTTGACTTCTGATTTCTGACTCAGTGCTCGAAAACACTGATTGAATTTGTGTTTCAAAAGTTTTCATTGTGATTAATTTGTGTCAGCTCATCAAGTATATTGTTTGACCGTGGCACTCATGTTTCTTTTCAGGATGGCCCCACGAAGGAAGCCAACTAGGGTTCCTAGTTATGTGCGAGATGGCAGCCCACCGAGCAATGAGGCCTCGGTGTAGGGGCCCATTACAGCAGAGGCACCAGCAGTACCTTTACCCGCTGGGCCATTGATACCACCAGCCCTAGCTGCGGAGAGTGCACGCCGCCTGAGTTCACTGAATGAGTTTCAGCGATAGAGGCCACCTAGGTTCCACAGAGAGACGGACCCTCAGGCAACCAAGCATTGCCTAGAGGCTATTGTCCACGTCTTCAGTTTGGTAGGGACACCAGCAGATCTTATGGTAATCCTTGCCATGAGTCTCCTTCAAGTAGCAGCATGTAGATGGTGGAGCCTGATGCTCTAGGTGCATGACAAGGAATCTTTACTTTGGATGGACTTCGAGAGCCTCTTCCGCTCAGAGTTCATTCCAGCCACCCTCCGTGCGGGGTGAATCCAGGAGTTACTACAGCTGCAGCAGGGCAACATGACAGTAGCCCAGTACTCGGAGAGGTTTACCAACCACTCGCGCTACTCCACAGACATGGTAGGAGACCCATTCTTCTGGTCCCGGACCATTGAGCAGGGACTGAGGAATTAGATCAGGGCTTCGAAGATCTCTCTCATCATTCTGACGCAGGCAGGATTACTGGAGTGAGCCCTTCTTGTGGAGAGCTTCCTTGCTGAGCCTATGCTAGCAGCGAGGCCTACCGTAGGGCGACACGTAGGGGAGTCTTCTACATCCGGTAGTAGAAATATGTCGCAGAGGTCCAAGTGGACCAGGCCATCAGGTGGTGACCTCATGATACTGGTTTGGAGGTCCAGGGCACACACAGCAGATCCAGTGATATGAGAGGAAGGCAGTGCTATGCTTGTGGCAAGCAGGGCCACATGGCTCGTGACTGCCTGACCCACCATGCAGAAGAGCAATAGAAGGTTGCGGGACCACCCAGGTAGAGGCAGAAGTTCGACCGTGGCAATCTGTAGGGAGCAGGAAGACGAGGAAGAGGAGATGGCTGAGCAGCGGGTGGTGGGAGATTCTTTGAGGTTCTACCACCACCACCACTAAGAGGTCCACCCTGACCACAGGGGAGCTGTTGGATAGAGGCAGGCTCAGCTCTAGGTAGTGGAGGCTTACGACCACACACACCTAAGATGATTCGAGGTACTATCTGTGTTTACTCCACCCTTTCTGCAGTTCATATAAACACATGAGCGAGTCATTCTTTTATTGCCGCTGCCCTTGTTCGGAGCTCAGAGATTCTAACAGAGCCGTTGGCTCGATCCTTATGGCTAGAGACTCCTATTGGAGAATACTTGATGATTAAACACTGGTACCGACAGTGTGAGATTACTCTATGAGGTGAGAGCTTCGGCTGGGATCTTCTTGTAGCGGCGTCGAGGCCTTACGACGTCATCATGGGTATGGACTGGTTATCTATATTCCAAGCCCAAATTGACTGTATTAGGTGAAAAGTGCAGTGTGTCCACACAGATGGGAGTAGGTTCATCTTCACCGGAGAGAAGGGAGCCATTGCATCACAGAATGGACTTATGTAGAGGAGAGGGAAGCTGATCACTCATCCGTTGGCTAGTCTCATCCTCGGAGCAGTTGATGTGTGGAGTCCGAGTTTTCTTGTTGTGGTGGATCAGTATGCAGACGTTTTCCATGATGACGTTCTAGGACTACCTCCTCGCAGATTGGTAGACTTCTATATTGACCTGTAACCCGGGACAACCCCGATATCTACTCCAGTATATCAGATGGATCCTACCGAGCTTCGTGAGCTGTGGGTACAGTTGGAGGACTTCCAGGGCAAGGGATTCATCCGACCTAGTGTTTCACCCTGGGCTTCACCGATTTTATTCTCCAATAAGGCAGATGGGAGCTTACGAATATGTGTCGACTAACGTCTCATAAATCAGGTAACCGTAATGAACAAGTATTTACTCCCAAAGATTGACGACCAATTTGTTCAGCTCAAGGGTGCACGATGGTTCTCGAAGATAGACCTCAGGTCAAGCTATCATCAGCTTAGAGTTTGAGATGAGGATGTGCAGAATACGACCTTTAGATGTCGGTATGGCCACTATGAGTTCTTGGTTATGCCTTTCGGCATAACCAATGCTCCATATGTGTTCATGAGTCTCATGAACATGATCTTCTAGCCTTACCGCGGTCGATTTGTTGTAGTCTTAATCAACAACATACTGATTTACTCGACTACTGAGGAGGAGGACGCCTACCACTTATAGGATTTATTGGACACACTCTGAGAGAACAAGCTTTATGGTAAGCTCTCAATGTTTCAAAGCTGGATTCGAGAGGTCCACTTCTTGGGGAACGTCATCTCTGAAGTGGGAGTTGCGGTGGATCCTGCGAAGATCGAGGAAATACTTTCTTGGGATCCACCTAGGAGTGTAACAGAGGTGCGGAGTTTCCTAGGTCTGGATGGCTACTATCGGAGATTTATTCCAGACTTCTCCAGAGTTATAGCACCACTTTCAGCTTTGAAGAAGAAGGGGAAACCCTTCGTGTGGCATATAGAAGTCATCAGAGCTTCTAGGAGTTGAGACAGATATTGACCAGTGCACCCATCTTGAGGCTACCGGAGGAGGGCGTAGGGTACGTAATTTACTATGATGCATCAGGGACCGGACTCACGTGTGTCCTGATGCTGGAGCCGGCAATGATCACTTATGGTTCATGATAGTCAAGGCAGCACAAGAAGAACTACGCCACCCATGATGTGGAGTTAGCAGCTGTGGTATTCTCCTTGAAGATGTGGCAGCACTATCTGATTGGCGAGCGCTTTACAGTCTACTCTGACCACTAGAGTCTCAGGTACATCTTCTTGTAGAAGGATTTGAACCTGATACAACGACAATGGAATGAGTTCTTCCAGGACTATGACTATGAGATAGTCTATACTCCTGGTAAGGGGAACGTTGTGGCTAATGCTCTCAATAGGAGGTCAGACATTCAACTACTTGGAGAGGTGACAGAGCAGTTAGCCGCTTTGCAGATATCGTTCATGAATAGAGATGGCGAAGCCTTCCTAAAGTCCCTCACAGTCACTTCTCCCCTACGTCAGCAGGTTATAGAGGCATAATGTGGGGACGTTAACTGTGAGACGCGACATGCTTAGATTTCCACAGAGTAGGAGCCGGATGGATTTTATGAAGGAGCAGAGCACATAATCCTCCTTAGGGAACGTACCATGGTACCAGTTGCATTACATGGAGAGGTACTAAGGGAGTTTCAAACTTACCCTATGGAGGTACATCTTGGAGTAGCGAAGATTTACCGGGATCTCAGACGACAGCACTGGTGGCCAGGTATAAAGAAGGATGTGGCAGAGTTCGTTTCAGGATGCCTCACCTGCCAGTAGGTGAAGGCGGAGCACTAGGATCCGACAGTCTTGGTGCAGCCCTTAGATGTCCCAGAGTGGAAGTGGGATGGTATATCTATGGATTTCATGATGGGGCTCCCTCGTACTTCCAGAGGACACGACTCTATTTGGGTGTTCGTAGATCAACACACCAAGTCGGCCCACTTCCTACCAATCAGAGAGAAGGTCCTAGTAGAGAACTTGGGACGCCTCTACGTTCAGGAGATCATATGGCTTCATGGTGTTCCATCGACTATTGTCTCTGATCGAGACAGTCTCTTTACTTCCCGACTTTGGAAGGGGTTGCAGGATCCATTCTGGACACAACTACTCCTGAGAACCGCCTTTCATCCTCAGATGGATGGTCAGATAGAGAGGTCCATTCAGACACTCAAGGACATGATCCATGAATGTGTCCTTGACTTTGGTCATATTTGGGAGGATCACGTACCCTTGGTGGAGTTTGAGTACAACAACTGCTACCACTCCACCTTCGGGATGGAACCATACGAAGCATTGTACGACCGATCATGCTGATCACCTCTGTGTTGGACTCACCCTAGGGAGTCAACACTCGTAGGGCCAGATATGGTCCAGGATATGACGGAGAAGGTGCAGATCATCCAGTATCAGATGAGGACTGCACAGAGAAGAGAAAAGTCTTATGCTGACAGGAGGAGGAGACCACTAGAGTTCGAGTATGGCTACCATGTTTTCTTACAGGTCTCACCTCGATGTGGATTACAGAGATTTGGTCGGGGAAACAAGTTATCTCTGCGCTTCATCGTACCATTTCAGGTCCTCAGCAGGGTAGGTGAGGTGTCTTATCGCCTGACCCTTCCACCTCAGTTGCACTGGGTGCACAACATCTTCTGCGTATCTCTGCTGAGGAGATACGTGCACGACTTGACGCATATCATTGATCATGGATAGCTAGACATCGACGATGGAGAGACATTTGTGGAGGTCCTGGTGGAGATCGAGGATCAACAGGAGTTGGTCCTATGTGGATGGTCGATTCCTCTGGTACGCATTCGTTGGCAGCACGGGAACCTCCAAGAGAGCACATGGGAGCAGGAGGCTTAGATGCGTGCACAATACCCTCATTTGTTTCCCTAGATTATGATATAGCTTTACAGGGATGTAAAGCCCTAAGGTGGGAGTAATGTAAGGACCCATAAATTTCAAGGAAATTTTTTTCCAAAATTCTTTGGGATTTTACGAGTACGAAGTTTTTGACGGCACCTGATTTCGAGGCCCGGTGTGCCCGCAATAATTTTCTGAAGTTTAGCTTGGGTACATTCAGTGAACGAATGAGTGGGTTTTTATATCTTTTTAACCGGTTCTTGGAATTAAAATATAAGGGCACCGATGAACTCGCAGCGCTGGAAATTGCTTAGGGGAACCTTTACCGTAATTGTGTTTTCACAGGAGGAGAAGTTAAAATTTGGGGTTTAAATGAGAAGTGAATAAAATTGTTGGACAATTTTATTTTTATATCTTAAGTTGTTATATCCTACAAGGGGGAGTTGGGATGGGACCCACAAGCTCCTATCTACCCATGTGAGGATAATTGTGAGGTGGGTCCCACATGATCCCCAACCATTCACATTCCCTAAACCCCTTAAACTTTCAATTAAAATCCTTTGTTTAATGTTGACCCCCCCCATGAATTTAATTGAGTAACTCTTCCTCTCCCTTCTCTCACTCCATTAAAACTTGCCAACCTAACACTTTATTAATTATAAAACTCATGGTTTAATTAATTAATTCAATTGTTATTGGAATTTTGTAAATTTGAATGCATGGAATGATTTAATAAAATAAGGAGAATCATTATTTTATTTTTGGTTTGCTTATTGTGTTGTGATTTTGGGGAGAGTGTTCTTGAGTTTTGAAGAATGCTTCATCTCATTTGTTAAATAAAACCAACTCTCTGACGAAGAACTTCGACTCGGTGACCCCGAATTATCCATCCTCTTCTTCCTCTGTGAAAAGGGAGGAGACACCGACGTGGGAACTCACCAATGACACCGTGCCTTGTTTTCTTATCTCCGTGACAAAAAAGGGGAGACGCCGCTTCCTCCTCGGGTGCACTCCGTCGTCGCTTATGGAACCTCACCCCATGAAGCCGTCTTCCGCGATGCCCGACATTCGATATCTATTGTTGAGGTAGGGGTGTGTTTTTATAGAATAAACATTGAATCTTCTTTCCTTCTTGTTGTTCTCTTTAACCACCTACTACCGAACTAATGCGGAGAGACCAGGCCAAACTAACATGGTCTGAATCCTCCGCCAATTTGCGATTGTTGGTGGTTCTTCGTGTTCTTCATGGATGACAAACAATGGATTGTTACGGGTTCTTCATGCAATGCAACAATCCCAAAATTGAAGACTCAACATCACGACAACCTAGAAAAGGTGCGACGACCATAGCGGGCGACGGTTCGTACTGGAACGGGATAGACTGTTCCTCGACCGTTCTTCGAGCGAGAATTCAAAACGTGTTTCCAGAGCCGATCGGAATCCCAAAAACACCGGAAAAAACTTCGGGACAATAGGGTGACCTAGAGTCTGATGTTTCGTGATGAATGAATGATCGGAATGAAGAACCGACATCAAGGGAGGCGCACTGGCCAGAAACGTCACTTCTGTAAAATTCCAGACTATACGACGTGTACTCCTGGAGAACACACCGTGTAGTGCAGGCATTCTACAGCTAGGGTTTCAAATGTCAGATGACTAACACACGACATGTGACCTCTATCACACGGAGTGTACTTCACACACATCAAGGAGGGGTCGGCTGTGCGAGACTCGGTGTGTAACCCGGGGTTACATAGACACAGTGTGAAGTACACGGTCATGTACACTATCACGTGGCCAGACATGGCCAGTGGTATGACTAACCCGTGTACCAAATACATGGGTTTGAGAACACGGCTTGAGGCCGTGTACGGGTACATGGCCAGCGTACATGGAGCCGACCCTAGATGATTGGACACGGCGTGTAAACATACCACACACCGTGTATATACACTTTTTACAGGAACAACCCTTCGACATGGGCTGTGGTACACGAACTGTACCCGGGGTCTGAAGACATGGCGTGTAACTATACAACACACCATGTACTTACTTCTTTGTTGAACAACCCTTCAACACGGGCCGTGGTACATGGGCAGTACCCAAGGTCTGAAGACATGGCGTGTAACCATACTGATAGGCTGTGTACTTTTTGGGAAATGGATTGGTTATCTTATACTCAGTGTCTTGGACACGTTTTGTTTGGTTTATCCCCCTATGACGAGGTAGAACTTTGAGATACATCAACTCTGGACTTCATGATAGTTGATGCATCGACCTCCCTTTACTCGTGAAGCGGACCCTCCCGGAATCAAGTACGCTGTGTGTGGGAACCCTAGAGGTGACTGCGACTACAATGACTACCATGCCGGGATCCTCCATGGGTTCAATGATGAAGAAGACTCTACTTGGATCCTCCATGGGTTTGGTAGTGATGATGACTGTACTTGGATCCTCTGTTGGTTAGGCAGTGATGACGACTATACATGGATCTTACGTGGGTTCGGTAGTGATGGTTACTGTACTTGGATCCTACGTGGGTTCAGCAGCGACGACTTCTGTACTTGGATCCTACGTGGGTTCGGAAAAGGAGATGATTCAGAGGCTACATATAATAATCTCAACCCCTCTTAGTGAGTATTATAACGTTGTGAGCTAAGTATTGACTTTAAATTATTATCATCGATGTGATTGACTTACATTCATGTGTGGAATGGGTTGTACTTGGGCTCGTGAGTTGGAGCCGAACTGGAATTGGTTACTAAGGTATATGTATAGGCATATGCCTATGTAGAGTTGGTTGATACTTCATGTTTGTATCATTACTTAGTGGTTTATCCTTTGTGGATTCTGGGAGACCTTCGGGTGTCTCAAGAT
The DNA here is from genome assembly GCA_963277665.1 of Viscum album. Lineage (NCBI taxonomy): Eukaryota > Viridiplantae > Streptophyta > Magnoliopsida > Santalales > Viscaceae > Viscum > Viscum album. Next base: position 2,060,837,656 of record OY728148.1, read on the forward strand.
TCCTACTGAGTATCGTATACTCACCCCTCCATGGGCTATGCCTGAACTACATTGTGTTGGATGTAGACGACGTACATCACTGATCGGGGTAGAGTCTTGTGGAGCTGGATGGTACCTTGAGGTGGACCACTTAGTGGGATGTACACGGAGCAAACAGATAGACCCGAGGAGCTGAGAGACCATCTGTACCCACCCTTCAGGTGGGATAGCCGGAGGACGACTCGGTGGTTGATATTTTACTTTACTACAACTGTACTTTCTTTTCAGTTGTACTGTACTTTATGTTGGGTTTGTATTCTGGCCCATTTTCTTTTCAGCACTTACTTTTGTACTCAGTTTACTTTGTGTTTACTCTAGCTTGCGTACTCTGTTGTGTATATTTACTTTTAAAAATGCAATGCCTTCCCTTTTATTGGGTTTTACGCCTTTGGTGCTAGTCACCTGCCCCTAGCCTATGGAAGGAGGTCTTGGGGTAGTCACGACACAGGCCCCAAGGATAGGTCGTGACAAGAGGGGTCAAATCCATTCAGTATTTAAAAAAGGAAAAGAGAGTTCAGTAATCAGGTTACATTATTTTTGTAATATATATAATGTTATCTCATGTTATTTTTTTTGTTTCTGCATTTATATACTCTAAATTAAACCTTAAACAACTTCTACATATAATGAATTCCACCCATGTTGGTGCACCCAATCTAAAGGAACATCGATTCTATCAACCTATAACAGCTTGTAGTGTAGAGGAGCGACCATCTACATGTGCTGGTTCTCTCATTCTTCAGTAATACCAGGACTTTCAACCTGCTACTACTCGTAGTGTAGATAAGGGACCTTCTTCATGGGTTGGTGCTCCTAATACCAAGGAGGAGCTGGTCTCTCAACCTACTATTGATCACAGTGTGGAGGTAAAACAACCATCTCTACATGCTGATGTCACCACTATAGAGGAACATATTGATGATATTGATTCTGTTGAAATGGTTGGTGATAAACTGGAATCACATAAAAAAAGAGCATCATAGTTTGACGGTGTTAGCAAAAATCCTTAAGGCAAAAGCCAGAGGCATCAAATTCAAGGTTGGATGAAATTATTGGGGTCATCATGTTAATAACAACATGTCCATGTTCAATATTTATTGGAATCATAACTCAACAATCCATGCTGATTGAAATAGATTCTTGGAACCATATTGTCACTGGGCTTAAGACACTGATAAGGGAAGAGATTACCGTAACATTATGATATCATTTATTTATTATATAAAATAATAATATAATTAATCATTGACTTACACTTAATCATCAATTTTAGTGTGCATTTATGGTAGATGAATCCAACAAGAAGCATGTATTATTGATTTCTAGAAGGATTCCCACAGGATTTCAAACAATCCAAATATGGAATCATCTTAAAGATGTTGAAGGGAAAATAAACTGGCACCCTCCGCTTATCTATGAACACATGATAACCCATGAAGAATGTGATGCATTAACTCACCATCATGCGAATGTGTCTTTTCAGGTACATTATTTCCAGTAATACATTGTTTTATGATAATTGTATTCTTCAATTTGATTTAAAATTTTTTATTTATAAAACAACAACTATGTGATGAAAATAAGGAACGAGCAGAAAAACCAGCATACCCACTATCGTAAAAAAAGGATGGGGTGCACTTTACTTGAATGAAAATAGGTATGAATTTTTAATATACCATTATAATTTTATGGGACATGAAACAACACCATTATTATGCTTCTCTGTTTATATTTAGATTTATGATTTGGAATCCCAATACACTTCCATACCATTCCATGTGCTGTGGAATGAGGCACATGTAAATAAAATCAAGATATTATTAGATTAGAACACACGAAAAGTATCAGAATCATGTGTATGTCTTACATAATAACAATTTGTTTTTTTACATAATTAATATGTAATATTTATCACTTCTTTTCAAATATTTTATATCCAACATAGTCACATGAAGTAGAAACACCTATTCTAGAGGAACACAAACTATCAGTGGCCTCAAAGCAGCCAAAACAATATCTTTGCGTCGTAGGGGTGGGTTTTGGGGTGACACCTCAAACATATTTTGAAAAAAAAACAAAACACCAATCAAAGAGGATTAATAAAATATATGGGTGAAAAAATTGAAACCCTTGAAGGAAAATTCCAATGACATAGGGAGATAATAGAAATTTTAATAAGGGATATGCAAATAGAAGAAGAAACTCAAGAACAACCACCACATGAAGATCCCACCCGACCCCTACCATCTATGGAGCTATCCATTCCCCTCAAAGATATGTCTTAGTATAGGTAATAAATGCAATAATAAATTTTTCGGTGAAATGTGAATCATACAGACATTGATACCTTTCCAGTATTGATATTATACAGGGTGATAATGACTATGATTTATATCTAGAAACGCCAAAACATCACATTTTGGGGAGGGATATGATGTTAAATATTCAAAAGGACATGGCACACAATAGGCCACTCCCAACAGGTCATGTTTGATTGTATATCAATGTGGCCCATGAGCCGAGCACATAGATACCTATGCCCATTCATGATGAATATATTAATGCTATCCAAAAATATATTTGAACATTCATCACATGGCCATGATATCTTTTAAAAAATCATTTCAATAATGATTTATTCATTTACAATTTCCTTTTCATGAAAAACCATTACCAGTTAATGAGAAAGTTCTAAACCGATGAATTATATCACAGTCAGACCAATGAATAGGATGAAATGAAAGACCGTCTCAAAACCATCTAAAGGACCGACCAAATAATCAAAAAATCTAGCAAAATCACAACTACCCAAACTATTCTATATCCATGTTTAATATCATTCAAGGATCATTTGGATAAAAAGTTAAAAGTTGGTTCCAACCACATAGTTGAATTTGAAGCAAATATGTATGGAGAGGAAGATCAATAATTCATTGGTCATGAGAGTGAAAATTAAATCTTCAACTATGACATGTTAGGTCACTTAGTTGTAAATTTATACATGAGGTATGTTCTCATGATTATATTTTCTAAAAATAGATATAATGTGTTAATTATGAGTAAATACATTTCATATTATTGGGAGATGTATATATGAAAAAAATGGAAGTTATTTTACCATGAGAAAATGTTCAAACTCGTTAGTCCTCACATCACCTCAATATAAAAATCTAAAATAGAACCCAACAAAAAGGGTGAAATAGTTGTAGGTCTGATCAAATCATTTGAAAGAAAAATTTCATATGATAAAATCTTTTTAATACAAACGATGAAGGGGTATGAATCTACTATTTAATCATAATAATTTTATTTCATTTCGTTCATTAATAATTCCTTCTTGTGTTTTTAGGAAACATTAGACGATAATTGTATTAAATTTGGGTACTCCAAAGATTTATCTCTCAGATTCATCGCATGGATACCCAAAAAAATTTCCACACATGATGGTGTTTGTAAATTTGTAATACATTACCTACAACATTTTAGAACAAAACATCAAGTTATATAATTTATATTATATTTTATTGAGGATTATATTACGATAGGGTAGTGTGTAACTATCATCTGAAAAAAGGAATGAGTCCAGGGGATTAGGAAAAGGAATAACTCAATTACAACGACTAGATAAGTATCTGGGTATATATAATAAGTTTTCACTTTCCAAACTAATATCAGAACAAAGTACATATTCTTCTCAATGTATCAGTGGTGTCCAAAAAAAAACCAATGAAAAAGATTACAATTATTATTTTTATAAATTTATGAGATAGATCATATTCCATGAACAAACTAGCATCCCTAAAGAGGTATTTTTGAAGATAAGTAATATTTTATTTAAAATATTTATTAATCCTTTTGGTATTTAAATTTTTTTCAGTACTACGATGACTATAAGAAAGACCCATATTCAGAAGATGATATAGATTCACTCAAAATCAAAATAGAATCATACCTTATGAAAGAATTTATGAAAATAACATGAAGATGTGACTTCCATATACAAGTTATGAATTTCAAATGTTAATATCACATTCTAACATCTTTATGCTCATGTAATCATTATATGATAATTGTTATCTCTATTATTTACTCAAATTTAGCATATATGATCACCCTTTATTATGTATAATATCCTTAGGTCATTAAAAATGGTTTTACAAATTATGTATAAGAAGGCCGGTAGAACTCAAAGTGTCTCTTTTTATTTAAAATTGACATTAATTAAAGGAAAAACAACATGTAACAAACTGAAAATCGAGAAAATACATTCAGATTGTTTTTGATATTTTAGGACAATGATCTAATAGAAATTTGAGACATGTGGGGATTAGACACACCTCAATACAACACATAGTGTGGCTTGTACAACTTAAAGTGTCTCTTTTTATTTAAAATTTGCATTAATTTAAGTAAAATCAATATGTGATGTACTTAAAACCTGGAAAAAAAATTTATATTGTTTTGATATTTCAGGAAAAGGATCCATCAGTCATTTTTTGACATTTAGGAGTCAATTTAACCTTAATACAACAACCAGTGTGGCTGTTACAACTCAAAGTGATTCTTTTTTACATAAAATTGATAATAATTTATGTAAAAACAACACGTGACATACTAAAAACCGAGCAACCTATTTTAGAATGTTTTAATATTTTTGAAAAATGATCTATTAGTCATTTTTGATGTGTAGGGATCAGATTCACCTCAACAAGACACGTAGTGTGGCTGTTAGAACTAATGATTTTTATTTTTATTTAAAATTTACATTCTCTTAATTAAAAATCACAAGTGACAAACATAAAGCTGAGAAAAAATTATGATTGAAATGATATTTTATTAAAATGATCTATGAGTCATTTTTCACATGTAGGAGTAAACTTCATCTCAATTTGATGCATAGTGTGGCCGTTACAACCCAAAGTTTATCTTTTATTTATAAATGATATTAATTTATGTAAAAAAAGGGAAATACCGAAAACCGGGGAAACCATTCAGATAGTTTTTATATTTGTTTAAAATGATCTCTTAGTCAATTTTGACATGTAGGGATTACTTAAATTTTATTAAGACACACGATGTAGTAGGTACAACTCAAAGTGTCTCTTTTTATTTAAAATTTACATTAAATTAAGTAAAAAAAATTATTTACGTACTTTAAACAGAGAAAACACATTCATGTAGTTTTTATATTTTAGAAAAATGATCCATGAGTCATTTTTGATGTGTAGGTGTAAACCACACCTTAATATGACTAACAGTGTGGCTGTTATAACTCAAAGTGTCTTTTTGTTTATTAAATTGACATTATTTTAATTAAAAACAACAAGTGACATAATGAACGTTGATAAAACACATTCATATTTTTTTGATATTTTTGAAAAATATTCTATTAGTAATTTTGGATGTGTAGGGACTATATGCACATCAATAAAATGCATGATTTCACTCGTATAACTCAAAGTGACTTATTATTTAAAATTGACATTAATTTAAGTAAAAATAACTAGTGACGTACTGAAAACTGAGCAAACACATTTGGATTGTTTTGATATTTTAGGAAAAATATATATTAGTCATTTGTGACATGTAGGGATCAACTAAACCTCAATACGACTAACATTGTGGCCGGTAGACACCAAAGTGGGACTTTTTATTTAAAATTTACATTAATTTAAGTAAAACCAACAAGTCACATATTGAAAACAAGGAAAATGAATTTGGATTATTGTGATACATTAGTAAAATGATCCATGAGACATTTTTGTTGTATAAGAGTCACCCACACATGAATCTTGTGAATAACATGACCAGTATGACTAAAGGTGTCCGTTAGTAGTTTAAAATGGACACTCTATTTAAAAAAATGTCACTGACTAAAAAACAAAGAAACACACTCAGATTGTATTGATAATTTAGAAAGTGATTCATAAGTCATTTTTGATGTGTTTGTAGTAGTCTCATATAAAACAAATGCACTATTTGAACGATATGACTCAAATTCTTGTTTTGAGTTTAAAATGACATTTTAGTTAAAAAACATAGTTGACCTACTAAAAACTGAGAAAATTATTTTGGATTGTTTTGATGATTCTGGACAATAATTAATCAAATTTTCTTGATAGTTAGGAATCAACGACACCTTAATATGATCCACAATGTTTTTGGTATAACACTAAATGTGTCATTTTAAAAATTTACCATTAATTTTAGTAAAAGAACATGTGACATACTCAAAAAGGAGAAAAAAAATCGAATTGTTTTGATATTTTAGAAAAAATATCCATAACTCATTTGTAATGTGAAAGAATCAATCCCAACCCAAGATGATGCATGGTGTGACCGATATAACTCTAAATGTGTCATTTTTAATAAATATTGAAATTTTATTAATTTTATCATTCATATAAATGTTTAATTTATTTCTTTATAGTATCACTATCATAATATTTTTTTACTTATATAGGTGAAATATTTTGTTCAGGTTGAGATGATTTGTTTGACAATTGATCCAATGAGTGGAGATTTTTGAGGGGAGATCACAAGCATAAAAAGATGAAATATTAATTTTTTAGAATTATTTCTTGAAAATTATAAATGTAATTATATAAAACATTTTGTTTGAAATGTAAACAATAGTGATGATTTTTGTATATACCATAGGTGGAATGTTTTGTATTCATGATGTCAATTAAATTTATATAGTATATTTTCTTCTGGTGTGTTTTTTCAATTTCAGTTTGATTTTAGGTGTGTTTAGTTTAAATTTAAAGTTGGGTGTGTTGTTGTATGTTTTTATATTGTAGGTTTGGTGCTTTATTATATAAACATCACATTCCAGGACGACATCCCTTTATCAGTGTTATTTATAGTGCTAATAAATCCCCCCTTTATCAGTTCAATGTTTATCACTGATAAAGATCCAATTTATCATTGGTAAAAATAACCCTGATAAAGGGGGTCCTTTATCAACACTATTTATTAGCACGGATAAAGGGCCCCCTTTATCAGTGTTTTTTAGTGCTGATACAGGGGACCCCGCCTTTATCATCACTATGATTAACATTTATTTTTTAGCGCTATTAAAGGACATTGTGCTTGTTGTTAAAGATTATATTTATAGTAGTGGATGATGCACCAGAGCATTAATGTATGAGGATAAAAAAGAACAGTCACTGTTTTCCTTTATAGTCACAGTAATATTATGAATATGCATGTCAGTCACTTTTATAAATTTGTGATAAAGTGAAGAAAAAACCCTCAATAAATAGCCAAAATAAATGTAAATTCATGGTTATTCAATTAGGTATTATAATTAAAGGCACTAATAAATGGGTTAGATTATCCATGGTAAAAAAAAGTTCTGATAAAGAACCCATTTATCAGTGTTTTTCTTACGCTGATATAGGGATATCCACCTACAGTGCGATGTTTATATAACAGCACACCCAACCAATAATTTAAACACAGCATACCCATAAGGAAACTATAATTTAAATTTCATATAAGAAGGAAACCTACTACATACATTTATTTTACATCAAAAATACAAAACTGTCCACCCATTGTATATAAAAACATAAACACTATTATTTACATTCCATACATAATGCTTTAAATAATTACATTTACAATTGTCCAATAAATAATCTATAACATTAATGTTTCATCTTTTGTTCCCCATGATCACATCTCAAAAATCTCCTCTCATGGAATCAGTTGTCTAAAAAATCATCTCGACTTAAGAAAAAGATTCGACCCTTATAAGAAAACCAATATTATGTTAGTAATACCATAATGAAATAAATTAAACATTAACATGAAAGAACATATTAATAAAATTTCAATATTTAATAAAAATGAAATATTTGGAGTTATACTGATCACCACATGCATCCTATTATGTGGGGGTTTATTTTTTCACATTACAAATGAGTTAAGAATCATTTTCCTAAAATATCAAAACAATCCAAATTCATTTTCTCGATTTTGAGTATGTCACTTGTTCTTTTTCTAAAATTAATTTAAATTTTAAATAATGACACATTAAGAGTTATACTAGACACACCAAGAATCATATTGAGGTGTGGCTAATTCATTCCTTTCAAAAATTACTTATTTATTATTATCCTAATGTAACAAAACAATCCAAATGTGTTTTCTCGGTTATCAATATGTTAGTTGTGTCTTTTTATTAAAATGTCATTTCAAACTGAAAAAAGAAATTTTGTGTCATATCTATCACAAAGTGAATCGGTTTTTCATGTGATCAATTTATACACATAAAAAATAACTAATAAATCATTGTCTTAATTTATCAAGACAATCAAATAACATTTATTTTTTTTAGTGAGTGACATGTTTTGAACTAAAATGTCAATTTTAAAAAAATAATGGGAACTTTTTGTCATAATGGTCAAACCGTGCATTGGATTTAGGTGCGGGTGACTCCAAAACATCAAAAATGAATCATTTATTTTGTTCCCAAAGTATCAACACAATATGAATTCATTTGATCAGTTTAAAGTATGTAACTTGTTGTTTTTATTTAAATTAATGTTTTTTTTAAAAAAAATGAGTCATTTTGAGTTCTACAAAGCACATTGTACATATTATTGAGGTGAATCTGATCCCAATACATCCAAAATGATGAATAAATTATTTTCCAAAAGTATTAAAACAATCCAAATGCGTTTTCTCAATTTTTTAGAATGTCACTTGTTGTTTTTAGATAAATTAATTTCTATTTTAAATAAAAAGACACTTTGAGTTATATAGGCTACATCATGCATCTTATTGAAGTATATATGATCCCTACACACCTAAATGGACTAATATAGCATTTTTAAAAATTATCAAAAAAATCTGAATGTGTTTTCTTGGTTTTCAGTATGTCACTTGTTGTTTTTATTTAAAATAATGTCAATTTTAATGAAAAAGAGACACAAGTGTTGTAATTGAAACATCGTGCATCATATTGATTTGTGTTTGACTCATACAAATCAAGAATGACTCATGAATCATTTTCCTAAAATATCAAAATAATCTGATTGTTTTTTCTCAGTTTTATGTAAGTCACTTGTTGTTTTTACTTAAATTAATCTCAATTTTAAATAAAAAGAGTCACATTTAGTTGTACCAACCACACCATGAACTGTATTGAGCTTTAAATAATCCCTAAATGTCACAAGTGACTAATATATCATTTTTCTATAATATAAAAACAATCTGAAAATTTTTTCATGGTTTTCAGCAAGTCACTTGTTTTTAGTTAAATTAATGACAATTTTAAATAAAAATAGACACTTTGAGTTTTAACAACAACACCATATGTAATATTGAGGTGATGTTGACTCCTAAAATCCACAAATGACTCATGTATAATTTTAATAAAATATCAAAACATCCTAAATGTGTTTACTCAGTTTTAAGTACGTCAGCTATTGATTTTACTTAAATTCATGTCAATTTAAATAAAAAAGACACTTTAAGTTCTACCAGCTACACTGTGTCTTGTATTGAGGTATTCATGATCCCTAGATATAAAAAAAATACTAATACATCATTTTCCTAAAATATCAAAATAATCTGAACGTCTTTTCTAAGCATTATGTACGTCACTTGTTCTTTTTTACTTAAATTAAGGTCCATTTTAAATAAAAACAGACACTTTGAGTTGTAATGGATACAACGTGCATCATATGGAGGTTCGGTTGAATCCTAAATGTCACAAATGACTCATGGATCATTTTCATAAAATTTCAAAACAATACGAATGTGTTTTCTCAGTTTTAAGTATGCCACTTTTTATTTTTACTTAAATGAATGAAAATTTTAAATAAAAAGAGACAATTTGAGTTGTACGAGCCATGTCATGCATCATAATGATGTATGAGTGATCCCTACAAATCACAAATTAAAAAGAGTTCATTGTTCTAAAATATGAAAACAATGTGAATGTGTTTTCTGATTTTTCATTATGTCACTTGTTGTTTTCACATAAATTAATTTCAATTTCAATTTAAAAGACACAATTTATGTTCTATTCGAATTCTTATACATCATTTCTAAAACCATTCTTAATAACCTAAGAATATGAAAAATTATAAAAGGTGATAATAAATGTTCAATTAGTGTAATAAATGGATATATCAATGATCATATAACGATAACTTGAGCATAAAAATATTAGAAGGCGGTATTAACTTTAGAAACTCATATCCTGCAAATGGATGTCAAATCTTCATGTTATTTGTGTATATTATTGCATAAGTAATGCTTACATTTTGTTTCTGAGTGTATCTATATCATCTTTGGAATATGAGTCTTTTCGATAGTCATATTAGTATTGGAAAAATATAAATGCAAAAAGGATTAATAAATATTTTAAATTAAATATTAATTATCTTCAAAAATAACTCTTTAGGGTTACTGGTTTTTTCATGGAATATAACCTCTCTCATAAATTTGAAAACATAATAACTCTGATATTTTACATTGATTTGTTTCAGACACTGATGAAATGTTGTAGGGAATATGTAATTTGATTTAATATGTTTCTGGATGGTGAAATGTTATTATATATACCCTCATACTTAACTAGTAATAGTACTTGTGTTATTTATTATCTTTATCCCTTGACGTCATTCCTTTTTTCAGATGATTGTTATGCACCACCCTATCATAATATAATCCTCTTTAAAAGATGATATAAATTATATAAAATGATGTTTAGTTCTAAAATGTATGATGTAGTGTATTAAAAATTGACAAATTCCATCATGTGTATATGGTTTCTGGCATATCCATGTAATGAATCAATGAAATAAATCATTGGAGTATCTAAATTTACTGCAATGAGCATCCAATTCTACCTAAAACGCAAAAAGGAATAAGAAATGAAATAAATTAAAATAAATTTTATATGATTAAATTGTATAGTCTTACCCCTTCATCATTGGTATTAAATATAGTTTGTCATCCGAAATTGTTCTTTCAAAGTATTTGATCAGACTTACAACTATTTCATCATTTTTTGGGTTCAATTTTATCTTCTACTATTGAGGTGACATGACGACTAATGAGTCTAAACTTTTTCTCTTGGGAAAATCCCATCATTGATTTCATATATATGAATGCCAAAAATATGAAATTTATTTAGTCATAATCAACACATTATATCAGCTTTTGGAAAATGAAATCACGAGACATACCTTATGTATACATTTACAACTGAGTTGCCTAGACTATCATAGTCTAGGATTTCTGTTTCACTCTCAATACCAATGAATTTTTGATGCTTCCCTTTATATATATTTGCTTCAAATTAAACTATGTGGTTTCCACCAACTTTTAACTTTGTATCCACATTATTCTTTAATGATAGTAAATGTGGATATAGAACGGGTGAGGTAATTGTTCTTTCTATAGATCTATTTGATTTGTTGGTCGATCCCTTAGATGGTTTTGAGATGATCATTCATTTCATCCTATTGTCTTTGTCCATCTATAATAACATTCACCTGTCCATACCTTTTTCATTAAATATTAATGGTTTAGCTTGAAAATATAATTGGAAATGAATACCTCCTTATTATCATTATTTTTTACAAGATGTTATGGCCATGCGATAAATGTTACAAAATATTTTTTGATCGTATCAATATCATCCTCTTGATTTGGAACAAGTATCTCTATGTACACGTCATGGGATATATTGATTGACACTCAAACAAGACCTGTTGTAAGTGGTCAGTTATGTAGTGTTTCCTTTTGAATATCGAACACCGTATCCCTTTTTCACAAGGCGATGGGTGTGTGTTGCTATTTATAAATCACATTCATTACCCCCAAATAGAATTGTAATACAAAAAAGGAATCGGTGTATGTCTGATTCAAATTTCATAGAAACATTTATTAGAACATTGATTAACTTTAAAGAGACATATCATCGAGGGGAATAACTATCTCCATAGCTGGTGGAGAGTGGGGTGGGATCTTCATGAGGTGGGTATTCTGGAGTTGATTATTTTCTTTACCCATCACTTATTAAAATTCCCATCATCTTCAAATTCCTTTGTAAATGTCCTTCACAAATAGCTATTTTTTCTCTCACCTATTTTATTAGTTCATATTTATGTTCATGTTGTTTTGTTTCTCAAAATATGTTCATAGTGTCACCCCAAAACTCACACCTTTGTCACGGCCATACTGTTCTGGCTGCTTCAAGGCCACTGATAGTTTGTGTTAATCTAGAACAAGTGCTACTGATCCCTATGACAATTTCAGATAGAAAATACAGTAAAAGAATATATCTTTGTTATGTAATATCAATGTAAAGGAAAACCATTTTTTTATGTAATACTTACACATGATTCCCACACTTTTTGTGTGTTCTCATCAATTAGTATCCCATATTTATTTACACATGACTCCTTCTATAGCACATGGCATGTGATGGAAGATTCTTTGTATTTTGTGTCATCAATCTACATATAGGCAGAGAAACATAATTTTGATCTTGTTTCATGTCACATAAAAATATTATGGTAGATTTAAATTATGAACCAATTTTTTTGAAGTGAAGAGAACCACATCCTTTATTTATGGTAGGGGTACACTGTAATTTCTAATCATTCCTTATTTTCAGCAATTAGTTGCTATTTCATAAATAAAAATTTTTCAATCAAAGTGATGAATACACATATCATCTAACAGTGTATTACTAGCCACAATATATCTGAAAAGACAAACCCGCACAATGACCAGTAAAAACATACCTTGGTTCATGGTTAATCAAGTATTCCTAGATAAGTGGTGGGTGTGGGTTTATTTCCCCATACTAATCTGCAAGATGATGACTTGTTATGATTCTGTGAAATCCTCTGTGAATCCTTCCTATATGAATTAATACATTCTTCTTGTGAGAGTCATATAATATAAATTTACTCTACAATGGATGATGAATAGTATGTAAATGTTTCATTTTTTAGTAAAATAGAGAAATGATATCATAATGTTACAATAATCTCTTCCCACATCTGTGTCTTAAGCCTGATCCCAACATGGTTCCATGAATCTAAGTAAATCATCACAAATTACCATGTGGAAATTTCAATATAACTGCTAAACATGGCCTTGTGGGGGTTAACATGCTTACCCCACGCATTCCATCTGACTTCGTATTTGATGCCTTTGGATTTTCATTAAGGTTTTTTGCTAACACCATCAATCTACAACACTTCTTTTTTATGGAACTTCAATCCTTTAGCACCAACCACTTAATTAGAATCTATATCATCAATATGTTCCTCTAGAGCGGTGGCATCATCATATGCATAATGCCGTTGTACCTCTACACTGCGATCATCAGCAGGTTGAGAGACCTACTTTTACTCAAGATTGGGAGCACCAGCACGTGCAGAAGGTCACTACTCTATATTCCGAGTAGCAACATGTTGATAGACCTATTGTTACCCGAGAATGGGAGCATAAGCACATGCATAAGGTCCCTCTTATGCACTGCGAGTAATAGCAGGTTGAGAAACCTGTTTTTCCTCAGGGTTATTATCACCTATATATGTGGAAATCATCGTCTGTAAAAGTGGTTAAACATTTAATATAGAGTATATAAATGAAGTAACAAAAAAATAATAACATGATATAACATGATATATATTATGAAAAAATAAATCATAGTTATTGAACTCCCGTTTTCTAAAAGGTAGAAGGGATTTTTTCCCTCTATCGAAAATAAAAATCCCTTCATTCTGGTCTCCTCTAACATACAGAAAACTTTCTACATTAGGACTGATTAGAAATGACTGTTACATCCCAATGAAAGGGTCATCCTTGGTTTAATATTCATCTAACCCTTCAGTGGTTTTGTTCGATGATAGAACAATGAACCACATTTGATTTGTTGTTTCTGTAATGTAAAATACATGAACTACCTATAATGCAATTATAAACAATTTTTAATTGTACCAAACCTTACTAAAATCAACATTCATGAATCTCAATTCATCAGTTTTAATGACACTCCTTTTATCAACCATCTTTCATTGAAAAATCGGTACTTGGAATGATATATAATCCAACCACATTATTTTTTTTATGGTGGTAAATTATGGCATATTCATGTAAATTAGATTTTTATACATAGTACTAGAAACATTCATCAGTTTGGCCACATGTTTAACTCCACTATTTTTCACTATACTGTCTTCATCATGCTCATTTTTGTCGGATATATAACCAGTAATTGCATAACTATTGTAAGACAATACATACACACTTGGTCCTATGGCTAGCCATCAAAGTCATTTTGAAATTGAATCTAAATTTTCATCAGACTGCATTAAAATATGGTCCCGATACCATCCAATAAAATATTGATTATGAGTATTTGATATCCATCATTTATCCCTTTATAGATTCATATGTTTAATGTCTCGTATTTTTAGTGTATTATTTTTAAATATTATATGGAATTATTGGGAGACCATTATTTGTGACGGCGTGCTATCCCTAGGCCCGGGGTGCCCATAAAAATGTAGAAAATAAATTTAAACTCTAAATAGTGAAAGACAATAGTTATCACTAAAGAGTCATATAAATTTTAAATGGGTTACCATATCAGAAACTTGAGGGCACCGTTGTGTTCAGAACAACAACTTTACCTTAGGTGGAGCCTAACATCTACTGTCACAGGTCAACTAGTGGAGTTAGTTTTTGGATGTTTTAAAGGAAATAATATAAAATAATGATTTGTTTTATTTTAAATGTTTCTATAATTTAGTGACGCTTATTTTTCATTTAAATAAGCAGGACCTTTGGTTTAGGCTCATAACCCTGGAAAACTCCCTAAAATTCTCTGGATCTTTGGAGAGGATCCACCCACTCATAATTCTTGACGAACGTCAATGAATGATGACACATGGATCACTGTACAATAAGATCAAATACTGACTGATGACCGATATCCCTCTTCGTAGATGATCAAGGTAGGTATTTGTTACTATTTATTTAGTTCTTCCCTATTCATGGATTAAACGACGGACATAGATCAACCCACAAACATGTTGATCTAAAGATCATGCGTTCTTATAGGTGGGTGTTAATTTCTGTTTCTTTTGGGGTTTTGATTTGGGGGTTAATTTTATGATAACAGTTCGTTAGTATTTTTGATTTGTCTATTAAACCTATTAATGAGAGAGGATCATGGTTGTGATGAATGATGGAAGAGGCGCGTTCATCCTTTGATTATTTAATTTCTTCCCCTTTTTCCATGTGTTCTTCACATTTTCTTGTGGCGATGAAAAACGGTTCGTGGCACACCCATTTCGCAACACAAAAATCCCAAAGAGTAGATCTCACCTCATGATGACCTAAAGGAGGTGTGACGATGATGGTGGAGGATGAATTGAATCAGTTTGAGAGAAATCTACCTTGAAGTGTTCTTCATACAATTGGATTGAGACATTTTTTCGAGGTAGATCGGAAGCTCAAAACCCATGGAAACAACTTTGAAGTGTCAGGATTACCTTGAACATTGATTTTCAAAGCGATCAGACATCCGGATCGAAGATTTAAGGATCCCCAGAAGTGCGGTGATGAAGAACAATGATTCTGGAAAATCCTTATAATCATGACATGTTTCTTAAAGAAAGAAATGTATAGGGTCATCCTGACAGTGTCTAGGGTTTCTGCATAACACATAGTGAAGAACACGATGTGCTCTCTAGTAGACATGGCCTGTTGGCCCCACCTAGTGGGGGATAGTGTTCTAGGAAACATGAAGTATTGTCATGGAATGTGAACATGGTCCCAGAACGTGTGGGTCCTTATATAGGACATATCACGTATCTCAGTTGATACAGGGACATGAGGTAGAGTACACGCCATGTACTCTACCACACGACCAGACAAGTCCAGTTACTTGGGTCACCATGTGTACCGGATACACGGGCGAGCATACATGGGCTGAGGCCATGAGCATGCACATGGCCTACACACATGGAGAAGACCCCAGATACCTTGACACGGTATGTGATCCCTCCTAAACACTGTGTATTTTATTTTCGTACATGACATGTTCTCCAGACTCGGGCCATTGTACACAGGCAGTACCCGGTGTTAAAGGACATGGAATGTGATTAAGTCTATATGTTGTGTACCCTCTTCTACATGTCTTCATACTCTTTCCCACCATTCCATGAAAAAGTTTCATTTGGGTTAGTGCCCATTTTTTCATTACTCTGAACATCAGGTATCGTTTCCATCCACAAGAGTATGATCCCTTCATTAGGACTTTCTAAGATAGAGATAGGTATTCTTATGAGAGGCCCAAAACGTGATCCTATATCAACTCTTTACCTTAGGTAGAGTTAAGTATTGACATTGATAATCATACATGATGTTGATCCTTTGTAGTGATACTCATACATGTATCATGATCCTTCCCGATCAAGAGTGTATTCCCCTGAGATGAGTGCAATTGTTCTCTCTTCAGATCTGTCAGTGCATATTTCTCTCTCATGGATTTCCCGATGAAAAGTAATTCTTAGATGGAGGTCATCTGAGATATGAGACCCATGGATTGAGTTATCCCAGATGAGTGCTTTATGGAATATTCGAATTGAATCCCTAGTGGGGGTATGCGGTCGTTGTGGAATACAGGTCTGGGTTTTGAGTATATCTGGATGTGTTTCTCTTATTATATGTTCAGTAGACATATAATGTGTGGTGATGATTGTACCTTTACTTTTCATATTTCTTGGTTGTTTTCAGGATTATCTTTTATGTATTTTTATACTCACCTCTGCACGGTCTTTTCTCGCATGTGTCATGTCTTCTGCAGTTGTGCGGCCTTTTAATAGAGTCCAGGGTAGCCCCAGATTGGACCAAGCCTTCTGGGTTCCCTACAGGCCAGTGAGTTCCTGTAGTTATGAGGAACAGTCCATGCACCACTTTATGGTTACATGTTGGACTTTTTAGTTTGAAGACTCCTATTTTTTTTGACTTATTTTATAGCCTAGTTTACATTCTACATATTACTTTCTGTTGTACTCTGTTGGTTGCGTTTTGTTGTATGTATGCATTTTGTTCCTTAGTGGGTTTTAGTTTTCAACATTTTAGTGCTTGGAGATATGTGCATGTGCACGATTACTTAGGAATTGCCTCCCATGTTAGTAATATGCCTACTTGGTGCTAGTCACATGCCCCTGGCCTATTGAAGGCAGTCTTGGGGAGTCACGACAAGGGCATCACTGGGACGGGTTATGAAAGAGTGGTATTAAAGGTGGTAAATTTTACCTTAGGATCTAGAGTCTGTGAGATTGGTTTGGGGAAACAATGTTAGGTCTTTCAAGCTTGGATTTTAGGCCAGTGAATCTAGTATTGTTATGGGCAGCAGACACATCCATACACCAGGACTCTGATAACCTGATTTTCAACTCGGTATATGAATGCACTAGTTGCAGGGAAATAAAATAATAGCACATGCATCATATAGGAACAAGTTTTGATTTCCATGTCCTTTAATGTCACATATCTAGATATACTCATTGACTATAGTATATCTTGTTTCATTACAGGATTCCTCCGTGATGTATACCCTCTAGGATTCAGCAGCTCGATCATAAGAATGACCCCCTTAGTGACGAGGATCTGATTCATGGATGGGTTCCCTAGTAATTACCTCCGTCTTGTGCACCTACCATAACACCACCTATGGTGTAGCACATGGTACCTACCATACCAGCTGGAGAGGAGCTATGGCTTATCATGCTCCATGTGCTTCATTGAAAGGGACCACTTAGGTTTCGATATGAGCAAAAACCTCAGGTGGTTGAGGACTAGCTTGAGGTGGTGACCGGAGGTTTTCGTCTAGTGAGGGCACTGGAAGACCATATGGTGATCCAAGGAGCGATTCTTCTCATGGGATCTGTGGGAAGATGGTGGAGTTTGACGATTCAAATAAATGATGAGGGTACACTTTTGTGGTTGCAGTTTGAGAAATTTTATAGGGAGGAGTTCTCTCCAGTTACACTGAGAGAAGTGCATATCTAGTAGCTTGTTCTGCTTCAACCGGGTAGCTTGACAGTGGATGACTATTCATCACGGTTCACCAACCTCTCTAGGTACACAATGAATATGGTCAGGGATCAGTACTTCAGAGATCAAACCTTCGAGCGAGGTCTACGACGAACATCTGAGCATGTGTCCTAATGCTATGTGTTTCGACATATGCCGGAGTGCACAAGCAGGACATGGAGATCGAGACCTTCTTGGAAGATCTGTGATATACAATGGAAGTCAGAAACAAGAATATGGGTGCACAAACCTTGGAAGCAGGTATCCGACTTCGAACATAGTGTTCGGGGCTTGGGAGACATCACAAGAGGACACAAGATAGGGGATCAATAGCCCAGGTCTCCTAGGATAGATCCAATCAGACCAGGGAGAGGCAATGCTACTCGTGCGATTGTAGAGGACATACTATAGATGGTCATACCATCTATTAGTCTTTTACTATAATTCTTATCTTGTGTTAAAGAGTTATATGATTTTTTAGTCTCCATGAAGTAGTCTTCAAGGTTGAAAAATATTTCTAATATGAATCCTTACTCATTTTTTGATTGATTCAACCAAAAGGAGAGGCTTCAGAACATAGCCTCATTTTTTATATAGGATATGAATAGTGAAATATCCTATATATGTGGTAATTTTGGAAGATTTTTTTTAGAACAAGATTGTGTAATGGTTAGCAGTCCAGAAGTTATCAATAAAAGTTGTGGTTTTTTAAATATGGGTTGTTATTGGTGATATGTTAAGGTATTCTCCTCATTATATTGAGAATTTTTTTAATGTAAGATTCATTCATTGAGATGTAAGAGTGACATTAACCATTAATCAAAATTGAAAGGTTTTAGCTAGAAATGATATCGGTGTTATAAAGTCCACATGATCAATGGGAAGACTTCTATGAAATTTTGGAAGTTGGTGAAATTCGATGAACATCGAATACTTTATATAAGATAGTGGGACAAAATTCATAATAAAAATGTTATAGAGGTGTTTTTGAAATACTCATTGAGTATTGAAATAATTTCACAATAATCTTTGGAACATGAAATAATAATTTTATTATAGTGATTTTGTTAGGGGTTCACTTTTATTACTAGAGGGTCAACCATGATTCTTCTTGATTTAAAGCTCTAAGAAGGCCTTAAACGAGATTGTGGTATGGTTCCTTTGCATGGATGTTCTTGATATATCCTTCGAAGACCTTAATGATAGATTTATGAAAACACCAATCTTAACCAAAAATGATATTGTTAATAAGTATGGTTTATATTGTGATGTATCAGGAGTCAGGATTTGAACAGTTCTAGTCCACGATAGTGATGTGGTTGCTTATGGGTCTAGACAATTAAGAACACATAAGATAAACATAGAAAATTATTTTTTATATTTGTAAATAGTGGTTATTTTCATGATGTGTTATTGGAATACACTTAATTTTTTTTGAATTTTATTTAATCACAAAGTGAAATGAACAGTTTATAGCGAATATGGTATGGGTAGCTATAGTCCTTTAACATTGAATTAATGTATAACCTAAATAAGGGGAATTAGTTTTTCTAATGTACCATATTTGAAGGATCAAGCTTAGGTAGTACATTATTCAAGAATCAAGTGTATGATGGTTACCCACTTTCAAGAGATATGACTTTATATTCAAAAGTATCACTGTCAATGAAATTTATGTTTTTATCTATCACTTATTAACTTCTCAGTAGTATCATGGGAGTAAACTATAGGATTCATAATATTTATTCACAAGAGACATTATAAGCATTTTATAGCTCTATATTTTATAAAATGTTGGTTATTTTTTATCTATGTATCCTTTGTAGAGTTCCTCTATTGGGATATATGTCTTTCTGAAGAGGCCTAAGTGGATCTTTTAACATGGTTCAAGTGTTTTGAGTTGATTCTTAAAAAAAATATATGTGTTCAACACAACTTTTTTGGTTTTAAATACCTTTAAAATTATTTAAACACTTGAAATGGACATTGGTTACATGCCAAGTGTTTTTCAACTCATTTGACCGACTTTCATAAAGGGATGTGAATGTTTTGAATGTGTATGTAGGGATGGTTTAATTTTAAAAAGGGGTGTGTAATGTTTTAAATGAAATTTGGTAAATTATAGAGGGTTGTTGTTCATTTTAAATGATTAAGACTATTGGGTCTTGATGTTTTCTTGAAATCTTTTAAAATAATGAATTGGGATTTTGAGAAAGAGTGTTTGAAATAGAGGGGATTATTTTAAAAAGGGCATGTTATTTGAAAGAGGAATTTTTTTAAATGGTTGTTTTTTAATGTGATTACAATTGTGATTTGATAAATAGTTTTCAAAGGATACTTAAAGTCTATATATATTTTCATCCTTGGTTAATTTTTATATTAATGTTTTGGGTATTTATTTAGTTAAATATTAATATCACCAAATCAAATTGGATAGATAAGAATAAATAATGGATATATGCCAATTGTTTGAAAAAAGAGTATGAAGATAGTGTGAAAGAGTTCATCATGTTTGAAAAATATGATGCATATGACCCTTCTGAAATCCTATGTTTGGGTTTATGCTGTTGTTATTGAAGACAAGTTTGTCTATAGAAGATGTAAGACCACTTGATTCTTCATGGAATGGATAAAAGTTATAAATTTTGGAATAAACATGAGGAATAATAGAATGTAGCTTGTGGGTGGGATAACAATGCATTTTATAGATCATCTGATATGATTACAAGTGTGGAAAATGAAGAAGACTATATCAAAGATGTGATTATAGATGTGAATGTTGATGGAGATCTTATTGAGTATATGACTAGGACTGTTGAAGATAAACTTCATGATTTTCAAAAATTGTTAGAGTAGTTAAAAGGTTGTGCAAAGACACAAACTTATGGTGGTTGCACTAAATGAACAACATTTCTAGAACTACTAAAGTTGTATAATTTATAAAAAGGAAATGGATGGAGTGACTCCAGTTTTGTGGAATTACTTTCTCTCTTGAATGACATGTTCTTAGAAGATAATGAGCTCTCGAGTTTAACATTCATTGTAAAATGAATGCTTTTCTTGATGGGTATGATCTCTGAAAGAATACCCACTTGTCTGAATGACTATATACTATTTCACAAGGATAACCTATCACTTTGAGAATTTCCAAAGTGTGGTGCTTCTTGATACTAGAAAGATGAATCTGGTCCTATGATTTTTTTTTGGAAATTTCGAATCTTTCCAGGGTATAGAACCTATTTATAAGTGAGAAGACTACATGGAAATTGATGTGGCATGCATATTGAATAAATAATGATTGGAAACTACATCACCTAGAAGACACTCCATAGTGGAAGAAAATTGATCTTGGATTTCTTTAATTTTTAAACATTTATATAAACTTTCTTCTTACAGTATATATATATATATCGAGTGAATCATTTTGGTTTTCAATGAAACACTAATTGTACATGCCTGATTATGTTGGTAAATTATAACCTGCCACTATGGTTGTGCATGAAATGAAAAAACATCATGTTATCTATGATTACATCAGGACCAAAACAACTAGGTAATGATATTTACTTTTATTTGAATCCATTGATCAAGGGGTGAAATTATTGTGGGATTCATGTGTTAAATTGTATGATTCTTACAGAAATTAAAATTTCACGTAGAGATCCATGTTTTAGCAGATGATAAATGAATTTACTTCTTTTTTAAATTTGTTAGGACACAACAATAAAGGAACGCATGAGAGTCCCATCTGTGACCAAGGTAAACAATTAATTAGGTTGAAACATTCATCTAAAACTGTTTTTCAAGGGCATCACATATTTTTACCCCAATGACATATGTAATGATCTTGGACAAAATCATCCTATGGAAGTTCAAAAGATCATACATCACCATGTCCACTAATAGGTGATCAAATGTTTGAAAAATTAATAGATATGTACACTAATTTTTTTAAACCAATTTTGAAAAGCCTTATAAAAACCAGTCGGAAGAAGAGATCACTTTTTTTTGAATTACCATGCTAGAATTGTCGAAATGTCAGGTACTTTATAGATGCTACACATGATGAAAAAAATTTATGTGATAGTTTCATCAGCATGTTGCTAAATGAACATGAAAAAAATGATGGAATTAAGACTAGGTTAGACCTGGTTGACATGGGAAAAAAATGTTGGTGCCAGTGAAGGGTGAAAAATGAACTTTTCTTCCTCCAACTGCTTACACTTTTTCCAAGTAGAAGAGATATCAGTTTTTCAACATCTAGAATGATTTAAAGGTTCTAGAGGGGTATTAATCAAATACCAAGAACATAGTGTCAATGAATAATTTAATGTTATAGGGTCTGAAATGACATTGCAACCATATTTTGATGCATGATCTAATGTCTATACCTTTGCATTGCATTTTCCCAAGAATATCCTTAATACATTAAACAAACTATGTTTCTTCTTAAAATATATATACAACCAAGTTATAGACCTTACAGAATTGTTGAGTATGGAATGATAAATTTCCATTATATTATGTGAGTTGGTAATGTTCTTCCATCCAATTGTTTTTGATATGATGATTTATTTGTTGGTTCACATGGTGAGAGTGATTCGACTTTGTGGTCCTGTACGCTATAGATGGAAGTACCCCATTGAACGATATATAAATATTTTGAAAGACTATGTCAAAAATTGAAGTCATGTAGAGGTTTGTATTGTAGAGTGATATATTATTTAGGAAGCCATTGAATTCTGCATTGAATACCTATATGGTGTGAAAAGCATTTTTCTATAGAAATCTCATCTTACTGGGTGTATTGTGGTCGAAGGATGTTTTGGAAGAGATATTGTCACAATCAATATTACATATTTGAAGGAGGCCCACCATTGCATTTTTCATAATGGTTTGTAGGTTTCCCCATATGTTGAAACCCAAAAATAAATTCATAGGCAATTAAATCCATCAAGGGCATGAAGTTGGATATCAAATCCATATAATCAACAGTTTATAGGATGGTTTTTGTAAAATATTTTAAAAGAGTCAGATGAAAATCTAGAGTATATTTCAAAATTAATTAGATGGAAATCCTGAGTGTAACATTATATATTTTCATATGGTGTGTATTTGTTTATGTTCTAGTTTATGTCTATTATTTCGGTTAAAGAGGTTTTCCCCAAATTTCATGAGAATGCTTGGGGGTGTTCTGAGTATTCTCAGCTTGAAAGAGGAGGAGACAATAGTTTTCAGGGCATGTTGCATGGTTAATGAAAAATGTGGGGATTTTCCCATGTAACTATGGCCTAGTATAGAGGTTTTTTCATAGTAATTGCTCGATTAAGATAAACATGAAAAATTTCTAGGAAATCATGAAAACAGATGATTTTGGGAAGGTTCCACTTACACAGTTTGCAAAACTATGCGGGTAATCTTTGAAGCCTATTAATGTTGATTAATTTACAAAAAATACCATTACGTGTTTTTTAATACAAACTCAGGATTTTCATCATTTCTTCCCCTTTCTACCATAGTGATGAACCAAGATCTCCTAGATCTTCCAAGGATTTGTATCTATCATTTCTATGCTATTTTGGATCTCGTTGGTTGTAAATTGAAGATATCGGTATGTCTAATCTTCCACTAGTTTCTCTTTTCTAGATTATGGTTTTTAGTTTCTCTCATCTCTTTCTGAAACTGTAAAACCGTATTTTTCTGGTGGTACCTAGGTTGGAACTTAAAGGTGGTATTGATTAGGATTTAAGGCTATGCTTAGGAGTGCGTTCATCATCAGATTTGAGGTAGGTGGTCCACATGGTATTTCCCATTTTTTTTTTATATTTTTCCATGTGTGTGGAGATATTGTTTCCCTCTTATTGGGTATTAATTTCCCTGAGTATGATTTTGGTAATTTTAATGCCTAAATGATTACCATAACCCGTCATGGTCCCTCTGGGATGTGTTGGGGATGAATCAAATGTTTTATCATCACCCATGGGTTGTGTTGACCTTATTAGACCTAGGAATTTGTAATATTAAATGTGAAATTGACATGTGATAACATATACCACTTGTTAAACAAGTGATATTTTTAGTTTAATTAGAAATGGAATGTTGATAGTTTTTCCTTGGTTGTCAATGGATTAAAGGGTTTGTTTGAAAGGACATTGAAAAGGGTTAATTGGGTTATAGGATATAGTGTCAAAAGGGGAATGAATTAAGTTGAGTTCCCCAAAATAATTAGTATATATGAAGTGATGAACATGTTAAATTGGAAATGGAATACGAATGGAAGAACATGTGAATGGGTTTTCATAATGGAATTGTTGAATACGTAGAATGGGTAAATACATGGGAATTATGAGGTAAAATAATGGGTTGAATGTGATAAATTTGTTTTTCAATGTGGTATAAGAATATTAATTGAAATGAATAAGTGATAGATTATTTTGAAATGATAAATGGGCTAATTGTGTCAAATGGGATTTTAAAAGTAAATGGAAACTATATTATTGGGTTATGGAATGGTATTAATTCCCATGTTGATTGTTTTGAATTTTAATTTCCATTTATATTGGCTATGTGTGTTCTTTTATAGTATGATTGTTATATGTATTTCTTTTGTTTGTTTGGGATATGATTTTGTGGTAAATGGATGGATAAGCATTTGCACATGGATTGAGGTGTGGGAATAAGGACTGAGTCTCCTACCATAGGTATAGTTGGTCTAATGCCCTATCACTACCCAAAATTCATGGGGTAGGGAAGGGGATTATGATCAATTCCCCTAACAGTTACATTCCACATAAACTGAGGCTTTGAGGTGAGGATATTTTGATGTTGTGATGTGTTATCCCTTGTGAGATAAGAATTTGAATTATTCCCTCATTTAGAATGATAAATTCCTTAAACCTTGTGTGAATTATGTGAATTTCAACTTATGAAAATCCCAATTGATGATGAAATAGTATTAAAAACACATAATGAATTGGTAATTGACTGACTAAAAACTATCAATTTTATTGATTTATGAAAAGCTATCGTTCATAGGAAAACATAAGAAACTCATGGTGGCCTAAAGTAATAAAAACCCATAGCATCGCTGACAACAAATTTCAGCCCCTCATTAGGAAAGGAACCCAAGAAAAAGAAAGAACTCAAACTCTGATTAGCTGATGCCATAGACGCCCAAAAATCAGTAACCATATTCCCCTCCCACCATGTATGAGAATCCTCATTATTATTACCTCTGAGAAGATTGCATTTTCTGATAGTATAAGAGATGTGCCAAGGAATACTTCCCTTACCTATCAGTGAATTAAATAATAGCATGGAATCTATCTCCACCATTTGAATATTTATCTGCCTTTGATTTCATAACTTCAGTCCAGTAACCATAGGCAAAGCCTCTTCCTGTAGAAAATCTCTTCTGCCAAAAAAGGTAGAAAACGCTGCAACAACCGAACCTCTTTGGTCCCTTATGACCCCACCCCCACACATCTCCCCCCTGATTAAGGATCCAAATGTATTGAGTTTTAGACCCTTACTTGGAGGATGCCAGCATACAAATTGCCCCTGCCCAAAAATCCCTAGTTGACTATCGACTATGAGAGTCGGGACTAAAGAATGCAGAATTAGAGAAGAATAGAAATCAGTGCACAACCGCTGCAGATCCAGAAAGGAATTCTTCATTTTAAAATGGATATTAAATTAGGAGCTCGAGCCATTTTTGTGTCAAGAATCATTCCTGGCTTACCAGATGGTCCAGCATCCAGCAAACAGGTTTATAGTCCTCGCTTTCCTCTCTTCCTCGTGAGAACCCACTCCTCTAAACCACGAACACATGAATATTTCCTATTCCATTTCAAATGAAAACCATCCAAAGAAGGCCCCAAAATTTTTCCAAATCTCTATAGCCCATTCACTATTATAAAATAAATTCCCCACTGTTTCTTGGTTCGGGGACTTGCAACACCAACACCTGGAAGCCATATGAACACACATCCACATCAAATTCTTATCAGTAGGGAGAGCTTTGTTCCTCACATGCCACAACATGAAATTATATTTGGAAGATACCTCCTTACACCACACTGTGACCCCACTGATCTTCAATTGAGCTGTCCCTCGTAATATGAGCAAACTCTTTGATGGAAAAAATACACGACATCGAACTAGTGAATATAGGTTTATCTGGAACATCACTAGCACCAATGATATTAAAAACATCATGCTTATCCTCATCAAGAATGGCCTGGATGAACTTGGGATGACTGCTGGCCTCACTAAAAGATATGTCTGAGGTGGGGTAGCCCGTGAAATACAGCCTACCCACCCCCCAGTCTTGGTGCCAAAAATTTATATTCCCTATACCCACTATCCACCGAGAATGCAGGTGAAAAATTTCCATGTAAGGGTGAATAAAATTCCATATCCTGGATGTCCTCGAACTCTGGACACACATATTCTGACCGTAAATGTCTTGCATAGTCTTGCCCCAAAGAGAACGACCTTCCATAGCCTCCCACACTAGCTTGAATGAAACCCCCTCATGGTTGAGAAAACACTACTCATATTGATACCCCAATCTGAGAGAGGTCTAGCGAGACATTTCCCCGATGCCCAATGATGTCTACCTTCTATTTGACCATCCCAAATTATAGACACCATAATCTTATCCAGATTTAAAGTTACACTCATGAGAAAACTTCAGAGTGGAAAGAATGTGCATGGTAATGGAAACCAAGATGCTGTTAACTAAAGTAAGGCAACCATTAAAGGATAAGAATCTATTTTTCAAATTAAATATGCGATTATTGATCTTGTTCATGAGTTTATAAAAATGATGAACCCTTAGCGAGAAAGGACTAACTGGAGCAAGGTATTCTATGGGAAAATAACCACTCTCCATACTCAAGCTAGCCCTCACAACCATCACCCTGCTTTCGGAGACATTCTTGGTAAAGTAAAAAGTGATTTTATCCTTATTAACCACCTACCCACTCCACTTGCAATATTTCATGAAGAGCTCATCAAACCCCTGCACTGACCGACTACTACCATTAATAAAAATAATTGTGTCATCTGTGAACATTAGATGCGAGATCCCCCTTATTGTAGGCCTGTTATGATAAGAAAGAACTTTCCCCATGTTGAGACCTTGGTTAATAAAACCACTAAAATCATTTTGGGAGATAATGAAAAGTGTGGGAGGCAGCGTATCCCCTTGCAGAAGGCCACAAAAAGCTTTGAAAAAACCAAATTTCTTTCCCATAAACGAAGGAGAAATCCATACCGAGCTGAAGCAGTAGAAAAGCAAGTCAGTAGTCCATGTTGAGAAACCCAAGCAGGCCAAGACTCTGAGTACAAAACCTCATTCCACTCTATCATAAGCCTTTTTCATGTCTAACAAAACCACAAAATTTCCCCCAAAAGACCTGTTATTAATTCCACTCACAATTTCTTGGGCTACACCAATCATGCCTTGAATTGACCTCCCTTTAATGAAACCATGTTGTTCCAAATCCATCCATGAATCAAGATAAAATGCCAATATCTTATTGAGAATACTTCCCAGAGTCTTTTATGGTATGTTAAACATAATAATAGGATGATACTGATTAACAGACTGAGGGTTACCCACCTTAGGAATAAGAACCATATTTGTTGCACAAACAATTCGTGGCAGATCCCCACCATGAAAGAAGTCCTATATAGCTCTCACAAGATCCCATTTGACACATTCCCACGAAACCCTATAAAAAAACCGGGAAAACCATCTGGACCTGGATCACTCTCTGGGTTCAATGACCAAATCGCCTCACAAATTTCATCCTCCTCTGGATTCCTCCTCAAGACCTCATCAATTTCCATAGAAACACATCTAGGAATCCCCTCAAAAATCTCAGAATTACCACACAGATACCCCCCTTCCATATTTGGATTGGGGTCAGCCAGTAATGATTTAATATCCCCATTAGTCATGACCCCAACCTCATCATGATCACTGGAGTAGGATCCATCTTCTCTACGAATATTAGGCCGCTGAACCCGGCGGTGTTATCTAATGCAAGCATGAAAGTATCCAGAATTTTGATCCCCCTCATGATGCCATTTGATTCTTACTCCCTCTCTAGCCAGGCTCTCCTACCTCAAATCACTATCAGTAAGATTATTCTTTAAGATCATTGAATAAAGGCTCATCCCACACTTTTTCCAGACACCCCTCCATGTCTTCCACCTATATACTTATTTCAACCAAGTCCTGATCACGAGAAGGTATCTTCTTTTTCCAGGATCAAAGAAAATTATTTAACCATCTCAGCTTATTGTGAAGTGAAATCCACGGATTCCCCTGGTGATGTAAACCCCATGCTTCCATATCCACATTTAGGATGCCTGGTTCCTCCATCAACAATTTATAAAACAAAACATAATCCTCCCTTGACAACCCTGTTCCCAGAGAAATACGATGTAAAGAATGGTCGGAAAGATATCGAACTAGGTGAGCTACTTTGAGGTTTGGGAACATAGTTACAGCTGCCTCATTCATCAAGAACCAATCAAGGTGGCAATAGGTTCTACTACCTCCCTGCTAATTGTTACACCAAGAGAAACTACTGCCCTCATAGCCCGCATCCAGCAGGCCTTTCCTAGACATGAAAGAAACAAGGGCATGACTTGCATTTTTGGGAACCCCCTTTCTTCCCCTCAGGACATGAGATAATGTTAAAATATCCCCCAACTATCCAAGTAACATCATGGGGTCTCCACAAAGCCACTCTATCCTTGGAATTGAATTTGGAATACATGAAGGAGAATAAAAAGGCCCGATTCCCTACTGTAATTTTAGTAGTCAAGGACTGATTCGATGTACTCTGATGATCAAAAAAGCACGTGATCCATCCAAAACATCCATACACGAGAGTTGGGAGGATCCCCGTGAATAAAGCCAAGAACCTTTAGCCTATGAGTATACTCATTGATGTTGTTGGAAGTATGTTTTGTGTTTAGAATAGTTACCATAGAAACTTGATTACTATTAAAATCATTGAATATGAAATCAAACTTCTCCCTGGCCCCTAAACCTTGAGTGTTCCAAATAAGAACTTTAGACATTAAGACGAGCTTGTCTAGATTTGGCCCCATTATCCTGGCTCTTTTCATGAAGAGGCATGGTTGCAACAACCTACACACCATATTTAGATTGACAATGAGTTCGCATGCCTGAATTCCCTTGAGGAGTGATTACCCTAGGAGAAACCAAACCATAAAAACAGGCCTTGAGTGAAGTACCTGGAGATGCAAAGTCACGTGCTTCCATCAAACTGAGATCCATCATTAGAACCATAGTAGGAGAATGGGAAGGGGAACAAGGAGGAAGCAGTGTTGGAGAAGATGGAGGGGAGGACACCATTGGAAGGGAAGACAGTGCTAGAGGGAGACGCTCCCTGGATAATGTGGACAGGGAGAATTCATGAAAATATGGGCCTGATTCCACTATGATGATCTCTGAAATGCGAATGTAATCTGGATCATGGAACCAGTTTAGTGGCACTCAGGTCAAGGACATTACAGTGTGGTATCAGAGGAGTTATTTTTTCATTATTACTATTGGGGATGGTATACAGTAGAGTAGGACAATGTCGAGTCTTATTAATGAGTTCATTCATGGGAGTATCTTACCCATGTATGAGGGAAAACCCAAGTCACCGAGTATGGGAATTATTATTCTTGATGTGTGTTGTTATAGATAATTGATATTTAACCATTGGGTGATTCACATTTCATATGATTTTAAAGATTTATGATATTTTCTCATGGCCATAATGGCATGAGGTTTTGAATTCATGCATTATTTTAGGAACCTAAGGATATAGGTGACATGCATCATGATAGGCACACATGAGATGGGTGTGTGGGGCATAGAAAGAAGAATACATTTTACTTATTTGGAAAATTTGAGGAAAATTATGCCCAATAATAGTAATGAATGTGAGTAAATGAAAAGAATTGGATGGATAATCAATGAATATTGTGTATAAATAAAAATTATGACTCGGTTAAATTTTTGTTTTGTGGTAAATTGTAAATAATGAATGGTGTTTAAAAGATAAATATTTGCGTGGTGGTGATGAAATAGTTTATTAATTTACCCTAATGAAAAGTGTAAGTGAGTTAAAATGATGGTTACAACATGTTTTAAGATGAGAAATGTTCTTAGGAGAAAATATTTTTGTTTAAAAGAGTTAAATGGTTTAAATATATGTTTTATGAATAGGTTGTGATTATGTAATTTGGTTTTCCCCATACTGACTATGACCTATTATAAGAGGGGTTGTGGGTAGTAGTAGAGATATTAACACATCTGTTGGAATAGTGTGTGTGGAGAGGGTTAAGTATGGGTGGTAGTGCATTCTCCTGTTTCATTTTATATTGATTGGACTTCCTTTGAGATTTTTTTTGATGAAACTATTTGGGGGATAAAAATCTATGTAAGTAGGGATTTTTATAATTTTGGTAATTAGAATTTTATAAAGCATGAACCTTTTGACATTCCTCATTGCGTCTTTATTTAGGTGGTGTAATTGATGTATTAAGGTTTTTTTGGTAATGTGAAAGTAGTAAACCTTGTGGGTTGTAATTTCATGGGTTGTATGATGAACATATGAATGCATGTCTTAGTTATAGTGACATTATGGAAGGGTGTTGTTGTGGGTGTGGTGACCCATTTGGGTTTAGGTCTTGTGAGTTTTATCTTGGACCATATAGTGGGGGTTTTGGCTTGGGATGCTGAGGTATGTGTACGATTACCTTTGTTGCGGGACCTAGAGAAAATGGTCTCTTGGTGTGTTAGGCATAGTGTGAATCGAAATGGGGGTGAGATTTTCATTCAGAAACATTGATTTGTTAGTAACATAACATGTGTGTGAATCAATGTCCGTTTTCCATCATTACTCTAGTTTTGGGAACTGATATCATGAAACCTTCAAGGTGAACTATGAGAGAGTCCGGATGGTGTTCCTATTGCTCTTGGGTGTGTGTCACATGGGTGGATGTTAGACCATGACAGTGGGATGTGGATGTTTCTATCTAGTGTGGGTTATCCATGAGGGATAAGTGGCATGGTCTATGATTTGGTGATGTTACTTGAGTTATGGTGATTCATTGGTTGTTTTAGTGAAATCATGGTGACCTCATGGGAGGCTATCCTAGTGATATGAGCGCTTCAGAATTAGATGCATGGGGAATGCTCAAAGGAAATATCGATCCACATGAGTAACTTTAAGATTTGGTAAACAATATCACATTTATGGGGTTGTTTGTAGGAATGGTTGTTTTTATAAGATCAGATGTTGAGAATACCTTGTGGCCCAAGAGGCTGACTAACCAAAATGCATAGTTAGGTGAGTAAGTGGGTATTGGGATATGACCAGGTGGTGGTTGTCTTGTGGAAACTGAAGTTGGTATGAGAGTGGTCGAGGAAAGTGTGAAACATATAGGGATCTAAGGAGTCTAAATGAGGGAACACACAGGGAGGTATTGATTTCAAATGGGATAAGTGGTTGTTATTTCTTATGAAACCAAATAATGATGCATGGTCATGAGATAAGATGTTGATTTTATTATTGTGGAAAACCATAGTGCTGGGTCTTTAATTGGCCGGGACATACTAGAAGAACTCGACTTGTGTGGTGGAAGTTGTACTGCGGAAAAAATTGGTTCACAACTGCTTGAAAGATGGTCGTAGGGTTGTTTTGAGTCTTAGTTTTCAATCACGGTTGAGCAGTGGAGGTTAAATGCTGATGATAGTTGTGTACCAGGGAAGCCTAAAATCCTCTACAGATCATGGTGTTCCATCATTGGACATGGTATTAGAAATAACAAAGTTGATGGTGGAGTACTTCGACAACTTCTTAGAATACCTTCGATAGAGATTATCATGCCTTGTATATTGACATTATCCCAAGAACGTTGAGAAGATTTCGATTTATTTCTAGTAATTTGATGTTTCTTTGGTAGGATGAGAGAGATCATAAATTTTACGATCATGGGGGTGGTATAGGCGAAGTTGGATGGCGAGATTCACAACATCGATGGTTTTGGGTGAGTTCCATGGGATGGGATGATTGTTGAAAAACATCATGGTTACCTCCCATTGAAGTCAAGAGAAAGCATTGGTTGACTTCCAGTCTCTTGTTCTAGAGAAGGCTAGACAACCATTTCCATATATTAGGATCCATCTTGTGATTAGGTGTCAGACATGTTGACTAGAATCCAATGTGAAGAGTAATGGTAACAACACTCCTAAGGTGGGGAGTGACGAGTCGGTTTTGAATGATGGGAGGGGAACTTTCAGTTGATGTAGCGGCACTGGGATGCTAATAATGAACTTTTGAGGTTCATGTTGGGTCTTTTAAGAAGTCCAAGTGGTCCTTGACTATGATGGTTGATTAATACAATCATTGGATTTAGTCTCCAAGTGGTTTTGAATGAAATTTTAAAATCTTGGGTTTTGTTGTCAAAGATTGTGGTGATATGTAACATTGGTTGGCGTCAGGAGAGTTTGGATTTTATAACTCTAAGGGAAATCAAAATTTTCCTTGAGTAAGTGTCCTTCAATGATTTGGAATGCCTTGAAGATTTAAGGCACCATGTCCGTGTGATTTAATGTCATGACAATGGTGAAGCTAAGCATTATTGGTTGATTCAACCTGGGAAACATGACTTGACTCAAAGTAAGGGACAGATTTGGAGAGTGGTAAGTCACCATTGGATGATTATTTTAGAGGAAAAGTGTGTTTTAATTTTATAATGGGATTGAGTGATAACATAGCCTCCATTAGATAGTGTATGGGTGGTAGGGGTAGTAGTGATAGGGAATTTTGTTTGGGATGATGTAGCCTAATTATATTTTTGAGGGTAGTGGTTCCATGAAGATGGTATTCTACCAGAAGTCCGGGAATCACCACGATGGGTGCATCTGGTATGATGTGAAAGTTGAGTTGAGTTTTTGGTGGTCCTTTATTGAGAGTGGAGGTTCCATGTGTCTGAATAGGGTGGATAGAACCATAGTGGATGCAGAGTTTGTGGATGATATGATCAGAGAATCAAGTTAGAAGGACTCGAGTGGATATAGTTTGGGTGATTTTACCCTGGTAGTGAGCTTTGGAATGTGTTATATCTGTCAAGTACCAAAGTGTTTGGGTGGTGTGTGGATGTACGGTTGTGGAATGGGATCACTTAGACAAGAGTGGGGGATCAATGTAAGTATTAAGTTGTGCACCATTGCCTATGATTTATCTATAAAGTCCTAGTGGTGGTTTGTGGTTGAAGTTTCTGCCTACTTGAGGAGAATCAAGTTTGTGTTGGGCGTTGTGGTGAGGAATCCTTGCAAGTCTAGACCATGACTTGGTTCCCTTTTTGTGGTAACATTTTAATGTTAAATATGAAACTTGGGAAATGGGAATGGATAGGAAAACATAGTGGTATGACATGTTGTTGTATAAGATCAGTGATGAATGAGAAGAGTTGATCGAGGACGAGCCATTATAAGGTGGGGAGGTTATAGGATCCTGGAGTTTTGTAATTTGTGTGATTTTTTATGTTCATGTTTAAGTTCCTTATATTGGTTAAATAATTGTTTCCCAAAGATCATGAGAAGGCTCGAGGGTGTTATGGGGGTTCAGGGCATGAAATAAGAGGCATAAAGAGATTTCAGGGCATGTTTCATGATTTGCGCATGATCATTACAAATCCTCTGGATCATCCCATGTAACATTGAAACCTTGGATAGAGGCTTTCACAGGGTTATATCATGGTTAATCTAACGGTGAAAAATTCATAGGTAACCAGGTGAATGGATGATTTAGGGGCAGTATATCTCACAAGGTTTGCGAACGGTTTGTAAAACTGTGTGGGTAAACCGTGTGGGTAAACCGTGCAACACAATAAATTTGATAAATTTTCAAAAATTCCATTATAGAATATTTAGCACCAACTCGGGATTTCCCTCATTTCATCACCTCTAAACCCTAGTGACGAACCAAGACCTCCAAGATATTGCATGGATCGATCTCTCTCATTTTTTGGCCATTTTGGATGTCGTTGGTTTCAAATTAAAGATACAAGTAAGTCTAATATTCATCTCATTTATATTTTTTGGATTATGGTTTGGAATTTCTTTCATCTCCTTCTAAAACTCTAAAACCACATTTTTTGGTGGAACAAAGGTTGGAACTTCAAGGGGCTTGGATTGGGATCTAAGTCTATGTTTAAGATTCCGTTCATCAACAGATTTGAGGTAGGTGGTATTCAAGCTTTCACATAGTTTTGTTATAGATTTATGAATGTGTGTTGAGATATTTCATCCCTCATGTTGTGTATTTTTTTCTCATGAGTATGATTTTGGTAATTTGGTTGTCTAAATGATTATATAAACCCCTCATAGTCCATGCAAGATTTCTTGAGGATGAATTAGACATTTTAGGGTCACCCATGGGGTGTGTTCTTCTTATCTGACCGATTAATTGGTAATGTTAAATGTGAAATTGAAATGTTATAACATAGATCCCTCATTAGAACATGTGATGTGTTTAGTTGAATTGTAAATGGAATGATTCTTGTTTTTCCTAGGTTGTTAATGTCTTAATGGGTTTGTTTGGAATTACATGGTAATGGGGTAATTGAGTTAGAGGAGATTGGGTCCAAAGGGTTATGAATTATGTTGAGCTTCCAAAATTAATTAGTATATATGAAATGATGAACATGTTAAATCAAAATTTCATTGAGAATTTAAGATCATGTTAATGGGTTTTCATAAGGGAATCAGTGAATATGCTGAATGGGTAAATACATGGGAATTATGAGGTACACCTAATGGGTTGAATGTGATAAATTTGTTGTTTTATGTGATATAAGAATTGTGCTTGAAATGCAAGAGTGGGAATTGCTTTTGAAATGATAAACGGTCTAATTGGGTCAAATGTGATTTGAAAAGTAAATGGTAGATGTTTTAATGGGTTATAGAATAGTATTAATTCCCATCTTTATTATTGTGGATTTTTATTTCCATTGATATTGGTTTTTTATGTTCATTTATAGTATGATTGTTATGTGTATTGGTTGTGTATGGTTGTTATATGGTAGTGTGGTAAATGCAAGGCTAAGCATGCGCACATGGCCTCAGGTTTGGTAATAAGGACTATGGATCCTCCCACAGGTTGAGTTGGACTGATGCACTAACTCCACCCAAAATGCACGGGTTAGGGAATGTGACAAAGATATATTCTTTTAACGGGTTCATTCCACCCTGACCAAGGCTTTGAGTTGAGGATATTGTAATGTTGTGATGTGTTTTCTCTAGTGAGATTGGAATTTGACTTATTACTTTTTATAGGATGAAGAATTACATGAACCATGTTTGAATGATATTAATTCCTAACTCAAGAACTTTGTGGTTGATGAAGAACTAGTAATAAAGAAGACATCATGAATTGGAACTTGATTAGTAATATCTTAGTATAGATTGTTTATTAGTGTCCCATGAATTTTATTTCCATTATTTGTTATTTATTTATACATAAATGAACTATCTGTAAGATGGGATATTTTTAGACATTGTATGTGGTGTCTTACTGAGTTGTACTCACACCCTACTCAGGTAGAAGTTGGGTACCTAAGAAGATTTCATACTTGCAGGTCAGGAAAGGGGAAATATTCCTATTCTAGGGAGTTGAATTCAACATGGGGCATGAATGGATGAGGTTCCAGATGTAGAGTTAGGACCGTTTTGGGATTTCTATTGTTTTTATTATTTTGGGTTTTCTTCACTTATCATTGTAGCATGACATGGAATAATTATTATTGGTTGTGGTTTGTGCCCAGTTGGGAAATGGTTATTTATGCATGTTTATTGACTAGTTCTGTCATCATCGCTACTTTATAAGTTTATTGTTATGGATTACTCAGATCAAGCGGGTTTAATCTCCCCACATGACTAATATAGACCCTCACTACTAGTCGGTAACCTTTGGAATATGAGGAGGTGCACTTGAGGTCATGTGATAAACCAGTTTGATGCATCCGTTTAGTGGCACACGAGCCAGGAAGTTAGACGGTGGACCATGTGTGTATGTATTATCTTAAAAAGGTTATGTAATTAATGGTTATAGATTCTATAAAAATGAGCATGATGAATACAATACCATAAAAAATAGTGGAGTTACACTTGTGGAAGACACGATGCATGTGTTTGGTACTAAGGAAAAAAATCCCAATTACTCAAATATGAAATAATTTGGCATCATCATAAAATTATGGGAGTTGGATTATATAACACTCCAATTGTGATTTTCTCCATGAAAGTTGGTTGATAATAGGGTTTCCATTAAAATAGATGAATTTGGATTACTGAATGTTGATTTCTATAGGGAATGGTACAATGATGAACTGTTTGTAATGGAATCTTAGGCAGTACACGTATTTTATGGTATAGATCCCACAAACCAAAAGTGGTCAATTGTTCTGTTATCGACCAAAACCACTGAAGGGACAAATGAAAATTCAACCTAGGATGACCCTTTCATTGATACATCTCAATAATTTCATATTAGCCCCAATTTCGACAGAATGTTTTAGGTTAGAGGAGAACAC
Source organism: Viscum album (assembly GCA_963277665.1). NCBI lineage: Eukaryota > Viridiplantae > Streptophyta > Magnoliopsida > Santalales > Viscaceae > Viscum > Viscum album. The sequence goes on from OY728148.1 coordinate 2,060,874,427, forward strand.
AATGAAGGGATTTGGATCATCAATAGAGGTGTAAAAACCTGTAAATTTTAAGGAATTTTTTTCTTAAATTCTTTGAGATTTTATGAGTACACAGTTTCTGACGACACATGATTCCAAGGTCCACTGTGCCCAGAATAATATTCTGAAGTTTAGCTCGGGTACATTCAGTGAAGGAACGAGTGCGTTTTCTATCTTTTGAACCGTTGCACAGAATAGAAATCTGAGGGCACCGATGAACTTGCAGTGCCGATAATTGCTTAGGGGAAACTTTATCGTAATTGTGTTTTCACGGGAGAAGAAGTTACAATTTGTGGTTTAGATGAGAAGTGAATAAAATTGTGGGAAATATTTTTTTTTATATCTTAAGTTGTTATATCCTACATGGGGGAGTTGGGATGGGGCCCATAAGCTCCTAACTACCCATGTGAGGATAATTGTGAGGTGGGGCCCATAGGAGCCCCAACCATTCACATTCCCTAAACCCCTTAAACTTCCCATTAAACTTCTTTGTTTAATGTTGAAACCCCCCTTGAATTTAATTGAGTAACTCTTCCTCTCCCTTCTCTCACTCCATTAAAACTTTCCAACCTAACACTTAATTAATTAGAAAACCCATGGTTTAATTAATTAAGTGAATTGGATTTTGAATTTTGTAATTTTGAATGCATGGCATGATTTAATAAAATTAGGAGAAGCCTTATTTTATTTTTGGTTTTCTTGTTGTGTTATGATTTTGGGGAGAGAGCTCTTGAGTTTTGAAGAATGCTTCATCTCCTTTGTTGAAGAACGCCAACTCTCCGATGAAGAACTTTGACTCGACGACCCCAAATTCTCCATCCTCTTCTTACTCTACAACAAGGGAGGAGACACCGATGCGGGAACTCACCAACGACATCATGCCTTGTTTTCTTCTCTTTATGAAAAAAGGGGAGATGTCGATTCCTCCTCGGGCACACTCCGACGTAGCTTACGGAACCTGACCCCGCGACGCCGTCTTCTGCAACGCTCGACGTTTGATATCTTTTTTTTGAGGTAGGGGTGTTTTTTGATAGAATCAACATTGAATCTTCTTTATTTCTTGTTGTTATCTTTAACCACCTTCTACCGAACTAATGCGGAGAGACCGGGCCAAACTAACATGGTCTGAATCCCCCTCCAATTTGTGATTGTTGGTGGTTTGTATTCTTCATGGGTGACGAACAACGGATCATTACAGGTTCGGTATGAAATTAAAAAATCCCAAAATTGAAGACTCAACATCACGACAACCTAGAGGAGGTGCAACGACGATAGCGGGTGACGGTTCGTACTGGAACGGGATGGACCGTTCCTCGACCGTTCTTCGAGCAATAATTCAGAACATGTTTTCAGAGCCGATCAGAAGCCCGAAAACACCAGAAACGACTTTAGGACAATGGGTCGACCTAGAGTCTGATGTTTCATGATGAATGAATGATCGGAATGAAGAACCAACATCAAGGGAGGCACGCTGGCCAGAGGCGTCGTTTCTGGAAAATTCCAGACTACACAGCATGTACTCTTGGAGAACACGCCGTGTAGTGTGGGAATTCTGCTGCTAGGGTTTCGGACATCAGACGACTAACACATGGTGTGCGACCTCTGTCACACGACGTGTACTCGCCACACAACAAGGAGGTGGTGGCTGTGCGAGACTCAGTGTGCAACCCAGGGATACACAGACACGGTGTGAATTACACAGGCATGTACAATATCACATGACCAGACATGGCTAGTGGTACGGCTAAGCCATGTACCAATTACACAGGTTTGAGAACACGGGGTGAGGTCGGGTACATGCACATGGCCAGCGTACATGGAGCCGACCCCAGATGTTTGGACACGGCGTGCAAACATACCACATGCGGTGTAAATACTCTTTTTACATGAACAACCCTTCGACACTGGATGTGGTACAAGGACAATACCCTGGGTTTGAAGACATGGCGTGTAACCATACAACACGCAGTGTACTTACTTTTTACATGAACAACCCTTCGACACGAGACGTGGTAAATAGGCAGTACCAAAGGTCTGAAGATGCGGTGTGTAACCATACTAACACACGATGTACCTTTTGGAAAATGGCTTGGTTATGTTATACTCTGGGTCTTGGACACGTTTTTGTTTGGCTTATCCACCTATGACGTGTCGGACCTTCGGGATACACTATCTCTGGACTTTGTGACAGTTGATGTATCAACCTCTCTTTACTTGTGGAGCGAACCCTCCCAGAATCGAGTACGTTGTGTGTGTGATCCCTAGAGCTGGCTGCAACTGCGAGGACTACCGTTCTGGGATCCTCCATGGGTTCGACGACGAAGACGACTGTACTTAGATCCTCCATGGGTTCGGCAGCGATGAAGACTGTACTTGGATCTGCCGTGGGTTCGGTAGTAATGATGACTGAACAGGGATCCTACGTGGGTTTGGCAATGATGGTTACTGTACTTGGATCCTACGTGGGTTTGGCACCGATGACTTCTGTACTTGGATCCTACGTGGGTTCGGTAGAAGAGATGATTCAGAGGATACATCTAATAATCTCCACCCCTCTTCGTGAGTAGTATACCTGTGTGAGCTGAGTCTTGACTTTCAATCATTATCATGAATGTGATTGACATAATTTCCTATGTGGACTGGGTTGTACTTGGGCTCGTGAGTTGGAGACAAACCGGAATTGATGACTTAGGTATATGTATGGGCATATACCTAAGTAGGGTTGGTTGATACTTCTTGTTTGTATCTTTCCATTGTGGTTTATCCTTTGTGGATTCTGGGAGATCATCGGGGGTCTCAGGGTTCCTACTAAGTATCGTATACTCACCCCTGCATGGGATATGCCTGCACTACGTTGTGTTGGATGTAGATGATGTATAACACTGATCGAGGTAGAGTCTTGTGGAGTTGGACGGTACCTGGAGGTGGACGACTTGCCGGGATGTACACGGAGCGGACGGCCGGACGCGAGGAGATGAGGAGACCATCTGTACCCACCATTCAAGTGGGATTGCTAGAGGACAACTCAGTGGTTGCTGTTTTACTTTACTGTTGCTATAAATTCTTTTTAGTTGTACTATGATTTCAGTTGGGTTTGTATTCTGGCCAATTTACTTTTCAACACTTACTTTTGTACTCATTTTAATTTGTGTTTACTCTAGCTTGCGTACTCTATTGTGTATATTTACTTTTATAAAGGAAATTCCTTCGCTTTTATTGGGTTTTACGCCTTTGGTACTAGTCACCAGCCCCTTGCCTATAGAAGGCGGGCTTGGGGTAGTCACGGTATGGACCCCGAGGGCTGTTCATGACAAATTGGTATTAGAGGAGTCGGGTCTACCACAGAACTCAGGACTCTGATAATTTTCTTCTCTGTGAAGCAATAGTGTTAAGAATAGTGAGTTTGGTTTTCAGTCCAGGAAGTTCATTGTTGGTGCGACACCCGACGTATCCATACACCAGGACATTCACTTCTGATTTCCGACTCAGTGCTCGAAAACACTTATTGCATTTGTGTTTCAAAAGTTTTCTTTGTGATTAATTTGTGTCAGCTCACCAAGTATATTGTTTGCCCGTGGCACTCCTGTTTCTTTTCCGGATGGCCCCACGAAGTCAGCCAGCTAGGGTTCATAGTTACGTGCAAGATGGAATCCCACCGAGCGATGAGGCCTCGGGGTAGGTCCCCATTACAGTAGAGGAACCAGCAGTACCTTTACCCGCTGGGCCACTGATACCACCATCCCCAGCTACGGAGAGTGCACGCCGCCTGAGTGCACTGAATGAGTTTCAGCGATAGAGGCCACCTAGGTTCCATAGAGAGACGGACCCTCAGGCAACCGAGGATTGGCTAGAGGCTATTGTCCGTGTCTTCAGATTGGTAGGGACACCAGCAGATCTTATGGTAATCCTTTCCACGAGTCTCCTTCAAGTAGCAACATGTAGATGGTGGAGCCTGATGCTCTAGGTGCACGACGAGGCATCTCTACTTTGGATGGACTTCGAGAGCCTCTTCCGCTCGGAGTTCATTCCAGCCACCCTCCGTGCGGGGCGAATCCAGGAGTTACTACAGATGCAGCAGGGCAACATGACAGTAGCCCAGTACTCGGAGAGGTTTACCGACCACTCGCGCTACTCCACAGACATGGTAGGAGACCCATTCTTCTGGTCCCGGACCGTTGAGCAGGGACTGAGGCATGAGATCAGGGCTTCGAAGATCTCTCTCAGCATTCTGACGCAGGCATGATTACTAGAGTGAGCCCTTCTTGTAGAGAGCTTCCTTGCTGAGCCTATGCCAGCAGCGGGGCCTACCGCAGGGCGACACATAGGGGAGTCTTCTGCATCCAGTAGTAGAAATATGTCGCAGAGGTCCAAGTGGACCAGGCCATCAGGTGGTGACCTCATGATACTGGTCTGGAGGTCCAGGGCACATGCAGTAGAGCCAGTCATATGAGAGGCAGGCAGTGCTATACTTGTGGCGGGCAGGGCCACATGGCTCATGACTGCCTGACCCACCATGCAGAAGAGCAGCAGACGGTTGAGGGACCACCCAGGTAGAGGAAGAGGTTCGACCGTGGAAGTCTATAGGGAGCAGGAAGACGAGGCAGAGGAGCTGGCTGAGCAGCGGGTGGTGGGAGATGCTTTGATGTTCTACCACCACCACCACCACTAAGAGGTCCACCCTGACCACAGGGAGCTGTTGGACAGAGGCAGGCTCAGATCTAGGTAGTGGAGGCTTACGACCACGCACACCTAAGATGATTCGAGGTACTATCTGTGTTTACTCCACCGTTTCTGCAGTTCATATAGACATAGGAGAGAGTCATTCTTTTATTGTCGCTGCCCTTGTTCGGAGCTCGGAGATTCCAACAGAGCCGTTGGCTCAATCCTTATGGCTAGAGACTCCAATGGGAGAAGACTTGATGATTACACACTGGTACCGACAGTGTGAGCTTACTCTAGGAGATGAGAGCTTCAGCTGGGATCTTCTTGTAGCGGCGTCGAGGCCTTACGACGTCATCATGGGTATGGACTGGTTATCTATAGTCCATGCCCAAATTGACTGTATTAGGTGCAAAGTGCGGTGTGTCCACACAGATGGGAGTAGGTTCACCGTCACCGGAGAGAAGGGAGCCTTTGCATCACAGAATGGACTTATGTAGAGGAGAGGGAAGCTGATCTCTCATCCTTTGGCTAGTCTCATCCTCGGAGCAGTTGATGTGTGGAGTCCGAGTTTTCCTGTTGTGGTGGATCAGTATGCAGACGTTTTCCATGATGACGTTCTAGGACTACCTCCTCGCAGATTGGTAGACTTCTATATTGACCTGTAACCCGTGACAACCCCGATATCTACTCCAGTATATCAGATGGCTCCTACCGAGCTTCGTGGGCTGTGGGTACAGTTGGAGGACTTCCAGGGCAAGGGATTCATCCGACCTAGTGTTTCATCCTGGGCTTCACCGATTTTATTCGCCAAGAAGGCAGATGGGAGCTTATGAATATGTGTCGACTAACGTCTCCTAAATCAGAAAACCGTAATGAACAAGTATCCACTCCCAAAGATTGACGACCAATTTGTTCAGCTCAAGGGTGCACGATGGTTCTCGAAGATAGACTTCAGGTCAAGCTATCATCAGCTCAGAGTTCGAGATGAGGATGTGCAGAAGACGACCTTTAGATGTCGGTATGGCCACTATGAGTTCTTGGTTATGCCTTTCGGCATAACCAATGCTCCAGATGTGTTCATGAGTCTCATGAACATGATCTTCTAGCCTTACCGCGATCGATTTGTTGTAGTCTTCATCGACAACATTCTGATTTACTCGACTACTGAGGAGGAGGATGCCTACCACTTACAGGTTTTACTGGACACACTCTGAGAGAACCAGATTTATGGTAAGCTCTCAAAGTTTCAAATCTGGATTCGATAGGTCCACTTCTTGGGGAACGTCATCTCTGAAGTGGGAGTTGCGGTGGATCCTGCGAAGACCGAGGCAATACTTTCTTAGGATCCACCTAGGAGTGTGACGGAGGTGCGAAGTTTCCTAGGTCTGGAGGGATACTATCGGAGATTTATTCCAGACTTTTCCAGAGTTACAACACCACTTTCAGCTTTGAAGAAGAAGGAGAAACCCTTCATGTGGTCATATAGAAGTCATCAGAGCTTCCAGGAGCAGAGACATAGATTGACCAGTGCACCCATCTTGAGGCTACCAGAGGAGGGCATAGGGTACGTAATTTACTATGATGCATCAGGGACCGGGCTCACGTGTGTCCTGATGCAGGAGCCGACAATGATCACTTATGGTTCACGATAGTCAAGGCAACACAAGAAGAACTACGCCACCCATGATGTGGAGTTAGTAGCTGTGGTATTTTCCTTGAAGATGTGGCAGTACTATCTGATTGGCGAGCGCTTTACAGTCTACTATGACCACGAGAGTCTCAGGTACATCTTCTTGTAGAAGGATTTGAACCTGAGACAACGAAAATGGAATGAGTTCTTCCAGGACTATGACTATGAGATAGTCTATACTCCTGGTAAGGGGAACGTTGTGGCTAATTCTCTCAGTAGGAGGTCATACATTCAACTACCTGGAGAGGTGACAGAGCAGTTAGCCGCTTTGCAGATATCTTTCGTGAATAGAGATGGGGAAGCCTTCCTAAAGTCCCTCACAGTCACTTCTCCCCTACGTCAATGGGTTATAGAGGCACAATGTGGGGATGTTAACTGTGAGACGCGACATGCTCAGATTTCCATAGAGTAGGCGCCAGATGGATTTTATGAAGGAGAAGAGCACGTCATCCTCTTTAGGGAACGTACCATGGTACCAGTTGTATTACATGGAGAGGTGCTGAAGGAGTTTCAAACATCCCCTATGGCGGTACATCTAGGAGTAGCGAAGATGTACCGGGATCTGAGACGACAGCACTGGTGGCCAGGTATAAAGAAGGATGTGGCAGAGTTCGTTTCATGATGCCTCACCTGCCAGCAGGTGAAGGCAGAGCACTAGGATCCGACAGGCTTGGTGCAGCCCTTAGAGGTCCCAGAGTGGAAGTGGGATGGGATATCTGTGGATTTCATGATGGGGCTCCCTCGTACTTCCAGAGGAAACGACTCTATTTGGGTGTTCGTAGATCAACACACCAAGTCGGCCCACTTCCTACCAATCAGAGAGAAGGTCTTAGTAGAGAGCTTGGGACGCCTCTACGTTTAGGAGATCATATGGCTTCACAGTGTTCCATCAACTATTGTCTTTGATCGAGACGCTATCTTTACTTCCCGACTTTGGAAGGGGTTGCAGGAGGCATTCTGGACACAGCTACGCCTGAGAACCGCCTTTCATCCTCAGACGGTTGGTCAGATAGAGAGGTCCATTCAGACAGTCAAGGACATGCTCCATGCATGTGTCCTTGACTTTGGTCTTAGTTGGGAGGATCACGTACCCTTGGTGGAGTTTGAGTACAACAACGGCTACCACTCCACCTTCGGGATGGCACCATACGAAGCATTGTACGACCGACCATGCAGATCACCTCTGTGCTGGACTGACCCTAGGGATTCAACACTCGTAGGGCCAGAGATGGTCCAGGATACGACGGAGAAGGTGTAGATCATCCAGTATCAGATGAGGACTACACAGAGCAGACAAAAGTCTTATGCTGACAGGAGGAGGAGACCACTAGAGTTCGAGTATGGCGACCATGTTTTCTTACAGGTCTCACCTCGATGTGGATTATAGAGATTTGGTTGGGGCAGAAAGTTATCTCCGCGCTTCATCGTACCATTTCAGGTCCTCAGTAGGGTAGGTGAGGTGTCTTATCGCCAGACCCTTCCACCTCAGTTGCACTGGGTGCACAACATCTTCCTCGTATCTCAGCTGAAGAGATACGTGCACGACTCGACACATATCATTGATCATAGATAGCTAGACATCGACGACGGGGAAACATTTGTGGAGGTCTCGGTGGAGATCGAGGATCAACAGGAGTGGGTCCTATGTGGACGGTCGATTCCTCTGGTACACATTCGTTGGCAGCACGGAATCCTCCAGGAGAGCACATGAGAGCGGGTGGCTTAGATGCGTGCACAATACCCTCATTTGTTTCCCAAGTTTATGATATAGCTTTACAGGGATGTAAAGCCCTGAGGTGGGAGTAATGTAAGGACCCATAGTTTTCAAGGAAATTTTTTTCTTAAATTCTTTGGGATTTTACGAGTACGAAGTTTTTGACAGCACCTGATTTCGAGGCCCGGTGTGCCCGGAATAATTTTCTGAAGTTTAGCTTGGGTACATTCAGTGAACGAATGAGCGGGTTTTTATATCTTTTGAACCAGTGCTCGGAATTGAAATATAAGGGCACCGATGAACTCGCAGCGCTGGAAATTGCTTAGGGGAACCTTTACCATAATTGTGTTTTAACAGGAGGAGAAGTTAAAATTTGGGGATTAAATGAGAAGTGAATAAAATTGTTGGACAATTTTATTTTTATATCTTAAGTTGTTATATCCTACAAGGGGGAGTTGGTATGGGACCCACACGCTCCTAACTACCCATGTGAGGATAATTTTGAGGTGGGTCCCACATGATCCCCAACCATTCACATTCCCTAAACCCCTTAAACTTTCCACTAAACTCCTTTGTTTAATGTTGACCCCCCCATGAATTTAATTGAGTAACTCATCCTCTCCCTTCTCTCACTCCATTAAAACTTGCCCACCTAACACTTAATTAATTAGAAAACTCATGGTTTAATTAATTAATTCAATTGGAATTGGAATTTTGTAAATTTGAATGCATGGAATGATTTAATAAAATAAGGAGAATCATTATTTTATTTTTGGTTGGCTTGTTGTGTTGTGATTTTGGGGAGAGTGTTATTGAGTTTTTAAGAATGCTTCATCTCATTTGTTAAATAACACCAACTCTCCGACGAAGAACTTCGACTCGGTGACCCCGAATTATCCATCCTCTTCTTCCTCTGTGAAAAGGGAGGAGACACCGACATGGGAACTTGCCAATGACATCGCACCTTGTTTTCTTATCTCTGTGACAAAAAAGGAGAGACGCCGCTTCCTCCTCGGGCGCACTCCGTCGTCGCTTACGGAACCTCACCCCATGACGTCGTCTTCCGTGATGCCCGACGTTCAATATCTTTTGTTGAGGTAGGGGTGTGTTTTTAAAGAATCAACATTGAATCTTCATTCCTTCTTGTTGTTCTCTTTAACCACCTACTACCGAACTAATGCGGAGAGACCGGGCCAAACTAACATGGTCTGAATCCTTCGCCAATTTGCGATTGTTGGTGGTTCTTCGTGTTCTTCATGGATGACAAACAATGGATTGTTACGGGTTCTTTATGCAATGAAACAATCCCAAAATTGAAGACTCAACATCACGACAACCTAGAAAAGGTGCGACGACCAAAGCGGGCGACGGTTCGTACTGGAACAGGATGGACCGTTCCTCGACCGTTCTTCGAGTGAGAATTCAAAACGTGTTTCCAGAGCCGATCGGAAGCCCAAAAACACCAGAAACAACTTCGGGACAATAGGGTGACCTAGAGTTTGATGTTTCATGATGAATGAATGATAGGAATGAAGAACCAGCATCCAGGTAGGCACACTGGCCCGAAACGTCATTTCTGGAAAATTCCAGACTACACGACGTGTACTCCTGGAGAACACGCCGTGTAGTGCAGGCATTCTACATCTAGGGTTTCAGATGTCAGATGACTAACACACGACATGTGACCTCTGTCACACGGCGTGTACTCCACACACATCAAGGAGGTGGCGGCTGTGCGAGACTCGTGTGTAACCCGGGGTTACATAGACACAGTGTGAATTACACGGTCATGTACACTATCACGTGGCCAGACATGGCCAATGGTACGGCTAACCCGTGTACCAATTACATGGGTTTGAGAACACGGCTTGAGGCCGTGTACGGGTACATGGCCAGAGTACATGGAGCCGACCCCAGATGATTGGACACGGCGTGTAAACATACCACACGCCATGTACATACTCTTTTTACAGGAACAACCCTTCGACACGGGCTGTGGTACACGGACAGTACCCGGGGTCTGAAAACATGGCGTGTAACTATAAAACACTCCATGTACTTAATTTTTATATGAACAACCCTTCAACACGGGCCGTGGTACACGAGCAGTACCCAAGGTCTGAAGACATGGCGTGTAACCATACTAACACGCCGTGCACTTTTTGGGAAATGGATTGGTTATCTTATACGCAGTGTCTTGGACATGTTTCGTTTGGTTTATCCTCCTATGATCAGGTAGACCTCTGAGATACATCAACTCTGGACTTCATGATAGTTGATGCATCGACCTCCCATTACTCGTGAAGCGGACCCTCCCTGAATCGAGTACGCTGTGTGTGGGAACCCTAGAGCTGACTGCGACTGCGATGACTACCGTGCCGGGATCCTCCATGGGTTCAATGATGAAGATGACTCTACTTGGAACCTCCATGGGTTTGGTAGAGATGATGACTGTACTTGGATCCTCCATGGGTTCGGCAGTGATGACGACTGTGCATGGATCTTACGTGGGTTCGATAGTGATGGTTACTGTACTTGGATCCTACGTGGGTTCAGCAGTGACGACTTCTGTACTTGGATCCTACGTTGGTTTGGAAAAGGAGATGATTCAGAGGCTACATATAATAATCTCAACCCCTCTTAGTGAGTATTATAACTCTATGAGCTAAGTCTTGACTTTAAATTATTATCATCGATGTGATTGACTTTCATTCATGTGTGTAATGGGTTGTACTTGGGCTCATGAGTTGGAGCCGAACTGGAATTGGTTACTAAGGTATATGTATAGGCATATGCCTATGTAGAGTTGGTTGATACTTCATGTTTGTATCATTACTTAGTGGTTTATACTTTTTGGATTCTGGGAGACCTTCAGGTGTCTCGAGATTCCTACTGAGTATCGTATACTCACCCCTGCATGGGCTATGCCCGAACTACATTGTGTTGGATGTAGAAGACGTACATCACTGATCGTGGTAGAGTCTTGTGGAGCTGGATAGTACCTTGAGGTGGACCACATAGTGGGACGTACACGGAGCAGACAGAGAGACCCGAGGATATGAGGAGATCATCTGTACCCACCCTTCAAGTGGGATAGCCGGAGGACGACTCGGTGGTTGATATTTTACTTTACTGCTACTGTACTTTCTTTTCAGTTGTACTGTACTTTCAGTTGGGTTTGTATTCTGGCCCATTTTCTTTTCAGCACTTACTTTTATACTCAGTTTACTTTGTGTTTTCTCTAGCTTGCGTACTCTGTTGTGTATATTTACTTTTAAAAATGAAATGCCTTCCCTTTTATCGGGTTTTACGCCTTTGGTGCTAGTCGCTAGCCCCTAGCCAATGGAAGGAGGTCTTGGGGTAGTCACGACACGATCCCCGGGGATCGGTCGTGATAAGAGGGGTCAAATCCATTCAGTATTTAAAAAAGAAAAGGAGAGTTCAGTAATCAGGTTACATTATTTTTGTAATATATATAATGATATCTCATGTTATTATTTTTTTCTGCATTTATATACTCTAAATTAAACCTTAAACAACTTCTACATATAATGAATTCCACCCATGTTGGTGCACCCAATCTAAAGGAACATCGATTCTATCAACCTATAACATCTTGCAGTGTAGAGGAGCGACCATCTACATGTGCTGGTTCTCTCATTCTTGAGTAATACCAGGACTTTCAACCTGCTACTACTCGTAGTGTAGAGGAGGGACCTTCTTCATGGGTTGGTGCTCCTAATACCAAGGAGGAGCTGGTCTATCAACCTACTATTGATCACAGTGTGGAGGTAAAACAACCATATCTACATGCTGATGTCACCACTATAGAGGAACATATTGATGATATTGATTCTGGTGAAATGGTTGGTGATAAACTAGAATCACATAAAAAAAGAGCATCATAGTTTGACGGTGTTAGCAAAAATCCTTAAGGCAAAATCCAAAGGCATCAAATGCAAGGTTGGATGAAATTCTTGGGGTCATCATGTTAATAACAACATGGCCATGTTCAATATTTATTGGAATCATCACTCAACAATGCATGCTAATTGAAATAGATTCTTGGAACCATATTGTGACTGGGCTTAAGACACTGATAAGGGAAGAGATTACCATAACATTATTATATCATTTCTTTATTTTATAAAATAATAATATAATTAATCATCGACTTACACTTAATCATCAATTTTAGTGTGCATTTATGGTAGATTAATCCAACAAGAAGCATGTATTATTGCTTTCTAGAAGGATTCCCACTGGATTTCAAACAATCCAAATATGGAATCATCTTAAAGATGTTGAAGGGAAAATAAACTGGCACCCTCCGCTTATCTAAGAACACATGATAACCCATGAAGAATGGGATGCATTAACTCACCATCGTGCGGATGTGTCTTTTCAGGTACATTATTTCCAGTAATACATTGTTTTATGATAAATGTATTCTTCAATTTGATTTAAAATTTTTTATTTATGAAACATCAACTATGTGATGAAAATAAGGAACGAGAAGAAAAACCATCATACCCCCTACCGTAAAAAAGGATGGGGTGCACTTTACTTGAATGAAAATAGGTATGAATTTTTAATCTACCATTATAATTTTATGGGACATGAAACAACACCATTATTATGCTTCCCTATTTATATGTAGATTTATGATTTGGAATCCCAAGACACTTCCATACCATTCCATGTGCTGTGGAATGAGGTACATGTAAATAAAATCAATATATTATTAGATTAGAACACACAAAAAGTATCAGAATCATGTGTATGTATTACATAATAAAAATTTGTTTTTTTACATAATTAATATCTAATATTGATCACTTCTTTTCAAATATTTTATATCCAACATAGTCACATGAAGCAGTAACACCTATTCTGGAGGAACACAAACTATTAGTGGCCTCAAAGCAGCCAAAAAAATATCTTTGCGTCGTAGGGGTGGGTTTTGGGGTGACACCTCAAACATATTTTGAAAAAAAACAAGACACCAATCAAAGAGGATTAATAAAATATATGGGTGAAAAAATTGAAACCCTTGAAGGACAATTCCAATGACATAGGCAGATAATAGAAATTTTAATAAGGGATATGCAAATAGAAGAAGAAACTCAAGAACAACCACCACATGAAGATCCCACCCGACCCCTACCATCTATGGAGCTATCCATTCCCCTCAAAGAGATGTCTTAGTATAAGTAATAAATGCAATAATAAATTTTTCGGTGAAATGTGAATCATACAGACATTGATACCTTTCCAGTATTGATATTATACAGGGTGATAACGATTATGATTTATATCTAGAAACACCAAAACATCACATTTCTGGGAGGGATATGATGTTAAATATTCAAAAGGACATGGAACACAATAGGCCACTTCCAATAGGTCATGTTTGATTATATATCAATGTGGCCCATGAGCCGAGCACATAGCTACCTATGCCCATTCATGATGAATATATTAACGTTGTCCAAAAATATATTTGAACATTCATCACATGGCCATGATATCTTTTAAAAAATCATTTCAATAAGGATTTATTCATTAACAATTTCCTTTTCATGAAAAACCATTACCAGTTAATGAGAAAGTTCTAAACTGATGAATTATATCACAGTCAGACCAATGAATATGATGAAATGAAAGACCGTCTCAAAACCATCTAAAGGACCGACCAAAGAATAAAAAAATCTAGCAAAATCACAACTACCCAAACTATTCTATATACATGTTTAATATCATTCAAGGATCATTTGGATAAAAAGTTAAAAGCTGGTTCCAACCACACAGTTGAAATTGAAGCAAATATGTACGGAGAGAAAGATCAATAATTCATTGGTCATGAGAGTGAAAATTAAATCTTCAACTATGACATGTTAGGTCACACCGTTGTAAATGTATACATGAGGTATGTTCTCATGATTCTATTTTCTAAAAATAGATATAATGTGTTAATTATGAGTAAATACATTTCATATTTTTGGGAGATGTATATATAAAAAAATAGAAGTTATTTTACCATGAGAAAATTTTCAAAATCGTTAGTCCTCACATCCCCTCAATTTAAAAATCTGAAATAGAACACAAAAAAGGGTGAAAAGTAGTAGGTCTGATCAAATCATTTGAAAGAAAAATTTCAGATGATAAAATCTTTTTAATACAAACGATGAAGGGGTAAGACTCTACAATTTAATCATAATAATTTTATTTCATTTCGTTCATTAATAATTCCTTCTTGTGTTTTTAGGGAACATTAGATGATCATTGTATTAAATTTGGGTACTCCAAAGATTTATCTCTCAGATTCATCGCATGGATATCCAAAACAATTTCCACACATGATGGTGTTTGTCAATTTGTAATACATTACCTACAACATTTTAGAATAAAACATCAAGTTATGTAATTTATATTATATTTTATTGAGGATTATATTACGATAGGGTAGTGTATAACTATCATCTGAAAAAAGGAATGAGTCCAGGGGATTAGGAAAAGGAATAACTCAATTATAACAACTAGATAAGTATCTGGTTATATATAATAAGTTTTCACTTTCCAAACTAATATCAAAACAAAGTACATATTCTTCTCAACGTATATATGGTGTCCAAAAAAACCAATGGAAAAGATTACAATTATTATTTTTATAAATTTATTAGATAGATCATATTACATGAACAAACTAGCATCCCTAAAGAGGTATTTTTGAAGATAATTAATATTTTATTTAAAATATTTATTAATCCTTTTGGTATTTAATTTTTTTTTCAGTACTACGATGACTATAAGAAAGACTCATAATCAGAAGATTATATAGATTAACTCAAAATCAAAATGGAAGCATACCTTATGAAAGAATTTATGAAAATAACATGAAGATGTGACTTCCATATACAAGTTATGAATTTCAAATGTTAATATCACATTCTAACATCTTTATGCTCATGTTATCATTATATGATAATTGTTATCTCTATTATTTACACAAATTTAGCATATATGATCACCCTTTATTATGTATAATATCCTTAGGTCATTAAAAATGGTTTTACAAATTATGTATATGAAGGCCGGTAGAACTCAAAGTGTCTCTTTTTATTTAAAATTGACATTAATTAATGTAAAAACAAAATGTGACAAACTGACAATCGAGAAAATACATTCATATTGTTTTTGATATTTTAGGACAATGATCTACTAGAAATTTGAGACATGTAGGGATTAGACATACCTCAATACAACACATAGTGTGGCTGGTACAACTTAATGTGTCTATTTTTATTTAAAATTTGCATTAATTTAAGTAAAAACAATATGTGATGTACTTAAAACCTGGAAAACAAATTTATATTGTTTTGATATTTCAAGAAAAGGATCCATCAGTAATTTTTGGAAATTTAGGAGTCAATTTCACCTTAATAAAACAACCAGTGTGGCTGTTACAACTCAAAGTGTTACTTTTTTACATAAAATTGATATTAATTTATGTAAAAACAACAAGTGACATACTAAAAACCGAGAAACCAATTTCAGACTGTTTTAATATTTTCGAAAAATGATCTATTAGTCATTTTTGATGTGTAGGGATCAGCTTCACCTCAGCAAGACACGTAGTGTGGCTGTTATAACTAAAGGTTTTTTAATTTAAAATTGACATTCTCTTAATTAAAAATCACAAGTGACAAACATAAAGATGAGAAAAAATTATGATTGAATTGATATTTTATTAAAATGATCTATGAGTCATTTTTCACATGTAGGAGTAAACTTCATCTCAATCTGATGCATAGTGTGGCCGTTACAACCCAAAGTTTATCTTTTATTTAGAAATGATATTAATTTATGTAAAAAAAGGGAAATACCGAAAACTGGGGAAACCATTCAGATAGTTTTTATATTTGTGTAAAATGATCCCTTAGTCAATTTTGACATGTAGGGATTACTGAAACATTAATAAGAAAAACGATGTAGTAGGTACAACTCAAAGTGTATCTTTTTATTTAAAATTTACATTAAATTAAGTAAAAAAAATGATTTATGTACTTTAAACAGAGAAAACACATTCATGTAGTTTTTATTTTTTAGAAAAATGATCCATGAGTCATTTTTGATGTGTAGGTGTAAACCAAACCTTAATCTGACTCACAGTGTGACTGCAATAACTCAAAGTGTCTTTTTGTTTATTAAATTGACATTATGTTAATTAAAAACAACAAGTGACATACTAAAAGTTGATAAAACACATTCATATTTTTTGGATATTTTTGAAAAATATTCTATTAGTAATTTTTGATGTGTAGGGACTATATGCACATCAATAAAATGCACGATTTCACTCGTATAACTCAAAGTGACTTATTATTTGAAATTGACATTAATTTAAGTAAAAATAACTAGTGACATACTGAAAACTGAGCAAACACATTTGGATTGTTTTGATATTTTGGGAAAAATATATATTATTCATTTATGACATGTAGGGATCAGCTAAACCTCAATACGACTAACATTGTGGCCGGTAGAACCCAAAGTGGGACTTTTTATTTAAAATTTACATTAATTTAAGTAAAACCAACAAGTCACATATTGAAAACAAGGAAAATGAATTTGGATTACTGTGATACATTAGTAAAATGATCCATGAGACATTTTTGTTGTATAAGAGTCACCCACACATGAATCTTGTGAATAACATGACCAGTATGACTAAAGGTGTCCGTTAGTAGTTTAAAATGGACACTCTAGTTCAAAAAATGTCACTGACTAAAAAACAAAGAAACACACTCTGACTGTATTGATAATTTAGAAAGTGATTCATAAGTCATTTTTGATGTGTTTGCAGTAGTCTAATATAAAACCAATGCACTATTTGATCGATATGACTCAAATTCTTGTTTTGAGTTTAAAATGACATTTTAGTTAAAAAACAAAGTTGACATACGAAAAACTGAGAAAATTCTTTCAGATTTTTTTGATACTTCTGGACAATAATTAATCAAAAAAATTTTATAGTTAGGAATCAACGACACCTTAATATGATCCATAATGTTTTTGGTATAACACTAAATGTGTCATTTTAAAAATTTACCATTAATTTTAGTAAAAGAACATGTGACATACTAAAAAAGGAGAAAAAAAAATCGAATTGTTTTGATATTTTAGAAAAAAGATCCATAACTCATTTGTAATGTGTAAGAATCAAACACAACCCAAGATGATGCATGGTGTGACCGATATAACTCTAAATGTGTCATTTTTAATAAATATTGAAATTTTATTAATTTTTTCTTTCATATAAATGTTTAACTTATTTCTTTATAGTATTACTATCATAATATTTTTTTACTTATATAGGTGAAATATTTTGTTCAGGTTGAGATGATTTGTTCGACAACTGATCCAATGAGTGGAGATTTTTGAGGGGATATCACAAGCATAAAAAGATGAAATATTAATTTTTTAGAATGATTTCTTGAAAATTATAAATGTAATTATATAAAACATTTTGTTTGAAATGTAAACAATACTGATGATTTTTGTATATACCACATGTGGAATGTTTTGTATTCATGATGTCAATTAAATTTATATAGTAGGTTTTCTTCTGGTGTGTTTTTTCAATTTCAGTTTGATTTTAGGTGTGTTTAGTTTAAATTGAATGTTGGGTGTGTTGTTGAATGTTTTTATATTGTAGGTTTGGTGCTCTATTATATAAACATCACATTCCAGGCCGGTAGCCCTTTATCAGTGTTATTTATAGTGCTAATAAATCACCCCTTCATCAGTTCAATCTTTATCACTGATAAAGATCCAATTTATCATTGGTAAAAATAACCCTGATAAAGGGGGTCCTTTATCAACACTATTTATTAGTGCGGATAAAGGGACCCCTTGTCAGTGTTTTTTAGTGCTGATACAGGGGACCCCGCCTTTATCATCACTATGATTAACATTTCTTTTTTAGCACTATTGACGGACATTGTGCTTGTTGTTAAAGATTATATTTATATTAGTGCATGATGCACCAAAGCATTAATGTATGAGGATAAAAAAGAACAGTCAATGTTTTCATTTATAGTCACAGTAATATTATGATTATTCATGTCATTCACTTTTATAAATTTGTGATAAATTGAAGAAAAAACCCTCAATAAATAGCCAAAATCAATGTAAATTCATGGTTATTCAATTAGGTATTATAATTAAAGGAACTAATAAATGGGTTATATTATCCATGGTAAAAAAGGTTCTGATAAAGGACCCCTTTATCAGTGTTTTTCTTACGCTGATAAAGGGCTATCCACCAATAGTGCGATGTTTATATAACAGCACACCCAACCTACAATTTAAACACATCACACCCATAAGGAAACTATAATTTAAATTTCATATCAGAAGGAAACCTACTTCATACATTTATTTTAAATCAAAAATACAAAACTGTCCACCCACTGTATATAAAAACATAAACACTATTATTTACATTCCATACATAATGCTTTAAATAATTACATTTACAATTGGCCAATAAATAGTCTATAACATTAATGTTTCATCTTTTGTTCCCCGTGATCACATCTCAAAACTCTCTTCTCATGGAATCAGTTGTCTAAAAAATCATCTCGACTTAAGAAAAAGTTCTTATCCATATAATAAAACCAATATTATGTTAGTAATACCATAATGAAATAAATTAAACATTAACATGAAAGAACAGATTAATAAAATTTCAATATTTAATAAAAATGAAATATTTGGAGTTATACTGATCACCACATGCATCCTATTATGTGGGGGTTTATTTTTACACATTACAAATGAGTTAATAATCGTTTTCATAAAATATCAAAACAATCCGAATTCATTTTCTCAATTTTGAGTATGTCACTTGTTATTTTTCTAAAATTAATTTAAATTTTAAATAATGACACATTAAGAGTTATACTAGACACACCAGGAATCATATTGAGGTGTGGCTAATTCATTCCTTTCAAAAATTACTTATTTATTATTATCCTAATGTAACAAAACAATCCAAATGTGTTTTCTCGGTTATCAATTTGTTAGTTGTGTCTTTTTATTAAAATGTCATTTCTAACTGAAAAAGACATTTTGTGTCATATCTATCACAAAGTGCATCGGTTTTTCATGTGATCAATTTATACACATAAAAAATAACTAATAAACCATTGTATTAATTTATCAAGACAATCAAAGAACATTTATTTTTTTAGTGAGTGACATGTTTTGAACTAAAATGTCAATTTTAAACTAATAATGGTTACTTTTAGTCATAATGGTCAAACCATGCAATGGATTTAGGTGCGGGTGACTCCAACACATCAAAAATGAATCATTTATTTTGTTTCCAAAGTATCAAAACAATATGAATTCATTTGATCAGTTTAAAGTATGTAACTTGTTGTTTTTACTTAAATTAATGTCTTTTTTTAAAATGAGTCATTTTGAGTTCTACAAAGCACATTGTACATATTATTGAGCTGAATCTGATCCCAATACATCCAAAATGATGAATAAATTATTTTTCAAAAATATAAAAACAATCCAAATGCGTTTTCTCAATTTTTTAGAATGTCACTTGTTGTTTTTACATAAATTAATTTCTATTTTAAATAAAAAGACACTTTGAGTTATATAGGCTAAATCGTGCATCTTATTGAAGTACATATGATCCCTACACACCTAAATGGACTAATATAGCATTTTCCAAAATTATCAAAAAAATATGAATGTGTTTTCTTGGTTTTTAGTATGTCACTTGTTGTTTTTTAATTAAAATAATGTCAATTTTAAATAAAAAGAGACACAAGTGTTGTAATTGACACATCGTGCATCATATTTATGTGTGTTTGACTCATACAAATCAAAAATGAGTCATGAATCATTTTCCTAAAATATCAAAATAATATGATTGTTTTTCTCAGTTTTAAGTAAGTCACTTGTTGTTTTTACTTAAATTAATCTCAATTTTAAATAAAAAGAGTCACATTTAGTTGTACCAACCACACCATGCACTGTATTGAGCTTTAAATAATCCCTACATGTCACAATTGACTAATAGATCATTTTTCTATAATATAAAAACAATCTGAAAAGTTTTTCTTGGTTTTCAGTAAGTCACATGTTTTTAGTTAAATTAATAACAATTTTAAATAAAAGGAGACACTTTGAGTTTTAACAACAACACCATATGTCAGATTGAGGTGATGTTGACTCCTAAAATCCACAAATGACTCATGTATAATTTTTCCAAAATATCAAAACATCCTAAATGTGTTTACTCAGTTTTAAGTACGTCAGCTATTGATTTTACTTAAATTCATGTCAATTTAAATAAAAAAGACACTTTAAGTTCTACCGGCTACACTGTGTCTTTTATTGAGGTGTGCATGATCCCTAGACATAAAAAAATACTAATAAATAATTTTCCTAAAATATCAAAATAATATAAACGTCTTTTCTAAGCATTATGTACGTCACTTGTTCTTTTTTACTTAAATTAATGTCTATTTTAAATAAAAACATACACTTTGAGTTGTAATGGACACAACGTGCATCATATTGAGGATCGGTTGAATCCTACATGTCACAAATGACTCATGGATCATTTTCATAAAATTTCAAAACAATACGAATGTGTTTTCTCAGTTTTAAGTATGCCACTTTTTATTTTTACTTAAATGAATGAAAATTTTAAATAAAAAGAGACAATTTGAGTTGTATGAGCCACGTCATGCATCATAATGAGGTACGAGTGATCCCTACAAATCACAAATTAAAAAGAGTTCATTGTTCTAAAATATGAAAACAATGTGAATGTGTTTTCTGAGTTTTTATTATGTCACTTGTTGTTTTCACATAAATTAATGTCAATTTCAATTTAAAAGACACAATTTATGTTCTATTTGACTTCTTATACATCATTTCTAAAACCATTCTTAATAACCTATGAATATGAAAAATTATAAAAGGTGATAATAAATGTTCAATTAGTGTAATAAATGGATATATCAATGATCATATAACGATAACTTGAGCATAAAAATATTATAAGGCAATATTAACTTTAGAAACTCATATCCTGCGAATGGAAGTCAAATCATCATGTTATTTGTGTATATTATTGCATAAGTAATGCTTCCATTTTGTTTCTAAGTGTATCTATATCATCTTTTGAATATGAGTCTTTTTGATAGTCATATTTGTATTGAAAAAATATCAATGCAAAAAGGATTAATAAATATTTTAAATAAAATATTAATTATCTTCAAAAATATCTCTTTAGGGTTACTGGTTTTTTCATGGAATATAACCTCTCTCATAAATGTGAAAACATAATAACTATGATCTTTTACATTGATCTGTTTCAGACACTGATGAAATGTTGGGGGGAATATGTAATTTGACTTAATATGTTTTTGGATGGTGAAATGTTATTATATATACCCTCATACTTATCTAGTAATAGTACTTGTGTTATTTATTATCTTTATCCCTTGACGTCATTCCTTTTTTCAGATGATTGTTATGCACCACCCTATCATAATAGAATCCTCTTTAAAAGATGATATAAATTATATAAAATGATGTTTAGTTCTAAAATGTATGATGTAGTGTATTAAAAATTGAGAAATTCCATCATGTGTATATGGTTTGTGGCATATCCATGCAATGAATCAATGAAATAAATCATTGGAGTGTCAAAATTTACTGCAATGAGAATCCAATGCTGCCTAAAACGTAAAAAGGAATAAGAAATGAAATAAATTAAAATAAATTTTATCTGATTAAATTGTACTTTATTACCCCTTCATCATTGGTATTAAATATAGTATGTCATCCGAAATTGTTCTTTCAAAGTATTTGATCAGACTTACCACTATTTCATCATTTTTTGGGTTCAATTTTATCTTCTACTATTGAGGTGACATGACGACTAATGAGTCTAAACTTTTTCTCTTGGGAAAATCCCATCATTGTTTTCATATATATGAATGCCAAAAATATGAAATTTATTTAGTCATAATCAACACATTATATCAGCTTTTGGAAAAAAAAATCATGAGAACTTAACTTATGTATACATTTACAACTGAGTTGCCTAGACTATCATAGTCTGGAGTTTCTGTTGCACTCTCAATACCAATGACTTTTTTATGCTTCTCTCTATACATATTTGCTTCAAATTAAACTATGTGGTTTCCACCCACTTTTATCTTTGTATCCACATGATCCTTTAATGATAGTAAATGTGGATATGTAACGAGTGAGGTAATTGTTCTTTCTATAGATCTGTTTGATTTGTTGGTCGATCCCTTAGATGGTTTTGAGATGATCTTTCATTTCATCCTATTGTCTTTGTCCATCTATAATAACATTCACCTGTCCATACCTTTTTCCTTAAATATTAATGGTTTAGCTTGAAAATATAATTGGAAATGAATACCTCCTTATTATCATTCTTTTTTACAAGATGTGATGGCCATGCGATAAATGTTACAAAATATTTTTTGATCGTATCAATATCATCCTCTTGATTTGGCACAAGTATCTCTATGTACACGTCATGAGATATATTGATTGACACTCAAACAAGACCTGTTGTAAGTGGTCAGTTATGTAGTGTTTCCTTTTGAATATTGAACACTGTAGCCCTTTTCACAAGGCGATGGGTGTGTGTTGCTATTTATAAATCACATTCATTACCACCAAATAGAATTGTAATACAAAAAAGGAATCGGTGTATGTCTGATTCAAATTTCATAGAAACATTTATTAGAACATTGATTAACTTTAAAGAGACATATCATTAAGGGGAATAACTATCTCCATAGCTGGTGGAGAGTGGGGTGGGATCTTCATGAGGTGGGTATTCTGGAGTTGATTATTTTCTTTACCCATCACTTATTAAAATCCCCATCATCTTCAAATGCCTTTGTAAATGTCCTTCAAAAATAGCTATTATTTCTATCACCTATTTTATTAATTCATATTTATGATCATGTTGTTTTGTTTCTCAAAATATGTTCATAGTGTCACCCCAAAACTCACACCTTTGTCGCGGCCATACTGTTCTGGCTGCTTCAAGGCCACTGATAGTTTGTGTTCATATAGAACAAGTGCTACTGATCCCTATGACAATTTCAGATAGAAAATACAGTAAAAGAATAGATCATTGTTATATAAAATCAATGTAAAGGAAAACCATTTTTTTATTTAATACTTACACATGATTCCCACACTTTTTGGGTGTTCTCATCAATTAGTATCCCATATTTATTTACACATGACTCCTTCTATAGCACATGGCATGTGATGGAAGATTCTTTCTATTTTGTGTCATCAATCTACATATAGGCAGAGAAACATAATTCTGATCTTGTTTCATGTCACATAAAAATATTATGTTAGATTTAAAATATGAACCAATTTTTTGGAAGCGAAGAGAACCACATCCTTTATTTATGGTAGGGGAACACTGCAATTTCTAATCATTCTTTATTTTCAGCAATTAGTTGCTATTTCATAAATAAAAAATTCTCAATCAATGTGATGAATACACATATCATCTAACAGTGTATTACTAGCCATAATATATCTGAAAAGACAAACCCGCACAACGACCAGTAAAAACATACCTTGGTTCATGGGTAATCAAGTGTTCCTAGATAAGTGGTGGGTGTGGGTTTATTTCCCCATACTAATCTGCAAGATGATGACTTATTATGATTCTATGAAATCCTCTGTTAATCCTTCCTATATGAATTAATACATGCTTCTTGTGAGAGTCATATAATATAAATTTACTCTACAATGGATGATGAATAGTAAGTAAATGTTTCATTTTTTAGTAAAATAGAGAAATGATATCATAATGTTACAATAATATCTTCCCACATCTGTGTCTTAAGCCTGATCACAACATGGTTCCATGAATCTAAGTAAATCATCACACATTACCCTGTGGAAATTTCAATATAACTTCTAAACATGGCCTTGTGGGGGTTAACATGCTTACCCCACGCATTCCATCTGATTTCGTATTTGATGCCTTTGGATTTGCATTAAGGTTTTTTGCTAACACCATCAATCTACAACACTTCTTTTTTATGGAACGTAAATCCTTTAGCACCAACCATTTACTTAGAATCTATATCATCAATATGTTCCTCTAGAGCGGTGACATCATCATATGCATAATGTCATTGTACCTCTACACTGAGATCATCAGTAGGTTGAGAGACCTACTTTTACTCGAGATTGGGAGAACCAGCACGTGCAGAAGGTCACTAATCTATATTCAGAGTAGCAACATGTTGATAGACCTGTTGTTACCCGAGAATTGTAGCATAAGCACGTGGATAAGGTCCCTCTTATGCACTGCGAGTAATAGCAGGTTGAGAAACCTGTTTTTCCTCAGGGTTGGTATCACCTATATATGTGGAAATCATCATCTGTAAAAGTGGTAAAACATTTAATATAGAGTATATAAATTAAGTAAAAAATAATAATAACATGATATAACATGATATATATTATGAAAAAATAAATCATGGTTATTGAACTCCTGTTTTCTAAAAGGTAGAAGGGATTTGTTTCCTCTATCGATAATAAAACTCCCTTCATTCTGGTCTCCACTAACATACAGAAAACCTTCTACATTGGGACTGATTCGAAATGACTGTTACATCCCAATGAAAGGGTCATCTTTAGTTTAATAATCATCTAACCCTTCAGTGGTTTTGTCGATGATAGAACAATGAACCACATTTGATTTGTTGTATCTGTAATGTAAAATACATGAACTACCTATAATGCAATTATAAAAAAAATTTATTGTACCAAACCTTACTAAAATCAACATTGATGAATCTCAATTCATCAATTTTAACGACACTCCTTTTATCAACCAACTTTCTTTGAAAAATTGGTACTTGGAATGATATATAATCTAACTACCTTATTTTTTTTATGGTGCTAAATTATGGCATATTCATGTAAATTAGATTTTTATACATAGTACTAGAAATATTCATCGGTTTGGCCACATGTTTAACTCCGCTATTTTTCACTGTACTGTCTTCATCATGCTCATTTTTATCAGATATATAACCAGTAATTGCATAACTATTGTAAGACAATACATACACACTTGGTCCTATGGCTGGCCATCAAAGTCATTTTGAAATTGAATCTAGATTTTCATCTGACTACATTAAAATATGGTCCCGATACCATCTAATAAAATATTGATTATGAGTATTTGATATCCATCATTCATCCCTTCATAGATTCATATGTTTGATGTCTCGTATCTTTAGTGTATTATTTTTAAATATTATATGGAATTATTGGGAGACCATTATTTGTGACGGCGTGCTATCCCTAGGCCCAGGGTGCCCATAAAAAATGTATAAAATAAATTTAAACTCTAAATAGTGAAAGCCAACAGTTGTCACTAAAGAGTCATATAAATTTTAAATGGGTTACCATATAAGAAACTTGAGGGCACCGTTGTGTTCAGAACAACAACTTTACCTTAGGTGGAGCTTAACATCTACCGGCACAGGTCAACTAGTGGAGTTAGTTTTTGGATGTTTTAAAGGAAATAATATAAAATAAGGATTTGTTTTATTTTAAATGTTTCTATAATGTAGTGATGCTTATTTTTCATTTAAATAAGCAGGACCTTTGGTTCAGGCTCATAACCCTAGAAAACTCCCTAAAATTCTCTGGATCTTTGGAGAGGATCCACCCATTCATAATTCTTGACGAACGTCAATGAATGATGACACATGGATCACTGTACAATAAGATCAAATACTGACTGATGACCGATATCCCTCTTTGTAGATGATCAAGGTAGGTATTTGTTACTATTGATTTCGTTATTCCCTGTTCATGGATTAAACGATGGACATAGATCAACCCACAAACATGTTGATCTACAGATCATGCGTTCTTATAGGTGGGTGTTAATTTCTGTTTCTTATGGGGTTTTGATTTGGGGGTTAATTTTATGATAACAGTTCGTTAGTATTTTTGATTTTTCTATTAAACCTATTAATGAGAGCGGATCATGTTTGTGATGAATGATGGAAGAGGCGCGCTCATCCTTTGATTATTTAATTTCTTCCTCTTTTTCCATGTGTTCTTCACATTTTCTTATGGCGATGAAAAATGGTTCGTTGCACACCCATTTCGCAACACAAAAATCCCAAAGTGTAGATCTCACATCATGATGACCTAAAGGAGGTGTGTCGATGATGGTGGAGGATGAAATGAATCAGTTTGAGATAAATCTACCTTCGAGTGTTCTTTATACAGTTGGATTGAGACATGTTTTCGCGGTAGATCGGAAGCTCGAAACCCATGGAAACAGCTTTGAAGTGTCGGGATTACCATGAACATTGATTTTCAAAGCGATCAGACATCCGAATCGATGATTTAAGGATCCCCGGAAGTGCGGTGATGAAGAACAATGATTCTGGAAAATCCTTATAATCGTGACATGTTTCCTAAAGAAAGAAATGTGTAGGGTCATCCTGATAGTGTCTAGGGTTTCTGCACAACACATAGTGAAGAACACGATGTGCTCTCTAGTAGACATTGCATGTTGGCCCCACCTAGTGGGGGATAATGTTCTAGGAAACATGAAGTATTGTCATGGAATGTGAACATGGTCCCAGGACGTGTGGGTTCTTATATAGGACATAGCACGTATCTCAGTTGATACAGGGACACGAGGTAGAGTACACACCATGTACTCTACCACACGACCAGACAAGGCCAATTACTTGGGTCACCATGTGTACCGGATACACGGGCGAGCATACATGGGCTGAGGCCATGAGCATGCACATGGCCTACACACATGGAGAAGACCCCAGATACCTTGACACAGTATGTGATCCCTCTTAAACACTGTGTATTTTATTTTCATACATGACATGTTCTCCAGACTCGAGCCATTGTACACAGGAAGTACCCAGTGTTAAAGGACATGGAATGTGATTAAGTCTATATGTTGTGTACTCTCTTCTACATGTCTTCATACTCTTTCCCACCATTCCATAGAAAAGTTTTATTTGGGTTAGTGCCCATTTTTTCATTACCCTGAACATCAGGTATCGTTTCCATCCACAAGAGTATGATCCCTTCATTAGGAAATTCTAAGATAGAGATAGGTATTCTTATGAGAGGCCCAAAACGTGATCTTATATCCACTCTTTACCCTTGGTAGAGTTAAGTATTGACATGGATAATCATACATGATGTTGATCCTTTGTAGCGATACTCATACATGTATCATGATCCTTCCCGATCAAGAGTGTATTCCCCTGAGATGAGTGCAATTGTTCTCTCTTCAGATCTGTCAGTGCATATTTCTCTCTCATGGATTTCCCGATGAAAAGTAATTCTTGGATGGAGGTAATCTGAGATATGAGACCCATGGATTGAGTTATCCCAGATGAGTTCTTTGTGGAATCTTTGAATTGAATCCCTAGTGGGGGTATGTGGTCATTGTGGAATACAGGTCTGGGTTTTGAGTATATCTGGATGTGTTTCTCTTGTTATATGTTCAGTAGACATATAATGTGTGGTGATGATTGTACCTTTACTTTTCATATTTCTTGGTTGTTTTCAAGATTCTCTTTTAAGTATTTTTATACTCACCTCTGCACAGTCTTTTCTCGCATGTGTCATGTCTTCTATAGTTGTGCGGCCTTTTAATAGAGTCCAGGGTAGCCCCAGATTGGACCAAGCCTTCTGGGTTCCCTACAGGCCAATGAGTTCCTGTAGTTATGAGGAACATTCCATGTGCCTCTTTATGGTTACATATTGGACTTTTTAGTTTTAAGACTCCTATTTTTTGTTGACTTATTTTATAGCCTAGTTTACATTCTACACATTACTTTCTGTTGTACTCTGTTGGTGGCGTTTTGTTGTATATATGCATTTTGTTCTTTAGTGTGTTTTACTTTTCAACATTTTAGTGCTTGGAGATATGTGCATGTGGAAAATTACTTAGGAATTGCCTCCCATGTTTGTAATATGCCTACTTGGTGCTAGTCACCTACCCCTGGCCTATTGAAGGCAGTCTTGGGGAGTCACGACAAGGGCATCACTGGGACGGGTTATGAAAGAGTGGTATTAAAGGTGGTAAATTTTACCTTAGGACCTAGAGTCTGTGAGATTGGTTTGGGGAAACAATGTTAGGTCTTTCAAGATTGGATTTTAGGCCAGTGAATCTAGTATTGTTATGGGCAGCAAACATATCCATACACCAGGACTCTGATAACCTGATTTTCAACTCAGTATATGAATGCACTAGTTGCAGGGGAATAAAATAATAGCACATGCATCATATAGGAACAAGTTTTGTTTTCCATTTCCTTTAATGTCACATATCCAGATATACTCATTGACTATAGTACATCTTGTTTCATTACAGGATGCCTCCGTGATGTATACCTTCTAGGATTCAGTAGCTCGATCATAATGATGACCCCCTTAGTGACGAGGATTTGATTCATGGATGGGTTCCCTAGTAATTACCTCCATGTTGTGCACCTACCATAACACCACCTATGGAGTAGCACATGGTACCTTCCATACCAGCTGGAGAGGAGCTATGGCTTATCATGCTCCGTGTGATTCATTGATAGGGACCACTTAGGTTCCGATATGAGCCTAAACCTCAGGTGGTTAAGGACTAGCTTGAGGTGGTGACCAGAGGTTTTCGTCTAGTGAGGACACTGGGAGACCATATGGTGATCCTAGGAGTGATTCTTCTCCTGGGATCTGTGGGAAGATGGTGGAGTTTGACCATACAAACAAATGATGAGGATACACTTTTGTGGTTGTAGTTTGAGAAATTTTATAGGGAGGAGTTCTCTCCAGTTACACTGAGAGAAGTGCATATCTAGTAGATTCTTCTGCTTCAACAGGGTAGCTTGACGGTGGATGACTATTCATCACGGTTCACCAACCTCTCTAGGTACACAATGGATATGGTCAGGGATCAGTACATCAGGGATCAAACCTTCGAGCGAGGTCTACGACGAACATCTGAGCATGTGTCCTAATGCTATGTATTTCGACATATGCCGGAGTGCACAAGCATTCCATGGAGATCGAGACCTACTTGGAAGATACGTGATATACAATGGAAGTCAGAAACAAGACGATGGGTGCACAAACCTTGGAATCAGGGATCCGACTTCGAACATAGTGTTCGGGGCTTGGGAGACATCACAAGAGGACACAAGATAGGGGATCAATAGCCCAGGTCTCCCAGGATAGATCCAATCAGACCAGGGAGAGGCAATGCTACTTGTGCGATTGTAGAGGACATCTTTATTGAGACTATCCATCCCATCGAGCTGCTAATAGGGAGGCAGTGGATGGAACAGTAAGGTATAGGTAGATAGTATAGCAGATAGACCCGCTGGGTGGCAGATGTTGCATGGGAGCAGGGAGAGATGAAGGTGGTGGAAAATGCTTTGATTTACTCCCACCACCACCACCATGAGGTCTATACCAGGATCAATGAACTGAGATATAGGAGAGGGGACAGCTCCATGCGGTCGAGCCGTATAACCAAGGGACTCCAGGGATGATGTGAGGTATGATATGTGACTTTTATACCTTATATTCTGTATTTATAGACACAGGTTCTAGTTATTCTTTCTTCTCCACATGTCATGTGGAAAACTATAAGATTATGGTAGACCTGTTTACTTGACCCTTATGCTTGGATACAGCTATGAGAGGTTACTTGATGATCACACATCTTTGAAGATAGTGTGATATTTCCCTTAGAGGCAATAGTTTTAGCTATAAAATCTTGGTGGCAGCATCAAGGTCTTACAATGTCATTATCGATATAGATAGGCTATCTTCAGTTCATGCCCAGATTGAATGCTTTACGCGAAGAGTGCAGTGTGTCCACAGTGATGGGATGAGATTTTCCTTTGTCAGTGAAAAGGAGACCCAGGATACAGAGGATGGGCTCATGCATAGGAGGGTGCAGCCAATCACTCATGAGTTGGATAGCATTACCCATAGATCAGTAGATGTTGTGAGCTTCCACATCCCAGCAGTAGTGGCAGAGTATGAAGACATATTTCCAAAAGATGTTTTGGGGATACCTCATGCCTGGAGATCGACTTCGGCATTGACTTCTATCTCGGGATGACACCAATATTTTCATTAGCATATCGGATGGCTCCCATAGAGCTTCATAATATGAGGGTCCAGTTATAGGTTTTGTAGAGTAAGGGCTTCGTAAGACTTGGTGTTTCACCATGGGTAGCCCCAATTTTGTTTTCCAAGAAAGAAGATGGGAGTTTGAAGTTATGCATGGATTAACGACGCTAGAGTTATGTAATGGTTAAGAACAAGTATCCATTTCCAAGGTTCAATGACCTTTTAGTTTAGCTGAGAAGGGAACATTGTTTCTTAAAGGTTAACCTTTGGTCGTGTTATCACAAACTTCAAGAATAGGATGCGGATGTGTCAATGATGAATTTCAGATACCTCTACAGTCACTAAGAGTACTTGGTGATACCTTTTGGCATGATGAACACCCCTGCAAAGTTAACGTGAGTTATTAACTGAATCTTCCATCCATAATTAGACCAGTTTGTAGTGGTGTTCATCGATGACATCCTTGTGTACACGACGTCAGAGGCGGAGCATGCGAGAGACCTGCGGATGTTTCTAAACATACTCTAAGTGAACCAACTTTATGGAAAGCTCTCAAAGTTCCATTTTTGGATATATGTGGTCCACTTTTTGGGACATGTTATCTCTGTAGATGAAGTAGCAGTGGACCCAGTCATGGTTGAGGTTGTGTTAGCATGGGAGTCACCCCGGAGTGTGACTGTGGTTTGGAACATACTTAGATTGACATGATACTACCAATGATTTATCCACGATTAATACTGGATATCAGCACTAATGATATCCTTAAGCCGAAAGGGGAAACCTTTCATCATGATGGAGAAGTTCCAGTAGGATTTAAAATAGCTGAGGATGAGTTTGAAGGGATCACCGATCTTGATATTTCCAGAGGAAGGTGTCGAGTATGTAGTCTTATATGACGCATCAGGGAACAATCATGGTTGTGTCCTGATGCAAAGACATGCTATGATTTATTATGGTTTGTTACAGCTAAGGCCACATGATAAGAACTATGCAACCCATGATCTTGAGTAGGCAGCTGTAGTCATTTCATGGAATATGTGGAGACACTACCATATGGGAGAACTGTTTATCCTCTACTTTGAACATAAGATCCAGAAGTACATCTTCTCATTAAAGGATCTAAATTTGAGGCAAAGGTGATGGATAGAAATCCTCAAAGATTTTTACCTTGAGATTGGGTATACTCCAGGGAAGCAGAATTTTGGGGTAGATTCTCTCAACAGGAGATCGTGTTTAAAGCTACTGAGTGAGGAGATAGAGTAGTTGGCCTCAATACAGTTATCATTTGTGGATGGATATGATGTTTTTTATCTGTAGTCAATAGTTGTCACCCCTCCACACATACAGTAATATAGGGATGCACAACTACAGGATGTGGACTGAGATACTTTACATGGTCAACAATCCATTGGACATGTGCCTGAGGGATATTTTCAAGGTGGGGAGAACATCATCTTTTTTAGAGAATGCATAGTTGTGCCAGTGGTGTTGTGGGAGGAGGTTTTGAGTTATTTTCCTACATCCCCCTAGTTGGTACATCCTGGAGTGGTGAAAATGTAACAGGACCTCTTGCATCATTTCTAGTGGACAGGTATGAAAAAGGAAGTAACTGAGTTCATTTTCAATGCCTTACGTTCCAGTAGGTGAAGGCTGAGCACTAGGTCCCAACAGGGTTAGATCAACCCTGGAAGTGCCAGAGTGGAAGTGGGATGAAATATTGATGGAATTCATGATGGGTGTACCACAGACATCCCAAGGACATGATTCCATCTTGGTGATCATCGACCGACTCTCCATGTTGGCCCACTTCCTAGTTATCAGGGAACAGAGTTCCATAGAGATCTTGGGATGCCTCTACGTGCAGGAGATAGTTTGGCTTCATGGCATCCCATCAACGATAGTCTCATATCGTGATGCTCGTTTAACATATCATTTGTGGAAGTAATTGTAAGAGGATTATGGGACTTATCTACGCTTGAGAACAACGTTCCATCCCTATAAATATGGTCAGATAGAGTAGACCAATAAGGTTATGGAGGATATGTTGTGGGACTGTATCTTGGACTCTGGTCTCAGTTGGTAGGACTAACTACCACAGGTGGAATTTTCATACAATAACAAATACCACTAAACCATTGGATTAGTACCGTTCAAGGCCTTATACGGGCGACCCTGTCAGTCACTACCCTACTGGACTGACCTCGAAGAGTTAGCACTCATGTGTCCGGAGTTGGTGCGAGCTACCACCAAGAAGTTATAGATCATCCTGCAGTGGTTGGAGACTACACAGAGCTGGTATAATTCTTATTCTAATAGATGAAATAGACCACTGGAGTTCAAGGAGGTAGAACATGTCATCCTTCAGGTCTCACCATGATGAGGGTTGCAGAGAATTAGCCAAGGCATAAAATTGTCTCTAAGGCTTATCAGCCCTTTTCAGATACTGTGAAGAGTTGGTGTGGTGGCGTGCCGCCTAACTCTATCATCGTAGTTGCACAAGGTGAATGATATCTTCTATGTGTTGTAGGTAAAGAGGTACGTGCATGAACCATCACACATCATCGACTGGGGTGAGCTAGACATTGAGGATGGAGCGACCTTCGTAGAGTACCTAGTGGAGATCAAGGATCGAAAGGGGGGATACTTCTTTGGAGAGAGATTCCCCTAGTGCGTGTCTGTTGGTATCATGGGAATCTTTAGGAAAGCATGTGGGAATGAGAGGCTTATATTGATTCACAATACCTACACATATTTGAGTAGCACTTTGTTTAGGATTTTCGGGAACATAAAGCACTATGTTAGGGAGAATGTAATTCCTTAGATTTTCCGTGTATTATTTTTAAATATTATATGGAATTATTTCAAGATTAGGATTTGTGACGGCATGCGATTATGAGGCCCGAGGTGCCCAAAATAAATCTTTGAAATAAATTTAAACTCCAAATAATGGGTGGGAATGGTTTTACAAAAATAGTGAAATAACTTTTAAATAGATTCCTTGATCAGAAATTGGTGGGTACCATTGCATTTAAAAAAATGACTTTACCTTAGGGATGGGCTAACAACAACTGGTGTGACTTATCTCCTACAGAAAGTTTTTGGATGTTTTAAAGGAAATAAAATAAATTAAAAATTTATATTATTTTTTATTTAATGCAATGACACTTATTTTTCTTTTAAATAATCAGGATCCCAGGGTTAGGCTCATAACCCTGGAAAAATCCCTAGAGTCATCTTAATCTTTGGAGAGTTTCCACCCTTAGATTATTCTTGATGAACATCGAATAATGATGACACATGGATCATTTCACAGCGAGATCAAATATTGATTTTCAATCGATCTCCCTCATCATCGACAATTGAGGTAGGGGTTTTTTACTTTTGATTTAGTTCTTCCCCATTCTAATATTAAACAATGAACACAGATCAGCCCCCAAACAAGTTGATCAGTCGATCATGCATTCTTCCATGAGGGTGTTAATTTACATTTCGTTTGGGGTTTGATTCGGGACTCGATGTTATGATAACTATTTTTTTCTTCTTTGATTAGTCTGTTAAAGCTATTAACGGGAGTAGATTGACACTGTGAAGAATGAAGAAGGAGGTGTGTTCCTCCTTTTTTTTATCGAATTTATTTCTCTTCTACCCTACGTTCTTCGCATTCTTCACAAGGTGATGAAAAAGGGATTCTTTCACACCCATTTCACAATGAAACAATCCCAAAGTATAAATCCAGCATCGTGACAACATAACAGACGTGCGACAATGATGATGACGGATGAATCAACACTCTTCGATAGAAATCTACCTTTGAGCATTCTTCATAAAAGTGGATCGAGACATTATTTCAGGGATGATAGGCGGCCCAAAACCCATGGAAAAGGCTTTTCAGTATTAGAGTGGCCTTGAACCTTGAGTTTTGAAGCAATCAGATGGCCACATCAACTATCGAAGGATAACCAGAAGTGCAGTGAAGAAGAATAGCAATTCTAGAAAATCGTGATAAACACTACATGTATCCCAAAGAAAATGCCATATAGAGTATTCATGGTGTTATCTAGGGTTTCTATGCTATGCATGGAAATAAACATGGCATGCTCCTCGGTATAAAAATCATGTGGGTCCAACCCAGCGGTAGATGAAGATCCATGCACAATGACGTTTTGAAAAGGTGTGTAACCGTTGTCACCCAACGTGCGGGTCCTTACATGGGACATGGAATGTATCTCAGATGATACGCTGACACGGGGGGGAGTACAGACCACGTACTCCACCACATAGCCAGATGAAGCTGGTTACGTGTGGTACCCTGTGTACCAATTACACAGGTTGGAATACA
Source organism: Viscum album (assembly GCA_963277665.1). Taxonomy (NCBI): domain Eukaryota; kingdom Viridiplantae; phylum Streptophyta; class Magnoliopsida; order Santalales; family Viscaceae; genus Viscum; species Viscum album. The sequence continues at coordinate 2,060,909,107 of OY728148.1, forward strand.
TGGGTTGAGTCCATGTACATGCACATGGTCGTCGTACACAGAGCAGACCGCAGATACCTTTACACATCAAGTGATCCCTCCTACACATCATGTATTTTATTTTCTTACATGGAATTTTTTCTAGACTCGGGCCATTGTACACAGGCAGTACCTGGAGTCAAGGGACACATCATGAGACCAAGTCTACATGCCATGTACTGTCTTCTGCGTGGATTGATCCTCTTTCCCACCATTCCATGGAATTTTTTCATTTAAGTTAGTTCCCCTTTCTGTTTCCCCTAAAGTTCATGTATTATTTCCATCTACAATCGTATGATCCCTATAGTAGGACTTTATGAGATAGAGTTAGGTATCCCTCCGAGAGGGTCGGAGTGAGATATTCTATTCATTCTGACCCTAGGTAGTGTTAGGTATCCACATGACTATTCATATAGGATACCAATCCTCTAATTAGAAGCTGAATATAGATGAGTTGTGGTATCCTAAAAGGCCCTGGAAATGATCATTATTTGTGTATTGTGATCCTACCCACTCTAGAGTGTGTTCTCCTGGAATGATTGCAACTGTTCTATCTTCATATCTACCATCACATCATTATCTCTCAAGGAGTTTCATGATGAACAGTACTTATCAGACGGATGTCCTCAGAGCTATCAGACTCATGGAGTTAGTTCTCCTGGGTGAGTGCTTTGTGGAACCTTTGAACTGAATCTCTAGTGAGTGTATGCGGTCATTGTGGACTACAGGTCTGGGTTTCGAGTATATCTAAATGTGTTTCTCTTATTATCTGTTCAGTAGACATATACTGTGAATAGATGACACTACCTTTACATTGTGTATTTCGTGATGGTTTTTGGGGTCCTCTACTGAGTATTGTTATACTCACCCCTACATGGGCTTTTTCTGCACGTGTCTTGTCTTTTGTAGATGAGCAGCTGTTTGATGGAGTCCAGGGTAAACCAGGTCCAAACCAAGTCTTCTGAGTTTCCTTCAGGCCGAGGTGTTTCTACGACTACAAGAAGCTATCCGAATATCTTTTTGTGCATGTAGGTTGGACTTTTTAGTTTGATGAATCTTGTTTTTGGTGGGATTTTATTATATCCATGTTTACATTCTTCACATTACTTTCTATTGTACTCTGTTGGTTGGGTTTAGTTATATGCATGCATTTTTTCCTTAGTGGTTATTACTTTTCATCATTTCTGGGCTTAGAGATGTGTGTGTGTGTACATGTATTGAGGAAATTCCACCCATGATAGTGTTGTGCCTACTCGGCACTAGTCATCATCCCCTGGACTATTAGAGGCAGGCTTAGGGAATCGCAGCGCGGGCCCTACTAGGACAGGTTGTGAAAAATGCATAATAATTTCACTATTGGTTTCTAAATATGGGGAAACCTCCGAACTATTATGAAATACGTAAAGGTGGTCCCAATACCGATCTATAATATTTATTGTGACAACATATCTTTCACAAATTCATTCATCTGCTAGCCACTTACTATGATGAGATTTTGGTAGAACAATTCTTTCTACACTAGATAGGTATTCGATATAATATTCAATGGATTACTCAACAATATATCACTCCGAAATACAACCCTCTGACCAACTTTTATTTTTCCTATAACCTTTCAAAATCATCATATACTGTTCAATGGGATACATCGATCTATAGTGTACATGACCACATATTCGAATCTATCTCACCAAGCGAACCATAATATCAATGAATGTTGGCAGCAAGAACATTTCAAATTCTCCAAATATGAAAAAAAATTCTGTTTTCATACTTGGAAATTTATTTGGGTCTAAACAATTTCTACATATAGCTTTGAAGAAGAAAAAAATTTGGTTAACGTATACTAGAAATTATTGTAAACAATGCAACATAAAGCTCTAGGCATTAGATCATGCCTTAAAACATGGAAGTCATGTGATTTAAGACCCATTACCATTAAATCGGTCATTGACATGATGTTCTTGATATTCGATGAATACACCTATAGAAACATTACATCATTCAAGATGTTTCAAAACTGATATCTCTCTTGTTTGTAAAAAGTGTATGCGGTTGGAAGAAGAGAATTTTTTATTTCACACTTCACTCTCACCAACTCTTATCATATTACCATTTCAACCATGTTTAACATAGCATTAATTCCATCCTTTGTATATCCAGTTTTATTTTGAAATGTGTTGGTGAAACTATCACATACAATTTTTCATCAGGCCTAACATCAAAAACGTTTCGGACGTATAGACAATTCAAGTGTGGTAATTCAAAAAAAAACTGATCTCGTATTCCAACAAGGTTTTGTATGGTTTTTTGAAAACATCATTCCAAATGCAATGTACACATATTTTACTTTCTCAAATAGTTGATCACTTGTTAGTGGAGATGGTGCCAAACGTTTTTATGAACTTCAATCTAATGATGTTGTCCAAGATCAGTAATTATGTTGTAAGGGTAGAAATATCTGATTTTCTAGAAACATAATTTTCAATGAATGTCTTATTGAGTGTTTACCTTGTTCATTGACAGGACACCCATGAGTTCTTTTCATTCTATATCCTAAGGAATTTATTTAAATAGGGAAGTCATTTATCATCATGTACAACACGGATCTCAAAGTGAAATTTTCATTTCTGTATAAATCATACAATGTAACACTTGAATCCCAAAATAACATCAAATCCTCGATCAATAGAACCTAATGAATATCAATATCATTACCTAGTTGTTTTGGTCAAGATATAAGCATAGATAACATGATGTGTCTTCATTTCATGCATAACCATAGTGGAATGTTTTAATTTATCAACATAACCCGCCATGTACCTTGAGTGATACTTTGAAAACCAAAAGGATTCACTCCATCAAGAGATAATTAAAGAAGAAGTTTTTTCAGAACATTTCTAATGTCTGGATACTCATGATCAATTTTCATGCACTAAGGATTGTCTACTGGGTGACATAGTTTCCCATATTTATTTCGTTTTTCTACATTCCATGTTAATTTCCCAATAGTATCCTCACTTTCATATAGGTACCTAAACCATGTAATGATTGGAAATTACCATACACATTTCATAGGGCTAGATTTATCTTTCCTGTATCAATAAGAAACACACTTTAAGCATACTCTATGTGATTTTTGGTACTTGTGAAATCGTATACAGTCATTCGAGTAGGCATGAATTCTTTCCGATATCATACCCCTCGAGAGTAGCATTCATTTCACATCATATGTTCAACTTAGAAGCTCATTATGCTCTAGGAACATGTCGTTCAGAAGAGAAAGTGATTCAGTAAAACTGGATTCACTCCATCCATTGCCTACTATCAAATTATATAGCTTTAGAACCACTAACAATGTTGTATATTTAGTGAATCCACCATACAATGGTGTCTTTTCACAACCATTTAACTGCTCAAACAGTTTTCGGAAATCATGAAGTTTATCTTCAACTATATTTATCAATTCCTCAATAAAATCATGATCATCATTCACATCTGTAACCACATCCTCGATAAATTCTTCTTCATTGTCCACACTTGTAATCATATCAAATGGTCCATAAAATGAAGTGTTATCCCATCTACTAGCTAAATTTTCATTTTCCCTGTGTTTATTCAAACATTTATATCATTGATCTATTCTGTGATAGTTAAAGTGTTCTTCTGACTCTTCTAGACTAACATGTCTTGAATAAAAATAGTTTTTACATAGACAAAGGATTTGATAAGGGTCATATGCATCATCTTTTTACAACTTGATGAACACTTTCACTCTATCTTCAAAATCTATATCAAATGACAGGCATCCATCCATTATTCATTCATATACATCCTATTTGATTCTGTGATATTATTATTTAACAAAATAAATACACAAAAAGTTGATATAAAAGGTAACCAAGGATAAATAATATATATATATTATGCCTCCTTTGAATTTTTTTTATCAAATCACATTTTAAATCACATTAAAAAAACCAGCCATTTACACAAATTCCTCTTTAAAATAATGCACCCTTTTTAAAATAAACCAATCAGTTTCAAACACACTTTTTGAAAACCCCAATTCATTTTTTAAAGCATTCAATGGAAAATCATAACCCAACAATCATAATCATTTAAAATGAATGACAAACCTCTAAATTTTTACAAATTTTTATTTAAAACTTCACACAACCCTTATTAAAATGAAATCATTATTACATACACTTTCAAAACATTCACATACCTTTCTAAAAGCCAATAAAATGAGTTGAAAAACACTTGGAATGAAACCTATTTCCAAACAAGTGCTTAAATAATTTTATAGGTATTTAAAACAAAGAAAAAAGATATGTTGAAGACATATAATTTATTAAGAAACTTTTCAAAACATTATAATTAATTTAAATGATCCACTTTGGAATATTGAAAATGACACCAATACCAAGAGAGTCACTTTAAAAAGGATACATGAATAAAAAATAACCAAAATTATCTAAAATATAAATCGATAAAATGTTTATCATGTCTCTCATGAATAAATAGTATTAATCCTATAGATTACCCCCATAATACTACTAAGGAGTGAATAAGTGATAGAAAAAAAAATAACTTTCACTTGAAAATGATACTTTGGAGAATAAAGTCGTATATCTTCAAAGTGGGTAACCATCTTCCACTTGATGCTTGAATCATGTACTACCTAAGCCCGATCCTTCTAATAATGTACATCAGAAAACAAAATTCCTCTTGTTGAGGGTATACATTAAATCAATGATAAAGAAATATGTGTACTCATAACTTATCCCCTATCAATGTTTCATTTTAGTTTGTTATTAAATATATTTCAAACACTTTTAATGTGTATTACAATAACAACATAGGGAAAGACCAACTTTTTAAAAATCAAATAAAGTATTTGGGAAGTTTCTATTTTGTGTACTTAACTTTATGGACCCATAAGAAACCACATGACCATCATAGATTGGAACTATTCAAATCATGACTCCTGATGCATCACAATATAATCCAATCTCATTATCCAACTCATTTATGGTTATGATTGGTATTTTCATCAACCTCTCATTATGATATTAGAATAATTTCTCCCAAACATATAAGCAAAGGAATCATACCACATTCTTGTTTAAGGCCTTTTTAATGCTTCCAATCAGGAAAAATTCCAATTGTGCCTCTCGTAATACAAGTGAACCCCTAACAAAATCACAATAATAAAATTCTCATTTAATGTTCCAATGATTCTCATGGAATAATTTTTCTTCTATATGATTTTTCTAAAAACACCACTATCACATGTTTCTTGTGAATTTTGTCCCACTTTCTTTTAGTAAGTATCAACAATTCGTCTAATTTCACTGACTTCCAAAACATCATAAAAGTCTCTTCATTGAACATGTAGAATTTCTAACACATGTATCATGTCCAGATAAAACCTTTCACTTTTGATGAATAGTTAATGTCACTCTTACATTTCATTTAATGAATCCTACATTACAAAAATATTTTCTTAGTATAATGAGGATAATAACTTAACATGTCATTATTTAAAACCCATATTTAAAAAACGCAACTTCTATTCATAACGTCTGGACTAATTTCCATTACACCATTCACTTCTAAAAACCATATCTTTTAAAGTTACAACATCTATAAGATATATAACTATATACATCCTATATAAAAAATGAGGCTGTATTTCAGAGCATATTCTTTTAATAGAATTAATACAAAAATGATTAACGATTCAAATTCCAAATATTTGTCATGCTTGAAGACTACTACATGAAGAATACAGTATCGTATAACTCTTTAACACATGAAAAGAACTATGGTACTAAAATAATAGATGGTGTGATTTTCAATAGTCTATTTTCTAAAATAATTAAAAAGACTTTATAGATGACATTAAGAAGACTAGTCCTTCTAAAATTCTTAACCCAACTAATATCAGTATCCTCTAGAAATCAAAGTGATGAGAGTATAATTATATGTATCAAGAGAATTCTCACCTCTCCAAAACTCAATCATGAAGTTAACAACATCAAGTCAAAAAATATTGTAGAAATATTTAATGAAAATTTTATAAATAAAATCTAGGTTTGGCGCCTTTGATGGATGCATCAACCTAAATTCCATGACACACAACTATCCCCACAATCACAACACCATAAAAACCAAACAAATGCAAATTTAGATTTTACAAAGCATAAATTATTCAATTCCACTTGTTAATTCATTGGTTATCACATAAGTTGTATGATCCTAGGGAATTCATTCATTATCCAAGTATATGTAAATTTCCAATTACCATATTCAAATGTTCTATAAGAACTAACCAACATGAAATTAATTTAGTGAACAAATAACAACCACCAACGGTCATGATATTTAGTGGGGTGTTTAGCACATACAATTCATAACATCACCTTCAATATTAATCTGTAATAACCTGAAAAAAACCCCATTGACAATTTATATTTAATTATCTTGTTATTATCTTTGATTAGTTTGGAGAAAATATAATCCTTTGGAAAGAAATAGTAGATCCCTCCCACATGATACATAGACAAAGTAAAACTAAGGAGAATCCCTACCTGAAATAATGTTTTCAACTTTCACGTATACTATAGGGAAAAGAAGGATGCCAGCATATGACAACCACACCCCTAGAAATGTGAATCAACATATTCTGCACTAGAATATTATCAAAACACAAAATAAACATGAAATGCAAGTGAAACTGCAGTGCTGCAGGAAATTTTGGTGAATGAACAAGAGGAAACCGATGCGAAAGAGAAGAAAACTCACCATAGAGGTGTGGTTCAGCAATAGGTGAAGTGATATCAAGGCAGATGAGAGGTGCATGACAGAGGAGTCCTCCGGTAGAGGAAAGTGGTGCAATGGAGGAGAGGCGCACAATAGAAGAGAGGTGCGCGATGGAGGAGTCCTTTGGTAGAGGAGTGGCATGCCACCGAGGAGAGATGCTTGATAGATGAGTCGACAGGAGAGGAGGAGGAGGCAGTGGTGATAGAGATCAGCTTCTACAAGAGCTTGATGGGTGTGAGGAAGGAGGAGAATGTTAGAGATTCATTACAAAACATGGTGAAACTTTAATCAGTGGTAGAAAAAAAAGCACCAATAATGGTATGTTTTATTAGTGCTAAAATAGAAAACACTAGAAAAACATACATTTATTAGCACTTTCTAGCACTAATAAAGCTATGCCTTTATCAATGATAAAAAAACCTGGATAAAAGGTGTCTTTTTCACTTCTATATTTTTATCGTAGATAAATGTCTATCTTTATCAGCATAAAAAAAGAGATGATAAAGATATAACATTAACAATTTATTTATATTATTATATATATTTATAAAATTATATATATGATAAATATATATTTATATATTTTTAATATAACTATAAGTAAATAAATCAATTTATATTTATAGAATTATAATTTAAATAAATATATATTATAAGAAATATAGTTATTACATTTAGAATATTAGAAATATATATTAGAAATATATTAATTATATATAGTTATATGATTATAGATATATGCGATTATATTTATTCTTATTTTATAATTATTTATATGAATATATATATATATATTTAAATAAATATAAAATTATAACAAAATTATATTTCAAATATTTATAGTTTTATTAATATATTTATTATAATTTTATAATTATTTAAATATATTTGTGTTTATTTATAACTATAAATATAAATATTTTTATATATTTATAGATTTAATTATATATATATATATTTAAATAATTATAAAATTATAAACAATATATTTATAATTTTATAAATATATATAATTAATATATTAATTATATTTTTTAATTATTTAAATATATCTTCATTAATTTATAATTATATTTATAAATATTAGTATTTATTTATAAATATTTGTATATAAATATATATTATTAATATCTCTATTATAATTTTTTATTTAGATATATCTATATTTATTTAGGAATTATAATTTTAAATATTTGTATATATTTATAAACATATTTATTTATTTATATATTTATAAAATTATTTCTAGAATAATAAATGTATTTATTATAATTTTATTATTATTTTCACATATATATTTATTTATAGTCATAATTATAAGAATAAATAAATATATTCATAAATATTTTTATATAATTATAAATGTATATAAATATAAATATAAATATGTATATATATATATTTATTTAAAATTATAATATATCTATTTATTTTATTTTTATAGTTATTTAATTTTATATATATTTATAATTATAGTTCAAAATAAATATATTTAAGAAGTATTAATATATAATTAAAATTTAATAATTATAAATTTTATAAATATATTTATTATTTAAATATATTTAATGAAATTTTGTATGTATTTTTGAGAACATAATAGTATATATGGGTGACATGAATTTATCATACGCCTAGTAAAATATTCATAATAAAAACGAACCATCCGTGGACAACAAGAATAATAAGAAGGTTGTAATGTATAAATGAACATTCATGATGATACATAACATATGTGCATGCATGATGAAAATTTTTATTGAACAATTTCTTTGGAAACACATATATATTTATTAATTATAATATATATATATATATTTTTTAGAAGTATTTATATATATTAATTATAAATAAAATTAATATATACAATATAAAAAATATAAAAACTATAAAAAATATAAGGAATCTAATAAATCTAATAAATCTAATAAATATAACAAATCTAATTAATGAATCCAATAAATCAAATAAATAAAAATCTAATAAATCTATAATAAATCTAATAAATCTAATAAATCTTATAAATCTAATATATATATTTATTATCTAATAACTTTTTTATGTTCTTATAATTACTTAAATATATATATAATCATAGAAATAATTTTTTAAACATTAAATATTTTTTAAAATTATTAAAGAATATAGAATAATTATAAACATGGGTTTTTTATTAAATTTATACAAATAAAAATCATTTTTGAATATAAATATAACAATTTTATGTAAATTATTATTAAAAACATTTATCAATGCTTTTAGCTAGCGTTGATAAAACCCCCCTAGCAGCGCATTCTGCCTAGCATTGATAAAATGAGGTGTTTCCCTTGCCCTATTTTGTGGTAGTGTTAGGATGTCGTCAGATTGCGAACATAAAACATTTAATGTGATTTAGTCCCTTTAGAGCCCAAATTCATGTAATGAAAACCACCCACACATTCACATATTTTATTAAGACAAAAAAAAGTGGCATGAAAGAATCTAAAAAAATATGCAATAACAAAATTATATCATTTGAAAATGCTATCTTTTTAATTAACCATAAATGAATGAAATATTTACAGAGTGTAGAGGGTGGATCTATAAAAATACTATTATCTTAAAGCTGCTAGAGCACACACACATGTAATAATTAGATCAGAGGGTTTTGTATCCTTTGAAATCATTTTGGATCACTCAAAAGGGACACTATTTATCACTGGGAAGGAATGTAGTCCAGAATCCACCATAAATATGCTATGAGACAAATATGAGAAGGAAAAAAGGCCAGGAGAAGATATATCATGAAGCAAAGAAATTACAATGATAGATAGGGTTTTTGACATTGGGAGATGAACCATGATAACCAAATGAGTCTAATAGAAACAAGACTGAGTGTTTAGGGGTCAAAAATGCTCTGACATGACACTTCTCCTCGAAACAAACCCTCTAACCCTAAGGAACCATGCATAAGGATGCAAAAAACAAAGCTAAAGAAATTAAAAAACCATAAAGGACATGTAAGGATATGAGAAACATCATAAAAGGATTTATAGGGTGGCATGGGAAAAAATCAAGGGATTAAGAGAACCCAAGGCTGGCCTGAACAACCTTCTTGGAAGAGAGTCCCTTGTTGAAGAGAAGCCCCCATGATGAGAACACATACACGAAAGCATTAAATTATTTTGAGCATAATAATAATTTTGAATAATTTAACATTTTTTCATGAATTCATTATAAAAAAGATAAATCAAAGAATAAATAATTTGACTGTTTTAAAATGAGAGAACCAAATTTCAAAAATCACCCCCAATTTCATTTGAAATTGGAAATTTTCTTGCAACTATAGTAATTCAATGGGAACTAGATTCATCATATCTAAATAGTATTTTAATTTTGATAATATCATCACTTTATTCAAACTATTGATGGGTTATTATCATTATGTATCTTTTCGAAACATATTGTTCTAGATTCAATGATATCTCTAATAATGTGTAATATATTATCTATGATTTTGGATTCAACATGGAATACATGATTTTTGAATAAATGTTTATCATATTAACAATCATTATAGAGAGTAATAATTTAATTACAAAGATTAAGTTCAAAAGAAAATCCCTTTATCCATAAGACTTCCATGATTTCCTTAGTCAATACAATATACATAGTTTCTGTGGTTAAAAGAGAAAATATTGATTTTATATAACCTTTCTAGGATATTGGGCATTTAATGAAGCTAATACATAATTATTGTTAAATTTATTTTATCAAAATTACCTACATAAGAAAAATATACATATCCGATAATAGATTTAGTAGTACAATCAATTTTTTAATAACACAAAGACGGGGGTGGTGTGAGTGATATGTACCAAATAATCCACATTAGGGCCTGAAAATGTGGCTTCCCTAGATTATCTATAAGTTTTCTTAGGGTGGAGATTTAAAAAGAAATACCAATTCTAGTACATATCATGGTGCACATTACACTGCCTAAAATATTAGCACTGGGTTTTTTGACAAGTACTCTACATCAGCAGAAATAGTGGATTCTTATATCAATGGAAGATTAAAATGGCGTGAAAATGGAACATTTGTAGTTTTGAGTGATTTTAATAAAATACATTAATGAATTTCAAAAAATATTCATGCTAGGAAAGATACAATAGTTTATTGGATCTATCCCTAATAATTTATACACCACGGATTTATTTTTCTTCCCATAAAGCCTTTATTTCAAAGACACATTTCAATTATGTTTTTACATTTATAATAAGATTTATTTTATCAAATATAACCAACATGTCATATGTATATAAAATAAGGTAATAAATTCTATTTTGTACATTCTTGAAATAAACACAAGCATCATATTTAATCCCAGTAAAATGGTTATCAATAAATAAAGAATAAAATTTCATATAACATTTCCTAGAGTCTTGTTTTATTCCCTAAAAATATTTATTTAAAAGGAAAACAATTTAAGGATTAAACTCTATAGAATAAAAATAATATGGTTTCATATACAAATTCTTATTAAAGTCACCATGAAGGAGGGATTTTTTCAAAGATAATTGTTCAATGTGAAAATCATAATAGGGAATAAAGAAACTTGTACCCATATATAAGAGTGGTTTACAACTGGTGAAATTATTTTATAAATGGATAATAATTCTATTTAGAGGAACCCTTTAATGACTAATCTTGCATTAAACTAGATAGGTTTGGGTTACTATATTAACCTTATATTTAAGTATTAACTCTTAGTTAATTAGTTTGACTTTTACAATGTCTCATTGTATTTTTATATTATATGGTTAATAAACATACTATATACATCCAAGAGACCCCAAGTGGTCCATTAATGATACACCTATCATGATATAAGTCTCTTGGACGATCTTTAGATTTTTAGGAATTTAATATCAATTAATAATATAATATTTGTTTTAAAAACTCTTTTATGTCAATTTTGACACTATTCAATAGTTGATTTTTGTAAAAATCATAACAGAATGATTACTTCGAAAAACGTTAATTAAATAATTCCTAACATGTCATATTAACCCATAAAATTAGTGTAATTTATAAAAAGTCTCAAATTATATTTATTTGGGTATTTACAATATAAATTATTCTAATTTTTTATTAATTAGGTAATTAATGCATCACCATTGTGTCATAAATAAATTAACTTATATAATGTCTAAAAAATATAAATAAAATATAATTATGTAGGAAATCGTTTTAGATTTCTAATTAATATTTATAGTCAAAAATAAAATATATATAACCCTTTGTAAAAATTGTTTTGCTAAAAGATATATGCTTATGTCATTTTTGTATTTATTTTAACATAATTAAAATAAAGTTTCATTATCACTTACAAGTGGCTCCATGGGGTCCAAAAATCGACCCAAAGATGGCCATGGTCAGACATGTATCAACCAATAAGGTTATGACATGTTTTAGGGTAATTCGTTATTTTTATAATATTATTTTTTAACCCTTATTTACCAGATTTACACTTTAACCATGATATATAAAATATTTACCGAAGTAATTATTCAAAATGTCTAAAAATAAAAGTTACATATTTACACAATTTGGACTTAATGATTCTAAATATGGAATCCATTTTTTCCATATTCAAAACACAGAAGTGGCAGAAATTAATTTAAAATTAATTCCCGTTGTTAAAACAAAAAGCGTGTTTTTAAGAGATAATAACTATAAAAAGATTGACACTTGTTTATGTTTGGTTTAATTGTAAAATTATGTCCAATGACAAAAATTGAATTAAATGGTAAAAATATATTCTAAATATACTTTAAAACCACACAAATTCATAATTTATCAATATTAATTATTTCAATTAAAAAAGTTGTTTTTAATTAAAATTTAGTAATTTTCACTATTCATCAAAATATGAAAGTTATCTGAAAAGTACCAAAATTTAACCCTAGGCTAATTTCAATATTCCTAATCCAAAAATGAAGTCCATTTTGAGAGATAAAATTTATATAATTTAAAAAAGTGGGTATTACTATTCATAACACCTACTTTGATTGGTCGAGGAGTGTTAGAACTCAAAGTTGCGTACAACACACGCTACTGTATCAATCAAAGAGAAGCGTACCGTGGAAGCTTGGGGGGTTACAGTTTCAGTCGCCCATGACTCATAAAATAGGATTATGATGCGTGTTAGGTTAGTTTGATATTATTATAATATTATCAGTTTACCCTTATTAACATAATTTACCATTTATCAATTGTAAATTAAAGTAATTAATGAATTTAATATTCATAATGTCAAAAAATAAAAGGGAACTATTTAAATAATTTGGACCTTATTATTACAAATATGGAATCCATTTTTCTAAATTCAAAATTTAATGCCCCGGCCCTAGTTACCCAGAGTCGGTGCATTATTACAAAACATTGGAATGATCACAAGAATGATCAAATCTCGAAAGACCGATTTGTTTAGTAGCCTTGGAAACAATAGATATATTCATAAGTCTTACATTACATCATAAAAATGAAAAATACAACAACATATTTTCTTTATAGTCCACACTCATATCCCCACATACTATCCCTGCATATCATTTATAAATTACTTCCTCATATCCTGGGAAAAATAAAACATTGAAAGGGGTGAGATCAAATGCCTAGTAAGAATAAAAATATATCAAAAACATTCAAAAATAAGAATAAACATTTAAGGAAATGTATAACTAAAAAAAATACATTTAAACTTGAACTTCAACATAGTATGGAAAAAATAAAATGAAATAATTCCATTTACTTATTCGCATGGATATTCTACTAATCTAATAATCACATGCAATATCAATAATCACTTTCATAATGATGGAATGCATAATGCCAGACTATGTTAACCACATAGCCAAGGCCTCGTGCCAAGAATACAAATAATATTTTGTCAAGGACTTGTGCCAAGACACAAGTTTGTCTCATGAGACCTACCGATGCATCGAGGAGCTATAGCGGGCTCCACTCGTCACATATTAAGTCCAATACATTCCCATATGAAAAGGTTTAAACATAACATAAACATCCATATTAAAAATAGCATAAGAAATGTCAATACTTTCACCATAACCCATGAAGGGTATAAAAATATCATATCCATAGTCAAACAATATCACAAAACATTCAATAAAATATGGAAGTTTTGTTTCATAATAAATCAGCTTCAAGTAAGCTTAAAATCCATCAAAGGATGATGACATAGATGAAATAAAAACTCTTTTTAGAGAAATATCTCTTTTTATTTTAAAATAATTTAAGAGTCATAAAAAATAAAACAGTTTCTTTGAAAATATTCTTATAATCTTGTAAGGGAAGCTTCAACGATTTTATAACGGTGGAAAATAGCCACACCCACCGTATAAGTTAAACAAACATTCTTACCTTAATTCTGTCGAAAAGGTTAAAAAGCACCTTGTTTAGAAAATGACGGAAAGATTATTTTATAAACCTCTTATAAAAAGTCAAAAAAGGGTATAAATGACTTTAACACATATTATAGTAAATAGTAAAAATGTTTTGAATTACATTTTTAAGAAACATGGATGTGGATGATAAAGAAGTCCCAGTAGATTATTACGTATAAACAACCTCAAATAATGAAAAGATTGTGAAATAAACGCTTAACTTGTACTTTCCCTTGGTTGGGGGTAGTTTAACCTCCTGTATAATGGTGAAAAAATTGTTATTAAATTATACAATAATCATATATATTAATATTATATCATATATGATGTTTTAACATTGATTTGTTAATTATATCTTAGTATTATCGTTGTTTCGGGTGTTAACTTACTCGTTTTCTTTTATATGTTTTGTTATGTAAGACATGTTTTTCATGGATAGGTTGTATATTATTCATATCCAGAATGATATCAAGTCCTTAAACATTATCAAATGATCATTATACTTGAATGGATATGATGGAGAATGAATCTCATCACGTTCGTGGAGACGGTAGTCCGTACGTATGCACGAGTGACAATATCATTCTTTTGATATTAAAATAATATATAGTTGGATGTTATATCATATATACAGAATCATTATCATGTTATATTTATTATTTACATTAATTACACATCATTATTATACCAATCGAAATAATAATTTATTGAATAACAATTACACCACAACGTGGAGACGGTAAGCCGTACGTACGCACGTATGGGGACATGTTATCCAAAGGATGGATAGAATACTAACATATGGTTGTAAAATGTTTATAATAACATCAAAGAATATATAATATCCTGGAATTATTATTTTATAATGGTAATAACAAATAAAGAAGAAGTGGAAGAAGAAAGGAACTTGAAAAAGGGTGGTGAAATCATTACCTCTTCTTCGAGTTCTTTCTTCTGATTTGATCAAAAGGGCTCCTTAAGTTGGCTTTATGACTAAAGGAAGGACTCCAGGATTAAGTGAGGGACGTTGAGAGAGTATTTGGTCAGTGTTTGGCCGATCCAAAAGGCTTTGAAGGTGTGAGTTAATGAGAAGGGAGAGTGCCCTTTTATAAGAGGGGTGAGGGGCACCTTTGGAAAATCTAGAAATACTATTTTATAATAAATTCATATTCGATTTCTAATGGCTTCAAAGTGGATTAGTTAAAGGTTAAGGTGGAGATGGGTCAAATATCAATCAACCAATGTAATTTAGACAGGTTTAATTACTATATTAACCTTATCTTTAAGTATTAACTCTTAGTTAATTAGTTTCACTTTTACAATGTCTCTTTGTATTTTTATATTATATGGTTAATAAAGTTACTATATACATCCAAGAGACCCCCAATATGTCCATTAATGATACACCTATCAAGATATAAGTCTCTTGGACGAACCTAAGATTTTTAGGAATTTAATATCAATTAATAATATAATATTTTTTTTAAAAACTCTTTTATGTCAATTTTGACACTATTCAATAATTGATTTTTGTGAAAATCATAACAGAATGATTAATTCAAAAAACGTTACTTAGGTCAATCCTAACATGTCATATTTACTTAGAAAATTATTGTAATTCATAAAAAGTCTCAAATTATATTTATTTGGGTATTTATGATATCAATTATTCTAATTTTTCATTAATTAGGTAATTACTACATCATCATTGTGTCATAAATAAATTAAATTAATTAATGTATAAAAATTATAAATAAAACATAATTATTTATGAAATACGTTTATCTTTCTAATTAATATTTACAATCTAATTTATCTTATGTATAACCCAATATTAAAAATGTTTTAGTAAATAGACTTTGATTTTAACTCTTTTAACTCTTCTTTGAATTAAATAATAATAAATGTCCTAATCAAATATAAGTGGAAATAAATGATAATATTTTATTTATAAGGTTGTTTTTGGTCGAGATACACTTGTACCATAGAATTATGACATGTGTTAGGGTAATATTAATATCATTTTTACCCTTAATTACCCTATTTACTCTTAACCGAGGTAAATAAAAGTAAAAAGTTACTATTAACCAAAAATTATTTTCATCTCATTGAACCACATTTTACTACTTGATATTAACCGTGTCTCTCGAATATTTGAAACTCCATTCACAGAAGTGGTAAAATTAAGTTTTATGAAAAATTTAGTTTTTTAACTACCACTTAGTGGTTTCACTATTCATCAAAAATTGAAGTTTTTCAGAACAATGCCAAAATTTTACCTTAAGCTATAATTGAAATTATGAATTCAAAAATGATGTCTATTTTAAAAAATTCCAAACATATATGTTTCAATGATTAATTTTATTATTAATTCCCGCTGTTACAACAAATAGTGTGTTTTTAAGAAACAATATATCTCAAAAGATTGACAATTGTTTATGTCCAATTTCAAAGTGAAATTAATTCTAATGAACATTATAGGATAAAATGGTAAAAATATATTCTAATTATACATTAAAACCACTAAATAATATAATTTATCACCATAAATTATTTTTATTAAAAAAGTTGTTTTTAAGTATTTTTCACTATTCATAAAAATTGGATGTTCTCAGAAATATACCAAAAATTCAACTTAGGATAATTTCGATATTCCAAATCCAATAATGAAGTCCATTTTGAAATATAAAATATATATAATTTCAAAAAGTACGTATTACTATTCATAATGGCTAGTTTGATTGGTTGTGGTGTTTTAGAACTCGATGTTGCATACAATACACGCTAACACATTATTCAAAGAGAAACATACCGTAGAAGCTTGGGGTGTTACATTCTCCCCTCCTTCAAATAATTTCATTCTCTAAATTTCTAAAATACTACCGCATGAAAAGACTCGGGTGGTTCTTCACCATAAGTTGCTCGGGTTCCCACATTGCCTCTTCCATCTTATGGTTTCTCCACAAGACTTCTTCCAGACGAGTCGTCCGGTTTCTCAGTACTTGTTCTCTCGTATCAAGAATCCTGATGGGCTATTCACAATAAGATAGATCGGGTTGCAGTTCAAATTCATCATAGGTGAGTACATGCATTGGGTCAGACATGTATTTCCTCAATAGAGATATGTGGAACACATCGTGAACTTTGGAGAGACTTGGCGGCATTGCCAATCGGTAAGCTACAGACCCAATTCATTCTAGAATTTCCAAAGGTCCAATGTACCTGGGACTCAATTTAGCTTTCTTACCAAAACGTATGACTCCCTTCCACGGAGACACCTTCAGGAAAACATGATCACTGACTTGAAATTCCAAATCCTTCCTTCAATTATCGGCATAGCTCTTCTGCCTACTTTGAACTACTTTGATGTGATTTTGGATTAAGTACACCTTTTCCATCGTTTCCTCCACCAGTTCTAGACCTACATGTTTTCTTTCACCAACGTCATCCCAACAGGTTGGTGTGTGACATCTCTTTCTATATAACGCCTCATATGGTTCCATCTGAATACTCAAATGGAAGATATTATTATAGGAAAATTCTACCAAAGGTAAATATTGATCCCACATACCCTGAAAGTCAAGTGAGCAAGATCTCAACATGTCTTCTAAGGTTTGAATAGTCCGTTCTGATTGTCCGTCTGTCTGAGGGTGGTAGGCAGTTCTCAAATGAAGTTCAGTATCCAAGGATTTCTGAAGACTCTTCCAGAATCTTAAAGTAAAATAGGGATCAAGATCTGAAACAATTGATAGGGGTACTCCATAAAGTCTCACAACTTCATTAATATATAGTCTTGATAGACGTTCTAGTGGTGGATATTATCTTATAGCAAGAAAATGTGCTGACTTGGTAAGACGATCAATAATAACCCATATTGCATCATTCCTTCTAGTATTCTTTGGTTTCCCCACGACAAAGTCCATCGTAATATTGTCTGATTTCTACTCCGGTATGTGAAGAGGTTGAATGACTCGTCCAGACTGTTGCCTTCCAGCTTTCACTTGTTGACAAACCATACATCTTGACACAAAATCATCAATTTCCCTCTTCATGTTGTCCCACCAAAAATGTTCCTTCAAATATCTATACATTTTTTTGCTCCCATGGTGTATTGAGAAATTGGAACTATGAGCATCATCCATCAATTCCCTTTTTAGATCAGGTATATCGGGAACACAACGTCTCTTCCCAAATTTCAAAATTCCTTCCTCATACACAAAGTCTCTCAATCTCCCATCATTCATAGCATTAATATTCTTTGGAAATTCTTCATCATCAGTCTGAGAACTCTTAATCCTTTCTAGTAAATATTGTTTGGAAACCATTTAAAAAAGAATTGGTGTTTCACCTTCCCGTGTTATTCCCATGTCCATCTTCACTATATCCATGAAAATTGGATCACTTTCAATTCTCATATTGTTCAAAACTCCATGATCTTTTCTACTCAAAGCATCTACCACCTTGTTTTCTTCCCCGGGTGGTAGTGTATCGTACAATCATAATCCTTTAGTAATTAAAGCCATCTCCTTTGCCTCATGTTGAGTTCTTTTTGTGAGAAAATATACATCAAACTCTTGTGATCATCATAAATCGCACATTTTTTACCGTAGAGGTAGTGCCTCCATATCATCAAAGAAAATATCATAGCTTCTAACTCAAGATAATGAGTAGGATAGTTTTGTTCTTGAGTTTTCAACTGTCGTGATGCATAGGCAATAACCCTATCATTCGGCATAAGGACACAACCAAGTCCTTTCTTCGATGCATCACTATAAATAACGAACCCATCATTCCCCGATGGTAGAGTCAATATAGGAGCATTGACTAATCATATCTTTAGTTCTTCGAAACATTCTTCACACACTTTTTTCCAAACAAATTTAACCCCTTTACGTGTGAGCATCATTAATGGGTCAGCCAATTGGGCAAAATTCTAGATGAAACGTCGATAATAACCTTCTAAACCAATAAAACTATGTACCTCAGTTAGACTTGTAGGTGCGGGCCATTCTTGGATTGCCTTGGTCTTAGAAGGATCAACAAAGATTCCATCTTTAGAGACAATATGGCCAACAAAAGAAATCTCCTGAAGCCAGAATTCACACTTGCAAAACTTCCCATATAATTCATGTCTTCTCAGAGTCTTCAGGATAATGCGCAACTGATTTTCATGATCTTAGTAGCTTTTGGAGTATACCAAGATATCATCAATAAATACCACCACAAATTCATCGAGATATTCGTTGAAAACTCTAATCATCAGATCCATGAATACAGAGGGAGCATTAGTCAATCCAAAAGGCATTACTGTAAACTCGTAATGCCTGTACCTGGTTCGAAATGCTGTCTTTGGAATGTCTTCCTTCTTCACACATAGCTGATGGTATCCATATCGAAGGTCAATCTTTGAAAAGTGTTTATCTCCATGCAGTTGGTCAAATAAATCATCAATGCAAGGTAGGGGATACTTGTTCTTTATTGTTATAGAATTTATCTCCCTGTAGTCGATACATAACCTCGTAGATCCATCATTCTTTTTAACAAAAAGAACAGGGGATCCCCATGGAGAAACACTATGGAGAATAAATCCTTTATTACTCAATTACTCTAGTTGTTTTTATTTAGTTCTACTAATTCTATAGTGGCCATTCTATAAGGTGTCTTCGATAGAGGCCTTGCTCCAAGAATTAAATCAATGGAAAACTCAACTTCTCATTCTGGAGGGTGTCCAGGTAAATCTTCCAGAAATACATCTACACATTCTTTCACAATAGGTACATCCTCTATTTGAACATTCCATTCCTCACCCACAGTCATTTCTTTCTCTTCCTCCCCAATAATTTAATTAAGTTGAGATACTGGGGGTAGATCTTGATAAGAATTAGGTGGCAACGATTCTGCTCTAAAGATAAGGTGTTCCTTATCATCATAATCAAAAATCATAACCTCATTCCTCTTACAATAAATTTTCGAATCATAGTCCAAAACCCAATCCATACTGATGGTTATATCAAACTCAATAATAGGTATGACGATGAGATTAGTAGATAAATAACATTTATGTGCTCTAATGGGGACTGATTCACAAAACATTGTTGCAATGATACTTCCCTTAGGAGTTTTAACTGACAAATCCCTTGTTAAATCAAATTGGAAATATATAATTTTCTTAGAAAATTGGGAAGATATGAAACAATGCGATGATCCAGAATCGAATAATGAATTTACTAAACTTGAGGAAACCATTAAATTACCTTCCACCACGTCTTTCTGAGCTTCTACCTCAGTAGTAGTGATAGCATAAGCTTGGCCTTGATCCCTTGGCCTTTTCTGAGGTAAGTTCCCCTGACGCTTATGACATTAATTTTCATAATGTCCCATCTCCCTGCATTTGTAGCATTGAACATTGGTAGCTTCCTTCTTCCCTTTGCAATCACGAGCTTGGTGGCCTTTTTCACCACACTTATAACAGACACTTATTCCCTTCAAGCAAGTACTAGGATTTTTCATCCCACATTTTCTACAGGATGGATATTCAACCTTTCCCTTATTCCCCTTATTTCCATTCCCAGATTGATCAGAAGATCTCTTCTTCTCTTGCTTTGCTTTAAATTCATAAGACTTAGAGAATTCTTTCTCTGTCTTGATAGCACATGAGACAATGTCTTCAGACGATGAGAAGGATTGTGAGACTAATGCTCGACGGAGAAATGGTTTTAACCCATCAAACAAATGATCAATATTACTTTTTGGGTTACGTATATAATCTCTAGGATACCTTGCTAACCTTGTAAAGTTAGCCTCAAACTTTGAGACATTCTCATCCTCCTTTTGTCTCAGACTCAGAAATTGTCTTTCCATATCTGCTCGATGGTCACGAGGAAAGTATTTTTTCTAAAAACAGATCTTTGAACTCCCTATATTCCTTATTTTATACTTCATCATCTTCCTTTGTGTTTTGAATAAATGTCCACCATTGATTAGCATCTCTAGTGAGGCGGTAAACTGCCAGGATAACTGTTTCCCTTTCACTACTCCCAAAAGCCTGAAATATTTTCTCTAGGGAATTTATCCATTTCTCAGCTACTAAGGGATTTTTACTCCCATTTAATGTTGGTGTTTGTTTCCTCATTAATGGATCTAACATAGATCCTCCACACTGTGGATCAGGGTGCTCCATACGGGTAAGGTTATTATTCATAACTCGAGTGAGTTTTCCTAGTATGGTGATTAGCTGATCGGCACCAGTTGCATCACCAGATCCACTATAATTATCTTGAGCAGGAGGGAAATCCCTACATGGAGTGCTTGCATTGATATAATTTCCATTTCTTCCACTAGGCTCCATTTCAAAACAATGGCATAAACAAGATCAGTTTATGAATCAAAATACAAAATTCCATAATTATAAAACACTTAATATATATTGAACTATATATGGATATAATCCATAATCATAAAAATGTTTTATTTGAGGAAGTATATACGCATAAACCCTTGATAATGATTTTTAAAGAAAATGAGAGTTATCCTAAGCATATCCCCCGGGAGTGTTGTAACCAAGAGTGCAGCAAGGCCCGTTGTCGTGCACTAGTTCCCGTTCGAGTCTAGCACAAAGCGGTGTTTTCAGGTTTTACCCATAGGTACATCTGTGCCAGATCTGCCTCTACCTGGTAATATCCGGACATGGATGTATTGCTCAAAACACTCACAAAATGTCTACAATACCAAAATTCTAGGAAGTTCATCTATACTAATCCTCAAAGTCCATATTAAATCTATGTGGTCTAATAAGAGTTTATCTAAATCTAGATTCCAAGGTTTGTACTAAATTTTCTCTAATACCAACTGTAATGCCCTGGCCCCAGTTACCCAGAGTCGGTGCATTATTACAAAACATTGGCATGATCACAAGAAATATCAAATCTAGAAAGACCGATTGGTTTAGTAGCCTTGGAAACACTAGATATATTCATAAGTCTTACATTACATCAAAAAAATGAAAACTACAACAACATATTTTCTTCATAGTCCACACTCATATCCCCACATACTATACTTACAGGTCATTCATAAATTACTTCTTCATATCCTGGGAAAAATAAAACATTGAAAGGGGTGAGCTCAAATGCCCAGTAAGGATAACAATATACCAGAAACTTTCATAAATAAGAATAAACATTTAAGGCAATGTATAACTAAAACAAAATCCTTTTAAACATGAACATCAACATAGTATGGAAAAAATAAAATGAAATAATTCAATTTACTTATTAACATGGATATTCTACTAATCGAACAATCACATGAAATATCAATAACCACTTTCATAATGATGGAATCCATAATGCCAGATTATCATAACCACATAACCATGGCCTCGTGCCAAGATTACAAATAAGATTTTGTCAAGTCCTTGTGCCAAGACACTAGTTTGTCTCATGAGACCTTCCGATGCATCGAGGAGCTATAGCGGGCTCCACCCATTACATATTATGTCCAATGCATTCCCATATGAAAGGGTTTAAACATAACATAAACATTCGTATTAAAACTAGCATACGAAATGTCAATAATTTCACCATAAAACATGAAGGGTATAAAAATATCATATCCATATTGAAACATATCACAAAACCTTCAATACAATATGGAATTTTTGTTTCATAATAAATCCGCTTCCAATAAGCTTAAAATCCATCAAAGGATGTTGACATAGATGAAATCAAAACTCTTTTTAGAGAAATATCTTTTTTTATTTTGAAATCATTTAAGAGTCATATAAAATAAGAAATTTTCTTTGAAAATATTTTTATAATCTTGTAAGGGAATCTTCGACGATTTTATAACGGCGGAAAATAGCCGCACCCACCGTATAAGTTAAAAAAAATCATTCTTACCTTAATTCTGTCGAAAAGGTTAAAAGCACCTTGTTTGGAAAATGACAGAATGATTCTTTTATAATACTCTTATAAAAAGTTAAACAAGGGTATAAATGACTTTAACCCATATTTTTGTAAATAGTAAAAATGTTTTGAAATACATTTTTAAGAAACATGGATGTAGATGATAAAGAATCCCCAATAGATTATTACGTATAAACAACCTCGGATAATGAAGAGATTGAGAAATAAACCCTTACCTTGTAATTTTCCATGGTTGGGGGTAGGTTAAACTCCTGTATAATGGTGGAATAATTGTTATTAAAATATACAAGAATAATATATATTAAAACGATATCATATATGAACTTTTAACATTGATTTGTTAATAATATTTTAGTGTTATCATTGTTTTGGGTGTTAACTTTCTGGTTTTCTTTTATATGTTTTGTTAAATAAGCCATGTTTTTCATGGATAGGTTGTATCTTATTAATATATATAATGATATCAAGTCATTAAACACTATAAAATGATAATTATACTTGAATGGATACGATGGAGAATTAATCTCATCACGTTCTTGGAGACGGTAGTCCGTATGTACGCACGAGGGACAATATCATTCTTTTCATATTAAAATAATATATAATTGAATGGTATATAATATATACAGAATCATTATCATGGTATATTTATTATTTACATGACTTAAAAATCATTATTATACCCATCCAAATAATAATTTATTGAATAACAATTACACCACGATGGGGAGACGGTAAGCCGTACGCACGCACGTATGGTGACATATTATTCAAAGGATGGATAGAATACTGAAATATGGTTGTACAATGTTTATAATAACATCAATGTATATATAATATACTGGAGTTATAATTTTATAATGGTAATAACAATGAAAGAAGAAGTGGAAGAAGAAAGGAACTTGAAAAAGGGTGGTGAAATCATTACCTCTTCTTCGGGTTCTTCCTTTTGATTTGATCAAAAGGGCTCATTAAGTTGGCTTTCTGACTAAAGTAAGGCCTCTAGGATGAAGTGAGGGAAGTTGAAAGAGTATTTGGGTAGAGTATGGCCGAACCAAAAGGCTTTGAAGGTGTCAGTTAATGAGAAGGGAGAGTGCCCTTTTATAAGAGGGGTGAGGGGCACCTTTGGAAAAGCTAGAAATATTATTTTATAATAAATTAATATTCGGTTTATAATGGCTCCAAAGTGGATTATTTAAAGGTTAAGGTGGGGATGGGTCGAAAACCACTCAACCAATGTAATTTAGACGGGTTTGAGTTACTATATTAACCTTATCTTTAAGTGTTAACTCTTAGTTAATTAGTTTCACTATTACAATGTCTCTTTGTATTTTTATATTATATGGTTAATAAAATTACTATATACAACCAAGAGACCTCAAATTGGTCATTTAATGATACAACTATCATGATATAAGTCTTTTTTCTGAACCTTAGATTTTTAGGAATTTAATATTAATTAATAATATAATATTTTTTTTAAAAACTATTTTATGTCAATTTTACACTATTCAATAATTGATTTTTGTGAAAATCATAACAGAATTATTACTTTAAAAAACGTTACTTAAGTAAATCCTAACATGTCATATTAACCTATAAAATTAGTTTAATTCATAAAAAGTCTCAAATAATATTTATTTGGGTATTTATAACATCAATTATTCTAAAGATTCATTAATTAGGTAATTACTGCATCATCATTGTGTCATAAATAAATTAAATTATTTAATGTCTAAAAAATATAAATAAAATATAATTATGTAGAAAATCATTTTATCTTTCTAATTAATATTTAAAATCTAATTTACCTTATGTATAATTCTATATTAAAAATGTTTTAGTAAATAAACATTGATTTTATCTCTTTTAACTCTTTTTTAATTAAATAATAATAAATGTCCTAATCTAATCCAAGTGGAACTAAATGATAATATTTTATTCCTAAGTTTGTTTTTGATCGAGATACACTTGTCTAATAGAATTAAGACATGTGTTAGGGTAATATTAATATCATTTTTACCCTTAATTACCCTATTTACTTTTAACCGTGGTAAATAAAAGAAAAAAGTTACTATTCACCAGAAATTATTTTCATCTCATTGAACCACATTTTAATACTTGATATTAACCGTGTCTCTCAGATTTTTGAAATTCCATTCACAGAAGCGGTAAAATTAAGTTTTATGAAAAATTCAGTTTTTTAACTACCACTTATTGGTTTCACTATTAATCAAAAATTGATATTTTTCGGAACAATGCCAAAATTTCACCCGAAGATATATTTGATTTTCCAAATTCAAAGATGATGTATATTTTACAAAATTCCAAACATATAAGTTTCATTAATTAATTTTATAATAAATTCCCGCTGTTATAACAAATAGCGTGTTTTTAAGAAACAATATATATCAAAAGATTGACAATTGTTTATGTCCAATTTCAAAGTGAAATTAATTATAATGAACACCATTGGATAAAATGTTAAAAATATATTCTAATTATAATTTAAAACCACTAAATAATATAATTTATCACAATAAATTATTTTTATTAAAAAAGTTGTTTCTAAGTATTTTTCACTATTCATAAAAATTGGAAGTTCTCAGAAATATAACAAAAATTCAACTTAGGATAATTTCAATATTCCGAACCCAAAAATGAAGTCCATTTTGAAATATAAAATATATATAATTTCAAAAAGTAGGTATTACTATTCATAACGACTAGTTTGATTGGTTGTGGTGTGTTAGAACTCGATGTTGCGTACAACACATGCTATCGCATTATTCAAAGAGAAACGTACTGTAGAAGCTTGGGGTGTTACACAAAACACATAATTGGAAGAAATTAATTTAAAAAAATTCCCTTTTTCAAAACCAAAAATCAATTTTTTAAAACGTAAAAACCATTAAAATAATGACATGTGTTTATGTCCAATTTAATTGTGAAATTACTTAAAATGACCAACATTATATTAAATCATAAAAACATAATCCAATTATACTTAAAAAAATTTAAAATAAAATATAACTATATAAATTAATTAGACGAAAATGAAATTTTGAATTAAAATGCAGAAGTTTTTACTATTTATTAAAATATGAATTTCATCTGAAAAATACCAAACATTCAAACAAGGTAACTTTTGATGTCCTTATTCCAAATAATAAGTTTAGTATCTCAAATATAACTTATAAAATTGTAAAAAAGTTGATTTAAAAAGTGTTTTCCCTCAAAAGGTGGTAAAATAATATATTTTAAAAAATAGTTCTTTTATCGGAAAAATTGAATTTCTTATTCTATCATTTATATAAAACATATAAGAGGAATTTTAAACATTACATTAAACAAATTAAATATATATTTCACTAATAGAATCCAGAAAGAGTGAATTTATTATTTTTATAGTCTCACTTATTTTTATTTTAATAGTATTTTTTGAAGGAAGTTAATACTATACATACCAACCATTATAATGACTAGGTTAGAATATTTAGTGATCACTTTTACTCGGTCTTGGGTGAAATAAATTTTATCAATATCACATGAAATTATGTGTAACAAAAGTAAATAATAGTGTTGTGTGTACTGCATGATAATACAGTGTTGACTATTGTGAAAACTAATCTTGGTGTAGCGTAAAACACAAGACCCAACAGAAATTAAAAAAAATATATCTCATAAATTCTTGGAGTGTTACATTATACACCTCTTAAAATGATTTTATCCCTCAAAATTCACTAGGATTATAAAAGGATGACTAATTTATAGCTTCTTTTATAGAAACCCACATCGTAAAAAAGGAATATTACAACTTCATTTTAAAAAAGGAACATTAGAAACATAATAGTTACCCAATGTAACTAATAAACGGGTTTCCACATAGTATAACATAGGTGGGAAGTGAAAATATGGATATGGAAGAAAAATCTAACCATCACATCCAGATGGAAAGTAAAAGAAAACTAGGTTTAGAGAAAGTTAACATTTAGAAAGCCATAAACCTGAGATGATTAAAAGGACCATCTCCTTTAGCTGATAAGAAGGTACTAAGATAACATTTTTTGTTTCAATATCCTTTTACTAAACTTGAAGAAAAATGAAAAAAATAATTAATAGATTTCAATATAATCTCATCACTGGTGGTTCCTTGAAAAATTTATACTTCATCACTTATTCAAAGTAATGAAGCTGAATTTGTCATTCCTAAAGTTACAAAAAATCATGCGATCCATAAGTTGAATGATAGGTCTTTCAATCTATATTTATCACAAAAAATGTTATAACATGTTATCAAATATGCATAAGTCCATATATGATGAGATAACACTTTATT